>OY986049.1:30221388-31421388 GCA_963920205.1 Stenodema calcarata | reverse complement strand
TCTCGAATAAATGTTTGGGTCCATCCTTGAATGACGGATTCATTTTGATGGTGAACCACATCGGGGCGTAAACTTTCATAATGTATTCAACCAAAGTCTGAAGGACACTCCATGGCGACGTACAAACGTAGAATACGACTCCCTGCGGTAAGCCATCGTGCATGAGACATTTTCCCAGGTTTTCTGTGTATAAGAGAGTCTGCTACTGATCCACTATCCAAAGAATTCACAATGTCGAGAAGGTACTTTTGATCTGTTGATAAATCCAAATCCATGTTCATCGGAGGTAAATTCGACGCTACAGGCTCCAAATTAACTACAGGCATGTCCTCACAACTTTCCAATTTTTTCCCAATCCCCCCTGAAAAGTGTGGGGTCCAGTGGTTGCCCCATCCAAATGCCGCAGTAAGTGTCTCAAAGGTAATTCGTTGGTGTGGAGCAAGCAAATCATCCACTGGAATGATACTAAATAATATTTTTCCAGTTCAGCAATGACTCCACCTTTCCGGCCCATATTAACTGCAGTTCCATCACAACCAATGACGCAGAGAGCACTTGTGTCAATCTCGTTGTCTATTATAAATTCGGTAATTGCCTTAACGATCCCAAAAGCAGATCTGCGGATCTAGCGAGCTGTGTGCCCCAAGAATTTGGAACCTGGTTCTTCCAGCAACGTGATGTGTTCCTCAGTTACGGTAATCATGGACTGTGTGGCTCCTTTTTGAACATTGGTGATCGTTTTGTCTTCGCGACCACCATAAAAAATACTGACAGGGTGGCGTTTAGCCCTGACAACGACTTTGGTCAACCTCTCCTTCTGACGAGCTCGTCGCAGTTTATTTCGGTCAATCGTCATTTTTGCTTCTATTCCAAAATCCTTTAACACAGAAGACCTGAAAAAGTCGACCGGGGAACTGGGAGGAAGGAGAAACCCGAGTAAAAAGTCAAAGCAGGGTTTTTAGTGAACAAATAAAACTTCACGTGAGGTATGGAACCTGAAGGAATTAATTTTTTTCAAAACCCTTTTAGGGGTGTTCTATCAGGCCTAAAAGGCAGCAAATTTTACCTATTGGAAGTAAGAAAATAAATTGTTGGAAAATCGATCCACCCTAGTGCATAATCGTGAACAAAGTTTTGTTGATATTGTCCGCCAAACTGTCATAATTGGAATCCCAAGAAGCAATAGTGGCATCGTCGCCAAATCCGAATATCTTACCAAGAACATCGAGATTCAAAAGTTCATTTACGTACAACACAAAATTTAATAGTACAGGCCCCAAAACTGTCCCTTGAGGGACACCACAACTTATCACCAACTCATCACTCAAAACCTCATTAACTCTGGTTGTATGTGTCCGATCTAACAAATACGACTGTATTAGGTTCAGAGCAATTCCCCCGATTCCATATTTGTAAAGCTTGTCGATTGAAAGTACAAGTTGAACTGAATCGAATGTCTTTCTTACATCAATAATCTTCTAATCTGCTCAGATGACAACAAAACATTGTGGACAATTTTGCACATTTAACTTATTTCATTCCGATGCGGATTCATGAGAGGCAGCTTGACAGGCCGCTCCCGCTCCTGGCGATTGAGATGAGGAAAATGAAGAAGATGAAAAATGAATGAAATCCGGGGAAATCCCGCATATCAGAATGGGTGAAAAAACGAACGGGAAAGGAAGATCAAGGAAAAAGGAAATAGAAAGGAAGCGGGACCGTGGGAGGCAGAGTTTTGAGGAAGAAGTAAAAGGTGACGTAGAGAGGGGTGAATGGTAAGTTGAGGGGGTGGTGAGGGGGGGTAAGTAATAATAAAAGTGGAAGGATCTCGATCTTGAGGGCCGAAGGGAGATCCTGCGCGGCGGCTGATAACGTGCACTCGCACGTCTCTCACACCAAATTGATTTCTTATATAGAGGTAAAAGGATTTCTTATCAATGTGAGGCACATTGAATATATTTCATATATGTTTTCATAGCGCCACTCCCCCCCCCCCCCCCTCCCACTCTTCAGTGTAGCAGTGGTTCGGGTTCTCGGTACCGAGCGAGCGGCTGTCTGTCACTGATAGCGCCTTATCAGGGGGTTGTTCCCCCCACCCCATCGCCCTCCAACCAACACTACCCCACCGAGCCGCCCCTCACCAGTACTCACTCCTTCTCGCCCTTCTAACCCCTAACCCTACCGCCACCACCTTCGACCACTTTCCGCTTCCTCGTTCCTTTCCCGTCCCAGTTAAACAATGCGTCTTTCAGGGACAAATTGTATCCTTATTCCTTTACCTACCACCTAATAGGGAAGCTCTGCTATCAATCTTCAAAAATGAGATTTTTCCCACATTGCTTCATTCTTGTCTGAAAAACTAACTACCTATGGGAGAAACGGTATTTGGTGGATATCGGTGTAGATTAAATAAGTCCAAAACGTAAGAAACAAAACGAATCTAAACGTATCCCATCCACCCTTACCCAAAACTCAGAAACAGCAAAAAACTGGGAGACCAAAAATAAATTACCACAAAAACAAAAATAGTGTTCCACAGTGTCCGTAGTGGGCAAGTGTTGCCATTTGAATTGCCGTCCTACTATTCTTACTATGTTCCAATAAATGAATTTAAATTTGTATTAAGTTGCCATTGGGAAACGTTTAATACGTCAAGTGTCATGTGTTGATTGTATATTTCTTATTATGTATCAAACTTGATAGTGGATTGCCACAATAAAGTTTCTAAAAAAAAAAAAAAAAAAAAAAAAACAAGATTCAGCGAAATCAAATACGAAATTACTATAGTCTTAAATTTGGACTTTGAACAATCGAGCTTACTCGTGTCACGGGAGTTGGCGAGACAACACAACTACTTATGTCGTTGGCTCCCCAGTCAGCCACCACTCAACGGATTCTAGACACTACTGCTTCATTTTCACATACCTCCCTGGAACAAGAGGCTACATGCTTCAGAGAGTTGCCGAAACCTGCACCGTATCCTCTCCCGTCGAATGGATGTTCAATATCACAGAAATAGGTTGAGATTATTAACATCTAACTGAACTATTTTGTACAGCACATGAAAAATTTATGAGGGCTCTTTGGTGTTGATACGACGTGGTTCCGAGGAATCACGTCTGCTACTTGAAAGCTCTTGTTGTGACCAGTAACTATAAGAAATAATTAGGGTGAGTAATGAGGTGAAATATTATGTTCGAATGAGTGAGGGACATGGTATCGGTATGTAGGAGTGAAAAGGGAAGATATCAGGTTTGTATGGGTCTATGTGAAGGAGGGAAGAAGGAAATGACTAATTCCCCCCATACGAGGCCCCCACAGGGATCCTTCTTGAGATTGAACTTTTCGGATGGATATCGGAGTCTCTAACACAATAGCGCGGTGACATGGCGCGTTTTCTTCTGATTGATAGCGTCGTGATGCCAGCGAGTCATCGAGCTCCGTCGAGCCGCATCCGACTCCCACCTCGTCCATCTCATCCACATGAATCGGATCCATCGGATTGAAAAAAACATTGTTTTGAGCAGGGAATCGAAAATCATCTTCTACTCGATTCGATATTCAATTCAATTCAATAGCTTTATTGCAAAAAAAACAATAACATTGTAAGGAGTTGCGTACAGGGTAAAATAATATTATGTAGTTTATAGTTTATGGGCCGATGAAAGAAAGAAGTACCTACCAGAAAAATAATACAAACTTGGTGAATAGCGAATAATAATGGTGAAAGTAACAGAAAGCTGAAGTTTTAAAGAAAAAGAAGAGGGAGAAATATATACAGTAAGGTCACTTCACATTGGGAGCAGTAGGGTAGCAGTCAATCTAAATGAACAGCTTGGTAGTAGTATGGTGATGCGGCAGTGATCGTCCAAGTACGTCCATGCATGTTATTCGTTCAGCGAAAAGGCCCTTTAACGAAGAAACTACGTAGCTATAGATTGAACGAAACTTCTCCACAGAGCTGAAGGTCAGTATGTCCCCTACAAGACGTCACAAGTTGATAAAGATTTGGTGCAATTGGGTTTTTAAAGTTTTGCCCACTTCATGTCAGCTAATGGGGCGTCCCCCTGTCACCTATTGGGTGTCAACTAATGGTACAAAAAATTTGGATCAAAAATTTTAAAGAAAACCTATGAAATTCACGGATATTTTAAAATGTAATGAGCTAGTTAGCAAGTTAAAAAGTTGTTTTACCAAAAAAATTAAAGATCGCATCGATTGGACCAATAATAAACTGGCCACCCTTGAAATTCAAAAAGTTTTCCTTAGCATGTCAGCCACTGGTACATTTACCCTAATCCAACACATTTGGAATGGAGTTGACAAAATGTTTTGTCGGTCGATTCTAATTCTCCGACCGCCTCACAACTATAAAATGTATCTGCAAATTTGTCTAGAGTTTAGACGGTTGGGTCGCGAGTAGCCTCGAAGGCGTGCAGTGTGTGTTGATTGTGGGAACAAACATCGGTGTAAGCAACAAACATCCAACCTTACCGTACTTCAGTTATTTACAATTATTCACCCTTATGCTAATAGAGTATGGTGCAGTTCAAACATTTATGTAGGATGATATTTGGAAAGGAGGCGAGGTGGCTGTGCTTCATGTTTTCTCGGCAGCTTTAACAAGTGTTAGGTAGTATATTTTACTTGTAACCGGGAAAATTCGCAATATTCCATGGTGAATATTAGCGCTTCAGCAGTTGCGTCGATTTACATACTCGAGCTCTCGCGTCGGGTCTTTTCGGACACTTCAAATTTCATTCTTGTAGGTAAGAAGGTAATACTACTAACAAACACACATTTCTTGATGAATAAACTCTTTATTAGAGAAAACCCAAAATAATACAGAAGAAAAGTCTTGGTAATTTTTAATTGAGATTAAACACCACATGCCATTAACGTATATTTTGGCTGAAGACCCTTATACAAGTATGTGTGTGAGCGTAATTTTAACGTATAAAGTATTACGTTAAATTGTTCGCTGTGTGCTCTATTGGCATTTTGAACGTAGATAAATTACAAACTAGAAGGACTTGAACGAACAGCCCAAGAGGGTGCAGGATGTCGTCTTAAATTTCCAAGTTTTCTTGGTTCATAGTCATAACGGGTGATGAATACGCACATTCATAATGCCTAATGATTATGAGAATGGTAATGTATCAACAGTATCCCTGGCACGTGATCGGTAGGTATGCACAAAGTTGGAATAATAGATTTTTACTGAGATAAGGCCAGTCTTAATTTATATAATCTGTATAATAAGGGATATCCAGTGGAAAATCTTTCGACCCAAAACACTAACAAATCGGTAGGTATGCATTATAGAGACTACAGTTTTACTGCTCTCAGCAATTACTAAGTTAGTAGAATAAATTTTTACTGAGATAAGGCCAGTCTTACTATAATCTGTATAACAAGAGATATCCAGTGGAAAATCTTTCGACCCAGAACACTAACAGATCGGTGGGTATGCATTAAAGTGACCAAAGTTTTCCTGCTCTCAGCAGTCACTAAGAAGAATATACTTATATACACTGAAATAATGCCAGTCTTACTATAATCTGTATAATAAGGGATATCCAATGGAAAAGCTTTCGCCCCAACACTCTAACAGATCGGTAGGTCTGCATTAAAGTGACCAAAGTTTTACTGCCCTCAGCAGTCACTAAGAATGATATATTTACACTGAAATATGGCCAGTTTTACTATAATCTGTATAACAAGGGATATCCAGTGGAAAATCTTTCGACCCAAAACACTAACAGATCGGTAGGTATGCATTATAGTGACCAACTTTTTACTGCTCTCAGGAGTCACAAAGATGAATATACCTACTTATATACACTGAAATAAGGCCAGTCTATCTATAATCTGTATAACAAGAGATATACAGTGGAAAATCATTCGACCCAACACTAACAGATCGGTAGGTCTGCATTGAAGTGACCAAAGTTTTACTGCCCTCAGCAGTCACTAAGAATGATATATTTACACTGAAATAATGCCAGTTTTACTATAATCTGTATAACAAGGGATATCAAGTGGAAAATCTTTTGACACAAAACACTAACAGATCGGTAGGTCTGCATTGAAGTGACCAAAGTTTTACTGCTCTCCGCAATCACTAAGTTAGAAAAATATATTTACAGTGAAATAAGGCCAGACTTACTACAATTTTTATAACACATTCAGCCCAAACATTTCACTGCTTAACAGGAAAAGTATCTCAGAAGTAATCTTGTGACTCTTTGAGCCCTCATTTTGAACAAACGGCTGGTCGTAAAACGCTCCGGATGGTCATAAAACATTTTTTGAACTGTACTGAATTAAAATTTGGACCGTTCCATACGTAGGTTTCAACATGAATTTTCGTTTAGAGTCGTTTCCCGCGGTAATGGCGGGGATTCCTTGTTCTGACGTAGGATAACTGACGATTGCCAAAGTTTGGAGGAAATCTAACGAAGCGCACTCGAGAAAAGTGTCACGTAACCCACCAAAATGTTTACTCGCCAGGTAAAAGATTGGTTCATCACTTTCTGTAACATCTTCGAGCGGCGAAGGGAAATTGAATATTCACCGTTAGGATCGTTCGGTAACCTTTCGATGACTCCGGCACTAATGGGGTCAGAATTGGATTCAGCGTAGATGGAGAATGAAGATGTTGGACCGAGATTTTCAAGAATTTATTCGTGATCTTGGGGCGGTATTTGAAGGTGGGGCCCGAATCCTTTCACTAATGATCGGACTGAGAAAGATGCCACTAGGTGTCTGTCATCTACGAGTAGTAGATAACGTAAAACTAACGGGGGAGTCTCACAGGTCAAGGGAACGCGTAGAAAAGTGGTTCTCGAACCAATTCAATTCCCTTCGTCTTGTATTTATACGATTCATAGAATAGATAACATCCAGTAATGAGTTTCATAGTAAGTACTGTGCAAGTGCACTACTCTCAGGGTATGAACCAAATAAAGTACAACAAATTTTTCACAATATATTGCAAAAGATATCATTAAAACGTTGCAAATTTCTCCACTATGGTTTATTGTGTGTCTAGATAACTGATCCGGTGAATCAATTTCGAAGTGTCAGATTCTTGCTACACCAGCGGCCGTTAAATAGTGCGATCACAACAAATAGATGGTAGATATGTATAATTGCAACAATTCAACCAGATAATATTTATGTGCTCGTCTGTTTACAGATAGCCAAATATGAAAGTTATGAGGGTTCTCAAAAAAAGTTCTGCCGTTTGATTCACGCTCATGTTGACTATTTCTTAGTTATACGTTCGAGTCCTCGTGAATCAAAATCTTTTCAAATGTACACAAAAAACGATGAAAATGATTCCACGTTGGTAGATCACTGATCTGTACTGATCACGCTCATGAAGACGGTTTTTTATTGATTCTTCCTTTGGGCATTAATTGTGAATGAAGGCTGTCCTAAGAATCTCCGGATAAACTCAATGATTTGTCTGGATTGAACTGTACTCAAATTTGTACACAAAACAATACCGAATTTCTGAATTCATTTTATCTTCATTCATGCTGTTTGGAGCCTGTATCCGAATTTCATTGTTTCAGGACAATTCTGGCTGCATACATATATCTAGAAACGTAAATCCACATGCGTGAGCAATAATCATTCCGACCAACCCACATTTAAGTTCACATTTAGATAGAGTTTATTTTTTTAGGATTTTCAAGTTAAAGAGGTTTGTACGATCAGCCGTTCGTTCAAATGAGGGCTCAATGGTGGAGCACATCGAAAGTTGTCAACATCAACATCATGCCGCAGCCCGTCGGGTGAGTGTTCATACTGGCTCAGCTGATTTGAACAACACACGGTTTTCAGATATCGAGTTAATCAATACAAATAAATAATAATTATTAATAATTAATAATAACTACCTAACAATAATTATTAATCCTTAACAATAATTTACACAAATTTATATAGATAATTATTATGAATAAATAATGATAATGCATCATATTAATTAATCTATCATTTAGTGATCTAGACAGAAGTGTGATCTGCACAAAGTAGAAACTTTTCAGGAGACAAGAAAAACGCGTACAAAGAAAAACTCGTAAGTCTGTCATCACCTCATTTGACAAACCTCGTAAGTCTACGTCCGTGATTTTCGTTAGTTTTATGAAATACCGAGGTGAATTTCACCTTGCCAACACTGTTATTCATAGAGTACAAGCCCAGCCTAACAAAAATGAAAGTTGAAAGATGAATAATGATAAAACAACTTACTTTTTCGGAAAAGAGACAAGGAGCACATCAAAACACCAAACCAGACTTACAAGGTTTTCCATCTTTTCTGAATGGTTCCAGACTTACAGATTCTGTCAACCGCCAATTGCGGGGAAACGGATTGGCCGATATGGAGGAAACTTCACATGGTGGTGCGGCCTGGAATTGACTACTAGCTTATATCCTTAACAGACTTACGAGTTTTTCGGACTTACGAGGTTTTCCAAGAATATGAGTCATTGTATTCATTGTATATAATGTCATTGTATTCATGAAATTATAAGGAAATGTCAACTTCTGTAAGGAATTTAAAAATAAACTTATACACTGGGTAGTCATTTGTTGCCACCAGAGTGTCGACGTTAAATGGGTGTATGGTGGAGCCACATATTTTCGCAAATAACACATTTCTTTCTGACGTGTGGTGAGGTCATTCCAAAAGGATGTGGTGTACCGACTCTGGTTGACGTGAACAATATTATTGGTTAACGTATGTAAATAGTGTAGCAGGCGTTGATATTACGGTATCGCCTCTTGGCGCAATTCACCGGTACATTTTGAGGACCGAACACAACACGACCTATCGTCAATATCTACATAACGCCAAGTAACATCAACAACCCCTCTTAGCCTAGTTGGTATTTTAAAAGGCAAGCATTAACCACTAACAGGTATCGTAGGAACGGTTAGATGTAATAATTAATGCCATTAAAAAACGAGTCAAGCGCAGAAGACGTGTAGGTAAGATAACCATGTTGGTATAAAGGCTGTGTATAGATTAGCATCCGGCAATTATCGCTTTACCGCTCCACCGTGAAAAGGGCAACAGCGGGCAACGGAAGCGCGACTCATGAGAGAGGGAAACTCCTGTGAGAGATACACAGAGCTGCCTTCCGACCAGTAGACAGCGCAGATGTGAGAACTCGCTGACCAACTGTCAGGACGTAAACATTTAATTACAATAAACGTACAAGTTATTGATCAATACAAGCATTAAAGAGGACATCCCTCCTCCTCGATGATCACGATTGTCGCCTCCAGGCAATGATAGTGAGACAACTCAAAAAACGCTGCACATGTTTCCACAACGATTTATGTTCTCGCGAGTTATTGACTGATTTAATTTCACTTTATGAAAGTTTTCCGTGCCTTTGGCGAGTTAAATCCAAAGAGTGCAGTGACAGGGACAAAAAGGGGGAAGCGTACGAGAGATTGGTTGAAAAGTTCAAAGAAATAGATGTCAACGCGAGCAGGGAGATAGTGGTGAAGAAAGTCAATTCTTTGAGAAGCGTTTATCGCAATAAGTAATTTAATATGGGAAACGTTCCGTCTTTTTAAAAGCCATTTCCGTGACCATTTTGAAGAAGAAGAGCGTGCCTGGGGGTTTTCCGGTTCTTGGTCATTTCCAACCACTGTGTGGCGAACTGAAGGATTACGGTTAATTATTCTCAATAATGAACCATTGGAAGGTTTCTTCCGGTTTTCGGATTCTACCGATCTTGTAACGAAATCCCATCGGTTGTAAGAGAGTTTTTTTGGTTGATCCCAATGGTTCATTATTGAAAATAATAAACCAAAAGAGACCAGAAGCGATTTGTGATGGAGGCCACTGAACTCGTCAGTCTATCAGTTGGGAGAGCCAAACCATTAGCTGCTAATCTTCAAAATCTCCACAAATGAACTTTTAGAAACAGACTAACCCGTCTGTTGTAAAAAAACTCATTAAAAAACAACTCCAACGTAAATATTGGAGCGGTCAAAACCACCTAACCAGGAGCTACCCGTTGCTGTCACAATCTTTTGACTGGAAGAGGCGAAGCACAGGCTCAAAATCTGGTTTTCTTCAAGATTCGTCCGATACGTCCGGCAGCGGGCGACGTTTTGAGGGTCATGTCAGTTTTTAATCGGCCTACCTGCTGACAGGTTCACAAACAAAGGGCTGGAATTCTATCACTCAGTACCCCGGGGTGTTCGATTTTAAACGGGTTTGTTTCTTTTGCAAGAGGGATTTATATAATATATAGGGATTTATATAATTTATATACCTATATAATATCATATTATGAAATTGGATGTCGATGAAACATGTCTATGTGTTACGACGGACATGTCCACAGTGAAGATGTATGATCCGATCCAATTACGAGTATCTGTACTCTTCAAATTCAATTTATGATCATTTGTTGTAGGTATACATCTTTTTAGCCCCAAGCCCCCTTTTAGCGAATTTTAGAAGAAAAGGAAGCTACTGTTCTCGGTCCGAAATGTTTAAAACTCGAATTCCCGAAAAATTGTTATACCTACCAACATCCTGAATTCACTGCCAAAAGACACAAAAACTCATTAATGTATGTAGGTACATGCATGTGTCATGCCAGACGATAACTCTTGATAGAATTGAGATAAAAAGTTCAAATTTATACAAAAAATCATTATGGAGCCAATGAAAATACTCATTAGTATCCTCTTTCAATTGAGTATAATTATTTCACCTTCGATATCCCATCCCCACGAATAGCTTATCGTACATGCCATGTGGATACAAATATTTCATACCTACCGAAACACTGAACAAACCGCAAAGAGGGATGATATTAATTGTGGAAATCTGTTTCTAAATTAATGACTGATACTAAATGTTGAATTGGAATCCTAGAATTCTCCGCAAAAATGTACCCGCGAATTCAGAGCAGCTCATACAAACTATAAGTAATTAGAGGAAACAGAACAGTAAAGGGAGGAATGTGCAGCTTTGGGTTCGGTAGAGTTTAGGAGACATTGGACAGAGGCAAACTACTAAAAGTTTGGAGGACTACGGTTCGGTGATACAGGACCTGGAAAGAACGGCTAAGTCCTCATACGGCACGGTTTAACACAGGTCAAGTTTCACCTGCTCCCACCAACAATGCTACTTGAATTCGTATTCCTCCTTCCTAGATAAGCGTATACTTGCGCAGTTTTGACTGCCAAGTTCCTAGGTGACTGCCGTTGTAGTAGGATGGGTAGGAGGGGAAAATCATGAGATATACCAAACGGAAATATTTCCACTCTTCCCCGTGCTTGCATATCAGAGGATGCAATTTTCGGAATCAGTTTTCGCTTTGTAAACTGGAACTGAACCCGTGCATAACCTGACCACACGTCCCGTTTTGAACAGTTCCCCCTCTTTTTGGGTTTTTTGTTCCAGTGTCCCCGGAAAAGGCTTTGGGACAAAACATTTGAGTAGATACGTTGAAGATGAAGAATACGTTCTTCATGGTTAGTCTTCTCTAATCTGATGACGGAATGGGATATCGCAATTCTGACTTCACCGTCGTGTTCAGCGTTGAAGTGTCCAAAAGCTGAGAGGGGTTTCGGGGTGGGGGGAGGGGAGGGGAGGTTTACCCATAGATTCCAAAAATGAAACGGCATGACAAGTGACATTGTAAAGATTTTTCACGTTGAATAAGATGGTGAAGTCAGAATTGCTAAATCTTACTCCGCTCTCAAACTGGAGCACTTAGAAGATGAAGAAACGTGGTTGATACTTGAGATGTTCTTCATGGACACATTTTACATAAAACCAATTATTTCTTCGAAAATTCGCTCTTATAGCCATGCTGCATGACTGTGGATTTTTCTGATTTGAGCCGCCTTATTCCTGCAAATAAACCGATGTCCACTTTTGAGGTTAAAAATAAATCGTCAGGTTACCCATGCATTGAATAGGCACCAAATATTGTCAATAAACAAGTTACCATTCATTCAGTCATTCAATAAATGTCGAATTAAAGTAATCTCAATGCTATTATCAAAAGTCGACGTTCGAAGGGCTTGTTAATTATCCGAGTATACACGTCAACGAGAAACATCGTGAAATGCTACGAGTGAGGCGAGGGAATGTGTGTAGCATGCATTTTGTATTCAAAGGAGAAAATCATGTCTTGATCAATGACAGGTAAATCTGGATGCGAACAAATAATTCAACAAAAACAACGGTATATTTATTCCAGCACGTCTCATTGGAAGAGATACGATATATCCACGTTTCGCATGGCCATATTTCGTTGATGTTATCAGGACCATCAGTGAGATGGGAGGGGATGTAGCCAAGCATAATATTTTATCACGTGGTACCTGGCCGTGCCAGTTTCACCCCATCGCATGTGAGATAGTTTTTTCTTCAGTGCGGCTTCAGGACGGGGAGGTTTCCAACTGCAACGGCCGACCATATTTGGTGATGGGTGCGTCATAGACGACATTACGAGGGTCAATAGAATGATTTGTTTTGATTTTCATTGTTTAAACATCTACACCGATCGGCCCTGTTACATGCGGTCAGTGGATTTATTTCCAACCGGAAAAAAACAATATAAGAACATTCCGAATTGAACGTTTTAACCAAAATTGTGAGCCAAACCTGTTTGGTTTATTATTTTCAATCGTGAATTTATTTTTTTTTTCAGTCCAAATCGTCACGGTATCACTGTTCCGAGTACAAATGTCGTTGTTGTTTCTGAGTCTGTCGTTGTTGTCAGGTCAGGCTATTGGAAACTGGAGACAACTCAACAATTGGCCTGATTCACCAACGAAGCTGAGAATATGAATATTAGTGTATCAACTAGAAAGAAGTTGCTAATCTTCTCGCCAGAAGAAGAATTTGTACGGAGGTTTGATTCTGTTCGTTAGGTTAGTGTTCTGCAACGATAGTAGGATGAGCAATGTGCGCTTGGATGACATAAGTCGTAGTATCAGCCACCATATTAACTTAATATGAGTGAGGAAACTTGTCTGATGCCTCGCACCTGATGTTTCTTATCTGAGTCGCTGATTTCACAAAAACGTAATACAAATTACTGAAAATACAAATTTTTACAATAAGTACCTAGTACAAAGCTTAGAAAAAAATGAGTTAGCGGTTTCGTTGGATTTAGAACGGCCTCAGTTTCATTACTGACACAATTTCTAGGATCTAAACCTATTGAAAACTATAAAAATCTCAAAAGATAGGTTGATACGGTCAGGGACAGATTTAAGCGTACACGACATGGGCGCGCGCCTAAGGTACCGCACCACTATTAAAATTACAAAATAATATCATGACTGACGAAGCATTAGTATTTTCAGGCCAGACAATACCTTATATTTAACGCAAATTCCCTTAAAAATCACAATTTTGCACCTAATTTTCCAAATTTTTCCGGGGGGGGGGGGGCCGCATCACAGGGCCGCTATAACCCTGTATTTTATTAATCTAATTTTTTTAAATGCTTAAAAAACTTTTTAAATTGTGAGCTCCTGGTTCCAGAGCCGCTGGATTTGTTGCAGTTCAAAACCTGTCAATTCGCAGATTAGAAACTACTGTAGTCTGTTTCTTGTACAAAACCCGAAACCTTGTCGATCAACCTTTTCCAACAAAATGATGGTTTTTCCGTATTTTTATTATTATTATTTATGTTTTTCATAACGCAGATCCTTCAAATTACCTTTTATTATGTTGGCAACAGGTTGCTCGATGTTACCTAACAATAACCTGCCCCTACAAGTAACAACTTACTAGGTAAGACATCAGTTTCGAAACTTTATTCGTTTTTTAACCCCTAAAATATCAATAAATATGTCCTCAGAGATTCAACCATTTTACTGTTGAACAGAATAAGTGATTTCACATTCAACTTTGGAGATATCGGGCTTACGGATTACGTTTCCAGTAGTAGTTCTTCAAGGGCTTTTGATTCTGGTTGACTCTCTGAGGACATATTTATTGATTTTTAGGGGTTAAAAAACAAATAAAAAACTCTGCAAATTCTTGACACAACGGTTCATTATCTTCTTTGTACAGATCACCCTTCTGTCTAGATCACTAGGTCTAAATGTCTAGATCCTAAATGTTAGATTAATTATTATTATCAATTATCACTAATTACCTATTAACAATTTTATCAAGTACCTACCTAGTGAAAATTATTATAATTTATTGTTAGGTATTAATAATTTGTATTTATTATTAATTATGATTAATTAATACGATATAATTCTGGGGTTTTTAATACTACGTCGGTAATAATTTTTCTATAAAAGAAGTACCTACCAACAAACATTAGAAATTACCTTCATTTCCGTAGCACGAAACGCACCTCAGAACAACAAACTCGACATCACTTAACCCATATGATGTTCCAAAGAGCTTGTTAGTATGAAAATGGACCTGTATTTCAACAGTTTGATTCACGATCCTGTAGTGAGGCACAATCTTTGAGCCGTCATTGTGAACGAACGGCTGGTCGTACAAAGCTGCGGATGGTCTTAAAAAATTCTACGGAACAAACTCTATCTAAATATGAAATAAAAAACATACCGTTCTATATGAATTTTTCGAGATATGAAATTTTCAAAATTTCAAAATTCGTTTTGAACCCCTTCCCCTTGACCTAGGGTTATGAAAAGTTTCGAGGACCATTGTGGGGTTGGTCGAAACCCATAAAAAAAATTTCGTAATTTTTCTATAAAAGAAGTACCTACCAACAAACATTAGAAATTACCTTCATTTCCGTAGCACGAAACGCACCTCAGAACAACAAACTCGACATCACTTAACCCATATGATGTTCCAAAGAGCTTGTTAGTATGAAAATGGACCTGTATTTCAACAGTTTGATTCACGATCCTGTAGTGAGGCACAATCTTTGAGCCGTCATTGTGAACGAACGGCTGGTCGTACAAAGCTGCGGATGGTCTTAAAAAATTCTACGGAACAAACTCTATCTAAATATGAAATAAAAAACATACCGTTCTATATGAATTTTTCGAGATATGAAATTTTCAAAATTTCAAAATTCGTTTTGAACCCCTTCCCCTTGACCTAGGGTTATGAAAAGTTTCGAGGACCATTGTGGGGTTGGTCGAAACCCATAAAAAAAATTTCGTAATTTTAACTCAACGCTAACTGGGCAAAGTGGCGCGGACGGCGGACGGCGTACGGCGTACGGCGTACGGCGGACGGACGGATTTTTTTTTTATTCGATTTTCTGAATCTACGTATCTTGAAACGTAAACCAACAAATTTTGAGGGGGGGTTAAAAATTTTTTTTCTTTGGGCGATTCCAATGGTTCATTATCGAAGATAATAAACCAAAAAATAAAAATTGATGCCCCACCTCATCTGGATCATCAGTTTTTCAGTGCACTCAGTTTATCTTTTGGAATAGAGTTGAATTTTGGTAACGGGCGACTCGCTTGAAACATGGGAGGCTTGGAGTAGGCCCTTCGGGAGAGAGGAAAATCATAAATATGAGAAATGCGGTGGTTTCATTCCAATGATTTCTCCGAAATCCTGTTTCTTTAAGGAGCGAAGATCAGGCGCCACGGCATCACGCGTATGGTCGACAGGTTCCTTAAATTACATCAATATGTAGAGTAGATTATAGAGTGTGACTGTAAAGGGCGAGTGTTGGATGGATGGAATGAAAAGTGGCGGCTTCCGAATCATGTCTGACCCCAGGCGATCCGTGCCGATACAGACGCCCGGGATAAGATCGGAAATTCAAATCTGACTTGTAGAACACGAGGCGTGTCCGAGCTTTGGAAATCTTCGTACTTGAAAACGGTAGCCGTTTCGAGCTAACAGGTGATACGGATCTGCTTGATCGTCCCTCTACGACCAGTTACTGTTTCGTTCCAAAGGTGATAAAGGGTGAATTTGCATTAATTTCCGAGTTAGAGGCGATTTATTGATTGGTTTTCGATGCAAAGCAGCTACAGATTTTCAGCAGTTCCAAGGCTCATTTACACGGCTACTGCTACTGGGCATGGCCTGAAGCCAGTGAACTACAACATTTATCGATGAACAATTACAGAACTTTCCCATTGAAAATTGCAGGTAAGAGCGGGAGCAAGGAGTCATATGAACCGTTGTGTTTCAACCGTTATTTATTCACTGTAAAAAGAATCCTAAATTTCCAAGATTCTAGTTTCAATTAACGGTTCTACAGCTGATCCCAACAAAACTTGTCTTCTGGATCTTCATGTCTTTTTCAAACCTTCTGTCCTGTGTTCTGTAGTATTTTTCTTGTTTTCGTACGTCAAGATCAATACAACGATGCAGTTGGAAACAACACTCAACCCTCTGTGAGATAGAATGACATACTTACGTTGGAAGCTGTATGTAATTATTTTGCCCTTTTCAAGCATAAACTTCGATTTGCGTCTTATGCCATATTTTCATCGGTATTTTCCATCAAACGTTCCATGTAGAAAATCACTGACAACAACAGGGAAAGTATCTACGAGACAAATTTGATATCGATTTTGTTTTACACTTGAAGAGTCGAATTTTTGGCAATTTTCGAACCAACTTAACAAGAGTTATTGCACCATTGATGAAATCATTAGTGAACCTACTTCGTAGAGACAGTACTTTGAAGTACGCAAACTCTGAATGCAGGTACTCACAACCAACCAATAGCCCTTGTTACCAACTCTGAATCATAAAGAATCAAGGTGAGGAATGTGATCCACTCGTAGGAAATGAGAGTGAAAGATCAGTGGCGGCTCCTGCCCTGAAACTCAGGCGGAGCACATAGATCATGAGGGGCTATTGCGAAGGGGACGGGAGAGGTGCTTTTCTCAGCCAAATACAAATTTCAATCATATGCAAATGGGATAAATCTTGTAAGCTTTCCCCTGAAGATTCCGGGGTTCAAATAATCTCCCTCTCATCATGCCCAAGAACGCTAGCTTGAAAACACCACAGAACTTGATGCAATCAATGGTTCTAGTATCTATTCTTCTTAACCGTTTCATTTCTTGCATGAGATTAAGACGATATGCACTGTCGAGTTGTTGCATTATACTTTGCCAATCCATACGCAAGTCCACCAGAGCGTTCTTATGAGTGAGGGACAATTCGTGCTTTTCGAATTTTTAGGTCAAATCGCTTATGCCATCTTTAACCTAAGCCTCATTTCGATTATTACAACAAAGGACGCAAACAAAGTCCTAAGTGTTATAGCATCACAATATGTTTAGAGTGTTATAACATCACATCCGCAAAGCCAGTCTAACTTTTGGTATTATTCGGCGTGGAACTTACAACAGGAATCTGGACGATTTTTATTGTCATTGCGGCAACGGACGGCTGGCAACACGAATCTTAGCCTTACCTTTCACTGACAAACGGGCATAGCTGAGTTTGATGGACCCTACTGAATTATTCATCGTCGGAAAACAGAAAAAGGAGGACGACTAGACAAGTAAACAACGGACGAAACCACAAAAACGAATGTACTAACGAATACCTGCTGATTTGAGATAACAGATCATCGATGAGGAAAGACTGCAGGATAAAAATGATTAAGAATGCATTACAGCGCCTGACAGCGCAGCAACAAGTTAGTCTTGCTCCGTTTTAGAATTTTTCGCTCTCTGATTGGTCAATCTCACATTCAAACCGAAAATTGTCAGGCAGAAATCATGAGGAAATTTGAGGCAAGGGAGGGGGACATGAACAGTCACTCCGAGGCGCTAATGATTGGTCAAGTTGGCCCTTCCCTCCCAGGTGCCCGGTGCGACTCTGTTTCGCGCATCGATTCAAATAGTAAAATCCTGTTTTCTTATAGCCTACTTACTCTTCAAATGGGATATTATGTTTGGTTTATTGGTTGGGGGTGCACACGCTCCTATGCTCCTATCAGTAGCCGCCTCTGATAGATGTCTTTATCATTTATATTATTATTTCATTCATGATCTAGATCAATAAATTATTATTGAAATTGACGAGACCATCAGTTCTAGACAGAAAATAATATACCATTATGGAGAAATTCACATGTCCATCCAATCGTTTAAAAATATTGTAGTGATGAACGCAATGCAGGGGAACTCCCATCTCATGATGTATATTTGAGGAGTTTCATCCCTCTCCGCCCTGACCTTTACGTAGTCCTTTTCCGACCTCGATCAAAAACCAAATAACATCCTACTACTGAGTGATGTCCCAAAAAGTGGTGTATGAAGTTGAAAAAATGTGCCGGGAGGGATGAAATTATCGACTAGCAGCGGTGGTGAGTGAACGGGGTAGGGAACGTTATCTGAAGACGGTAGCCAGATAATCAGTTAATATCCATAACAGAGGGGTATCGTCACGCAGTTCCAACAATGCTATTTACTTATTAATGAGATAGCTATCGCAGGATATGCAGATCTGGGTGGCGTGGCCTGGCCCCTAGAGACCCCACCTTCAACACACTTCTCGGCTTCCCATATAATAGAACAAGTCCCATCCAATGTTGTAGACCTCTTGGTTTATGTTTTTTTCAGCCCCACTATCGACTTTTATTGGCCTCAACAAGTGCTACCTATTAGGTTCCGAATAAGTAGAAGGGCGAGACTTCAATTCCCCTCTGCAGCAATAAAGAGTGGGGATCTTGAACATAGGAGAAACATTGATTATATAGTTGCACGATGGCGGTCTTCTTTTCGCAAGCCTAATTACGCTAGTAAATGTGTAGGCAGGATTTTCTTGAAGTAAGATTTTATTTAAGACGCCCTAAGATCAGGCTGAAATGTTCTCTTTGGTACACATTACTGCCAACAATTCGTTTCCCACCTTTTTGTGGGTTACACAAGTACGCTGGGGATAGTCGATATCCGATACCATCACAGTAAAATTCTCGTCAATATTCCTACCATCCTGCCCGACTTTTATGAATCATGGATTGTACTACGAAGGAGCGAAGCGAACTGATTAATAAAAATGCTCCACATTTTTCCTTATTTTGTCTGTCACTATTCTGCGTGCAATTCCACAAACTATGTAGGTAGTCACGAGTAATAATCCATGAAACTTAATTTACTCAGAGAACTTGGTGACTTAATCAAACGAACCCTCAATATTATACTTAATTACTGCAATCGCTTCGTATGGTTATGGGACTCACAAGGCGATCTAGACAGAAGGGCGATCTAGACAGAAGGGCGATCTTTACAGAAAATGGTTCATTGTGGAAAAAATTGCAGCGTTTTCATTTGATATTCTGATCTCACTTACCTTGCACGTACCTAAACCAACAAATATTGAGGAAGGATGCGGTTTTAATTACCTTCGAATTTTAGGGGAGACAATCTCACCAAGTATCGTCTTCTGTCCTCCAGGATGACGAGGCATGAAGCTTCAACCCTCCACCTCACCCTGGATAACTTCGTGCTCAAAACCTCAACAGTCGCCTCAGCGTGACCACCTTTAAGTCCCTTAATATATTCAATCAACTCTTCCCTTTATTTACGTGTGGAGAAAAGAGGTATTTTCCTAAAATTTGGGAGTAGGGGATTTGTTACTTGAATAAGAAATATTCTATCCCTAGTTGAAGTGAGACCTTATCAAATGGCTTTTCCAAGCCGTAGAAGATTCAGGGATAGATAAACGCTTCGTCAAGTGGTCGGCAAGCTATCTTGCAAACAGAAAGAAATTCGTAAAAATTGGCTCACCAATCAGCAAAGGCAGGACTGCTGTTTTGGTATTCCTCAAGGAACTTGCACGGGACCAGAGTTCTATATAAATCAGATGTTTGAAAGAGGCCTCGGAGGAATAGCGTTTCTTTTTTGACGATACATCTTTTATATTTGCACGAAAGAATTGGGAGGAGGCATGGGGAAGAGCAGAAAGGATTCCATCCAACGTGTTGGACTGGGAATCGGAGTTGAGAAT
Source organism: Stenodema calcarata (assembly GCA_963920205.1). Lineage (NCBI taxonomy): Eukaryota > Metazoa > Arthropoda > Insecta > Hemiptera > Miridae > Stenodema > Stenodema calcarata. Next base: position 31,401,440 of record OY986049.1, on the reverse strand, counting down.
AAAGTTGAATAAAACTCATTATATAAATTTATGTGGTATCATAGGAATAGACCTATTGACTTTGAGATGAATGACCCATAGGGATGAGAGGACGGGCACCAGACCTCCTGATCAAACTGGAGACATCACCATGTTTACTGATATCTCTAGGATGGATGGGAGCTCAGGGGCTGGCATCGGTGGTATAAGAGCTCGCCCAGAGACATTCTGGCCTATAGGCGTGCAAGCCACTGTATAGCAGGCGGAACTATGCGATTGGAGAAGGTGTGGCGGAGATTATGAGGTGGAGAATCAGCGGAAAGGGGTACTCCATATTCTTGAACAGACAGGCAGCACTGAGGGCCCTTGCAGCGGCCAAAGTCCGGTGAAGACTGGTAAAGGAGAGATGGGAAGCGCTAAACTGCCTGGGAGCGGTGAAAAAAAGTCACCCTGATGTGGGTACCGGGACATACCGGGGTGGATGGAAATGAGCGATCAGATTGCATCGCATGAAAAGGGGCCTCCACACTATTAGTGGGGCCGGAGCCTGCGTTGGGCATAGCCAAATGCTTGGTTGGACCCTCCTTGGATGAATGGGAGAGAGAAAAGCATAGGAGGCACTACGTTTCGGGAAGTTGAGAAAGGCAGCGACTTGTAAGAGAAGGAGCTCAGATCACTACACACTCCTGGCGGGGATGCCGAATGGCACGAGTGCTTCCGGGTACATCTGCACAGAACCGGAGTATACGCGGGAGATCCGTCGTGCAGACTTTGTGGAGAGGAGGACGTAACGGCATCTCATCTCCTCCTTTAGAACCCAGCACTTGAAGCTCGACAACACAGAATCTTCAGGTCCCTAGATTCGGTAAACTACCTGGTAGGGAGCTCGTCAGTTTAGTGCAGGGAGTATACTGCACCCAGAGTTGCACTTCTTTTCAATGGACTACCTAAGTAATCGCGAGAAATTGAAGATTTTCCGTAAATGAACAGCCACCTCAAGAGGCATGCGTGACGCACTAGAAGCACTAAATATGTCTGAAGATATATTTTCTCTTTCTTTTCTTTTTTGTAACTTGAATTCCTATGGAATTCCGATTAATTCCTTTTAAATACGAAAATTTTGTGTTTTCGATGAAAATGTCTGTGTAATCTTTGAAGTTTTCATAATTTAGTTGTTTTGATTTTGGGTGCCATGAGCTCAGTTTGTGCAATTTAAACTCCTCTCTTCAACACAAGCTTTGCTTAAAGAGGGGAGTGGCATAATTCACAATACTTCTGAAAGATTATTTTTAACAGATCACGATCACGATCACCTACTTCACGATCATCTACTTTATCTTCTAATCTCAATAAATTATTGTGTTCGTCCCTCGCGAATTAGTCAAATACGATTCACAGTATCCACGTATTGACGTCGCACGAGGTTTCTTGTTCATGTTTCTTTCCATTAAATTTCAGATATTCACATAAGATAATAATATTATCTTATATGAATATCTGAAATTTAATGGAAAGAAACATAATATTATTATTTATAAGTAGTTAAAAGATAGAGATCGACGATGTCCTTGATGTTCAGTTCCAAGTTTATGGGAACATTCTTAAAAGTAGAAATTCCGAATGCGGGCTCTTGCCAGACTGATGGTGATCCTTGGAAAGGGGTGCAAAATAGAGGTTGAACTTCTCAAAACGAGAACAGACTTAGATTTTCAATATTTATCAAGACGACCCTCCAACTCCAACGATTTTCAATAATTTCGAACTTACAAGGATATTGTATACAAAACAGAGATCTATAAGATTCCTTGGGTGAGGAGATTTCAGGATAACATATCGACCCTTAAAATCCCACAAGGTCTAACTCAGTTTTTTGGCAAAATCAGTTAGGAAAGGATACTTATGTGAAATCTGGTTCATTGCTTTGGCCTTTATTGCATTGAAGGAATAGGCTTCTTCAACGGAAAAAAGCCGCGATAACCATGGAAATTACCACAGTACCTACGTTGGAAAATTCGTTTTGTGTCTCTCCTGAAAAGTTGGGAAAACTGAGTTACACCTTGTGGGATCTTAAGGGACGATATATTGGGTTGAGTAGGCTTGTGTCTCGATTGGGAGTGGTCTCTACTTTATGCTGACGTAGGTACTTGTAGGGAATTCGTGATCGAGCTCAGTGATGTCATACATTTGTTCTCTTATTCCGGGCTGCGCCATGTATTTCTTGATTCTTAAACACGTTTGAATGCTGATGTGCTCAAATCGCCTAGGTCCGATAAAATTCAAAAATGCCTTCTTCAGACGGACCTTCACCTTGTCGGTCCGTCGTTGAACGAATTGAAGCATTCGATTTGGGCAACCGAGCAAGATCAACAGCGCAAATGACTAATGCGATTGTGAGTTGTGTGTCGACTCACCCACCCGCCAAAGAGTTTTACACGCACAAATCTCCAGAATCGAAATGATAATATGACTGGCTGGAAAATATCGGAGCTATTCTTCTCGCGACTGTCAGCTTCCCCATTGGATATTGGAGTGAAGATAAGGCATGAATGTTAGAAGTCCTTGGGAGAGAATGTGAAGAGGGAGATAGTCCCGGATAAGATGCGCATCTGCCTACATCTCATTGTGTCTTGAAAGAAGAAATAGATCTGAGGGGATAAAAAGCTTGTATATGCGCCTTCACGACGGTGACCGCTCTTATCTCGCCTTACGGCCCATCACCGTCTCCCCACCGACTTCGAACAATAATTCAACTTCTTTTGTAAAAGGGTTCGTTAACTTATATGGTTGGAGAGACAACCGCCCGAGAGGCAGCTTGGCAAAAATAAAAAAATGTCCACCCAATTTCTAATGCCTCCTACTCCGAATATTGTTGTTGGCAAGTAAAGGCACATTATATTCTTTTTCTCTTAATTATTTACCGTATTCCAATACGTAATGCGCAAGGGGCATTGGAACACCTGGTTAATACAATCATACAATCGTACCTACATAGTGATAATTAAGTGAATATTGTGTGTGGTTTTGTTGACCGTCAGTAACAATGATCATTTTCAACAAATCAATTTTCATTTGACCGACCCTCGACATCCCTCAACATCATAAGTGAATATTTTTTACTAATATACCTACCTACCTAATAGGTACTTGGTATGTCGGGCCTGGACGAAGGCCAAATTTCATATCATACTCGTACATGAAAATGTTTACGATTTTCGATCTGCTCCACCTTTGTGCCCTCACTGTGAACGAAAGGCCAGTCGTACAAAACTAAGAATTAAGCTCTGTTTAAATGTCTACAAAAAACTACACCTTTCAATTTGAATTTTTGGAGATATGGCGTTTTCAAAATTTGTTTTGAACCCCTTCCCGTTGACCTAGGGTTATGAAAAGTTTCGAGGATCTTCGTGAGGGTGGCCCGAACATGTAACCCAAATTTCGTAATTTTGGAACAACACTAACTGGGCAAAGTAGTGCAGGGCGTACGACGGAAGGTCAGATTTTTTTATTCGATTTTTTGAATCTACGTATCTTGAAACGTAAACCCTCAAATTTTGAATTTTTTTTCTTTGTCGATGATGGTAAACCAAAATTTTACCAACATAAAAATTTGTTTTCTTTGGGCGATTCCAATGGTTCATTATCGAAGATAATAAACCAAAAGCAGGCCGAAAAGGCCACGAAATTTAACTTCATTTTTCACCGTCTCATTTCTCACCTGAGAAGTGGTGGTTACCTGCTTCGTTACGTATCAAAATCAAGTCAATTCGAGTTGTTATTTTAGGCGGTAGGATGTAATTTTCTCTTTTTTGTAATTCTTGGATTCTTCTTTCCCTGAACATTTTAGTATAATATACAATACTATAAACTGCATATATACTATATTAATTTATTAAGCTATAATGATATTATATATAATATACTATACATAATATATTATTCTGTATTAATTGAACTTGGGAGCTAACTAAAGGAGCGATAATATTATGCAATGGATCTAGGAGGATGCTCTATCTGCTCGAGATCGCGATGGTGACTAACACAACTCGTGTGATGCACTGGGATCTAAACTATTAGAGGACCGAAGTCGAGGGACTGATAGAACATAATTTCTCCCCGAAATTCCATGATAATATTCAATAAAATGAATGTTTCTTCTAATTTATTTAATGTTAGTGAATCGGAGAAAAATTGCTCTGAATTAGGATTGAATGTCAACTGTTACTGGAATTCTTATCCCGTAACTACGGGACCGCTAGTTTGCTACAATATGAACGATACGGGTGTTTGCAATGAGACAAACGACCTGTTGGCTGCTCTCCGAGGACATTATACATCAACGAAACATTTCAACCACACCATCAATTTGACAGTTTCACAACCATAACGCTGAAATGTGAGAGGGGGGACGACAAGGGGGTTGTAGAGTTGGAGCAAGAGCAGTGTGTGATGTGTAGAAAAATGGTGAGTGTCAAATCGTATACCGTACGTATTGAAACTGAACAGGAATCCAACTGTCGGTCTGACCTGCAACAGAAAATGTAGAAGATTAGTTTTAATAGTATTATTCAATTAATCAAACAAGTAGATTCTGAGGATGTACATTTGACTATTCCTCCATTGGTGCGAGAGAAAACTTATAATGGCATGCCCAAAAAACTAACATTCCTTCCTAACTCTTTCCTTAATAAATCAGTTGACTATGTATTTCCCTCAAAACATTTTGGTATTGTTTATCGCATTTCATTACCACCGTCCCCGTTATAATATAACATATTATGATGATTTTAGGGAATATATTCCTATTGTGGGATAACCCTTCTTTTTTTTCTTCCATTGTGACTTGTTCCTTAAATGTTTAATTCCGTAACAAGACTGACAACGACGTTTTCGAAATAAACCACTTGATTCCCACAATACGACTCGAATGTTGATCAATTTAAACTAGCACCAGTGGTGATTGCTTATTCAACGCCTTATTGAGGCGCGTCGTATCGATGCCTCAATTAGTTAAGGGAACTTTTAGCGCGTCGTAACTGATGCCTTAAAGAGCCACCGATATGTCATATTATCAATTTGGTCAAGGGATCGTGTTGTGGTAGTTGGGTGTCGCGTCTTGAAAGAGAGAGAACTGTGCCTCAGACGGCCTCCCACCCTGAGGACTTAGTCTGAAGAACGAAAAATGGCCAACTGCTTCATGAGCTTGGTGAAGGGCACTTTGTTCTCGAGAGCTGAGTGAATGTTGCCAAAATGGCGGAGGTGTGACCTTTTGATCAAGAGCACATCGGCGGACTGGAGCTCGGAGGAGGAAAGGGGGCCTGAACATGAACATGAAGAACGACAATTTTTGAAGAACCGCACAATCCAAACGGTCACCCTGCGTGAACGCTCGAACGAACTAAACTTTTCTTCAAATTGCAGATCTACCATTGAACTTACTGAAGGTGTGAAGTGAGCTTTTCTAATCTCACTTGAGACGACCTGTGAGTGCACGACGGATTGACCATGAATGTTGTTCAAGGGAGAGCCATTTGGGGCCATGCCAACAGAGCGAATTATGGATCAGTTGATCTGGCAAGGAACCACGAGAGGCCACATCAGCAGGACAGTTCACATGAAACCAGCGATCTCGAGGGATGTTGGACAAAGTTTTGGAGACACGATTACCCATAAAGACCTTCCATACTGAGGCTGGATCAGCAGCGAGCTATGACAGAGGTATTGTCTGAACAGGGGTATTGTCTGAACAAGCCACAGTGTGTTGGTCAGGGACATGAGCGAACATGGGACGGATCTTGGACATGGTCTTGCCGAGGAGCTAGGCTGCTAAAACCTCAAGACGAGGGATCAACTAAGATTTTAATGGAGGTATTTTTGCGCACTATGACCTGACAAACAGTGGCACAATCCAAACGGCCACCCTGCGTGAACGCTCGAACGAACTAAACTTTTCTTCAAATTGGAGATCTAGCATTGAACTGACTGAAGCTGTGAAGTGAGCTTTTCTAATCTCACTTGAGACGACCTGTGAGTGCACGACGGATTGACCATGAATGTGGTTCAAGGGAGAGCCATTTGGAGTCATGCCACCAGAGCGAATTATGGATCAGTTGATCTGGCAAGGAAACCACGAGAGGCCACATCAGCAGGACAGTTCACATGAAACCAGCGATCTCGAGGGATGTTGGACAAAGTTTTGGAGACCCGATTGCCCACAAAGACCTTCCATACTGGGGCTGGATCAGCAGCGAGCCATGACAGGGATACTGTGCTGTCTGAACAAGCCACAGTGTGTTGGTCAGGGACATGAGCGAACATGGGACGGACCTTGGACATGGTCTTGCCGAGGAGCTAGGCTGCTAAAACCTCAAGACGAGGGATCAACTAAGATTTTAATTGAGCTATTTTTGCGCGCTATGACCAGACGAACAGTGGTGGAACTAGTATCACAGCTGATGTGGTATATGACTGCAGCATAATATGGTTGGTTGGAAGCTAACGAACTAATGTAACGAGCTAGGGACAAATTCTAATTGTGAGATTGAAGAGGCCAATTTGATCCAATCATGAACTAAAGAAAGGGGCAAAGTAACAAATCGTAACCACCAGGTCATTTGAGAGGACTATTACCGATTAGCGCACCAGAGAACTCGGTACAACAAATAAAACCAAAAGAAAACAAAGGAGTCAGAACAGTTATTAATAATTATTATTAATTAACACAATACTGCCGTCCTAAGAAAGAAAGTCCTAACTCCATTTTGGAGCTTTTCGAGGTTAGGACTTATTCCTATAGATTTAGACGAGATCAACCGATTGGATTATGTTAGAAAGCCCAATCTCCATCAGAAGTACTTGAACATCAACTGTGTAACGGCAGTTTTAATTTCTACTCTATAGAAAATTCTCAGCAGTTCACAAAACCTCGTTTGTCTCAAAACTATCAAAATGGAGATAGGACTTTCTTCCTTATAACGGCAGAATATCTCAAAACCTTTTCTAAAGTTTCGATGGTTTTGAGATTCGAATTTTGATGTCGACACATCACTAATCTGTCTAATATTAAATTTGATATAGGTCGGACTTGAATAATTCAACTTGAATAATTATAGTTGATAATTATTATCAACTATTTGGTTTGAGTTTACCATTCGAGGAATATGTATTTCATTTTAAACGATTTGACAACAAAATCAACAAAATTCGTATAAGTGTTGACGAATTCTCGAAGGTCGAAAGGTACGAGTATTTTAGGTATCAATTCAAAAATTCCCTCAATAGGTCATGCTGAATGACTGAAAAAAAAATTCTTACTGTCCACGTGACGTCGGTTACAAGTTGAAAAGAATTTAAGAAGAAAAAAGACCTTGGGAGATCTCTCGATGTGGGTTTAGTTTAGCGAAGCTAAAGGTACTCGCATACTCTTACGCCGCAGCGGCTCCTGTTATCTGATGGAGATAAGAATCGGAGGGCCGCTCGCTGTGGTGCCCGACAATCAATCCAGCCATCTTTTTCCCAACGGAGCTCCAGCGGTGTGGTATTTTTGCCAGCAAATTCCCGGTCGAATAAGGCAGGTCGGGAAGGTTGAAATGGTAGGGAAGAGAAAAAAATTTAAAAAAAAACACACACACAGCCCATGCGGCCCTCACTGAAGGTGCGACGGAGGACAGCCTCACGGAATCGGCCGACAAACGAGAAATGATGGGATTTATCCAACGGCAGTGCTGGGCGCGATTTTGGGAAACACGCAGTCTGAAATGAGAGGCGTCAGCTGATATGCGTGAAAGTGATTTGCGGCCGAGACAAACAAACGTTCAACGATTTTGAAACAATAGCACCTATTGCTCCCAATGCAATACTGCCGTCCTAAGCAAGAAAGGCGTATCTCAAATAATTGAAATTTTGGGTAGAAGCATTTTTAGTTTTTCTGCTTTCGCACTTAGTTAATAACTTTTTTTCAATCTGGAGGCTTTAAACGGTAGGTACCTATACACGCCCCCCAAATGCCCATACGTTTTTGAAAGAACATTCGGGAAATTAACCGAAAAAATTGAGCTACAAATTGAGCTGGTTGTTTGCTTAAGAAACAACCAGCTCTTGAAATCTCAAAGAAATTCACAGGTCCCCCTCCGTTCCCCCGATTCCCACTTCAAATATTTATATGCAGTTTTCGAACTGCAATAATCAAAATGGTCGGGAGCCAATTAAAGGGGTAAGCCAGTGCTGGGGTTAGCCAGTGCTGAGACCACCCCTGAGGCTCACTGTGCTTGGGCAGAGACATTTCTCCTACATGGGACCTAAGTTTGTCAATATTTTGACCCGGGTCTGTCAGACCGCCTTTACGGAATCAGCTACCAATAAGTGTGGGCTGATTCTGATAAAACGTCCCCTTTTAAGTACTGGTTTTATAACTAATTTCTTCTCCAATTTTTTTTTCTCAGTTTATAGATTTTTAAACGCTGAACACGATGTTGAAGTTAGAATTGCGATATCTCATTCCATTATCAGATTAGATCAGATAAACCGTGAAGAACATTGAATTTTTCAAGTGACAACTACGTTTTTCCATCTTCAAAGTGCTCCAATTTGAGAATGGAATGAGATATCGCAACTCTGACTTCACCATCGTGTTCAGCGTAAAGAATCCTTTCAAATTAAGTTTTCAGGCAATTTGCAAAAACAAATATTTTTTTGAAAAGGGTACTGGAGGAGAATGTATTGAAATACAACTAAAACGACTGCAAGAGTCTCACAATAGTGTCTACTGCTGGTGCCTTTACCCTAAAACGCTGCAGATGGTCTTAAAAAACTCTCTGAACCGAACTCTATTCCGTTTGAAATGTTTGAGAAACCCCAAATGTTTCCTAACACTCCAAATTTCCAAATTAATTGATGAACCCGTTCGTATGATCCTCGTGCTGGTCTGAGCCCGTAATCCGAATTTTATCAAAGTGGCTGCTGAAGTACGGAATTTTTCTCTCGGTCGGTGACAATGGTTCATTAGCGAAGAAAATAAACCAAATAGTAAAGAGTAAAAAGGAAAAAGTCGTGTGTTAAATAAATCCATGTTAACCGTAAATACATCTTCCCTTTATCATTGAATTGCATACAAGTATACCTCTTTTCTAGCGAATTGAATCATAGTTATAATCATTGGTAAAATCATAGTTAGATCACGACCTAACTCAACTCAAACATACGCCGTCATGGCTTTTGTCATGAATAAATAGTCTTGAAGAAATGTTCAAACAGAGTGATATTTAAAGTTACAAACTAGTTGTTCGCTTTAGTTAAACGATGATACGCTCTTCCTATCTAAGACCGTAGTCTATCATTACCCAAGTACCTGAATGTCACTCTCCTCACATGAGTCAAAAACGCAATAACCGACTTGTTATACAGAGTCTAGAGTTTAATAACAGTTATAATAATAGTTATTGGACGATAGAAGTCGGTTATTGTGTTTTTGACTCGTGTGCGGAAGTAGTTACCATGAGTATCACACTAATTCAAATCGAAAATACGATATCCGCTACACTTAGTCGAAAGCTTATCAGAATAACCCCCACAAGTCGGAGATATATATAATATGTATTTATCTTCCTGATCGAGAGAGAAAAAATGAATTGAAAAATAAAACTTGACTTCGGTTAATTTTTGTAAGTATAGAAGATTCGGGAGAAGGGAATGCTGCTAAATCTGATACTCGGCGGAGATACGTCCTCCCCCCTCACTTGGCAGTTATCTCCTGAGCAAACACATTCTGTAGACTGTTCCGTACAGAAACGATAATTAAGCTGATGATTATTACGGAATAATTAATATTTTAATCTCGGAGGATGATCTTGATAGAAGAGCGGGCGTAACCAATTATAAAAGATGAGATCGTCTCTCACGGGGGTTGGCGTACACCAACTTATTATTACCTTCTTACGTGATAGTAACATGTGTGTCTTTCAATTTGATTGCAATCGCCAAACGATGCTGAAATCCTACAGCGGTTAGTGACGATTCGTTTCAGCTTTCGAACAATTAATCGATAATACGAGTACATTATCGGAAGAAAAGTTAGGTATATGTTATATATTTTTTCAAATAAAGATTCCTCCTACAATATTGATTGGGATTCGCCGTCTACGAGGGAGGTCCAGAAAGTAATTTGTGTATATTTGTTGGTTTCGGAATACGTCGTGAGCTATTTTTTGTACCTCTAGGTGACAGAGTTGTAAAGTAATCATTTCTTTGAGTAGTGACTACTTTTTCGATTACTTCCGTCATAATGCAGTATATTTTGCTTGTACAAAATTTACTACAATAGGAATGTAAATCTGACTGTTTGGCCTCCCAATTACTCCTGGAGTAATCGCCATTACCATTCCAATAACTATAGTGGTAATCGGAATGACGATTACTTTTTGACGATAATCGGAATGACGATTACATTTCTTCATAAGTAATTGGAATTTGTTATGGGTAATCGAATTGATTTTTTAACAACACTGCTAGGTGATAAGTAAAGACCGGATTTCTATGCAATTGCATATCGATTTCTTCATGTAAGGCGAGCGCAAATTCTTCCTTTATCCGAGTTGCCTTCTGTTTTTCGTTTTATTCTGCATATTTTTGCATAGTCGGACTGTTGCTGCATATCCTTGCAAATTCGGGGGAAAATCGTAATGCTGCATATTTTATAGATAATCAATAACGTTTGACGATTTTTGGTAGTTGGGAGAAAATAAAATAAAATTAGGAGACAAATAAGTTCCTACCAAAATCTGACGAAGAGATTGATTTTGATCACTTGAGTTGGATCACAATGGTTTAAAAAATTCTTGGATTTGGTCGAAAATTCCGGCGATTCTCACGCCTTCATCAAAGCCTTCATCAAAGCCCACTTGTCGTTCATATCATTGATACTAACTAGGTTAGAGGAAGGTGGTGTTGGTTTCAGACCAAATTCCGAGTTGATCGAGGAATGCTCCGCAACAATGCATGCAATTCCTCGTAAATATGGGATGAAATTACAAGAGATGTGGTCCATAATCTTGCAGAAAAAAAATGGTCTAGAAACATTAATGAACGTTAACAAGATTTTAATGGAAGAGGATGTACCCAGTGCACTGACGGAGCATTCATTCCCGGTGATTTTAAGGAATTTTCCGTCTACAAACACATTCTCTCGGACCGTCATCACAACTTCATTCAAGATAACATTGAAATGTGTATTTTTGTAAATATTAATTACGAAAAATTGTCAAATCTGTAAGAAGATGAAAAAATATAGAAAATTATTTTAAAACTGTTGTGTTCCATTTGTAAGTTGTACTTTTAGTTCTATGCCACGAAAATAGTAGAATTTAAGCCAGATATTATTAATTATTGATTATAATTGAAAGAAGTATGTATGTACAGAAAAGTTGAAAGATACTCATTTCCAACTGTGGATATTCCTACTCGTGTTACTTCGAAATTATAAGGTGGTGACAGTAACATGAGTAGTCATTGTCACCGATTGTGAGATTTTGTTACGTTCGAATAGTGTGAATGTTGCAAAAAGTTGTAAATAGCAGAACAAATAATGTTCTGTAAAAGCAGCAATCACAAAATATTTGTACGAAATGAGAATGAGGTTTTTTCCAAGTAAGTACTGAAACTTAATTTCGCGAATTCTACTATATTTTTTAATGCATATTTGTCGCAAATTTCATTAGTTTTTACTGCGTATTCTATGGCATATTCGGGGCATCTATGCTTCATAGAAATCCGGTCTTTAGTGATAAGGGTGGTTGCAGAATTTTATTTTTTTATTTTTTTGGACAACAATTTTTGTCCCTTAGTGACGACACAGATAACTTCTCTCCGTTATCTACAGATAACGTTTACAGATAATTATCTAAAGAAAACTTATCTCCGTAGTATTCTGACGTGTTGTAGTAATAATTATGAATATGCGTCTACCTATCTACTGGAATCTCTCACGCGAGCGAAGCGAACCACTGGCAAGCAAAGTTGGCGGCGGTTCTGAACATCACTTCGGTTCTAACTTCTAACTTCGGAAGTTAGAATCTATTCATCTTTGACCGCTGAAATTTTATGAACAGCCTCATGAGACCGTGGGGAGTGATGGTTAGTGTTTTGATATTTTTATAGTCCGTTATCGGCCTAAGCGCTACATGTAGTAATCCTGTAGTATTCCACTACATGTAGTAATCCTGTAGCATTCCTGTAGTATACATGTAGTATTCCTCTTTCAGTCATAACGACATCCCCACATACTATAAGTTAGTTACTAACAACAACAACAACAACAACAACAAATAGCTGCTAATTGTTGGTTGAATAGAAAATAACTTTTATTTTTTATTCAACTATTAGTTAACTAATAGATATTCCACTAGAAATAATATGGCAAAAAACGTTTGCCGCTAGTATTTAAATGAAATTTACAAGATAAATGTCAAAACGTGTCATTATTTTTCTTTAAAAAAAACTTTACTTCACTTTTCACTTTTCACTTTACTTGTCACTTTTCTGACTGTATCATTTTGGGAATTTATGGGTAATCCCCCCTAAAACTTCCCAAAACTTCCCCTTAGAGTGGCCCAATTCTGACCATCTACGAACTTAGCCTTTCGATTGCCAAGCAGATTTTTTGTGCAAATTAGAACTTTTTATCTCAATTCTGTCGAGAGTTATCGTCTGGAATGAAGCATACACATACATAGTATGTATATATTGTATAATAATTGGTAAAAGACACCAAAAATCATACGTATTATATTATAATACGTATGATTTTTGGTGTCTTTTACCAGTGAATTCAGGATGGTCTGGAACGGATTTCGGTATGTACATTTTTTTTAAGGAAATTCGAGTTTAAAAAACTTTGGACCGAGAACAGTAGCTTCTTTTCTTCAAAAATTCGCTAAAAGTTGTTTCTGAAAATCAAAACTCATTTTGATGTAACTAATTATCTAACTGTAATGTACCTATGAGCAATTTATTTGATTTCTACTTCTTAGACTCTACAGAGGTGATTATTACTAACATTAACATTAAAAGCAAATTTTGCTTTTAAATGCTCGGATACAACTCGTTTTCCCTATCTCGGGCTTTGTCCATCGGGGGGACTGATTTTTCAGAAAATATCAATGTTTATGAGTCTGCCGACGACGCTTGGTGCGAAACGTTCAGACGAGTATATGTGAGTTTTATCTGTTCTATTTGTTTCCCCAATCTAAAATAATGTTTATAATTAGGTATATTATTGTTTGAATAATAAATATGAAAATAAAGTACATTTCATTTCATTTCCAACTCTCAACCACGTTTTCTTACTCGTGTTTCATCCCCTCACCAATAATCATCTTTAAATTTATATAAATTGCGTTTTGAATATTTCAAACACCATTACCTACGGTAGATTCAAGGATCCGAATTTTAAATGTCTCGGTCAATTTTAGAAGAGGGAAATGCCGAAGGGAGGACGAATTTTGTTCCAATCGATTTTCTGATTCTGCGAACCTTGAACGTGAACCTAAAATGTTGAGGGGGAGTCGAAAATATGTTTTTCTGGGCCGATTTCAATGGTTCACTATTGAAAATAATAAAGTGAAATCAAAACGGAAACTGAGAGACGCCCCCCCGATGAGATGGATCCACGCAGCAGTCGCTAAAGAACTCAGTTAAAATGTAAGGGGCGCTGTCTGGCGGGACAGATTAGAAAGTTTACAGCTAATCAAAAACCGGAGTATCAGATTGTAAGTGAATGGGAATGTGGGCGGGAGGAGAGGGGGGGGATGCGACGATTATGGAAATGTGTAGGAAATGTGGATGGAAAGGGGAAGCGGGAGGGGGGAGGGGAGTGTACAGTTTCGTCTCCCTCACATTTTCTAACCCTCTCGACCCTTCCCCCCTCCCCTCACCCTTCCGCACCTCCACATTTCCACGAGGCCATTACCAACAGTTTCATACCGTCTCTCGCAAACGCTGAAAGCTCTTTATAATATACGAGTACAACGTTGGCGTTTGTTTTCCATTTCGAACCTCGTTTCCTGAGTTCCTTCGTGACGTCATATGGGGAACTTCCCTTTTCACGGGCTTCCCCCCCCCCCCTTCATACAGTACCAACTAACCCGTTGTGAGTGGGGGGGGGCAGCTTCTCGCCATCGTGATTGCCTTAGTCGTCCATAAAGCCCTCGTAGTTCAGGAAATGAAGCCTCCTCTTCCTCCTCATCCTCGCATCTCCCCCCCCCCCCCCCCCCCCGAGATGGTTGCTATGAAAGGGTGTGAGGGGGGTAACGTTGCTCTTCTCCTTTCAGATGGAATATTCCTCGACCCCTTTTGACCCCCTTCTTCTTCCAAATCGCCCATTCGCCTTCAACACCCCCCCCCCCCCCCTCAACAACACCTCCTCTTCTCATCTTACAACCCATCAATCCCTACTCTCCCCCCGATAAATACCCACCTCTCAATCCCGCCACGTGAAATACATAATACATGAGTTGAAATGTAGTTACAACTACAACTGCTAACTTAATTAGCAACCTCATTTTTCAAGGGCCGGTTTCACCACCTAGAGTTAAAGTGAGGGTTACGATTAACTCGGACTTAACAGAAAAAATGCGTTTCACCACCTCGCGTTTGGTGTAACTCCTACTGTAGTCCCTGCCGTAACTCCCACATTTTAGTCCGTTACAATTTCCGTACAATTTTTGACGCTAACTTTTACTGTTAGCGCCTGTTATCTCGTAATTATCACACATTCTCGACATTATCACGAGGCTTTTCGTTGTACAACTTTCCTTCAACTAATTATTTATATTTTGAATAGTGCCACTGAATAGGCTATTGAGACGACCTACCTAGAACATTTTCTGATCGATCCAATTTTTGGAAACCAGGAAAGATTTCGTCTCTCGAAGGCCACGTTCAGATTGGTATTGTGATGGATAGAGAGAGAGAAATATTCCCTCTTTCGACAAGGTTAGTAGGTATTATATTTTATTATTTTTCGAAAAGTGGCCAACTTTATTATCAATTATTTATTGGTACTTACGCACCACTTCAACGAGATGATCCTCCTTGCCTTTACTGAGAATTTTCCTATCTTTCGACATGGAAAAGTTCTTTTCGACTTGGAAAAGTTGGGAAATAGTCGTGAAGATAGAAAAAAATATTAGTGAAAAAAAATGACAAATAACAATGAAAGAAAGGGAGAGGGAATAAGAAAAGGGAAAGAACCAGGAAAAGGTTGGGATTTCCCAACGTGCATAACTTGGAATTCCCATACTCTGAAATCCTGGGTTTTTGAAAAGTTTAAAGGAGATTTCTCCCAAGTAAGGTTCAAAAAAGTAACAATCCTGCTTGTATTATCCCAACTTGGAGTGATCAACATTTTTATTACTCGCATACAAACTTGAGAAAGATCTACCGAAGCGATTTTCTCAAATTTTGAAATCTTACCAAACTCAAAGATATTTCAGAGTAAAATACGAAGGAGGGTACTCCAGTCTCAAGAAGATGGAAGCATGCTTGGGCCCTTACTATACCTTCTGTATACACGTGACGTAGGTACCAAACAACACGAACACGACGGTTGCAACCTTTGCTGATGAAACGACCATACCTACTAGCGGTTGGTGACACAGTAAAGGAAGCGACAAGGAAACTACAGCATTCTGTTGACGATGCAAGCGCCTGGACCACAAAATGGCGCCTCAAGCGGAAATCTTAAACGGGTCAGTTGTTATGTTATTGGTATGCCAATTTGGCATATCAATAACATAACAACGGAGCTTCTGTTCAAAGTTCAAAGTTTTAGCATCCTGATGGTCCTTTCAAGATGGTTAATCATTTAAGTTTCAATCAATGTAAATCAATAGATACGTTTCAGATCAGTTGAGGTCTTCAATTTTTTGAGTAATTTTCCAGGAATTAAAATCGAAAATGAAAGCTAGTTTTGGGTCTTCTTTCTTACTAATAAATACGTAGAAGTTCCTCTAATGATGATTAGTTCTATTTCGAAATCCAACCCTTCTGAAATTTGGAAAATTATCGATCATAAGAACAATTTGGTTTACAGATCTGCGCTTGTAATCGCAGTGAAGTTTTTGATAAAAAGCTAAAATTTTATGTCAAAAGCCACCTTAGCATTCCTCAACAGGCAAAAGGTATTATTGATGTATTCTAACATTGATAGTGGTGTTCACACACTCACATTCGGGGGAAATGATTAATCGAATATGAAGCTCTTTTAGGTGTTTTCTTTCTTCCTTGTAAATACATTGAAGTTCCTCTGATAGTGCTTGGTTCTATATAAAAATCCTATCCTTCTGAAATTTGGAAAACTATCGTTAATAAAAAAAATTTAGTTTGTAGCTCTGGTCTTGAATATCATAAGCATTAGGAGTGGGCTTACTAGGTACCTGCAGTAAAATTTTCGATATTTTATCCGCAATCAAGTTATAGCGAATTTTTGAAGAGAAGGTAGCTATTGTTCTCGGTCCATAATTTTTAAAACTGGAATTAAGATTTAAAACTATAAACGTAGATTCAGAAAATACTTTTATACCGTTACACTTTTATACTTTTATCCTACAAGTAGGATCCCCAGTATTATACCAATACAAATTAATTCTAAATGATTTTTCATCATAATATGATAAATTAATAATAATATAAACGACAAATTTTTATATAAACCATCACTGAGCTAGTAACCGACAACCCCCCCCCCCCCCTCGCACCAATCCCCTTTGTCACCCATTTGAACAAACATTTTAGCCCATTACTAAACTTTGCTTCTTACGCGACGATCTGCTGATTCTTACGTTAAGTAGGGGAGACCGGGGCCAGTTGGCATAAGGGGCAGGTTGGCACAGTGCCTTTTAAAAATCAGCGGGAAGCTGGAGTGGGCTGCCATCTTGGTCATGTGACCTTCCCACTGTCCCTCAGTCGCAAGCAAAGTGTTGTGCCAGTCAGATCAACACACTGTATCTCAACTCAAAAAACGAACCTTTTGCCCTGGTAAGTGAATATTTTCCTCTCTACAATATGTTTTCTGATGCACTGTGTATTGCAAAATTGTTAAGTGTTGAAATTTTTGGGGATTCTCCTTGATCTGATGAACAGATTCCACCGGCGAAACATTCCAAAATCTTGTTTCTCAAACCAATAGCGGCCATGTTACCTTGGGGCGT
Organism: Stenodema calcarata; assembly: GCA_963920205.1. NCBI lineage: Eukaryota > Metazoa > Arthropoda > Insecta > Hemiptera > Miridae > Stenodema > Stenodema calcarata. The sequence continues at coordinate 31,384,263 of OY986049.1, read as the reverse complement.
CCTGTTGGGGCTGGTTGGCACATTTATTTTGGGGCTCGTTGGCATAAGTAATTTTTTGTGGGCTTATGACAACGCACCCCAGTGTGATTTATGCTGAAATACCAGACCTATAATCTGCTACCAAATTAACTTGCTGTGTATGTAAACCAGAAAACCTATCTTTTAATGATGGAAATGTGTATCTAACTGGAAATTTATTGTGTTTAACAGTCATGAGAAATCGGAAAAGAAAAACAAATAGGGGTTCAGTTGCTCCCGAAGTAATGGTAGCTGCGGTCAATGCTCACTTGGAAGAGCGGCAGTCTTGCTTCCGTATCAGAGGACTATGGAATCCCTGTAAGAACGCTTGCACGCTACTGCGCGAAGAAAAGAAAAGAGGCTTCAACCTCAGAAGAACAATCATATGGCTACGTTGCCTCGAAGCAGGTAAATATTATTGCTTACCTACTTATCAACCTACTTAGTTGAATTCTTGACATTGTTGGGAAGAATCAAGATTCATCCATTTAATGAATTGCTCTATTCTACAGGTGTTCACGTCAGAACAAGAATACATGCTGGCAGAATATGTGACAAAAGCTTCTGACATATACTTTGGTTTGAGCCCAAAGGAGGTCCGTAAGTTTGCCTATCAATATGCAGCCAAGAACAACTTGACGAACAACTTGTCAGCTACTGATTGTGGTTAATTTTACATGATTCTACATTCCAATCTTTGCATTTTGCATCAATAAAGATTTTATTCATTGATTGACTATCTTTTATCAATTTGGGAACCTGAGTTTTAGTAGAAACCTACGTTATAAGTTAGGTAGGTACCAACACAATTGGTGTGCCAACCATCCCCAAATCCCCGTACTGTTGCTACAGGACATATGCCAACCTACCCCAATGGATATGCCAACTTACCCCGGTCACGGGGTAGGTTGGCACAGTTTTCTTGTTGCCTTGGGTTTGATGTAGGGCTTCCTACAGGTGTTCTAAAGAACCATTCTTGTGGGGATTTTGTAGCTCAGGAGTTGCAGTAACACAGGCAATTTCAGTTTTTGAAATAGAATCAACACAAACAACTACAAAAATCAAAAACCCAAAACTATGCCAACTGGCCCCGGTCTCCCCTACATACTGATTTGTCTTCTTTCTCTCTAACTCCTAACAACACCTACGTTTTCTTATAATTAGAAACTTATCTGGATGGTTTGTTCCACTGCTGAAACAAGTGACGTGTTCATTTTATGGCGAGTTACCCTCCAGGAGGAGAAGAGTGATACGAAACTGGCTTATGGAAAAAGGGTGACAAGTGTTTTGAAAACTTACAAGTATTGTCAATCAGTCAAAGCCTTATCTGTAGGTGGGTGCCCCCACTCCTTTTTGTAAAACATCGCGATAAAGCTGTCCTTTCTACCCGGCGGTGAATCGGAGAGGGGAGGAAAGCTTTTGCATATCGATTGGAAACATCGGAACGGTCTGATAAGAGGCCGTAGGTGGGAGTGGGGGTGATAAGAGGGGTTAGTGATAAGAGTTGTGCCCAGCCGAGTGTTCAACTGATAGTGCTAATGTCCATTGCAATCATTTTATTCAGGGCAGCGCGTGTACCCCTTCTCCAAAATCTGTCGTCGTCTTTCATAACTCTTATCGCCCCTTCGGCAACATCACGATCCTGATCTGGGTCCCCGTTCGTAGGCACGAATAAAATCCGACTTCCTCCCAATCATCGAAATACCTCATTTCTATACAATATTGAAGAGGAGTCGATACAAGATTTCATTGCGGAAAAGTCGTCTTACGCATGCTCACGACTGAATGTTGTTTGACCGGATTTTCTCAAATGAAAAGAAGGACTACTCTCGAAAATGCAGTATTGTGCAACATTGACATTTTATTTCTTGCACATGCACTCGAAAAACGTTGCGTTATAAAAAAAAAAAAAAAGCGTTGCAGTTGAAATTCTGATGATTTTCAAGTACAACCAATCCGTAACTAAGTAATTGTAACTCCGTCTGTGTGCATCACATGGTAATCGTTCACCACTCGTTGGAATCGTTAGATTTTATTGAATAGTTTCATGTTAACCAGACGCATGTACCTTCAGTGGCAGATGAGCTGTACAGGATGAAAAAATGAGGGTAAACAATGTAGTCAGCAACACAACTACGAGTTTAAGATTTGACATTTTATGTCTTTACTTTGGCACATGGACTCGAAAAGCGTTGCGTTATAAAAAAAAGCTTTTTCAGTTGATATTCTGATGATTTTTGCTTACAACCTATCGTTGCAAAGCATTTGCGTTGATTTCTCGAATTGATTTTTCGGAAACTGAAGATACAAAATGTCCCAATGTGTAGACTCGTATGCAAGTGTTTTATTCGATTTTCTGAATCTACGTATCTTGGAACGTAAACCAACAATGAGGGGGGATTGTATTATTTTTTCACGGCCCGAAATTTTCCCAACTTTTCCAAGTCGAAAAAGCAGCAAAAAGTTAGGGATTTCGAAAAATTATCACTTCAAAATTTTGATTAATCCAAGTTGGGATAATACAAGCAGGACTGTACCCTTACTTGAGAGAAATCAACCTTTTCTCTTGGACAATGCTAAGCAATTAGAAATCTACCAACTCTTGTAATGGCCTTAAGGCTTTATACAATAAAATCATTCATTCATTCATTCATTTAATTAGAAATATACCTAAATAATGACGCATTGAAGTTATTTATGTACCGATCTTCTCAAGCCCCTGAAGTAGGCAAAGTAATCCTCAATTACCGAATGAGGAGAACGCACTCCGGAAATAAGGTTGTTTACCTCCCTAAGTAATCTTGTTTATTAAAAATAATAGGTAACGAAATCCCACTCTAATTGTTACGTGTTTCGTTAGTAGATATCGCTACCAAGTTGCGTGTCCACCAAAAAACTCCAGTTGACGAGGCGTGAATTGTGCTCCGTTATTTTCCGAAAAAAAAAATAATGTAACTATCCAAGTCATGAGTTGTAAATTAGAATAGAACTTCTTCAATCACCATATGAAACCTACTTATAATGATATATCGATGGCATCTACACCTATCATGTACCTATCAAAAAATATTGGAAAATTACCTCCTCTTACGCATAGCAGACACGAAAGGTATCTCAAACTGCACTCACCTATTCAATTGCTTCAATGGCAAAAAACCTGGAGTAGGCAAATACTTGAAAATTTACATGTTTTATGTTGGCTGATGTAGCAAACTGATTAGTAGGCAGAGTTGATATATTACTTCGAAAATAATGGATAGTGAATGACTAATACTTTTCGCTTTCATATTAAACGACATTCTACACAAACATAACCGCGATGTGGAAACAAAGAAGAAGCGTATCACGTAATTAACAACATAATTCCTTAATTAGTCGGGAGCGGAAGTAATTTTCTACGTGGTTTTTCATATGCTGTACCTGAGGTATTTAATTAAGGACGGAGAGGGCGAGGGTGGGGGAGCGTGTGAAACTGAGGCTGTTTAAGATCAAGATAGCGAGGAAAGATCTGATTAGGAGTCGGATATTACTTCGAGTTCGTTCAACTCGTTTGGTTATGGTCCGGTCAGTTGGAAATTTGTGTTTCTTCGCTTTTAAATCGACTCAGCAGCTTGTTATTAGGAGAAATTCTAGAGTTTGGCGAGCAGAAGGAAATTATTCGATATGTTACTTGTGAAGGTTCGATCGCTGCTCGCCCCTAAAGGTTTTGGATTCGTCCCAACCACATGTACACATCTATGGCCTATTGACATCCTAGTGTACATAGTGTCCAAAAATTGGCAGTTTCTTCAAACTTCAAATGCGATGTGACGCCATTTCTACTTGTTCGGTCGACCTAAAACATTGTCAAACTCATTTTCTAGCCTGGTGCAGTTAGGCTAGAAAGAGACAAGTAGAAATGGCGTCTCATCGCATTTGAAGTTTGAAGAAACTGCAAATTTTTGGAAAAATGTTCAGTTTTTGTTTTGTAACTCGGGTACCCTTTGGGCTAGTAATTCGTCTCATTCTGTAGATAATTTAATTGCAAACGACTTTTTTACCGACACTATTTTCGCCAAACCCAACAGAATCGAGGTTATTAGGAATTCTGTGGGTCTGGTCGTGATCTTTTTAAGAAAATGTGACTTTTTATGCATACCTACCCCTAACAATGCCACGACAGTCCATTGATTCGTATTCTAAATCTTTCCCTACATGACTGGCGTGGTTAATACGATGCTAGAATTTTATAAATAATCCTTGGCTATATTTGCCTACTCTGCATCCTCCAAGTTGTTATTTTCGAACATTCCTAACGAGCCATACATGACTGTTGGGTCAATAACATGCTATTGCTACAATGACACGTCTCTCAAACCCTTATTTTGTTATTCTGTTAATACTGGTTTGGTGAAAGGCCTTACAACATTGTACAAGTGAACCAAATCTACGAGTCAGAATGACAAAAATAGGTACGAGTAAATTCACAATAACGTCGTAGTTGTTTAGAAAACATTTTGTTACCTGAAGGGAACCTGACGTTTTTGATGAGTAAGAGATATTTGTTCATGTTGAGCCCAAATTTTCACGAGAATATCCGTTCATCATGGTTCAAGTTAAAGTTAGCAAGTACGTAGTGAACGTAGTGGCCTCTCACGCTTGGTTCTTGTATTTGATATTGTTAGGATAATACCGTTAGAATTGGAAAATTGTGAATCTCTTTTAATCAACCAAGAACTCAACTAGACTAAAATTGGACTAAAACTCAACTAGACTAAAACTTACAAGTTCAACTTTTGCACGTTTAGCAACACACAACAGTATACAGGACAAGTGTTTATAGAGATAAAAGTGAACAAGTGGGAGTTACCAAGAACTTGCTCGTAGGGACCAGAGCAAGGTCCCTTTCCTATTCAGGTAACAATATGATGACATGTTCACTGTAAATTTTACAACGCGAGCAATTTCGCCTGGGGGGATTGTTGGGAAGGGGTGTAAAGATTTCTCTATAACAAGTGCTCAATCGTTTCATAAATTAGCGTATATCCATTTTAAGAAATACATTTTTGCCCTATGTATGTCTATTTACACATTTTCTAATCTATAATGAATAAGCACAATGTATGATCTTTATCGTTCGGCTAAAAATGAGGAACTACCGATCAGAGCCTTATAGGATATCAATAAACAATTTGGCGTGATCTCTCAGAAAGGAAACACTAGGATGAGAATAATCCCACAACCGCTAAGGAGAGTGAACGGTTATGATGAATAATTTATGGATTTCAAGGGTTCTGAGCACGTGCTATGAGCGGGAGATGTTCAGGAAAAAATGCACAAGTGCTCTTTTGAACTTATTTCGGACAAAATGTTAAAATTAACTTCGTTTTTGAAGCCTAATCATGTAGTTAATTGAAGCTCAACGGTCATAGAACAATTTTAAAAGAAATTAATCAAAGAAAAATGGAGGACATGGCAACTGTTCAACTACCAATTCTTCTGAAACTTTGAACAGCTCAATCACAGTCCTAATGGTTTTCAGTGCATGTCGAATGCCACAGTCCCTGTGCTATGTCATATTTGATCACTCAAGTTCTGATGCAGCCTAATCCACATGTCCTCATTTTTCTGGTGACATAAAAGAAAAACGGCTAATTTCCAAAACTTTCACTTGTACCTAAAACAGGTTAGTTTCAGAATTTCGCTGGAGTCACAAGGATATTTTAGACTAAACAGTGATCTAGACAGAGATAATAAACTATTGTGGATAACCTTGCAGCGTTTTAAAGTTGTATATGCTCTACCATTTTTCATCGTCACTATGGTCGTTTTTCGCCTTCATCTTGCTTCTTTTCTCTTCATCATTCTTACATGTTTATTTTGGGTTTGTTTCCTTGAAACATCAAACCACCTTCTTCACCACCATCAAAGACCCTTGACATTTGCCTCGGGCAACGCCCGCTAGACCACCCGGTCCACAAGGACTGTTATGATCATGATCATACCGACAAGTTCTACGCCCATTTGGACGAAGTGGAGGAAGAGCGGGAGCACGAATAGTTGTTCCTGACGGACGCTCCAATCAAACCCCGCGATCATACGATTATCGAACACCCGACAAATATGAAACCTCCTACTCCGGCACCTGAAGACGAGCCCAAGCAGGATGATGGGGGTTCGGTCGATGAGTAGACCGACTTGCAAGGTTATGAATGACATTTTCAATGTCTCTTGAGGAACGCGAACGTCACTTTCACCATTTAAACACGGTTGAAATATCTGCTCCACAAAAATTCAGGACGAGCATCCAGGAGCATTAAACATATCCCCCCCCCCCCTCGTTGAGTTTTTTCATGTCAAGGCTAAGGGCAAATCAATCAAATAAAATGGCATAAAAGGAATTACATAAATTAAGCTGAATTTGTATTTAAGCAACCTAATAACATGCAGTTTGGCCGTTATTTATTACAAATTTTTGGGGGAGAACCCACGTATGCCCATCAGGCCCTTCTTAGCCCCCCCCTAATGAAGTTTCTCGATCCGCAACTGGTTCAGGTAAACCAGATTGGCCATGTCCAACGCCTCCATCAATCGACGCCCCTTAGTATTCGTATGACTCACACCGAAAGACATGTATGAAATCTCCAGGATCAACACTGGGGACGCCCTAGGTGGAAGGAATCTCATCCAATCCTTTGTTGTAAGATCATCGTGACTGTAAACCGATAGAATAATGAGAGATATTCATGGCCTGTCCAGAAGCGTTAAGGCCACCCCGACATATATGAAAGGTTCGTGACTGAAACACCATTCCAACTCGTTGTATGAAAGGATATTTTTAATCAAAATGGCCTCCCCCTTACAACCATCAGTCGTAGGTTTGCGAATCAAATTGAAAGTATAAGTAAGTATAACAAATATTGGGTGTAAACCCTGTTTCTAAAATAACAGCCACGTTTATATTGTTTAATTTGTTGTTTGTTGTTAAATTTCAAATTATCCGCGCTTTGAACAGAATGATCTAACGTTCCACTGAAGAACTTTCAATGTTTCATGTTCAGTCACCGCGCTAAGGTAAGTTAAAATTACGACTACATGTCAGTCAGCTATTCATTTTGTCCATGCAACGATCAAGTCAATCACGAATCAAGTTCCTGAAATCGGATTCCTTCAAGTCCCTCGTTTGAGACAAGCTCACTCAGAACCTCTACTATCGTTTCGTAAAAAACAATGTCATTTTTGTTCAGTCAGACTACCTTCTCTTTTTGACTTTCTGATTTTCTCTTGTCATTACCAGCTCTACCTTCCGGAAACTTATCACGTGCCAGGATTCCCCCCGGTATATTACCCAACTTCTGGTCGGAAAACATACTCCTACGTGGAATAGGTTGGCGGAATGAAGAAGTCCTGGTTGGAGGTGAAGATGTCCTAGTCCTTTCCACTGTGCGGACGCAAACTGTCTGTCCTTGAGATGTTCCTCAGATTTGGTCATGGTTGGAAATTGAATTTCACTTGATAATATCGCAGGAGGTTACCGTGTCACATCGGAAGATGTACCAGCCACCTATGACAGCCACAAAATAAGACAAGTTAGGGTCACTCATAATTTTTGACATTTTATGTCTTTACTGTGGCACATAACTCAAAAAGTGTGACATTACGGTGTGACAAAGAAAGCGTTATGAAAAATTTCTAATGATTTTCACGTACAACCGATTCGTTGCTACGGAACTTTAACTTCGCCAGTTATCATCGTACAAAAATCGTTCACCACTCGTTGGATAGCTCTCGATTTACCTAACCATATTACGTTAACCACTGTGGAGTGCGTGGCCGACAAGCTGAGGTATGAGCGTGATTGTTTAAATAATTGTTTACACACAGGTGATCATTCTCAATAATTTATATAACAATAATTGTTATAATATAATTATAATATAATTATAATTGTTATAATAATTTTTAATTATTAAAACAAAAATAATGAAGTACGAGGTACGTGGTGTGGGTGTGGGAGGGGGCGCAGAGACATAAAATGTCCCTCGTGGTTGCGTACTTGTACGAAAGCTGTACATTTTATGTACAGTTTCTTCGAAAATTCGCTCTTATAGTCATGCTGCATGACTGGGGACTTTTTATCTCAGTTTGATAACCCCGAAACAGAAACACTGTACTGTTACACCGGTAACCCGCACACAGATGGATAGCAATGCATGAGGGATCTACTAACATTTTCTTGTTTACTCAATCTTTATGTTGCTTATGTATCCCAACCGTTGTATAACGCTATTTACTGAAGTGTTTTCCTCAATAAAAGATTTATTAGATGTCGATGGGCAGACTGACCAATTTGGGTGGACAAAAATCTGAAACTCCTTTAGGAAATATCACGGTGATCACGAAAGTAGTGAGGAAGAATGGGAGTTTCAGATATCTGCCTCCCTCTAGCCCCTCTGACGTCATCACCACCTCCCCTCGCTACCGCCCAATCACCTAGCCTGCCAGCCCTCTGACGTCATTGGCTCTTAAGGCATAGGCTTTGACGTACTACGAGTAGTTGGCCTCCTGCCAGCCGTCTGACGTCATACGCTCGTACGTCATAGGCTCTGACGTAGTGGGCCGCCGGTCACTTGTGTTCTGACGTGATCTGAGGGAAAGGGTGAATCAAGGGAACAAAATTTTCCCCGTTGGTGTCTGGACTCGGTCCTGTTTCTTTTGATTATGAGTCGAGTACTTAACCTCGAGACCAGAATTGATTGATTGATTAATCGATTGATTGATAAGATTTTATTGGCATAAAGGTACATACATTGGTTTAAATTTAAGTGTCTTAAGGTACATATATGAACAATATCGGCCTGCCGGCCTTAAATGTCTCGTAGTCTTAAATAGTATTGTATTTTGTGTCTTAGCGTAAGAATAGAATAGAATAGAATAACTTTATTTATGTATCTGTACAACATCGGGCTAGTAGATACATACAGAAGATTCCAGGTTTTACATCTAGATTCGTCAAGCTTCGCGGGTGGGGAGAGTGAATTTTCGCAAGAGAAAAGGGGAAGGAAACAATTTAAAACTCTTTGGGTGATGGTGGGGTCTTAAAAAACTAAAGTATATCTACGTATGTACAGAATTAAAGGCTATTTTAATAGCGATCTCCGTCTCATAATTTCTATTTTCAGTTCTTCTAATTAGAATTAGAAATTAATACGCCGACGTAAATCCAAAATTTCGATTTTTTTACCATCTGAGTACCCTACCCCATTTTAGGTGGGTACATTTGGCCTAGTACAGAACTACCCAGTGTAGGTGGGTACTTTTGGCCTAGGCCAGAAGTACCCACCTACACTGGGTAGTTCTGTAGGTGGGTACCTAGTACAGAACTACCCAGTGTAGGTGGGTACTTTTGTTCTAGGCCAGAAGTACCCTACCCCATTTTAGGTGGGTACATTTGGCCTAGGACAGAACTACCCAGTGTAGGTGGGTACATTTGTCCGCTGACACCGGTACTGTTTTTATTTTATCATCGGACAAGCTGATATGAATTCCCCGTATGATTCCTCCACGATTGAGTGCGTAGAATGGGATATACGGTTTTAATTTCTTGGCTGCTAAATGCACTGAACATAATAATTAACAGTTGATAGTTAACATAATAGTTAATAGCTGGACGACCAGCTTTACCTCTTGCATATTGGTGGGTGCGGTTAGTGCACAATTTCACATGTTTTTTTTTTCTGGAATAGCCGTGACTCGGAACATACATACAGTTGAACAGTGTAATCGTAATATGTAGTATCTAAACTAAGTAACAATTGATAGGTGAAAAAAATGAACGAGTCAATCTTATAGCAAATTTTGTCAGCCTTAATTTTGTATGCAGTAACCCTATCTCTAGGGCTTGTAGTTTCTGAGATATAAGCGGAATATGGGACCTTTGAACCCACGAACGTCAGGACTATTAGTATTTTTACTTTCTAAGAATGCTTTAACAATGTTCTGAGGCAATGTTTTTTGTTCCCACTTACGCTCTCTACAATCCCTTGGTTGACTGGGGTAGGTTAGTATTTCTTTTGAGGAAACAGCAGATCGAAAACAGCGACAATCTATAAAACAATATGCTTTTTGTCCTCACTTTACTCTCGTTTTCTCGCCACTTCTTGTGTGTTATCTGATGATTGTGGATACGATATTGGTTATTCAGTTGTCAGCCGAATGTGGGTGTACAACAACCTTGTAAGCGACAAACCGGCTTATTGATCTGGTTTTTTTTAGTTATTATTTTCTCCAAACTCATAAGCTTAACAGTTGGAAACTTTGCCCGCCAGACAAGACAGAATATCCCCCCAAAATGTTGAACAGACGCTAAGTTGTCAATGTCTCACAAGTAGGTAATATTGATGCATACCCAGTGATCTTGTAGATCCTGATTAAACCATGATGAGGCCCTATGGAGTACCAGTTTTGCTGAAAAGGAACCTGCCTCGCAGCAGCATAGGAGTGATCTGAAAGTGAGCCGATCTTCCTCAGGGTTGTCGGTAACGCGTGCAACGCCAGTTCACTATTTCCCAGAGTTACGAGACTGGCGGTCACAGAAAGTACCCGCCAGCCGCTAAAGGGAACATCTTCAAGTTGGCGCCTCAAACAAACCGGAGAATGCGGCCGCCTCCAACACGAGATAACAACTATGTAAGATGTCATGAATAAAGAAACACCGCCCCCCCGAGACGAGCGTCTTTTCAGAAGTATCCACAGCATCATCTTATCTCGCCTTCTACACACACCCCCTTCACCCTTCCGCCCTTTATGTGACCTGGGGCACTACGGAAGGGAGCTACGTCCCAAGGAGTGACGCTTATTACGTGGACCTTGAAGACTATAGTCTTGCGGAGATAGATAAAAATGTTTTCCTTGAACTGGCTCTTCAAAGGAATCTCCGTCGTGTCCTCCGTCGTCTCCTCTGCCGCATTGTAGTTCCAGGGGTGGGAAAACACTTGTGGATGACCGCTGTCGCGTTTCTCGAGAGTCCTTTCTTTGCTAAAAAGGAATTGAAAATGGGTCGGGATGGGATCCCTTGATGCTGCTACGGACTTCCTGCCTGTTTAGCTTGACATCCTCGCGACATAACATCATAAATCATCTAACCCCAAGAATATTCAAGGTGGAAATTGGTACCGAGGTTGAGTGGGAATCGTCTTGTTGAGGAGGACTTGTCTTTTAACACTTTGCAAGAGCCGCCAATTTTCGTGGAATCTCAGGGACCGGAAAGTATCCAATTCAACACTGATAGCAGCTTTTAATAACTTTTAATAACTAGTTATGAACAAAAACATCTTTCTAAAACCGAAAACCGTAGATTTAGAAAAAAACTGGGTTAGTTTCATTCTGAATATATTTACATGTACAATAAGAGTAGGAAAATTAAGCATAGAGAAACTTATGTCTCCTCATTCCTAGCATCCTGCTCGACATTTGCTTTTCTCGTCGAACATCGAGCAATTAAATTCCTCAAGTGTTCCTTGTATCATGAATAATAGCACTTTAAGCAATTACGAGTATAACCAACTTATGAACGAACACATTATCCCCTCTCAAGTATACTCCTTTTAACAAGTTATCAATATTGTCGTTTTTTTTCTCAATCCACAATACAATTCCAGTGTTGTATTTTATTTATTTATTTTTTCAATTTCGGCTAGTTCACGTCTTCATTTAAATTATTGTGGATTGTACTCGTATACAATACATCGTACGTTGGGCTGTGGGTCGTAAGATCCAATCGTGACCTGTGCGGAACATTGTTCCCAACCTTGATCAAACGAGGAATCCTTGTGGTGATTATCATGAGTGATTTAATATAGGTTGAAATAGGTGAAAAACCATCACACATAGCTGGCCATTACTGAAGACCATAGCAACATCCAATACCTCCTTCGTCAGGTTCCTACGAGGCAGGGTCAACATAATATTCAAAATTGATTATTGCATCAAAAACAGTTTATTGCACGTGAGAATCACAGGCTGACACATGCTGTAGTTGGCAAGTTTCTGAAAATCTTTCGGCAGAATTTTCCGTAGATTGTTAAAAATCTGTGTGAGCTTATTGTATTATAGCAATTAGTACTATCTATATTATAGACACCATTATGAGGGCGCTTTGTCAGATCCTCATCTATAATTCCTCCTAATTAATCATGATGTGTGAAGAAAACTCCCCTCCATTGGGAATTCTTCACTAATGTTTTCCCCTTTCACAAGAAAAAGCTCTGCTGACAGGGAGACCTTGTTGGGGAAGGAAATGATGGCCTTGTCAGGCCAGGGGATTCTTCCAACCCCTAGATGAGGAAATATCCTTGGGGGAAAATAAAACAACTTTTCTACTTGTGGCAGTTTATTGATTTTTTCGCTTGCCTAACTAGCGAGAGAAATAGGACTACCAGTACGAACTACCTCAGCCTAGAGGTGTTTTTTCTGACAAAGGTTCGAAATTTTGATGCACTATAATCTTAATCGGTTTAGTTATAAAAACCAAGACATCTGGAATTTTTCGGACCACCGGAAGGGGTTCCACAACGCACTTGTAGTTACGCCCTTTGGGACCTGACGGTGCTTGATTCCTTACGCGGTAAGTATCCACATTAGAGACTTTTTGAATTGAACAAAAGTTCTCGGGAATCGTCCATTTAGTCTAATAATTACTGGAATCGACCAAGATTATCTCTCATTTCCGTTGTTTTCAACCCTATGTGCTGTGTTTTAATCCCTTCTAGTCGTGGATGGGCGCTGCTCTGGTCTTGAGTAGAAACGAAGTTCGTTTGATTTACCGGGACGAAAGAAAAGGACTGGGGGCAACAGGAGCACATTAATTTGTTAACTCGCCGTCCGGTAGCGGAGGAGCTTGACTGGACAATGGAGCATTAATTTGTACTGCCCTTCGCGTTCCTCACTCCCGCGGCCGCACGGATCGGTTGGGCCCCTCGCAAATTGGGAGCGTTGTACTGTTGTCGGGCGGCCGTACGGCGAGCCGGTGGAAGTTGGGTCCCCCATGCTTTCAACAATATTCGTCAATATTCCAAGTTTTACTCAACTCAGTCATAACGTCAGACGGATTGGAAGAATAAGATCTTACTTAGGCTAAGATAGTAAACCAGCAATTAGCAAAGACTTCCTCCGACTTACAGCAATGCTGTGAGCCTAACACCAGTCAACCATAACGGCTTATTTAGTCCAGTCAAGTTTCATCGTGACAAAGGCTTATAATTCTCAATATATAGGTACCTGTTCGGTGTACGAGGTGTGATCAAAAAGTTCCAGGAGTTTTTGAATTGCGCGGCCCTACGTTGAAGGCTACGGTTGCGCTCATTTTGTAATCCGACCCTCCCAAGTACTTAACCTGTTTTTTGCTTCGATTTGCTAGCTCTTTCGAAACCGAAGTTACAGCTGTTTTCGTGAAGTGACTTTTTCGTGTTCTCCGTTTTTGCGAATTGGTGAGGATGGAAGAACAGCGTGCTAACGTGAAATTTTGGGCAAATCGTTTGCGGTTTCTTTTCAACTTCTCTAACAGGCCTTTGGAGGGGATTTGGTGAGTCGGTCACGGTGCCACGAGTGGTTCAAGAGATTTCAGGAAGGAGAACATTGTGTGAAGATGACCCTCTTTCAGGAAGACCCTCAACTTTGACTAAGGACACTCAAGTGTCAACGAATTCCCCCCACAAGCTGAAACAATTAATCGTTTTCGCTACCTTGAAACCCTAAATTTTCGCCAAAAACTTCGGCAGAAAAGACCGGAACTGTGGGCGACAGGAGACCGGGTCCTTCATCTAGACAACGCGCCTTGCCACACAGCGCTACTCATTCGTGATTTTTTTGGTCAAAAACGGGTAACCTAATACCGCCTAATAACCTAAGGTCGCCGGCCATTTGGGATTCCGTGATAATAGGTTGGCTGGGACTATTCCAGTCAAAACCAGGTAATAGGTTACGGAAAAAGAATGCGTGACAGGTGTGCGATTGTTATAATAACTGTCGACAAGTTATTTGAGTGAGTATTGAGTTCGTATCGAGTAACAGCGACCGGTATTTTGGTAATAGGTTACCGGCGATTTGAGAACCTTTCCAACGCCTTTCCATTCCAAACCGTTCCCGAATTGCCGGTAACCTATTACCAAAATAACCTAATACTAACCTAATAATAACCTAACCACCTATTACTAAGAAATAATCGTATTAGCCATGGCTACCTACTATATTAGATTATTATAATATATTATTATGTTTCTATGTTATCCATAATAACAAAATTTAACTACTCGTAGGCATAAATAAAATAAAGGCGCGGAATTCCAGAGGCTCATTAAAACCCGATCACCTAGCCAGCCAGCCCTCTGAAGTCATAGGCTCTTACGGCATAGGCTGTGACGTACTAGATGGCATCCTGCCAGCCGTCTGACGTCATACGCTCGTGCGTCATATGCTCTGACGTACTAGTTAACCTCCGGCCCGCCGTCTGACGTCATAGGCTCGTGCGTCATAGGCTGTGACGTACTAGATGGTAACCTGCCAGCCGTCTGACGTCATACGCTCGTGCGTCATAGGCTCTGACGTACTATTTAACCTCCGGCCCGCCGTCTGACGTCATAGGCTCGTGCGTCATAGGCTGTGACGTACTAGATTACATCCTGCCAGCCGTCTGACGTCATACGCTCGTGCGTCATAGGCTCTGACGTAGGTACTAGTTAACCTCCTGCCAGCCGTCTGACGTAGTGACCCGCTTGTCGCTTGTGTTCTGACGTTATCTGAGGGAAAGGGTGAATCAAGGAAACAAATTTTTCCCGTTTCAGTTTATGTGTCAAAGCAAAGACATAAGAAGGTCAACTCCATCCTGTTGTTGATACAGTCGAGAATTAAATGCTTGCATACGAGTCTGCAACACATTGGGACATTTTATGTCTTTAAAGAAGTGATTCAAGAACCTTCGAACAATGCTACATCACCTACCCCAGTAGCGTACTTGAAATTCTTTGGGCGATTCCAATGGTTCATTATCGAAGATAATAAACCAAAAGATGTGATATCCCCCCAA
Organism: Stenodema calcarata; assembly: GCA_963920205.1. Classification (NCBI taxonomy): domain Eukaryota; kingdom Metazoa; phylum Arthropoda; class Insecta; order Hemiptera; family Miridae; genus Stenodema; species Stenodema calcarata. The sequence continues at coordinate 31,369,184 of OY986049.1, read as the reverse complement.
AAAACACTCCGTGTAAAAATCACCCCGCCTCGCAAATATCATTCTTCAGAGGCCGGAAAAAGTTATGATATCCACTTTCCCCGCCCGCCCTTTTCCTCATTAAGGAGCTAAGTATAATGAAAAGCTTAACCACTTCACAAGCACCGTACCCCTTTCGAAATCTCCCCTTGGCGCTATTGCGGGACGTTTTTATTACTTCCACAAGCAACTAATACTTGTATAAAACGTTAACCACCATCAAGTATTAGTTGCTTGTGGAAGTAATAAAAACGTCTCGCAATAGCGCCAAGGGGAGATTTCGAAAGGGGTACGGTGCTTATGAAGTGGTTAAGCTTTTCATTATACTTAGCTCCTTAATGAGGAAAAGGGCGGGCGGGGAAAGTGGATATCATAACTTTTTCCGGCCTCTGAAGAATGATATTTGCGAGGCGGGGTGATTTTTACACGGAGTGTTTTTTGGGGGGATTTATGTAATTACTAGCTGTGTACCCGCGCTTCGCAACGGTAGAACAGACACCCCCTTTAGGACAGGCCACACAAATAACAGATACTACCTCAGGATTGACAAAGAGTGGTTGTTTGCTACCGTAAGCCACGGTTCAAGGGTGCGTCCCAAGTGAAAATTATGGTTTGAGTAATAATTGGTTATCAACATTTTCCCTAAGTTTCATTAAAATCGGTCAAGTAGTTTTGAAATCCCTGAAACACCCCCCCGCCCCCCTTAACTTACTTACTCCCTACCTGGTCAGAAACCTTCCCCAATGTTCACACAACACAATTTCAAAGTTTCACTCCAATTCGTCAAGTAGTTTTTGGATTGCTGGTAGACCCCACCCCCCACCCCACATAACCTGTACCCCCCTCCTGAATTGCTCAGAAACCTTCCCCAATGTTCACTCAACATTTTTCCTCCCTACCTGGTCAGAAACCTTCCCCAATGTTCACACAACACAATTTCAAAGTTTCACTCCAATTCGTCAAGTAGTTTGGAATGCCTGTAACCCCCCCCCCCCCCCTCTCACAACCTGCACTCCCACTAACATCCTGAACGACTTGAAAGTACTCGTCGAGCTGAATCCAGAGACTACTTACAATCGGATTTACGTTCAACCGTTCAAAAGTTATCCTCATAGAAGTGATTATAACACATATTTTAGTAGTATTTCATTCATAGCGTTTCAACGGATGGACAGATTTAAACATGGATTTTTCATAAACCTTCTCAGATAAATTCTGCGTCAAATGGTACCAGCCGCAACTTTCTACGTTCAGCCGTTCTCAATTGATGATGAGACAAACAGACATACAGACAGACACGATTTTATTATATAGTATAGGTAGATAACCTAAAGACTGAAAACTGAATCAAGCACTCATTCTCCGCCATATGGAGAATTAATTTCCGGAAAATTTATTTTTATTATGTAACATTATTGTGTAACTTTCAAAACTATATTATATTGCTAACTGTATACCAGTACACAAGTGGGTGGACAGTGAGTGTGGAGGAGATGGATAGTGGCGTTACCCATAGGTATGAGGGTGGTTGGCTATTGAGTGAGTATGGAGTTGAAATATGTGCGGTGTATGGTGTATGATCTACGATGTGTTGTATGTTGTGGGAGGAAGCTCAAGAGCGAAGGGATCAGAGAAAGGATTGGGAAGTAGGTGGAGGTAAAGGTGGCGATGGTGACGGTGGTCGGCGAGGGTGATGGCGAGGGCGAGGGCGAGGGCGAGGGACTCGTGAGGTGATCATCCAACCGTGACGAGGGATCGAGATATCAGGACTTGGAAGAGAAAGTGAGGACAAGGCGGAGGGACGGCGATGGAACGGTTGAAGGATGGACTCCCGGACGGATGGGACAGAAGGTGTTTGACCAAATGTAATTGAATTCATAAAGCGGAGAGTGGACATTGGGTATCAGCCGGGTGTGTAGAGTGTGGAAGGAAAGATACCCGGCTTTGTTTAACCCTGTGTCTTGAAGGGGGAGGCGGTGATGGATGCTCCACGGGCCGAACCGCACGCTCGGGCGACCTGCAAGACCTCGGGCTCGACACCGCCGCCTCCGCCGCTCCCTTTTCCCATCGTAAAGAGACCCGACAAGATGGGACGGCAGTGGTGGGTGGTGTTGGGCTCAGGGTGTGCGATAGGACGAACGGTGGAGGGGTCTAACTCTCCTGGTCATTTTCATTTCCGCCGCCCTGTACCAGACATCATCCCATCTCGGGATCCGAACGGCCCTAGTCGACCTGGATGGGGATATTAAAGAGACCCTCCACCACCTTCCACTTCTTCAGTGGAAATTCCAAAAATATGACAATAACCCCCCACTAGCACCCGCCTCGCATCCCACTCCCATCATCCAACCTAAGATACTAACGTGATTCATCATCCGGATTTCGGAAATTATAATTCCTGTTGCCTCGAAGGTCCCCACGCCAAGCTATGGGGAGGGTGGCAGGAAAAGGTGATACGACGGAGGTGCTATACTGAGAGGGGAAATATGCTGGGAGTGAATTCGATTTATTCTTTGATCCATTAACTTCCGGGATCCAAATAGGCGAATCTCACCAGTCCTGGGACACTGAACACAACCCTCTGAAGGAACCAAGCACTCTACTCCGATCCGGAGAGTCAATATGGAACAGCGGCCATTGAAGAACCATCGGAATCGAACGAGGAAAACACCCGAAAGGAGACTCTGATTTCTAGAAGAAAAACGCCTGAACTCAAAATGATTGAACTTCAAAGTTTTCTCATGTACCGATACAAACTTCACAGCTTCTTACAACACCACTTTTTGCACTAAATCGATTAATGATCTGTTCATACATCAAAATACATCAATGTATCCTAATATACATATTATCAAATTACCAATTTTTCAATCGAATAGTGGTACATAGGTACTTCAGGTGATTATCGAATATTTTTGGCTTTTATTTTCCAAGATTGCGGAGTAGAAACACCTCTACTCGAGTTTGAGGCGTATTACCCTCACAGTTTTGGAAGAATTTCGATTGAAAACGCCTCAACTTATAACTGATGACCGCATTTTTTTTGCAGCATAAATTTCCTGAATATGCCACAGAATATGCAGTTTATATTAAATATCGTGGGGTCCCGAGTAAAAGTGACCAAGTAACATTGTATAACTTTGTATAAACTATTTTGTATTGTGGAGATAGAGAGATTTATTTTAGTAACGGATTCAGTGTTGTATTTACCAACGACCAGGATTGCAATGTCATCAGCAAATCGAGGGTCTCACGGCAACTTCCCACATCGTCATTTTGGCGACTTTTCAGCAGAGCCAAAAAACCATCTGCCAATGACTATGTTTACTGAGTAATTCAGTAGAGTAAATCGTGAGATTTAGTGTTACCGAACTTAGTTAGATCGATCCGCCGGGAGAAGACGCTTCGAATGGTATGCATAACTCATTTTGGCCAAAAGTGACGATGTGGGGTGTTGCCGTGAGACCCTCAGAGTGTAGCCTTGGGTCACTTCAGCTCTTACAGCTCTGTGTAGGCGTCTTCCTGTTTGATTCTGAAGAACCAATTTGAAACGAATGAATCAAGTATTTCTGAGGGCCGTTTTAGCAATGTTCGGTTAAGTTTAAAATTCAGCCATGAGTTACATCGAGGAAAATATCTTGTTCGATAGTTGAATGTTCTTTTCTGAATCCGAATTGGTGACGTGCAATCATGCTCTTCTGTCCAATGTGAGGAATTAACTTCATATTTAATAATTTCAGGAACTATTTGGACATTGGTAGGATAAGTCGCATGGGTCTGTTGGATGTTCTCTATTCGACTGGTTTCCTATCGTGTTTACTCCAGCAATTTCCCAAGATTTCCTGCGTTTATAGTTCGTAAAATTGTGAATAGTGCTTTACGAGGGAAGATTTTCCAACACGTGGCCGACAGCTTTTTTGGCTCTTATTTGTTTTTCGATCATTTTTCGTACCTCCCTTCACTAGTTCGAGCAACGATAACATGCTCCTCTTGCGAAGGAGTTGCTGGTTCAAGTTTTTGGTTAAGTATCCGCACAGAAAATATCCGTCAAATGTTCTGCAAACAAGTCCACTTTGGTTGTCTATGGTCCATGCTCCAGTTGAGTCCTTGTGTAACAGGTGTTCCATTTTAATAGGTCCATCGATCACAAAAAATTGAAGGGGAAGATGGACCAGGAAAAAAGTATTTTGCTTATTGAGAAAGTCAAAACTTTTCATTTGTGGAACACAAAGGCAAAATTATACCACTATAAAAATAAAAGAGAGGATGCGTGGAGTAGCATTTCTGAGGATTTATCAGTTCCTGTGAGGGAACTGAAGGCAAGAATAAAATCGTTGATGGGCACTTTCAGCAGTGAAAAATCTCGAAAAGAAGATCCGGATCACAGGTTCATGTATGTAAAATCCTTTGTTTTGTATTGTATGTTATGGCTTCTCTGCAGTAGGTGTCCTATTTTGGTTTATTATCTTCGATAATAAACCATTGGAATCGCCCAAAGAAAAAAATTTTTTAACCCCCCCTCAAAATTTGTTGGTTTACGTTTCAAGATACGTAGATTCAGAAAATCGAATAAAAAAAAATCCGTCCGTCCGCCGTACGCCGTCCGCCGTCCCCCGTCCGCCGTCCGCCGTCCGTGGCACTTTGCCCAGTTAGCGTTGAGCTAAAATTACGAAATTTGGTTTCTGGGTTTGGACCAGCCCCACAATGATCCTCGAAACTTTTCATAACCCTAGGTCAAGGGGAAGGGGTTCAAAACTAAATTTAAAATTTCGACAATGTCATATCTCCAAATATTTAACTGAACCGTGTAATTTTTAGTTCACTTTTGAATGACCTGAGAAAATTACGAATCTTTTAAGACCAATTGGATTTTTTTGCGACCAGCCGTTCGTTCACAGTGACCGCGCAAAGGTTTAGGAAAAACACTAAACTTTCGCGTCGAAAACGGCCGTTATGTGACCCAACCCCCAGACGCCCAGAATAAAACTACCTTTTTTCATCTTCCCGGTAAACTACAGTCTAGAAATTTTAACCGTGAGTCGGGGATAGACCACATTGCAATATTCACACGTTTTTTCATCTGTAAAATTATTTAAATAATACCTTTTTGTAATAATACAAATTAAATTTTGATGATGAGCTATTGACTTGAAATTTTAAAAATAGGTCAGAACTGGATCACAATGCAATATTCACTCGGTTTCTTGTCTGTAAAATTGTTCAAATAATACCTATTTGTTTAAACAAATTAAATTTTGATGATGAGCTAGATACTTGAAATTTTAAATATACGTCAGAAATGGATGACATTTCAATATTCACTCGGTTTGTATGACATGGTATGAGTATGGTATGGTATATTATTGTATGTATGATTTGGTATAATACAGTATGGTATGATAGGAAAGAAATTCGTATGGTATGGTATGTGTACGGTGAGAATATGGTATGGTGCCGATTTGCAATACAGTCTGGTATAGACGGAAGGGTGATCTGCACAAGGAAGATAATAAACCGTTGTGTCAAGAATTTGCAGAGTTTTCGATTTTCGATCGAACTAGCGAAAGGAGGAAATCGAAAACTTCCGATTTCGTTCGAGTGAAGTTTCTGATGATCATCCACCAATTCAATTCGCATGTCCCTCATGATTTGGTTCCCATACTCAATTCTTTGTCGGAAAAGCTCCACCTACCAACGGCGGTTGCGGCGTTGAAGTCTTCTTCTTCTTCTCATCAGCAATCGAACTGTGATGATAGCTAAACTTTGGGCAACTAGCGGGATCATCAAGGGTAGATAAGGACCTACTGTCGCCATCATTGCCTCGAGGTAATTGAGCGCTCGCGGTTTTCCTCGCATGTTGGGCTCTAGTCACGCATCAGATTCGCTGCAACGCCTCGCGAGAATTCGTTTCCTAAAGCCTCGCGAGGCAGATTCGCACCGTCTAAAGGCACCTCGGTCCTGCGGCAGAGGATTTTCGAAAATGCAAATTTATTTTGACACGTAAACTACTCATTTTGATGGGTGAGGATCGAACATTTTTCTTTTACCATCGTTTCCAATCATGTACTACTTATTGTTGAAAATAATAAACCAAAATAGCGGTTAGTTGAGATTATGAAATGACCGACGTTTGTGTGACCCAATGCGTATCGAAAGTATCATCCGCCGCCTCTTCCCTCGCGTACCTGAGCGATACAATCGTATCGTCAACCGTGCGAGCCGGAAGCTGCCCCCCTCCCCCCCCCCCCCAAGGATTGTCAGAAAACGTTTTGTTCGCGAAGGGTGTCGTCGGATGCCCGGAACGGAAATGACATTTTGTGTTACCGCGTTTGAAAGATGGTGAGGACGTGATAAGGTCCGAACCATCGCAATTATGTGCGATGAAATAGCAGCAAAACGGGTCCCAAACGTCCCGTCAGATAAACTCTCTCTCATTTTAAACAACGAAAACGTGCATACGGCGTTTTGTTTGTTTTTTTAACGTGTTTTTCACTTAAGTGGTTCATTGTAGGAGCGAATTCAACTCGTCATTCTTCCGCCCCGTAGGATTCGACGGGACTTGTTTGAAGGAGCGCGTGGAAAAAATCGGGGTCAGGCCGCTGTGACTGTTCGGGCATTTGTTTGCATGACAATGCGCGGCACACAATTAGCGGCTCATCATCGCGCGACGATCGCCCTTGACGCGTCCGTGATTTGATTTATTTAAGTGAGTTTTTTTTTGGTTTTTGCTTTTTCTTCTGAAAGAGACAAGAGGAAAAAAAGTGAAAGGACTCGCTCGATAGTGACGGCCTCATCATAGCAGGCACAACTCGTCGCAGGTTCATTACGTTGCACGTAGTGAGTACGGGATTTGAGTAGATCTCACCGGTGTTTTGGACACATCCACAGAGAACGCCTGTTTGGGCAGCTGAGGCTGGCAACAGCCAACCCGGACATGAGCAAAAATGTGCAGTCTTGTCTGAAACACTATTTCACTTCCTGCTTTGAGTGCCCTCTCTAAGAGCCCTACAGAGCGTAATATCAGGTCTGGCATGACGTACTTCACGGAGTACTTCTATTCTGAAACAGTTAAGAAAGAAACCAAAATCCAGTCATGCAGCATGTCCTTAAGAGCTAATTTTCGTATATCAAATTTTATAACAAATTTCGTCTCCTTTTTTGCCAAGTAACACCTCAGTTTATAGATTTTTTAACGCTGGACACCATGTTGAAGTCAGAATTGCGATGTCTCATTCCGTTATCAGATTAGAGCAGATGAACCGCGAAAAACATCTCAAGTAATAACCACGTTTCTTCATCTTCAATGTGCTCCAGGTTGAAACAAAATGAGATAGGTATCGCAATTCTGATTTCACCAGTGTTCAGCGTTGAAAAATCTCCAAATTGAGGTGTCACTTGTCTAACTGTTTCATTTTTGGAATGTGTCCGTAATTTTCCCCCCTTAAAATCCCCCCCCCCCAACCCTCAGAGTGGGCCGATTCTGCCCATCTACGAACGAGCCTTTCGATTGCAAAACAGATTTTTGGTGTCTTTTGGCAGTGAATTAACGATGGTCTGGACCGGATTTGGGTATGAAACATCTTTGGCAATTAATTGTCTAGTTTGGCAATTCGACTTTTAAAAATTTTGTTCTTGAAAAGCGATTAAAGGACTCGCATGATAGTGACGGCCAATTAAAAAGGGTACAAATTCTTGGACGATGGTTTATTATGTTCTGTCTAGATCACTGTTCTTTGAGTCTCACAACTGTACGTACGAGGAAGAATATGGGAAGAATATGCTGAAAATTTCATGTATTGCTTTAATAGGGAAAATGAGGTTATTTCCGAATGTAGAGGGGCGGGTGGGAATCGAAAACTAGCACAGTGATGTCCACAATACTTTATTTAGGTATACAAATAATAAATTAAATATTTATATGAATGAAACTCTGTTTAGAATTAATTTGTATTCTGGGATTTAACGTGTACGTACGAGGATAATAATTGATAAAATTGCAAATTCTTATATAGGTAGCGGTTTTATAATCTTCTGAACAGATCACCCTTCTGTCTAGATCTGTACATGTACATATAAGAATTTTCAATTGTGAGACCTATATGACTACAAAACTATAACCTACAAAAGAAGATGAGTAATGCGCTAAAATATCAAATCAAAATTGGAAAAATAACTTTTGAGTGCTTGAGAGTTACAGAAGAAGATGTCCTTGTAATTCTTTGATACTGCCCTGGCATCCTGCCAAACTAGTAAAATCGATAACTCGATAACGCTGCTAACATTTCCTCGACATTTCAGTAATACTGGTCCTTTCCGAGGGGGTGTTACTTGGTCAGTAGACCAGTGATGGTCTCGTGCGTTTTCAATTGCATTCACCTCAGCAACTCAATATTTAGAGTTGAATTTATTCAAGGAACCGAATTCAACTCGTGACTCATATAACTCATAGGTTTTTACTTGTATCCATTAATACCTACGAACAAATATTCTCAATAGTCTTGTTTGCGTGTACTCAAAACGTACCTTAGAATAAGATACTCGGTATCACAAAACTGCGTGAAGCAGATGTGCCCCTGTGGTTCCCAGGTCTGAATTTCTGATTCACTTTCATGTTGACGATTATCGCTCGGGTCTACCTTTGAGGCCTCATTGTCACCCCTCCCCCTCTGTCTTTCTAAAACACTCTAAAATCAGATTCAATTTGAATTTGAGTAAAACGTAATACGATTCTAACGAGCTGTGAGTTAGCAGAGTCTTATGGCGGCCACTGTACTGGAATTAATCTTCGTTTCGTGTTGAACCACAATATTCATGTGCCAAATAACAACAACAAACAAGAACCGCTCCCAACAGACGAGTTGTGTGCCTCCTGCAGTTTGGAGAAATGGTGAAAAGTATTCCCATCCCTACAGGTCATTTTCAGACAACAAAAAACGATTCATTTCTAAGGGGGCGAAAACCGTATCAAAAATTTCAAAACAACCGACAATACATCTCACCGTAATGAGCGAGTTCCGAGCGTGTTACCCCTCAGACTGTTCTTAATAGGTCGTTAGCGAAGGCTTAGGCACGATCGTAATTAAGTTGCCTCTCCATAGCCCCCCTAGTTCATTTATTTTTTTAAATGATTATATTATATATCATATTGTTTATTATATTTTTTGTTTTTTAAATGAGAAAAATAACTCCCACTGTGAACAGGCGGGGCCTTACGACTTCCGCAGCAGCACTAATAATTAAGAGCGTGTACATCTTAAAAGTTCTCAAAGTTATAAGTATCAAGATGCCTGAATAAAAATGAAAAAAGAAACTAGATGGAGTACGAGAGTTTTTTAAAAACATCTTCACTTCCCATTTAATGAGGCAGAAATGGTTGAGCGAAAGTAATCTCGAAGTTGGGGGGAAAATGTATGTTCTTTAATTACCGGTGTTGGTTGTGTTTATGTTCGTATAATTCTGGTTTACCTTCTTGTTCTTTCTTTAAAGGTTTGAATTCTTAAACCCCGTCGTTTCGGTTGAGCCACATTAGCTGCTGCAATGTATTAGGCGCAGACTTCAGCGACTCAACCGTCGAATGCACACCGCCATGTGCTCCGAGGCGTTCATTTCTCTCTCTTCCCGCCACGTCTTCGATACAGTGATCCCTTACTGTTCCGTTTCGTTTCTTACTTCTTCCTTCATATATTATCTTCCACATCTTCAGGAAAGGAAATTCTGGATTAATCGAGCCCATTAGTCCTGGTATGTATTTTCTACTGGAGGAATGACGAAAATCCCAATATGCTCTGCACAAGTTCTTGAGCACGTTGTTCCTTTTGTTGCATCCGTCTACCAGGTGGATATCCCAACCTCGAAGTACTTCTCATCTTACAAGCCGCCATTTGCCTCGCGCTGTACATCAGTATACAATAATGAAAGGTACGTAGAGTGATTGATGCAAAAACGAATAACCCTCCCGTTGGAATACCTAACCTTCAGTACCGTTTGGTTCGAATTCAATACCAGTGTGATTATTGCAGCACACTGCGGAAAGTATCTACTACCTAATTTACTATCTGCGACTGAACTAACCGCATAATATGTTCTGTTTGTCGAACCACGTAACTGCCTCGATTTATTAAATTCGAATTCAAGAAATTTTTGGACCAAGTATCTCATCCTGGAGAGCTCAGGTCCTGGGAGTTAATAATGCTAATCATAATTAAAGGATGTGTGTTGACTATTCACAAACGATTAGATGCTAGATGCCTACTCGATAGGTACCTACTAAACGAAAGTGTCTCAAACGGCTTTAAGAGATTGCGATAGGAGGTGAGCACCATTCGGTTCCAAGCGAGGAATTGTGATCACCTTTAGAGGAGCTACACGAGTTTTGGAGTACTTACAGAAGATTGACGGCATCCGAGGATTCGTCGTCAGATGAACAGCGAAGTTAAAGGACTCCGGCATATCCAACAATCGATGCATCACAAAAGCCGATTATCTGAAATTTTGAAATGTCAGGGCTTGTGATGAGGCGAGGAATTTGTATGAATTTCAGTTCAGCGACCTCCAAAATGAAGTCCTTCCACCGCGCATTCAAGTCTGGAGGTATCAGGGTATCCCAATCCAACTAGTGTTCCCATATTTCCCTGAGAAATAACTTAGCTCAAAATACCGCACTTAGCCATCCTAGAGGGTCAAACAAAGAGGCAACTTTCGACCAAACTTGACGTTCTGTGTTCGCATCACCAGGTTTTACATTAAAGGTGAGTACGTCATTACATGGCTCCCATTGAAGGCCGAGAACGTTGAGAGAGGAAGCCTCCTGAGATTCATGGGATCGAAGGTATTTGATGCTCTTTGGGTATGCAGGCTTCCCTCCTCAAATTGTGATGAAGAAACAAATTAGTTGTGGGAAGAACAAACACATCACGTAAAGACATAGGACGATGGCTCACTTCTAATAATTATTAGAAGTGAGCCATCGTCCTATGTCTTAATTAATGTAGAGATCATTTCATAAGTAGGCTGATGTATCCCTCGATATGACCGGGTGTTTTCAAGACAGCCAGATTTACCGAGCGGAAGAGACGATCCGCGTTTTGTGGGCGTATAATAATGACACCGGCGTCCCTCCTCATTTTCTTTTCCTCCTTTTTTTCGTTCATCGTCCGCCTTTAAAACTCGAGTAAAAATCATCTCAGAAAGTTTAACGACCTGTGATTCTGACAATGTCAGCTCGCTGATCGCTTGTGAACTGATCAAGTCGCGGACCACTGAACTTCATAGGCCGATAACGTGGTATCATGACCTCGTAAACCAAGAAGATTGATTCGCTTTTCGAACCTGAAATCACAGGTCTAGGTAGATACGAATACTTACTGCAAGAAAAGAAGACTTGAAGACTAGAAGCAAGTACACAAATGTAAATGTTTACTAGCGATTTAAATTCCGGCATATCAGCTTTTCTTACGAACTGCACATTGTCCAAAATTGAATCCCCCAATAACACTGGAAGGAGGTCCCCATCATGAGCAGGGGAGGATGTTGGAAATTCTTAAAGGCCCGGATTAGATGGCATTATGTGTTTATTAAAGAGAGGCCTGGAGGTATAGAGAATTTCCAACATCAGAATTCAATTATAAGTAGAGCACGGAATTGACATATTTTGCATGTTTTGACTTTCGAGTGTGAAACCTCGTATTTAAACGTCTTGAAGGTTTTTGAATCCATTAGTGCCTTTTAAATTGAAATTCTTATATTTTTCGCATATTTTGGTTGTTGGCGCATGTTTTTTTCATATTTCGCATGTTTTCGCATAGGTATGTCGCATATTTTACGTTTTCTACATATATTTTCGAGAAAAATGCTTTAAAAAAACTCCCAAAATAATTACTGTTCAGAGTTAATCGACCTGACCGTAATTCTAGGTACCTGAGGCCTAATTGGACCAGAGTTACGTGAAGCCCAATTGTACCAATTGCACAATGGGGCACTTGGATTGAGGATTGAGGGTCTCATACCGCAAATCACGAAAAATTGAAAAAGGTGAGGGATTTAAAGGAGAATAGTTTTAGTAACATTTCTTGACCTCATATTTAAGCAATAATGGTGTTTTTGTGGCCTGCAGGTTGTGGCGGAGTTTGACGAATCTTCAAAAAGTGCCATGAAAAGACGATGAACACTTTCAATAAAAACATTGTCAGTCAAAAACTAAAGGCCCATTTCCAGGCCATCCCTCCTGTGATGAAAATAAATTCGAAATCCAGGTGTTGGAATTCTGCACCCCGCCGATTTGATAGAAGAATTGAAGAAGAAGTCGAACACCTGGACAGGAGAAATCAGGAAGGCTTGTTGGAAGAAATTATTGTCAGTCCTCAAGAGAAATCCAGGGAGGCAGAGTTGTGGGAGAATTGAAGCACATGTTCAAAGGAGAGCCTACTGGTAGTGAATTGTTGAAAAATTATACTCCTACTGAAATTTTTACATTACACTAAGAACTTTGAACTTTTTACTTTACAATTTCCACTTGTACAAAGTTCAGTAGGAGTATAATATTGATTCTTGTGACGTAGAGAAGTCCTTTTCCTCTTTAAAACTATTATTAAGCGATTAACGAAGGACATTTTCGGTTGAAAACTTGGAAAGTGTGGGCAGTACAACAATAACTTTGTTGATGAATAATGATTCAGATTTTAATGAATAAAGTACTTAGTATATTATGGAAAAAAGTGAACAGGTTTGATTTATTGCTTTTATATTTGTTTCGTACCTACATGAATCAAAGTTTTCATTGAGATATTTGGTCGTTAAATTACAGTATTTTGGAGGGGTGCATATTTTGTCGCTTTTTACTTTTTTTCGCACAAGTGCATATTTTTCTTATTTTTTCAATCGTAAAATCATATTTTGGAGGAGCAAAAGTGCATATTTTTCGGCAGTGGATGGTTGGATCCGATTGAGTCCTTCTGATCCGCTGGCATCAGGCCCTCTGTCCTGCTTGTTACATGTATTTCTTTGTATTATAATTATAACTGTAACTGTGTTGTAGGTACGAGTATATAATATATACTCGTACCTACAACACAGTTACATTATATTATAATGAATTCAAACCCTTGATTCCTCCTCATATCGATTTTCATATTCATACTTAGATTTCTAGTTGAAATTATGTGTATATTTGTATTTTTATCTGTATTTATTATGTATTCCTTCGCTCTTTTTCATTTTCATATATCACGTACATACTCTCTTGCTATTATTGATATTTTGTTTATCGCTCTTTTTATTCCGTTTAGACACTGTCAGACCGAACCCTTGCTGATGGTCTTAACCAAAGCGTTTCATGTGTGCTTATATGTACGGTAAACTATTATTATGTCATTGAACATGTTTGGTCCGAGGTGATTAAGACGGTAAGGATGCTCAAATAAAAAATAACATGAATGTTATTGTGAACGAACGTCTCATCCTAAATGAAATGCCCAAGATACCGTTCTATGTAACGTTACACATATAATAATATTATATGTGTAACGTTACATAGAACGGTATCTTGGGCATTTCATTTAGGATGAGACGTTCGTTCACAATAACATTCATGTTATTTTTTATTTGAGCATCCTTACCGTCTTAATCACCTCGGATTAAGATATATTATATTATGGCGTTTGAAAAATCTCAACTCCTATTTTTCATTTCTTCCTATTGACGTCGGGTTATGAAACGTTTCAACGAACGTCCTCGGCCCAATTGGAGCCCCTGGGTTGAAATTTTGATTTCGTCGACTCCAATGGTTCTATGGCAGTTTAAGCATGAAAGAGAAATTATTCGTGTATGTTACACCATCGCGTATCGCTCGCCACCATCGTGTCATGTTTATTCCGAACACGTGTTCAATTCATCTTGATCACAAGGAGTTATTAATTTAGATGAAAGATAATCGGTAATTCAGCGTTCCAACGGTGTCGTGGGTGTTTGCATTTAATATATCACGCCCGTCCGATCTTCGAACATCCGTGTCACAGGAGACGGTTTCCCTTTTCTCCCTCCCCTTCATCAGTAAAAGAAGGCGAAACCGAGTCCAGGGGTAGGTGGAGTTGATGAAGTGTAACCAGATAGCGAGAGCCTTCTTTCTACCCAACGAACGACCCTATGAAAAATGTATGAAGGCTTCAGAAGGGCTGACGCGATAGGGGGTTGTGGAAAAGATCATCGATGCCGTGTATTCCGACATTATTCAAATCCTCTCACCGCACTCCTCACCTACTACCACAGGCGCTCGTTGTTATAAAATTGATCCCGACTCGCGATAAAACTGGCGTATTTTAACCCGAAGATGCATTTCTCGGTGTCGTGTGGACTTTTCCTAACGTGTTCGGCAACTCCTTTCGTGAGATCTTCCCTCGATAATGTTTTTTTTTTTTCCTTTAATTTTTTGTCCATTTTTTTTAGGAGTGAAAATAATAGAAAATGAATAAATACATGTTGGACACCCTGGAAGAAAGCATGCTAATCGAACCTGCCGTCTTGCATTCATAATAGCGTTCTTCGAAGGTTCTTCTGCGTTTGTTCGTCACGGATTTCTAGGAAAACCGGAAATATTTCGTTATGCACTGATTGCGTGGAATCAGGCTGTGAACCAGCAGGTGCGCAGTTTCAATTATCAACATTTCTTGATTTTAATTTTGTATTTATTATTATAAAAAGTCGGATAATTTTTGAAAACCATCCCAAGGCTTGCTCGACCAACCTTTCGTTCATATTGAGAGCTCAAATGCAAAGCCTATAAAATACCAGCAACATAAGTATAAATTCAACTATGGACCTTCAGGTCAATGTTCATATTGTTCTACAGCTGATTACATTATAATGAGTTTGTTGTTCTGAGATACTTTTCGTGTTTATTTTGGTAATAAAATAATAAAATTAATTAATTAAGCAAGAATAAAGGAGAGGCTGTAGTCTAACTGGATAAGAAGAACAACCTGGTAAGGGTGAAGACCGGGTTTTGGAACTTATATAACTCTGCCCCCTTTAGACCTGGAAACTTGAAACTTTCAGGGCGTATTTCTACTATCCACACAGAGAGGATCCACACCACATCAAATCGGCTGTAGACCCGTCAAAGTGGCCAAAATTACCCTAAATGAGCTCAATTTTCTGTTCCTAAAATTTTCTTGGGTTGAATGGTTCCAAATGGCACTGGGTCAAGTTATAGAGGTCTGTGCAAAATTAATATTTTTCAATTTCAATCCAAAACATTCTTAGTTTCCGAAATATCTTGATTTAATAACAATTATGCATCATGAATATACACATTGTTCCTGCTTTGAATGTGTCTGTGTTCATTTCTTTCAAAACACGATTGACCTAAAAAATATTGACGTTCTGGAAACTTGGTTAAAGTCAATCTACCCATAAAGTCATCAGAAAAACTATATTGAACCAAACGCGGATGAACAGTAGGAACAATTCCATCGTGCATCTTTCAAATTTTCTTCTAATATATTCGGACTTTTTAAAATCTACAAGCAGGAAAGCAAGCCACTCATTCGAAGCTCAATTTAGAGGACTTTACAAAAATGTTATAATTATATTTATAGCATTTCCAAGTCAAATTCAAGATTGTTCGACCAAATTCAAGATTCTCTACTGTTACTAGCACAGACTGTGCCAATTACGTCATGGACATGATGACGGACCGTCCTGACGCCATAGCTGGCAATGTCTTCTATTAACATTTTTTTGTAAGCAGTCTCGTTCTGATAAGAGGTTGTTGTATTAATTGATTGGATTGTTGGGGCCGAACAACTTCTGTTTCTTATCCACCAGGGAGAGCATCTCAATTATTATTTTCTACTAAATATGTATGGCTTATTTCTCTGCAGTATTCTCACTTATCACGTCTCAGATCATGGTACAAACATTATGGGTCATTAAAAAAAAAAATCTTAAGTGTGGTTTGGAAAATCTTGTGTTTGGTTTGTAAAATCTCTAATTTGACTTGGAAAATCTATAATATCATATTATTTATTAATTATATGAAATATCTTTTGGACGATGACGAAATACTTTGAAATAGATGACTTGGATTCACTTCGATTTGAACAGGAGAACTTATCCTCATTTACGTCATCTGAAGATAGTGTAAAGTACCAACTTAATTAATTCATGTAGGCTGTGTAAATTTTATTGTTGTGATATTATTATTTTGTAACTATGAAAAAACTTAAATTGTACTCAAAGGTCTTCGATATTAACATCAGCTAAGAATTTTCTTTAAAATCCCATCAAGAATTACTTTAGTCCAATTTGACCATAAAAGCGCCATTACATATCATGGGTAATAGACATATATCCTGGGTAATAGATATTTAGAGGACCCCACCACGGTGTAGGTTTATGGTGTAGGTTTATTAAGGTAAATGTGAAGTTTGACTTTGGATTTCGGAAGAATGAGTGTGAGCGGGAGTGTAAAGGGATTGTTTGTTTGTGTGTGCGGTGGTGGTTGTGAGAGTAAAACCTGTTGACTCCCGCAGCCAATAGGCGATGGATGGACGATTTCCGGCGATTTCACTCGATACTGTGTGTGTGTTGAGTGGGGGGGGGGGGGAGGAAACTGCGGGACTTCTCGTGTTGTGGTAGGAGGATGAGGACGAGAAGGAGATGACACAAGGGGGAAGGTCGTAGTTGCAGTGTTGGGGTTATGGCAGGGAGAAAGGCCTGTTGATCGAAGTCTCACAATAAGAACTGAGATCTGATTCGTGACGGCGGTTCAGGGAGCGGGCCGTTTGTCCGCTGCGCTGAGTGGTTGGTGGTTGGTCGGAGGGGGTTGCTCTTCCACCACCTCGTACATCGGCAAACAACCGCTGATGTGCCTATCAGATGTCGTGTATAGCTTCCCCACATTGCGACTGTGTAGGTCCTGGATAGAGTGAAGGCGGCGGATGGTTGGCGGGGTGATAGTCACAAGGAGGTTGGAGGGTTACTGATAGGCGATACGAGTGCGACGTGGAAAGGGAAGGGAAGGGAGGAGGAGCTGATAGGCGACAGAGCGCGCGTCCTCCGTGACAAAAGAGATACGCAGCAGGTACCACCGCCTGTTGCCATCGCTCTCGCATCTCCTTCTCAAGATCCAGTAAAATGCACGACACGATAAAACTGTAAAACACCAGTTCGAACGAGTGAAAACTCATCGTAATGCAGCATGACCTCAAAATCAAATTTTATTCAAATCAAATTTTATTTTAATCAATAATTGATTATGTAGGTATTTATTATTCTGCACTGTTATGGTAAAACGCCTCAACTCAAAATCCAAAGCATTGCAGAAATTTGTCTCAAAGTTTTTCACTGAAACCTTAGATGTAATTTGACTGCAACTCATTATAAAAACCTCATTTTTGGTGACATATCGATATGACTTCAACCAATTCAACGGTGAGAAAAACTCGCAAATTAATCGATTTACAATCGATTAATTGCATTTAAGGCGATTTAAAAATTTCCAGCTTCCGTTTTGGGATTGTTTGTTTAGGTAAAATGCCTCAACTTGCTGGTGAGGCAGTCACCTCAACGTTAACAACTTAATCAAACGGATGTTTGTTAAGAAAACGCCCAAAGTAATGTAAAATTTTGTAGGTAAAACGCCTCATCTCAATATTTTGGTGAGTTGAGGCGTTTTACCTAACACGAGCGCGAAAATAAATAAGTTTTGAGGCATTTCCATCCTAGAGTTGAGGCGTTTTACCTTAACAGCGTGTTGAGGCGTTTTACCCTAACATTGACCAATTTTGGTATGTTTATGGTCAGAATTAAATTCTGGCCTTGTCGATGGTGAGTCAGAATTAAATTCTGGCCTTGTCGATGGTGAAGTCCAAATTTCCAAATTCGAACCGGAATTGACGGAAATTTTCCAATGTTTGAGAACTGTCAGTTAAATGGTTAGGTAACTGTTTAACCTTTCGTTTCACGAGTTTCGTCCACGGCTTCCTGACCTAGAAAAACAAAACCGTGCTTTGGTTTCTATCTATATTTCCTTCTGTTTTCCTCTGTGTTCAATTCTATTCGGTTTTTGTTTCTATTATTTGTTGTTTGTGATGGATATAAATATAGTCGATTGGGATTCGTCCAGCAAGGGCATATCGTAATTCATAGATTCGTCCCTCCGCTCGGGAAACCCAACACCGAAAAAGTTAAAGATTTCAAAATTTAGATTAAACATTTAAATAGAGTTTAATTAAGAGCATTTTTAAATAAAGTTTTAAATAGGCATTTTATGCGAAATTTAAATCGAGTTTAATAGAATTTAATTAAGGGGAAGAGACATTTAAATAGAGTTAAATTAAGAGAATTTGTAAATAGACATTTAAATAAAGTTTTCGTAATTTTCAAAATTTAGATAAGACATTTAAGTAGAGTTTAATAAAGAGAATTTTTCGAGACCTTTCGGAGCTTTCTACGCCATGCCGGTCGTTTGAGGTTACCGGTTGAGCCAATGAGATGCCGTCAACAAGACAGTGTATCAAACGGCGGCAAGTCGGGTCAACGGTCTTTCTGTGGAACACCTGATTAAAACAGTATTGTCTTGCCCCATCGAGTTGCTTGTTCTCAGATACTTTTCGTGTCGAATTCATTGTAATGTGTCGCTCAGCATTTATCGGAATGAAAAGACTTGAGTATTGAACGTTACTTACCGCATCTTCTTTTGAATAATTTTACACACAAATGTACGGAAAAGGACGTTGTAGCGTTTTAATCTGATGTCACGGAACAATGAAAACAATCAAACGAATGGGTTGGTACAGTGGGAACAGGGAAATAGTTACAGTAGGATGTGATACCGACCATATTCTACCGGAAATCAATTCGTTCTCCTTGTCACAGGTCCGCCCTCAAAGGGTCGGTCGACTGATCTTAATCTTCTGTATTTGTATTTTGGAATGGGATCCGTTGACAATAAATAGTCGTGAATGCGGTTGACATACGACTTTACGTGACGTACGTTGAGTCCGTAGCGACTTCCGATGTGTTCCGAACGTTACACGCTCCGCGGTCGAACTGCGACTCAACCCCGTCACGCCCAGTTTACGCCTAATGATAAACAATATTTTCCAGTCGGAGGGTAAAACCGTCGAGGCGGTCACAGCCGACATTGGGGCTTAATTGAATAATGTGGTAACCGAGGAGGACACCTACTTGTCAAGCGCCTTTATCCTGTCTCTATCCACCGGTATTGACGAGACCTAACGTTCTTAAAAATTGTGAGAACTTAATTAAGTTTATCGATTCCCTGTAAGAATCTAATTGCTGTTAACAGCTCTATCCAACGGATCCTCATATTTTATTTTACATAATAATTTAAGGTAGCTGGTCCATTTTACAGTGACAAGGTCGAGAAGACGAAAAAAAGTCGAATTTTTAGTTGAGTAAGAAAAAAATTCTACGAAAACTTTTTTGTTGCAAATTACCTGTATAATCGATTCCCTGTAAGAATCTAATAATTATATTCTTACAGGGAATCGATTATACAGGTAATTTGCAACAAAAAAGTTTTCGTAGAATTTTTTCTTACTCAACTAAAAATTCGACTTTTTTTCGTCTTCTCGACCTTGTCACTGTAAAATGGACCAGCTCCCTTAAATTATTATGTAAAATAAAATATGAGGATCCGTTGGATAGAGCGTTAAATTTCCTATCTCTTTGATACAAAATCACCGTTTTTTCTTTAGTTGTTCGTTTTGTTATTACGAAGGAAAAACTCCTTAGGAAAAACTTCCCCAGAATCTCCGCTTTCCAACGGTATAATTAGTTTTTTTTTTAAAAGGGAACTTTTTGGAGAAAATTGAGTGTGTATGCTAAAAAACGTGTATTTTTAGGCACATTTTCACGCTGAATCGAATGGTGACATGCCCAGACCTCCCTTGGTGTAGGATTTCAGGGTGTAGAATGTGTCAAGTCAACGGCATTACTTAAGAAATTTTTTTATTTTCGAGGGAGGGCCCTCATAACTTTAAATTACATGAACTGTTCAATATGTCCTCCGTTCTCGCGGGTGCAGAGGTTCGCTCGTCTGCGAATGGAATCGACCACACGATGGAAGTCACGGTGGTTCTAGCGAATCAGAACCTCGCTCTATCAAACGGTATCCTCAGATTTCATTTTACATAATAATTCAAGGGAGCTGGTCCGTTCAACAGTGACAAGGTCGAGAAGACGAAAAAAATCTTAAAAGTGAAAAAAGTCGGATTTTTAGGTGAGTAAGAAAAAACCTCTACGAGGCATTTTTTGTGGCAAATTATAATGGAATCCCTGGTTTTGTTACATAGTTACACTAGACATCCTGTATATGTCTTCAGGGACGATTAACAAAACTTGGAGTCAAATTGGTCGATTCTAACATAAATGGAACACATAATATAATAGGATTTCAGGGTGTGATATAACAGGATTTCATTAAGAAATAAGCATAACCAAACCAGTATCAGGTACTTCCATTTCAGATATAACTGCACTTGGAAATGTTTCAGCAAATTAGTTTAGGAATGTGCGTGGTGCGTAAGGAGGGGGATATTGTTAGCTTGAGATGTGTAAATTTTTCACATAAATCAAGAGCTTTCCTACGAGTGGCGAACGATTTTCACGTACAACCTACCCGTTGGTAGGGAAATTTCCCTATCAACGGGTAGGTTGTACGTGAAAATCGACTAAAATAGAAACGTTGCAATCTTTTCGTGTTACAGTTCCACAGATAGACCCTCCACGCCTAGATATATCCATGTCAAAACATTCCATGTCAAAAACGTGGTTGTTACTTGAGATGTTCTTCACGTTTCCTCCGCTCTAATCTGATAACGGAATGAGATATCGCAATTCTGACTTTGAAGCGTTGAAAAATCTACAAACGGAGTTGTCACTCGACAAAAAATGGAACTTGTTATAAAACCAGCAAAATGGAGACCTTTAACATAAAATTTTAAATATCGTCCTCATAAGTGACAAAAATGAGGTTTTGCGTTTTTAGTAGCGTTGGGTTCAGAATAACTGGCCGCGTGGATCTAATGAGACCTCGTTACTGTGAAACAATTCCTTCGAGTCTTTAAAAGCTTTTTTAGCTTTACCACATGTGTGATCATCAAACTAATTGACTAGTGTTAACTCTTAACTGCTGGGATAGTGTTTCCTCGTAAATGAACGACTGTTTCCTCGTAAGTGAGGAATCACCGCCGTTTTCAGGTGTGTACCAACCATGGACTGCCGTATTATTTAATTATAATTGAGAAAAATAATTCTTTTCTTATTTGGGGTATGCTACTACATACTTCATGAGCTCCATTTTGGTCTTGTGGGCTTCGGTGTCGACTGTTGAACGTGCATGTTATTTCCACTGGAAATCAAAACCTGGACCTACGAGCTATCACAGTTTAGAATAAAACCACCCTGGAATAATTTCATAGGTGGTTTCCATACGAGGTATGCTTACTGGTTGTAGCTCAATTTAAGGAATACTCTGTCTTTATTTCAACAAAATGTAGATTGGGAGTTTTTGGAGAAAATGACTTGTGCTGCTGGCTAGAAATAATGCTTTGAGAACCGGAGACTGGACATGGAGAGGACATACATACGAGTAAGTCGAACCATGCAGATATGGTTGAGTACAATGGGTATATCCGTTCATTCCTTTCGATCAGCATTCTCTCAATCTACTGGCGAACAACCAACAGAGACTGATGATTATTCTGCAGGAGGAGATTGACGTCTAGTGATCCGTTGTCAACTTCAGAGAGTGGTTTTCTTGAAAAAAAAGAAAACAATAGCTACATTTTCTTCAAAAATTCGCTAAAAGAAGATGAACGTAATAAAAAAGATGGAGCAGGAGAGAGTCGAGAAATTTAAACGAACCTCATCGGCCAATATCGACACCTCAGAACCACTTCGCTAATAGTTTGCTACGAAAGATAGTAATCCGTTGTCCAAGAAGTTGCAGCGTTCTTCAATTCGATTTGCCGAATCTAATTATCTTGAAACGTAAACCAACAAACTTTGAGGAAGGGTTAAAAATTGTATTTTTCTTTCTCGAGAACACTTATTAGTATTAGTATTGAAGATAATAAACGAAAGTAAAAATAAAGCAAAATCTACAACAATTCAATTTAATGCAATTTAATCCATTTAAGTATAATTTCTAAATTTCCTACTTTACGACTACATTTCGGTATCTAAATTTTTAAATCATAAATGGATCGGTAACTTTGAAATGGAATAGTAATATATTCTCACTTCGTAAGCTTCGTATTGCTTTTACTTTCAACAGATGGGGCTGTTTTTCAAAAGCGTGATATCTAATACCAGGAGTATAAAAACGCGGATGTATTCAAATGCGACGTAGTTTTGAAATTTCCAAGCAATAGATTAAGAACTGTCGGGAGTTAACATTTATTTATAACATGTAGATTGGTGGCTCAAGTATAGAGAATAACGTGATGTAGGGCCTAAGGTGCATCTTATTATTTACGGCATCGGATTCAGATTTTTCCCATTCGCCTTAACGGAGGAGCTCCAACCCATAGTCAGCGGTCCAAGACAAACAACGGGCTATTTAGAGGAAGAAACAAAAAAAAATCTAGCGGATCGACTATTTTTCCATCTCAAACCTAATTAAAATACGTAAAAACAACACTTTATCGGGATCTAGAATCGCTTCTCTCCAATTAAAAAATCTTCAAGATCTTGATTAACATTTTAACATGGCACGTACGTGCGCTAATGATACCTCCGGCCTTGGGGCGGGCGAATGGGGCAGCTGCAAAGCGCTATACACTCAATAATCATCATCTAAGCTCCGACGCAAGAGGACGACCGAGACTTCGGTATCGTTACGAAACCGGATACATTTGTAATACTTAGCGATTTACCTTCTGAAAATCGGGCATTCTTACGTATAATTGAACGAGCGCTTGGAATTGATCGCCTTTCCATCATTTCACTTGTGAGTCCCATAACGAAACAACTGGAGAAATATCCACGGGGGGGGGGGGGGGAGCTCAGTGGCAGTCTATAATAATTAATATAAATGTTTCATTTATCATTGATTTTCATCAATTATTTATGAATATCAACGATAAATGAAACATTTATATTTTCAATACCTACTTAATAGAATTCTGGGGTTTTCACTAACGTTGGCAATAATTATTACTTAATATAAATAATAAATTATTTATAACAAGAATGACCTGACACAATATTTTGAATTACTTCTTTACCGTACGCATGTAACCTTGGAATTTTGACATCATAAAACCATGTGCCTTTCAGTTTATCAAATGTCAGCACCCTAGAGGGAACAGGGTAGATTTCAGATGTATCACCCACGAAGCAGATCTTACATCCTACCTAACTACATACTAATAATTAAGAGGAAGGTAACTACATAATAAGTTTTACGGAAAAAAGACGTACCTATATATTTTATTACGATATTCCTGTTTTTTTTTAATTGCGTGGTGAACAGGAGAGAATGTCGCTGTATCGCTCACGAAGCTCCCCGTGCTCTCATGAGGCTGTTTACCACATTTCAGCGCTGTAAGCTGACCGGGAGAGAAGTTGTCTGCATCGTCACTAAGGGAAGCCTCGTTCATGATGTAGGAAGCGGGTTGGGGAAATCTAATATCGACAGAAATCCGTCTCTGCAACTTGCTGATCACAATAGAGAAATCCCTATCAAAATCGGCTCTTTGAAAGTGATACTGCAAAAGCGTGGAGAACAGGAGAAACTTTAGCTGTATCGCTCACGAAGCTGATCTTCTACATCCTTCCAATCACTACCCGTCGTCTGATTAGGTTGTGTGACAAATTTCAGCGTATGCAAAGCCTCGTCATTAAGTCCTCATTCACGATGTAGGAATCGGGTTTGTGAAATCTACTATCGACAGAACACTGCAACTTGCTGATCACAATGGAGCAATCCCATTCAAAATCGGTTCAGCGTGTTGGACGTCTATAGAGGACGAACTGATAAACTTAAAGTTTTATATAAGTATAAGAAGATTATAAATTGGTATTTCGTCGATTAAGAAACAACTCAACCTAAAGCTACGGCCACACATGCGGTGTTTGGCAAACATCGAGCAAAAGTTCGCCAAATCTCTGAATGTGTGGCAGGGCGTTTGTGTATTTGCCAAGCGAGTGCTCGCCTCGGAGGCGGTTTCTTTCACACATCAAAGGAGACAAACATTAAATTTACAAATAAAATAAAATTATATATAAATTTTAAATAAACATATTTTGTCAAACGCCGAGCATTTTCCTCAGCCACACATGTAGGGCGAGTATTTGTCAAATCTGGGAAGCATTGCGGGTGTGTATTTCCCTCCTAGCGCCGGGGTTGAACGTGAATTCAGACAAAACCGTTGCAAAACCCTTGCATCATCACCCACAGCTTTGTTGCTTATGAGTCGGGATAAGGCTCTCCCAACTTCACCTACGGTTGGAGGGTCAACCGGCTGTTGGCCAGCGTGGTGCAGAGCTGGCTCCTCTTCACTTTGGTCTTCAGTACTGAGCAACTGCATATCAGTGAGCATATCAGTGAGCAGCTCACCATTTTCATTTTTGCACGTGGTACTTTCAGGCTTGAACCCTTTTCTTTTTTTGTTGACGTCTTCGTAGAATTTTCGGACATCCCTGTTGTAAAACCCGTAAACACCAAAAATCCAAAGATCCCACCCTGCCCGTTCGCGGTAGAAAATAGAACTGAAAACATTTATTGACTGCATTATTGCCAGCCAAGCATTGAAGTATTGGTAGCTGTATTGACAATACTGACGTATATGTGTATGGTCTGCCTTAATGATCTCATGTCTCCTACAAATCGTCTAAATACTCAGTGAGGATTGAATTGAAGGCACCACAAAAAAGGTCGCATTAAAAATGTCTTACTTGATATTCATGCTCTCGCGGGAAAACGTTATTGTACCGAGCGGTGTGTAAAAAGAAGGAGCCGCATGGCGGTATCTCCCGTCGTCTTATCAGGAAAATGTCAAGGGCGCGTCTGATCCAAGCGATACGTGGGAAGGAAAGTCGTGATGGCGGTCTGGGTTATGGTGATGGCGAGAGGGTAAGCACGAGCGGAGGGGGGGGGGATGTCTTTTGCAGTATGGAGTGATGACGTAGATAAGCCTCTACGCGCTTATGAAAGGACGGAAAATCTCGACAGATAGCGATAAGAGTTGAAGGGGCGACTTGAGATACGCCGATCCTCCGGTTGACTTTTAATGTGTACAAGGGATTTCAGTGGAGGATTTCATTCTGTCTTAGTGATAGAAACAATACTCTACTCATCAATCCCTTTTGCGCGAGATTGTGACTGACATTAAGCACAGCAACAAG
Source organism: Stenodema calcarata (assembly GCA_963920205.1). Taxonomy (NCBI): domain Eukaryota; kingdom Metazoa; phylum Arthropoda; class Insecta; order Hemiptera; family Miridae; genus Stenodema; species Stenodema calcarata. The sequence continues at coordinate 31,343,792 of OY986049.1, read as the reverse complement.
TAAGTACGATGTATCTGGGTGGTGCAATAGTCTACAAACTTCCAATACTGCATAAGTAAACCGATTTCAAATCTTTGTCCTGGGCTATGTTATTTTATAATTCTGATCTTGTGTAGCGAGATGTCAGCTACAAAATTTATGAAGCCATCTCCTGTATTGATTGACATAATATTATAGTTAAGCGGATTTTCTTCTCCACTAACAACGGGTTTTATAATATAAGTGGATAAGAAAACCCGTTGTTTATATTAGGGAGCTATGATTTCACTTAGGAACTTATTATGTTCCAAAGTGAAAAAATATAAAATAGCTCCTTAATATAAACAATGGAGTGGCTTCTACATAGTGGGGAATTGTTGAAGGATTGTGGATTAATAATTCCTTACATGGTATGTTATCCTGTTGGTAAGCCACTGGGTCCAGGAGCGTGGACGTTTGATTGGTTAAGCTTGGACTGCTCGGTCTTTCACTTCGGGTATGTCCAGGTCGTGATGCCTCAAAGGATTTGCTAACGTATCTTGTAACCTTTGGTATACACTCACTGCGTTTTAAAACTCGTCGCTTCAGTAGGTCCACATCTTAAAAGCATCCAAATTTTAACCCAAACTCCTCAGTAACCGTCCATCACGCCATCATACAAAAATATACCCCAACAGGAAATGAGATTACGTATAATGTTCGTGGAAATCCGCTAAACCCTTTCACGGTTGCGAGTTTGGAGACAACGGGATCACGTTTGTTAGGAACTGAATTTGAAGGCTAATTAAATCAAATTAGGTTCTATATAGCAAAGGATGTTGAATATAATTAAGTTTTACACAGGAACAAAGTGGTGCCCAAAAACCCTTATGGAACTCCGTTATGAATGAAAAAGTTCCACTCATGCAGCATGATTCTATGAGCCAATTTTCGAAGCACTAGGTATTCGTACTAATAAGTAAAACAGCAGTAGTTTTACTCAAAGCAACATTTGGGGTGGAAAAATCACGAGGTAACACCTCAAAGCTGAACACGATGTTGAAGTCAGAATTGCGATACCTCATTCCGTTATCAGATTAGAGCAGATGAACCGTGAAGAACATCTCAAATAACAACCACGTTTCTTCACCTTTTAAGCGCTCCAGTTTGAGAACGCAATTCTGACATCGCCATCGTGTTCGGCGTAATAAAGACCCTTTAAAATGAGGTGTCGCTTGTCAGACTGTTTAATTTTTGGAATTTATGGATAATTCTCCCCCCCCCCCCTCCTATAACTCCACCAAAACCCCTTAGAGTGGCCCGAATCTACCCATCTACGAACATAGCCTTTCAATTGGCAGAACAGATTTTTTGTGCAAATTTGAACTTTTTATCTCAATTGTATCGAGAGTTATCGTCTGGAATGACACATGTCTTTTAGCAGTAAATTCAGGGTGGTTCAGAACTTATTTTGGTATAAAAACTTTCGGAAATTCAAGTTTAAAAATTTTGGACCGAGAACAACAGCTTCCTTTTCTTCGAAAATGCGCTAAAAGATAAATCCCTCGTCAGGCCACTTGTTACCAAGTTTTCTATTATTTTTCCTGTAAAAAAAAGCCCTTAATTTCTTAAACATTTAATTAGGTAGAATCAAGTTATTTATGATAATAACAATTTTTATTATTTTAACAAACTAAATTTGAATTGACTTTTGCCTTTGCATAATTATTTTTGATCTGCTCACTGGATAAGTTTCATCATACTGCTAATGTAATGGAGAGAAGTGACTCTTTTCTACAGGTGGTGTCGGGGAGCACGGGCTAGAATTAAGTGTTGAACCGATTTTGGTTGCCCTGGAGAGTTCTGGATGGTGATCTTTCTCCTCAGGTATGTATAGGAGCATATTGCAATAGGTGCTGCCCACAACCGCGGTAGTGGTTTGCATGGCTAGGCCATCCACAATTCCATTTCCAACAACCTCCTATGGCTTCTTATTCATCGTAAACCACACCTTCCTAGGGTTTGCGTGTTTTGGAACATTTGGGCTTCGATTGGAGATGATTGTATTGTACGTGTGAGCTTTTGACTTTGAATAATGCTCATACAATCGCTGGACATCACCACGTTAAAATACTCTGTTGCCGAGAGAGTAATAATAGACCCCACAGAGTAAAATTTACTATTCATTATTATTATTAATAATTAGTCTATTATTATTTAATAGAACCATTACATCAGCTATTTCCAAGGTGCAAGAACTGGTAATAGCGTCATCCATCTTAAAAGTGATCTTGATACTGTGGAGCGAAGATTTGAGTATTTTTGCTCGTTTCCTCAGTAGTTTTGTGAAGGCTCGATAAAACACCTCTCAATACAAGCCAGTTCGAATCTAGCATGTCAATAAATTCCACCGACCAAAGAAAAGAAGGCAGAATTCTATTTATTGGCACATAAAAAACATTTAATGAAATTAATAACCAAAACATTACATTTTGTAAAGAAACTGTAGAGGATCCCTCGTTGGTTGACCTAATATTTCCTTAACTGAAGAATTTTGGAGGATCTGCAAATGTTTCAAATGAGTTGCATGCGCTCACACCACAAAGCTAAAGACAGACGTACCAAGATAAATTCAATGACGAAACAGGGCATCGGTTTGAATCTACAAAATTTGTAGAAAACAAACGTTGATTATAAATAATGTTGTTATTTAGATTGGATTCGATATGACATGTGAGTAAGACACGAGATGGATGGACTTGAGCGCATACATCATGCTCCCAATACAACATCCATGGATATGAGTTTTCTGGCGGTCAAGCTCATGCACCATCAATGGACTCCCAGTGGCCGTGCGTCGAGGGTCGCAATCTACTCACGGAGAGATGCTCATGAGAACGATTCTATTAGAAATTATTATTAAAAGAAAAAGAGAAACCATCTCAAGTCGTGGCAAACATAGATCACTCAGGAAAACAAACAGAGCTGCGAAGGTATAAATCCTGAAGAGGTTTGTGGTGTTGGGGGCGGGGTCGGATGACAGGACCAGACATTTAGACGTGCACCGACACTCCTCCTCAGACGCTATCACCCCTGTTTGTTTTCTTTCAATTCCACCCGTACACACGTTTCCATTCCTTATCTCCGCCAGCCCTTACACCTTCTCTCCTCCTTTGGTTCCATCTCCTTCATCTTTAATTGGAATGGGAAACCTCATGTTGGTTCGGGCATTGCACGATCCCTCTTCGTATCGCCTGATCGCTCTTTCCAGGCTTTTTATATCGGACTCATGAGCACCGCTAAATGGCATCGAAGGTACCGACCGCTGCTCTCACACTTGTCAAAAAAGCGAGTCCAAATGTTTACTGTTCATTGAAATTGGTGCGCGACCGATCTCCTACAGATACGTGTAAATATAACCGTTCTTCTAAAATATCAGCTTGTTTTGGCCAGCCTACATGTGAACAGATGGAACATTTCATTGTGATGGAGGAGTGACAAACAACGAAATCGTAACGAGTTCCTTCTAATTTGTGGATCTAATTCCGTGTTATTGCGTGTTCTGTTATCAGAAGTGACGTTATTTATGAATTACATCAGAAAATATATGAGGCTAAATGGGTCGCCTCATACTTCGGGAAAAAGGACATATGGCAACAAGAGATTCGAAAAGGGGCTGAAATTTATTTACATAATATGTTCAAATATTATTTGAATGGATAGTGAGCACATTCCATAGTTTTAATTACTGACCAGGGGACTGATGGTAAATGTTAGGTTGCGAGTCTCACAAGGAACGGTCACATTGAAAGAGAGCTTTCCAGGGACTAGAAAATGTCCGTCCCTAATGATAAATGTCACATACCTAAAGTTGTAGAAGACCAATGTTTGCTATTCTTGTTGACGTAAAATAATGTATTCAAAAGTGACAAACTTCAATTAAACTAATACTACAATGAAAATAGCTACATTTTCTTCGAAAATTCGCTAAATGAATACTTAAAATAACAATTTCTGTCGCTTGCTAGAATATGGTCCAGAACTGGGTTCCTCGTCGTAATACCACGGTATCCAGATTATTCAGTAGCAAAAAGTGAAATCCAAGATGAATTAAGCCCAGAAATGTAGTTTCGGCGAATAACCACTCATCTGCAAAAATTTCGACGCCCAAAAAATGCCTCTAGGTTTTTCAGCTGGCCCCTTCGTTGCTCGACTCCCATTTAGAGTTACAAATCCGTATTGTCGCTCGATGTAAGGTCCTATCGATCATGCTGGTATCGATTAAATATCGAAAACATCGGTTCGCTTCGATTAATCGTAGTTATGTTGTTATCCCCCTTCGATAATGTACTCAAGCACTTAGTTTGGAGGCTGTTTTGCGTGCAAACACTCGCCATTTCTGACACATCTTTTTTTTTTTTTTTTTTTTTTTGAAAAACTACTTGACTCAAACTGGATATCACAGCTGGATATCATTGAGTCGAAATCTTTTTACAAAATAGCTCCCGAGTTTTGAGTTGAGTATTTTGCAGGAGAAACCACTTGGGTGTGAAGCGAAAAATCACTTGCTATGGAAACACGCTTATGCGTTTCGAGGCAAAACTGCTTGTCACCAGATTTCGGTTGATAAGTGGTTTGGCCTGCAAATTGGATGACGTAAAATATCGATAAGTTGCTGAAATTGACAAACACAAGCGGATTTGCTTGCACTACCGCAAATTCTGTCTCCAAATTAGATGGAAAATCCACACGATAAGTGGTTTATACGATTTTTTACGAATTTTGACGAATTTGGAGATAAGTGGTTTTCCTTTAAAACGGCAGTATGAATACTTTCAATTAACTTTCAACGTAATTAAGAAAACAATTCACAACCAGGCAAAATCAATTATCAATTACCTACCTAGCTACCGATCGGCTCTTCTCAGAGCGTCATACAAAATTCCTAGTTTGACCACGATCGCTCCTTGAGGTAACGTTTTATTGACCATAATGAGGAAGAGTTGACGCCGGCGCTTGGTATCGCACTGTGATATTTTTCTGGGAAAAAATCCACCGAGAGGAATTAAGTAAGTGACGCGACCTTTCGAAATTCGGAAATTGCCGCTCTCCAGTGCCAACGCCCGAGCTCGATCCGGCACCAATTGAATTGTTGTGGTCATAGTGATACTCGATGAGGTGGCGACAATAGGAGAATGATCCATGATCCAGCAGCGCTCATTTCGATTTCTTCCGCCTGAAGTTTTCCGAGCAAAAACAAAAACCGCAGCTAAACTTATATATTTTTAGAGTGCCTACCGCTCAATGTACGCACCCATCAGACAGATAGGTTTGGAGCGGAATTGCTTTTCTTCCTCTGTTTCGCTATTCGCGGGGAAAAGTGAATTAAAAGTGGAACTGAGGTGACGGGCAGTGACGGGCGGCAGGAGGTTGAAAACAAGCGCCGGCGATACGAGCCCCTATCAACCGCCACTGTCAGAAAAGTGATAAAATATATGTCATAACCTACGCAGTGACAATGGCTGTACTTCCACACCACCGCTAACCGTCCGATAACGATCGTTTTTTAAAACCAAACTTGGAACCGACCCGTATCGTCATGGAACCGGATTATTCAATGTTCATTTCCGTTGCAGGAAACGCCCGTTAACATTTCTTCTTTAGTCTTCTCTAATCCAGAGACAACATTGATGGGGGCTCGGCAGAGTTGCAAATGGGATCATCGTGGAGCACCTCCCAAAAACATCTACCACTTTTACCCGTAGGAATACGAAGAAGAAATGAAGAGGTACCGAAGAAATTTGATTGCACGAATTCATAACCATCGGCAGGCAATCCAGAAACCAGAAATCCGGAAATTGTGGAATCCAGAAACCTTACTCTGATCAATGGTTCAAAATTTGCTTGAATTCCTGTCTGTGATCAATTACTATTTTGACTATGATTTGGGGGCTGGTCGTATGTCGAATCCTATCTCAATTCCAATTCGATTGAAAAGGTCACATCCGATTGTTCACAAAACAAACATGAACAGTTTCCCACCCCTTCAATATCACGTTGACGATTAACAGGATTTAAAAAATGTTGGTCCAATTTTCTCAAATTCAGGATGTCATAGTCCCTGTAACATTGAGGCTTTTTGAAACAGACATAAAGAAAATTTTCTAAATTGTTTGGTTCATCGTGTTGGGCGTATTTTTTACGTGGTGAGGAAGACCCCTCAAGCAGAGCTTCGATCCCCATCTCTTGCAATCAACCTGCTGAATGTAAGTGAGGTCGAGGCAATAACTCCCAAGTATGTGGTATGACGAGGAGTGGTGGTGAGGGTGGAGAAGGAGAAGGATATGAGGATATGATCGGTGAGGGAAGATACATTTTCAGGAAGTCCCTGGGGTTGATAGATGGGATCTCCGTCGAGTTTCACGAAGGTGTTTGGTTCGTGCCTGCCCTCTCCGCATCTATCCGCCTCCTTCATCTTCCCAGAAATCCCCTTCCTTCCCACGAAATCCTTCATCACCTTCCACTTCGCCTTTTTCGGTGGCTGTCGGATCTTGAATTGAATTTACTCGTTCGATTAAAAATCACAGGTTTAAACGGGGTTAGGCTCCGTTATCGTCATATTATGGAGAATTTTACGAACGAGACCGACCTGCAACACATTTGTACGACACATTTGTACGATCCAGGAGCTTTCTCATGTTACAGTACACTTACTTTTGTTGTTTGCTGTGGGTATCTACTCCTGTATCGTTCAACATCGGTCTTAGGAAGAAGATCTAATTATTACCAGTGATAATGAGACGTGAAGTTAGAATAAGAAAACCGGATGTGGGGCGTCCCAAGCTGGAATACTGTTCGTCAAAATGGTCCCCTCACTACTCCAAGAGGAAAAACGCGAGAGGATTCTACGTAAATTCTTACATTTTTCCGCCTACAAATCTGGTGTACCCTGGTCTGATTTTGAAGCGGAGGAAGCTTTGAGGGATAGTATCCCTCAACGCTTCTAGATCATGTCGCTTGACACCAGAAGAATATTTGCTGATGCGGTTCCCATTTTCAAGTTGACCTGCAAACTCATTGATGTCCCTCGTCTGCTTCAGGCACTTGACTTTTACGTTCCCACATACCCAACCCGACGTACACGCACCTGTTCATCATCATTGCTCATTATAATTGGGCCTGTGCCCGTAAAAAATAATAAATAAAATGAAAAATTAAAATCCGTATTGGAGGGAAAAATGGCCAATCACGTCCCTAACCTGATCTTCCAACAGCTGCTAGACATATCCCGAAAAATGCCAGCAGATTTTCAACATTATTCCAACCGTGTAGGCAGACCCGCAACATTGCCGAAAGAACGTGTCAGTCGGTACCATGCAACAGGAGTTGGAAACACGATTTGTGGTGAACTGATAAATCAAATTTGTGTCTTCGGTATTGAAGTCCTCATTTGATTTTCTGGTTTCATTCTCTGTAACACATGTGTCCGAGAAATGTTCCGTTACATGTTTCCTCGGTCAATACACAACAGTGATCTCGACAGAAGGGTGATCTGTACATACAATTGAGCAGTTCATTCCATTTTTTGAAATTGACTGATGGAGTTAGCTTCAATTCCGACACTGTTTTAAAATTCAAAACCTATCTGATTTTTTTAACGCTAGAGCAAAGTTGATAGTACAGCATGTGAGAATTATAGTAGCCTGTGTCCGGTTACAAAACCCTACTTCTATACGGCGACCCCTACTGAGCCAACTCGCGTTTTGCCACATTTTTACGTTTTTAACGTTATTTCTTCATTAGGAGACTTTTGAAATTGGATTTTATCATGTTGGCAGCTAGTTACCCAACGGTTATCTAACAATAACTATTTCGTCTGAAAGCAGGGTTCCTAAATCAAAAGCCGTTAAACCCCTACTCGGGTTCCAATGCCCGTTTTATTACAAATTTTACTTTTAAAATATAACTTATTCTCTTCAAATAACTAATTCTGTTCTGTAATTCTGGATGAATAGCTACCTATGCATTTTAATCGATTTCTCTCGAAATTGAGTTAACAGCTTATGAAGACGGACAACCAAATTTCAGGACATAGCGGACAATCTCAACGTGAAGCGGAGCTATTAAATGTGCACGGTTGGAAATATTAACAGATAAATTGGAGGTGTTTGATGTCGACGGGACTGGGAACATCATAGATCATATTCTGGCGACACGTGCACCGCATTTGCATAATACACGACATTCTCAGATACAAATGAACTCAACGCCCGACCGAAATGGGCTTTAATCAACTGCTATTATGAGGATGTTCCGTCATTAAACAGAGGACCTTTAATATGTGTTCTAGATTTGTTGGTAGGTAAATCTTGATGTACTCGTAGATCATTGCCCGCTACCACTAACTTCGTAAGGGTACATACGTCGACCCCTACTGAGCTAACTCTCGTTTTAGCCAGATTTTACGTTTTTCGCGTTATTTTGGTTTATTATCTTCAATAATGAACCTTTGGAATCGCCCAAGAAAAAAATTAACCCCCCACCCCTTCCAAAATGTTTTGGTTCAAGTACGTTTCAAGGAACGTAGATTCCAAAATTCAAATAAAAAACCAATCCGTCCTTCCGCGGCACTTTGCCCAGTTAGCGTTGTGCTAAAATTACGAAATTTGATTCACGGGTTCGGACAAGTCCGACGATGATCCTTGAAACCTTTCCAAACCCTAGGCCAATGGGAAGGGGTTCAAAACGAATTTTAAACTTTTAGTTGAAGCTTGAACAAATTTTTTTTTTCCCCCAATGAGCTAGAGACTTGAAGTTTTAAATATAGGTCGGAACTGGATGACAATGCAATATTCACTCGGTTTCTTGCATGTAAAATGGTTTATACAACACCTATTTGATTAAACAAATTAAATTTGGATGATTTTCAACATGGGTCGGAGATGGAGGACAATGCAATATTCACTTGGTTTCTTGTCCGTTCATAATTCATAATAATGATTAATCTATAATTTAGTTATCTATACAGAAGCGTGATCTGTACAAAGAAGATGATAATCCGTCGTGTCAAGAATTTGCAGAGTTTTTCATTAGGAGACTATTCAAATTGGCTTTTATCATGTTGGCAGCGACTTACCCGACGGTTCAATCTCAAAAATATCCGATCTCACTCCAATAATTATTTCAAATGGTTATGGGGCTCCCGAGGTTGTTTTATACCTACACAACAGTGATCTAGGCAGAAGGGTTATTAATAGTATTTCCCGTCTAACTAAGCCTTTGTAATAGCAATCAAACCTTTGAAGGTACATGATTTACGCAAGTTACTCAAGTTTGGCAAATTTTCATGTTAACGAATTATTAAGTGGCAAGTTAATTAAACGTGTACCTAAATACAATAATGAACCGTTGTGGAAGAATTTTCGCGGGTCTTCTCTTCGGTTTTAGTAGAGAGCGTACTGTACCCCCTGTAGTGTAAAGTTTACACTGTAAACTCGTAAAGGAAGTCTTTGCCTGTGAACTCTGAACCAAATAAATTTATTGGTGCCTCCTAATCACGCTATCGCAGAGCGTCGGGGTGAAAAATATTTGACCCGAGAGTCAAGTTTTCTGTCAAATCCCTTGGAAAAACTCCAGTCCATTGGAGCCTGGCATATTGAGGTTCGTGAGGCCAACTAATGCGTCGTAAACACTCTGTGTGAGAAACGACTCGATAGTCGTTTGCTGGTTCGAAGTGCAGTAGTGACAATCATTCACAATACTGACGTAGTTGGGAGCAAAGTGAACTTGTTGGGAAGCGGACTTGACAATGAATCCGACTGATGCGGAGGTGAGCGGAGGGGCGAGATAGTGGGTGAGGTAGATGTTGGTTAGGTGAGTTCATTTTTGACACGTCCAGAACGTTATGCGATAGGACGGCGGCTGGCCGAAGGGAGGGGGTAATGTTCCACTGATAACAGGTCACCTTGGCACCCTCACGATAAGCGACACAATGACACTAGCCGACCCGCCGCCTGATAACGTCTTATCAACTCCCCCCTCGACTGACGGCCTATAAGCATATAGCTTTCCTTTCGACCCCAATTTCTGACAGGCCTAGTGCCTTCTGGTTTTCCTCCATTCGAAGTAACTAACGCCCATTTCCTGTTCTTTCCCTACACATTCTATTGTATACCTTTACTTACACTTATTCAACTGGAAATTCGACGGTCTTCTAATTTTCCCCCATCAATCACAGAATTGAACCATTATTGATTAAAGTTCTACAACATTAATTCCTAACTGATCTTGTAACAAAGGCTATGAATTAAGAAGAACGCTGTAAAAAATAATACTACGTACATACCACCTATTTTGCATCCGGTTCGATCGACATAGTGGAATTTGTGTTGGACACATGGCCCTTTTGGGGGCGCTGTACCATCAAAACGTCAGTCTTACAAAAAAACATAATGCATAAGAAATTTAGGAAATTTAGTTTGAATAGGTTGGACGAAAAAACACTTTTTGGTTTATTATCTTCGATAATGAACCATTGGAATCGCCCAAAGAAAAAAAAATTTTAACCCCCCCTCAAAATTTGTTGGTTTACGTTTCAAGATACGTAGATTCAGAAAATCGAATAAAAAAAAATCCGTCCGTCCGCCGTACGCCGTACGCCGTCCGCCGTCCGAGGCACTTTGCCCAGTTAGCGTTGAGTTAAAATTACGAAATTTGGTTTCTGGGTTTGGACCAGCCCCACAATGATCCACGAAACTTTTCATAACCCTAGGTCAAGGGGAAGGGGTTCAAAACGAATTTTGAAATTTTGAAAATTCCATATCTCGAAAAATTTCCATCAAACGGTATGTTTTTTATTTCATATTTAGATAGAGTTTGTTCCGTAGAATTTTTTAAGACCATCCGCAGCTTTGTACGACCAGCCGTTCGTTCACAATGACGGCTCAAAGATTGTGCCTCACAACCCGATCGTGAATCAAACTGTTGAAATACAGGTCCATTTTCATACTAACAAGCTCTTTGGAACATCATATGGCTTAAGTGATGTCGAGTTTGTTGTTCTGAGGTGCGTTTCGTGCTACGGAAATGAAGGTAATTTCGAATGTTTGTTGGTAGGTACTTCTTTTATAGAAAAATTATTACCGACGTAGTATTAAAAACCCCAGAATTATATCGTATTAATTAATCATAATTAATAATTATTATTATTAATAGTAAATACGAATTATTAATACCTAACAATAAATTATAATAATTTTCACTAGGTACTTGATAAAATTGTTAATAATTAGTGATAATTGATAATAATAATTAATCTAACATTTAGGATCTAGACATTTAGACCTAGTGATCTAGACAGAAGGGTGATCTGTACAAAGAAGATAATGAACCGTTGTGTCAAGAATTTTAGATATATACCGAAAAACTGAAAAAAGGTGCTAAAGCGTGATCAAAAAGTGCCCGGAAAACAAAGTTCCGGGCAACATTCTGCCCGCAAACTTCAAATTCGTGTTCAGCGACCCAAAACACGGGTGAGAAAATCAAAGCTACAACGAAACTTACCTTTGAAAATCCTAATAAGAGTAGCCCACTTTGTTACATCCAATTCCTTGTTCACAGATATTTTCGTGTTTCCGGAATGAAGGTAAATTCGAAAATTTGGTGGTGGGTAGGTACTTCCCATTGTTATTTATTGGCTATGTCAGGATGTACAAGTAGAAACTCCAATTTATACCAATACAATTAGGTAATTATTATTCGGTATTTTTTTTTCATATTTGTTGCCTATTTTTAAATACTTGAGTACAGCAAGTGGTCTCAATCAATTTTGTACATGAACCTGGAATTAATTTGTAGATATTACATAGATATTACACTCTCTCTACCACTCATCGCCACCACTTTCAGTTCATTCTCTAAACTGATACGTGAACTCTTGGCTTGGCTGGAGCGGACCTACTGTTTCCAGGATGAATAGTTTATAATACAATTCCCAGCACCACTGGGTCTGTAGGGCGCTCATTTTCAGCTCTGAAACTCTTCAAAGTTCAATGATCTCGTTATCGATAAGTTCCTCGAAAAAATCGGTGTACCTATTGATCTCATTTTCAAATATATTTCGTTTGTAGTCATTATTCCAATTATTTTCTCCATTTTTACGCGTCTCGCTAGTGTATTCTTTTGCTCTCTTGTAAGCAAAAGCAAGCTCTGCTCTTGCAAGCAGTGTATATAATTTTAGATGAGTATTCTATGATTTTCATTTGTGTTTACCTACTTGCTTTCGCTACGCTCCTGGGTGAAACCATATTACCACATTAAATGTTAGAGAGCAAATTTTGCTCTCTCGTAGTCAGTAACATTGCGTTCTGATAGAATGTATGGCTTCCGCAGTATTTTCAGTTACCACCTTTATCTTGAAATATATCCACTAGTTATCATTAGATAACACCGAGACATTAATACGGATAGAAGTGAGTGTGATGGGCGATGGTGTACGTAGTACGTTTATAATTTGTGTCCGTGTTGTTCGGTTTCCTTAGTGAACGCGAAGGGAGTTTGCTGGTTATCAGTTGGATCATTGGGAAGGTACAGTACTGGTCCCCCGACCTCAAGCCGACCCTTATCAGATCCCTTCCCCATGTCACCCCCCTTCACTTCTAATACTTCCCTCCTCCTATCAACCCATTGCTGGTGGTTGCTCGAATTGTTTTTCCGTTCTTATCGTCCGCCTTGTCCGCCTAATTGTATGGGATTGTAGATTCAACATCTTCAAGAAACATCTGATAGCCGTTCTCGTACTCGTGCCAACCAATAATCTTCGCACACGGTATAAAATGAGTGTTCATCCGGTAAAATGTCAGTTCGGACATTCACGGGTATGTGTCATTCTAGACGATAACTCTTGATAGAATTGAGATAAAAAGTTCAAACTTACACAAAAAGTCTGTCTTGGCAATCGAAAGGCCAAGTTCGTAGATGGGAAGAATCGGGCCACTCTGAGGGGAGTTTTGAGGGATTATATAAGCACGATGGTGAAGTCAGAATTGCGATATCTCATTCCGTTATCAGGTTAAAGCAGATGAACCGTGAAGAACAACCACGTTTCTTCATCTTCAAGGTGCTCCAGTTAGAGCGGAACGGAATAAGATATCGCAATTCCGACTTCACTACTGTGTTCAGAATATTAAAATGAACCTTTAAAATGAGGTGTCACTATTCACTGTTTCATTTTTTATACTTGTGGATATTACCCCCCCCCCCCCTAAAACTCCCCAAACCCCCCATTAGAGTCTGCCCATCTTTGAAGATGAAGAAACGTGGTTGTCACGTGATCTGATATCTGAGGGAATGAGATATCGCAATTCTGACTTCACCTTAGTGTTCAGCGTTGAAAATTCTACAAACCGAGTAACACCTTGAGTTACTCGGCAAAAAAAAGGACAACATTTCTATGAAAGCAGTTAAATGGAAATATTTTATAAACATTTCGAAAATTCGCTTTTATAGCCATTTATTTATTTATTTATATACGGGCAAGCCCAATTACACTTATGACAGTATCAATGGCCATGCTGCATGACTGGATTTTTATAGTAGTATCAGGATTCTGCTTCCGTGGATTCTTCTAAACCAGTGGTTCTAAACGGTGGCGATGGCGCCCCCTGTGATTTTCAGGCATGCAGCGCCACTTCACGAGCGAGCTTTTTGACAAACGTACTCTCACTAAGGGTAGCACACCTACTTCGTCAAAACCTCGCAAATATTGAACCATGTGGAGAGCCACTATATTCGATACCTATAGAATTATCACAATAAATATCTACCAAGAGCAGCACAACAACGGCCGAGAACTCCCCGTCCGGGTCAACTATCCCTTCATACGCCTATTCCCTTTGCAAGGGAGGATGGTAGGGAGAGGGAGTCCCTATGTAACGTCGACCAGCCATAAGCAACTATGACAGTCTGTTAAAAGCTCTTGGTACGACCCTACTTATACTCAAGCCTTATTATTCAAACCCAAAAACCTTTCCTCAAAAGGTAGCTCAGTTATTAAAAATGCAGCTCTCTTTAAAAATTGGTCAGTTTTTCCTCCCATTCGAATTAAATGAACGGTGTGTGCAGATATCCGTGTCTGGTAACGCTTGTCATATAGCACCTTTTTTCCCCCTACGATCTGGAGTGCGGAGGTAACAACCTTCGGTAACATAGGCCATTTCTTTTACCACCTTCTCTTTAACTTCTCCTATGTGTAATAATGTACACATCTGGTAACACTTGATGCACATAAACCTTATAAGGTTTATAAGGTATACCTCTAATCTGGAGTGCGGGGCCCAATACCCCCAGTAACGCAGACTACCCTTCACGCTATCTCAAAAACCTTTCTCCAAGCCTACTGAACCAAAAATCCAACTAGTACCTTCCCCATCGGAAGGAAAAGTTTAAATATTGAGGTACCATACTGCACCACAGAAAGTAGGCCCTCACAAACCATAAAAACCAAACATTGTTTTTCAAATTTGATTATAATTATTAAATTCATTCAATTATTGAATGACTAACAGAAAACGTGCTTTTGTTGTACAAAAAAATAATTATAACACTTGTCACTAAGACACATGGACTAATTGGTCGTGGTCGATTCAGAACGTCCGAAGAGTTTGCCTTAATCCAAGTATGATAACGAAGATTAATTAGTTACAATAACCTGAATGGATACCAACTTAATTTTACGATAAAAGCTATTCCTTACGCATTACCTCAGCTAAATCCACATTCAACCATGGCTTTACGCCTTAGATTCCATGCGTGAGAGCAGTCTTGATTGACTTTATTAGAGTCAAACACTCCTCCCCACCAAATTCTGCTTTACCAAAGAGTCGGCGTAACTAACTAGGGGTGTAGGTATTCCAATAAATAACGAACTAGGGCAGTCCGTTTCCCAATAAAATGAAAGGTATTCTTAGCTAATAGTTTGTTATATGTATATATAACTAAAACACAGGAGAGTAGTGAATGTGTACATTCACTACTCTCCTGTGTTTTAGTGATTTGAACACTCAAATTTGATCAGTTTAAGGTACGGTTCTTCTGGACGTTGGCTGTTGCAGCCCTGGAATTGGAATGATCTGATGGTGGAGGTACCATCCGGTGTGAATGTTGGATCAGAAACTTGCAGTGTTCACTGTTTAGAAGGTTTGTGGCGCCAACCGGAGATATAAGAAGACTTCGGCGATGCCCGCATAGAACCCCCACCGACCAACATCCACACATTCAGCCAGCATGTGGGCCACCACCGCCGCTTCCACTATCTGTAGGACCAATTACCACCCCCAGGCCACCACTTCTCCGCTCTCTTTATCTCTACCGACGGTTTTGCCCACTTTATTCCTCTTGTCCCCGAGAGCTTTAACTTCACACGTATCACAGGACAAGTGTAATCTCTAACTCGACCATAATAATATTATTATGTAGTCATCAGGCTTCCAAATGACATTAAATATCACAAAGAAGTTAATTTTCCTCTTCCAAGCATTTGCCTTCATGTGAATCGTGGACAACCTGGGTGAAAACCATCGTACTCCAACCCGTAAGACCGGAATTAGCGGCATTTTACAGAGACCATTGAATGTACAGTTATCAATGTACGAGGTAACCTTACAAACTTGCTATTTCACTGTATTTGCTCAGGTGACATTCAGTTTTAGTGGAAAGCAACACAACTGTCAAAATAGTAAATTGTAACTTTCACACATCATTAAATGATGTGTGAAAGTTACAATTTACTATTTTGACAGTTTTGTCACCTCAACAAATTTTGTTGATCATGTCTATCTAGCATGTGGCGCGGGCGAATGAGTCTGCGAGTCGGGGTTGAAAATAGGGATGGGATATCGAAAGAAAATATCGATATTATAACGATACTGAAAACTGAAAGGGAGTGGGAAGGCTTATTGGCTGGGGAGGTTATATTGTAATTTTTTTAACGTTTCGCTCTTAACTTTCACTTTTTAACGTTTCCCCCTTGCAACTTGCATTTTCCTTGCTATTTGTGTGACTATAATCGCAATTCTGACTTCACCACCGCGTTCATCGTTTAAAAAACCCTTGAAAACGAGGAGTCAGACTGTTTCATTTTTGGAATTTATGGGTATCCTCCCCCCCCCCCCCCCCTAGAAATTCCCCTTATCGCGGCCCGATTCTGCCCATCTACGAACTTAGCCTTTAGATAGCGAATACAGATTTTTTATCAGTTTTTTAATTTTTTACCTACCTTATTCCGTTCTCCAACTGGAGCACATTGAAGATGAAGAAACGTGGTTGTTACTTGAGATGTTATAAAACCAGTCAAATTGACATATTTTACATAAAGTTTATGTCATAAACCAGTCATTTCTTCGAACATTCGCTCTTATAGCCATGCTGCATGACTGTGGATTTTTGACATTTTATGTCTTTGCTATGGCACACAAACAAAAAAATCGTCACGAAAACTGTTGACGAAAAGTAACTTCCTCATTTTCCAACCCATGAAAATCGTTCACCACTCGTTGGAAAGCCCTCAATTTATCGAATATTTCCATGCCCTGCACACGCCCGTGGATGTACGGAAAGCTGAGTTAAACAGAAGACAATGTAGAAGACAATACCTAATACTACAACCGAAACAGTTGTAGTATCACAACATGTGTGTTTAATGTACCATGGTTTTAAACCATTGGTTTATTAGGGTGTATATATAGGAATGTTACGTGAAATTGTAGTTGGGTGTTAGAGGTGTTTTCGAGTTCATTTCGAAGTGAATTTTGAAAGTAAACCTTAATTCACAGGATAACCGAAACAGTTGTAGTATCACAACATGTGTGTCTAATGTACCATGGTTTATTAGGGTGTATATTAGGGTAATGAGGGAGGAAATGGGGGGGTGATGGTGGTGGGGACTAAAGACATAAAATGTCCCAATGTGTTGCAGACTCGTATGCTAGCGTTTTCACATGACCACTCTTTCTTATATTTAGTTTTTATTTGCAAACAGCTCATTATCAGTCTCAAATTGCAATAAGTACTTAAGTAAAAAGGTATGAAAACTATAGTCGAAAACTCATTGTCAGAAAATTGACATTACAGTTGGGCTTAGGTACCTATTTACACATTTTTTTGACATTTTCATGTCTTTGCTTTGGCACATAAACTGAAACGGGAAAAATTTGTTCCCTTGATTCACCCTTTCCCTCAGATCACGTCAGAGCACAAGCGACCGGCGGGCCATTACGTCAGAGCCTATGACGCACGAGCGTATGACGTAAGACGGCTGGCAGGAGGCCAACAAGTACGTCAGAGCCCTTGACGCACGAGCATATGACGTAAGACGGCTGGCAGGAGGCCAACAAGTACGTCAGAGCCTATGACGCACGAGCGTATGACGTAAGACGGCTGGCAGGTGGCCAACAAGTACGTCAGAGCCTATGACGCACGAGCGTATGACGTAAGACGGCTAGCAGGAGGCCAACAAGTGCGTCATAGCCTATGACGCACGAGCGTATGACGTAAGACGGCTGGCAGGTGGCCAACAAGTGCGTCAGAGCCTATGACGCACGAGCGTATGACGTAAGACGGCTGGCAGGAGGCCAACAAGTGCGTCATAGCCTATGACGCACGAGCGTATGACGTAAGACGGCTGGCAGGTGGCCAACAAGTACGTCAGAGCCTATGACGCACGAGCGTATGACGTAAGACGGCTGGCAGGAGACCAACAAGTGCGTCAGAGCCTATGACGCACGAGCGTATGACGTAAGACGGCTGGCAGGAGGCCAACAAGTGCGTCATAGCCTATGACGCACGAGCGTATGACGTAAGACGGCTGGCAGGAGGCCAACAAGTGCGTCATAGCCTATGACGCACGAGCGTATGACGTAAGACGGCTGGCAGGTGGCCAACAAGTACGTCAGAGCCTATGACGCACGAGCGTATGACGTAAGACGGCTGGCAGGAGACCAACAAGTGCGTCAGAGCCTATGACGCACGAGCGTATGACGTAAGACGGCTGGCAGTTCTTGGCAATTTTATTTTGGTATGTATGGGTCATACATACCCCCCTTGAAACTCCCCTTAACACCCTTACAGTGGCCCGATTCTGACAATCTACGAACTAGGCCTTTTGATTGCCAAGACAAATTTTTGGTGCAAATTTGACCTTTTTATCTCAATTCATATGATTTTTGGTGTCTTTTGGCAGTGAATTCAGGATGGTCTGAAACGGATTTTGATATAAAAAGTTTGTAAAAAACGTTTTACCTATATTTTGATATATCCGTTTCTGCCAAAAGACACCATGTGACTTCAAAAATTCGCTAAAAGAACAATAACATACCATGTAAAAAACACAAGATTTAAGGCTTATATTGTAAAGCAGCTATTTGCATTGGCAAAGGTATGAAAATGTATTTTGTTCAATTGAAAATGGAAAAAAAATAAAATAAAATATGGGGCCCAGTCACTATCAAGTCACTGTAGGAAGTCACTATCAAGTCCCGAAGAGTATACGTCAATAGGAAGCGGTGGAAAATAGGTTGACCTTTTCAAATGACCGTATCACGGCAATTTCAAATAAGGTGTGGGACTGTTTACAAATTTGAATAGATTCTGGTTAAGAGTATAGTTTTAAAGGGCACCTCTAGCGTTGCGGGGCCAGATATCTGCAACATCCAGTTTCTTGTTCGGAGGTACTTTTTGTGGATGAGGATACTGGTTGACATTTTCCAGAAATCTTTGAAGTGTGACCAACTTATTTTTTCCCAGTTTGACTGAACCTGACAATAGAATGCAACATGGCAAGTAGAAACCGCCAAACTCACTGGAATCCCTCGTTATACGCACATGAATATTCTCCGTCGATAAATAAATAAAGGGTTCGTGGGACTCAAGTGTGGTGGTGATTCGTATCATCAGTTCATTAAATGGTCAGCGCTGGCGGGCGGGGAGTGATGCAGGTCGTGCCTCGCTATAGTCATCTTCAAGGGAAAACGAGATCAACAGAAGACGAGAAGGCTCCGGCGAAGTCGACCTGGAAATCTTGATAAGAGGCTCCGAGTCTTGAGCTCCACGACCTGTTACAGATTCTACCAATTAGCATCAGGGCTAACAGCTACCTCCTCAACCTCCTTCGCCCTCGTTATCGTCCCTCTTCCAACCGACCCTCGTCGCCCAACGAGTGTTCTTCTTGTAATATACATATCACCCAACCCCCACCAACCGATGGTCATCATCTCTCCATCTCCTACAGCTATTTATTATACTGATTTACTGACTATTTCTGGGCGGTTCTCACTCTCTTTGTGGGGTAAATCATCCATTTCTTTCTCGGAATGACGCTGTAAATCTCCTGAATGGAGAGAAACGGTCGTAGTGGGTGACTTACTGTAATTTAGCTTGGCGCTAGAGATCCACGTTAGTGAATGAGTTTAATTTTTAATTTGGTATTTTTTCGTTTTCTGATCAGTATCTTCAAAGTGCGTTCACCAAATAATTTAATATTTACGTACTGCATCCTATTGAATTGAATATTTGATCACCTCCGACGTCCTCGACTTCTTCCTGGGCAAAAGCATCGATCACTTAACTACTCAAGCCCAAGTAATACCAGACCTCAGTTCTGACCATTTTCTCACCCTTCTCAAGTTTGGACATTTCCGACCCGCTGGAGCTGAAAACACCCACACACCCGGATACAAAATCCGTTTCATTGGAAGGTCCATGAAAACACTCTGGAAATATCCACGAATCTGCAACCCCAGCTGACATAGACCTAGCGGTCACCATCTTTACCAGGAATGTACAGTTTGCTGCTACTGTGCCACATCTTATCGCTCTAGATCATACCAAAACCCAAGCTCGAGCGCGATGGAGGCAGAACTTCCATCCTGATCTAAAAAGGGCTTACAATAAGGCTACAGAGCAACTAAAAGCAGCACTCATACAAGAGCGAAACCACTAGAAATGCTCAATTGGTCACGTTGGATCCTGATGATGGATCCCTGTAGGAAAAAACTCGAGCAATCACTGGAGAAAAGCTTAGCATACCACCTCATGGCACCTCATAGCGCTGCACTCCAAAAGAGAAGGCAGAAGCCTAATGTACTCGTAATGCGCAAGCGTCGCGGAACGCGGAGGCTGGAGGATTGATAATATCCATCAATTTGTTCCATGCTGTTGTTTGATTGTTCATAGTTTCTAGTTTTTATCTTCCTAAAATGAAAGTTTGGTCGTTTAGTGCGCGAAATGTTAGCGAAAAATTCGACAGGTGCCAGATCTCAAGGGCTCGTCACCGTGAGTACACTAGACGTTTTAATGTTGAGAAGGGCAATAGATACCAATTATCAGGGTGTAGTTAGAAAAACCTTTTATTTTTGTTTTATGTTTTCCTCTGAAAAATCATCATGGCTTTCCTGGTACGAGTATTACCAACTTGTCTAAAGCAGCTCAAAAACACCAGTGTAGCAATTCTCACATTATTAAAATTCGAGAAGAGCCCTCGCATTAATCTTTTGTTGGATGTGCAACAAACCGCGCAAATCTTTCTTCGTAATGAGAATGTAAAAAAATAAATAGAAAAATAACCCAGGGAGGTTATGGCTTGCCTTAAACGGGGGCATGAGGAGTCATCCTCTTCTCATAATAAAAGGAATTATTACCTTGCGTTATTCGATTTCCTGAAAGAACACGACCAGCATTTGGAAGATCATTTGAGAACGGCAACGATTTTTAAAGGGACCTACCCTGACATCCAAAATGATCTTATAAGATTATAAATAAGTGATTTTTATCAAAGCTTGATATATAGCTTTACTAATTTATTTCAACCGCTTATACGTTTATTATACATAATTGCACACACACTGAAACTAGCTATAGCACTTATAGGATCATTTTCAGAGGAAAACAAAATGAAAGGTTTTTTGAACTACACCCTGATAACCATTGGTATCTATTGCAGTTCTCAACATTAAAATGTCTAGTGTAATCACGGTGATGTAATGTAACCCTTGAGATCTGGCACCTGTCGAATTTTTCGCTAAAATTTCGCGAACTAAACAACCAAACTTTCATTTTAGGAAGATAAAAACTAAACGAAAAACTAAGACCTATGAACAAACAAACAGCAGCATGGATATTATCAATCCTCCAGCCGGCGCGTTACATCTGGGAAGCACTAGCCGCCTGCACTGTTCCGCCCTATGGTAGGCATACAGTCAGGAGGCATACACACAAGCGTAATTTGGTATGTAGCCTCCTTAGGACTTTAACTTGACGCTGCCCAGGCCCCGGAGCAACTGAGCGGGTCCTACAGCAAATTTCTATGCTATACACTCTATGAAGCTGTAATTCGGTATGTGGCTTCCTTAGTTGAAGTAGAATAGGCCAATGATCAGCTGAGTGGTCCGTAAAGCTAATTTCGATGCTATTCACTATAATATACTATATAATATATACTATATTATAGTGAATATATATTATATATTATGAAGCTGTAATTCGGTGTTTAGCCTCTTTAGGACTTACACTTTAAAACAGGACGACTCAGGGGACCGCGAGCTGCCATCGAAAAATGTTTCGTCAGGAATTTGTTTTACAGTTTGTAGTCAAACGTAAATTAGTGTTATCAAAACTTACCCGTGGGAGACGAAAATGGACAGTAACACGATTTTTTGAATTAAAAGATGAGGTCCGTATCTCCCTTCTTGATACCCAGTACGCTAATCATCTTAGTGACTTTTCTTGGCACTGTTTAATTGCCTACGTAGCTGACGTGTTTGAACATTTAAATACCCTGGAAGGGGGCAACCCAGAGCCCGATCCTGACAACAGCTGGATCCCAAATCCGTTCAGCCGCTTGTAAGTGGACAAGATCCAAGTGTGTGTAGAGGGGGCATAGGAGTCAAGCTATTACGGAAAATTATAAAAATTGACGCTACAATGGAGAAAAACTTGAAGGAATTACATCATTCAAAACCTAACCTATCACTAATAATAATATCCAACTTTTCAAGTACATCCAACATGCTTCCTTTCTGGCAAAAATGAGGAAACTCAATAAATTGCCTGTCTGCAAGATCAAAACTGAAGCTATGATTCAATTCATTCAAGTGACGTGCAAAAGCTGATTCCCCCTTAATATCCATAAAATTATTTTCGTGTTTCTTAATCCTTTCCCTAAACTTCCTACCAGTTTGCCCACAATAGGTACTCGAATCCACACGAACATTTTAATTTATATACCCCACTCGTAACCTGTATATTAATGTTACCCTTAACTGAACCTAACGAAGATTTGAGATTATTTTTATTTTTTATCTCTACCCTAAACCCTTTAGAAGTAAATATTTTACCAATTCTACTTGAAATTTTCACATAATACGGTATGCTAGTCCAAAATGTTCCTTCAGTCGTGGCTTCTTTATCTAACTTTGAAATTCCTTCCCTACTCTTGTTCCTAAGAACCCTATTCTTTTGAATCAATAAGATCTCAATCATAGCCATTACTCACATCTATACTTCTGACAACTAATAGTCTAATAGCTAGACTTTCCTCATCTATTGGTACATACAGAGCCCTGTTAATCATACTATGGAATTTTCGAAGAAAAGGAAGCTATTGCTCTCGGTCTAAAACTTTTAAAACTAGAATTTCCGAAAAATCTTAATACTACCAAAATCCTTTCGAATTTGCAGAAAAAATCTGTCTTGGCCATCGAAAGGCCAAAATCCTAGATCGGCAGAATCGGGCCACTCTAAGGGGGGTTTTGGGGAATTTTAAGGGGGGTAAATTTACCCATAAATTCAAAAAATGCAACAATCTGACAAGTGACTCCTCATTTTAACGGGTTTTTTCTAACGCTGAACACGATGATGAATTCAGGTATCTCATTCCGTTCTCAAACTGGAGCACTTTGAAGATGAAGAAACGTGGTTGTTACTTGAGATGTTATTAACGGTTCATTTGCTCTTAAATCTGTGGATTTTTTTCCCCCAAATACCTACCTACTTTTATTTTCCTTAAGATGTGTTTCCACGATTTCGTCGCGACTGATCTCTTCGGAACAAGACCAACTTGTAGATTTATCAAGAACCGGTAAAATGAAATCGGTTTTGCTGAGTTTGGTTTGAAAGCCAGAAAAGACTACAGAGAGCTTGGCAACAAAGCAATGATATACATTCTTCCATTTGCCACTACTTACCGGTGCGAACAACCGTCCCCTATGATGTGTTTCATGAAACATAAGTACAGGAATACTCGACATGCGATCTGGCTTCAGAGTAAACATTTCAAGCTTGAAGCCCAACATTTTGGAAATAATGGATATAAAGGAGCGATTCAACTCTTCACATTAAACTTAGAATCTGTAAATCCTAAACTGTGAGAAGAAATAGAATGTTGTTCATGTAAAAAATTACATTAACGCAAATTATACAGTTATATGTATACAAGGTGTCTCAAATCCGAAGGACTTCAGGATCGATTCTACAACTAATTTACAACCAAAAGTGTCTCGTACACTTTTTGTTTTAATCCACTCTAAATGCTACTTTTTCAATTTTTAAGATTTTTTCGTGGTATCGACCTTAAGTCATTAAAATGGCCATAACTTCCTTAATCCGTCAAATAAATTCAAATGTAATTATAACGTTGGAAAAAGCGTTAAATGTCCCATCTCTGCGATGCACAATCAAATTTTTGAGCGGAGTCATGGCGTACAAAACGAGACCAAAGTGCAAACTTTGAGATTTTACGAACATTTGGCGTTTTTCTACCGGTTTTCTCTCTTTTAGGAATTTTTTTTCGGTGGGTCGTCTACGGGAAAAACTTGCTTGAAATCTCAACTTTCCATCGGTGTACTCAAAATAAATTAGCGACTAAGCTTGAGGGAGAAAATTACGTGTTGGTGCAAAAAAAGAGACTTTTCAGGTTAAAAAGTGGCTTTTTCAGGACTTCGCGGGGGTAATTTTAGCAATTGTTGTGACGTTAAATCACTGAAAATTTGCAAAAGTCTATTGCTTTGCAGAATTATTATTTATTTTCGGCGAGAGCACCTACTAGTCTAACTTTGTAAATTTTAAGAAGAGTATCAAAATTATTTATTATTACTTAGATATTATTTAAAAAAATCATTATTCGTCATTTGACTCATCAAATGTGTTGGAATGGAAACCCTTCAGTCGATTGTGGAAAATTTAATGCAATCAACAGTGCCAATCCTATCTCAATGGCAAACATCGATTTTGCTAAAAAATCTTTTTGCATTAAAACGTCATTTTCTCCATCAAACTCAGTTGCTAATTTATTTTGGATCACCGTTGGAAAGGTGAAAATTCAAACACTTTTTTTCTATAAACAACCCACCGCAAGGAAAATTGACATAAGAGAAACAACCGATTGAAAAACGTTAAATTTTTTCAGGGGTCCCTAAAATGTTGTGGTAGTAGGAAATTTTGTGTGTAGAAAAGGTGTTTTAAAATTGGGGATTTGGTTAAGACGAACCTTTTAGAGGTTTTGGGTTACTCTGTTTCCTCCTTGACATTCTCAGCAGGCGAGGAGTGACGTTGAGGAGACATCTCAGGTGGTGATCATGTCGTAGGGGGGGACACGTGCACGTGATAAGATCTTATCAGATAATCCGAATCACACAACGTCGATCGGAAGCGGTTATTTGTGGGGCAGGGGCGGGTCAAGAGGCACTCGGAGACGAGGAGTGTCTCGTAAATCGTAATTGACGGCGTCGAATCAACGTGTTAGCGAGACAATCGCGGAAGCGTGAGGGGCGGCAGAGAGGGGGGAATCGAACGTCGAAAAATTACGATTTTCAAACGGACCGCGAAGCGTCAAAGATTCTTCCCGGTGTCAACAACACGGGCGCCGGTTCCCGACTAGCGGGTTTCGGGCGTCGAAAAGAGGGAGGAGGAGGAGGAGGTGGCCGCCGGTTTTCCCGCCTTTCGGGCGGGATCGCCGCCCCCCGCCTCCCACTGCCCGCACCCCGCCATCACGCCCTCCCACGCATTACGACTCCCTCATTCTCACTCACTCTCTCTCTCACACACAAACACTCCCTCATTCTCTCTCTCTCTCGCCTCCGTCACCTGATGTGCCACCGCGCACGCGGAAAACTCGTATTTTCATCCCAAAAACGGATTTTAAAAAAAATTAATTTATTTCCATGTGAATTGAAAAAAATAAAAATCCCCAGTCATGCAGCATGACTATAAGAGCGAATTTTTGAAGAAATAATTGGTTTTATGTAGATCGTCACTATGTGAAGAATATCTCAAGTAACAACCACGTTTCTTCATCTTCAAAGTGCTCCAGTTTGACAGCGGAATAAGATATAGCAATTCTGACTTCCCCATCTTATTCAGCGTGTAAAAACCTTTAAAATGAGGTGTCACTTGACAGACCGTTTTATTTTTGGAATTTGTGGGTAAAACTCCCCCCCCCCCTCCCCTAACATCCCCAAAATCCCCCTCAGCTTTTGGACATTACAACGCTGAACACGACGGAGAAGTGAGAATTGCGATATCGCATGCATTCCGTCGTCAGATTAGAGCAGACTAACCATGAAGATCATATCAAGTAACAACCACGTTTCTTCATCTTCAAAGTGCTCCAGTTTGAGAACGGAATGGGATATCGCAATTCCGATTTCACCATTGTGTTCAATATTTAAAAAAAAACCTTTAAAATGAGGTGTCACTTGTCAAAATGTTCCATTTTGGGAATTTCCCCCCCCCCCTTACAATTCCCCAAAACCCCCCTTAGATTGGTCCGATTCTGACCATCTACGAACTTAGCCAGTCGATTGCTAGGACAGATGTTTTGTGCAAATTTGAACTTTTCATCTCAATCCTATCGAGAGTAACTATAAGAATATATAGAGTATATATTTAACTATAAATAACTATAAGAGTATATATTTATGTATGTGTCATTCCAGACGATAACTGTTATCGTCTGGAATGACACATACATAAATATATAATATATATTATGGATTGGTGAAACTAAAGACACTCGCGTGAAGTATGAACTTGAATGAATGTCAGCCCACCATTTCTTCCCGGGCTGACGACGCTGTAAAGCGAAAATTTCCACTTTCATCTAGTTTTTCTAAATTTACGTAAGTGTTTGCTAAAATTTTCATCCTCCTGTACATTCATTCAAGTTCATATAATATATATTATATATATATATAAATTTTGGTGTCTTTTGGCAGTGGATTCAGAATGGTCTTAATCGGATTTTGGTATGAACATTTTTCGAACATTGACTTGACAGGTTCCTACATGATTCACCCTCATGTTGACGACTTTTGATCTGTTCCAACTTTGAGAACGAACGTCTGGTCGTACAAACCTCCGGATAGTCTCAAAAAATTAAACACTTCTTAAATTCTGTAGACATTTATGTCTACAAAAAACTTCAACTTGAATGTTACGAGATATGACGTTTTCAAAATGTCAAAATCTTCTTGACTTAAAGATGTGGAAAGTTTCAAGGCTCGTCGTTGAGATGGTCCGAACCCGTAAAGAAATTTCGTAACTTTAGCTCAGCGCGAACTGGTTTTTGGAATCAACGTATCTTGAAACGTAAACCCTCAAATTTTGAGGGAAAGTAATTTTTTCTTGGGCGATTCCAATGGTTCACTATCGAAGACAATAAAACAAAAACTCTTGCAAATTCTTGACACACCAGTTTATTATCTTCTTTGTGGCAATCACCCTTATGTATAATTCACGAAATTATATAATATATAATTTTAAACATGGGTTGAGGATGGATGACAGTACGTTATTCACTCGGTTCCATAATATGGAACCGAGTGAATAACGTACTGTCATCCATCCTCAACCCATGTTTAAAATTTCGAGTCTCAACCTGATTTATCCTAATTTAATTTGTTCCTAGAGTAATTTAATATTAATTTAATTTTGATTTATCCTAATTTAATTTATCCTATTTTTAATTTTACACCTCAAGGGAATTCTGCGCCCTAACGGTTTAAGCAAATAGACAAATTTACCTGTATCGTTTAAACAATTGACAATTAAACAATAGAAACAGAGAAGAATCCGAGAGACTATTGCATGGTTATTCATCCTCGACCAGTGTTTAAAATTCCTTACGGCTAAATTTCTATAAGCAAGGAACATGATTTAGCCACTTTTTTCTTGAGAGTTCCAAAGGTTTATTCTCGAAATTAAAACCTACTTGACGTCTAAACTTCCCCCGCATAGTCAACTGCCACCCCTACTCGACGTGTAAACTGCCGCCGTATTGACAACTGCCATTGGATTGAAAACGACCACCCCTTCTCAATGTGTAAACTGCCACCGCATTGAAAACTGCCACACCTACTCAACGTGTAATCTTCCACCCCTAGTCAACGTTTAATCTGCCCCCCGATTGACAACTGCCACCCCTACTCGACGGGTAAACTGCCACGGGATTGACAACTGCCACCCCTACCTAACGTGTTAACTGCCACCCCTACCTAACGTGTAAGCTACCACCGGATCAACAACTGCCACCCCTAATCGGTGTGTAAACTGCCACGGGATTGACAACTGCCACCCCTACCTAACGTGTTAACTGCCACCGGATCGACAACTGCCACCCATACTGTACGTATAAACTGCCACCAGATTTATAACTGCCACCCCTACTCGATGTGTAAACTACCACCAGATTTATAACTGCCACCCCTACTCGACGTGTAAACTGCCACAGGATTGACAACTGCCTGCCACCCCTCCCCGACGTGTAAACTGCCACTAGATTTACAACTGCCACCCCTACTCGATGTGTAAACTTCCACCGGATTGACAACTGCCACCCCTACTCAACGTGCTAACTGCGACCCCTACTAGACGTGTAAACTGTCACCAGATTGACAACTGCCACCCCCTATCGATGTGTAAACTGACTCCGAATTGACAACTGCCACCCCTACTAGACGTGTAAACTGTCACCAGATTGACAACTGCCACCCCCACTCGATGTGTAAACTGACTCCGAATTGACAACTGCCACCCCTACTCAACGTGTTAACTGCCACCCCTACTCGATGTGTAAACTGCCACCCTTACTAGACGTGTGAACTGCCACTGGACTGACAACTGCTACCCCCGGGGACCGTAAATCGAGTCTTGGGTCTTCCAAGCCCGACTCCTGCAACGTAAATCGGGTCCCCTACAAAATGCGTCTCAAGCATATGGAAAATAACGTCAACGGATCAAATGAATTTCTACACAATATAATTTGGACATATTATGTCCAACTTATCTATATGGTACTAATCAGTTGATTCGAACATACCATATCTGTAATTACCAATAAATTGGTAATTACAGATTACCAATATTCTGATTAAGATTCAATAGTCTATATCAACATATTCAAAAGTTATTTTTCCCATGAGTAATAGGTATTTGCTTCAATGTTTTTTTCAAAATCAAACTGTGTAGGATTATATCTAATGATGCTGCTACCTACTACATAATACCAAGTGCAATTACCAAGATTTGATTGCGTGGCCAACAACAATCGTTCTAACTTTAATAATTATCTCCTCGTTCAGGTTATTATTCGAATGTACCTACATGTTGATTATTCTACTAGCGCCGTATTAGTATTGCACCCACTTGGTCATCAAGATAGACTAACAACGATGTTACCATTTAGAAAATTCAATTTCTGGTCCACACTGTTACGGTGGTAGTTTAAACATGTATTCCTAATAATTGCTACTTATTAATGTGGACTAATTATTAATCCACAGTAATAAGTAGCAATAATTATTATTAATAATTATTATTAGGAATACATGTTCAAACTACCACCGTAACATAAGGCTTATAATTATTATTGTTGGTGTGGTAGGTACGTCCAGGCTGATTGCGGTTATCCATTATTGTGGGTTGTGTTTTTAATAAAACCACCTTGTAGCAGCCAATAATTTTAATAGAGGGGGGTGACGTTTCGGTCTCCAGTGTAGACCCTAATCATACTTGTTTGTAGATGTAACTTCCATGTAGCTGCTGAATTGATTGAAAGAGGGGAGATAACCGCAATCATTGAATTGATTGAAAGAGGGGAAGATAACCGCAATCAGCCTGGACGTACCTACCACACCAACAATGACTCATCTGAGGACACCTCAACTCCCCTCTTTCAATCAATTCAGCAGCTACATGGAAGTTACATCTACAAACAAGTATGATTAGGGTCTACACTGGAGACCGAAACGTCACCCCCCTCTATTAAAATTATTGGCTGCTACAAGGTGGTTTTATTAAAAACACAACCCACAATAATGTATAATTATTATACCCGCTTACTATTATATAATTTATCATAATGGATTAGGGAGGGGAGAGGGCTGGGGAGCTACAAAAGCTTTTCGCCGAATGTCGGGATGTCTCGGCCGGACCCGGACCCACCCACCTTGACGGCACCCAGGACTGTTCTCCCATTTCTGGGCGGACAGTCCATTGAATCCTAAGATTCTCGAGTAAAACGCCAAGGAACCGCCCCCGGGCCAAACAAAGACTCCTGACAGACAATCAGTATGGGGAATGTTCGTCATCTTGGGGAGGGTCCAATGTGGAAGTTCACCTGTCCCACCTCAGTAGAGCAGAAGAGTCTTTGATGAGTTCCATAATATGGATGTTATATTATGATGTTCCGTGACCATTACTTGGCCAGCCTCAATGAACGACCAAACAGACAGCACACGCAGCCCAGGGTTGTTGTGGGAAGGAGTTCCCATATGGGGACGTAGCCCAGGTGAAAGAGGGGCCATAAAAACATTGAAAAATCGTGAATTTAAAAAGATTTCTTGAAAAAATGGAGTTTTTTTCGATTATGAAAAGTGTTAAAATCAGTAGGTACTCTACTTAGTACACTGCTTGTCAAAAAGTTTCCACCGCTTTTGTTCCCTCCCCCCCCCCCCCCCTTCACAGAATGTGCCTGGCTAAGTTACTGCGGCTGGAGTTACGTAGAAGTTCAGTTATTGACAGTGATTCCCTAAAGGCTATAGGTATCTAGGAACGCGGTAGCGTTCCGCCCCGCCAAGCAAAGAAGTTGAGAAAACGAACGATGCCGAGTGTATATTTACCGGACGTCACGAAACGCGTTTTCGAGGTATCCATATCTCGGCTCCTATTTGACCGATCAACTTGAAAATTAGTGTGGGTCTTCTTTGAATGTATATTAGAAAGCCCTGAAAGTTTCAAATCGATAGGTCTAAAGGGAGCCGAGCTACATAACTTCAAAAACCCGGTTTTACGGCCTTAGATTGTTCTTCTCCTTCTTCTTCTCCTTGTTCAGACAGGCAAGGCTGGAGCCTCTCCACGTTGACCGATTGACTTGAACTTTTGCACAGAGCTTCATTTAACCTTGAGACAGAGCCTTATATAAGATTTAACCCATTATCTCAACCCAAAAAAGTTTTAGAAACAAAAGAACAGAAACCTTAGGAAAATTCTGTCCACTTTGACGAGTCTACAGCCTGAGTAAAAGGACCAATCGACTTGAATTTTTTTACACACCTTCTTTATAGCATGGCTCAGTGCCATTTGAACGAAATAAGCAATTATCTCAACCCAAAAAAAATTAGGGACAAAAAAACTGAAATTTAGGGTAATTTAGGCTAATTATGGCCATATCTCGGCTCCTAGTAGACCGATCAACTTGAAATTTGGTATGGATCTTTATGGTGTGGATAGAAGAAAGCCCTGAAAGTTTCAAGTCGCTAGGTCTAAAGGGAGCCGAGTTATATAACTTCAAATAAAATTTTTTTTTCTTTGGGCGATTCCAATGGTTCATTATCGAAGATAATAAACCAAAACCAATTACCATGTTTTTCTACTTTTTGCAGCCGGTCAAGGCTACAGCCTCTCCACCTTCGCCGATTGACTTGAAATTTTGCACGGAGCTTCGTTTTAAGTGTAGCAAGTGCCTTTTGAAAGATTCAAGTCGATATCTTTAAAGGGAGCCGAGTTATATAACTTCAAAAATCCGGTTTTTCACCCTTACCTGTTCTTCTTCTCCTTAATCAGTTAGGCATTTCCACCTTCACGGATTGACTTGAAATTTTGCACAGAGCTTCGTTTCAACATCAGACAGTGCCTTTTGAAAGGTTTAACCCATTATCTCAACCCAAAAACTTTTAGAAACAAAAAACTGAAATTTAGGCTAATTTTGGCAACTTTGACGAGTCTACAGCCTGGGTAAAAGGACCATTCGACTTGAAATTTTGCATAGACCTTCTTTATAAAATGACCCACTTCAACAACAAAAAGATGTGATATCCCCCCAAAAAACACTCCGTGTAAAAATCACCCCGCCTCGCAAATATCATTCTTCCGAGGCCGGAAAAAGTTATGATATCCACTTTCTCCGCCCGCCCTTTTCCTCATTAAGGAGCTAAGTATAATGAAAAGCTTAACCACTTCACAAGCACCGTACCCCTTTCGAAATCTCCCCTTGGCGCTATTGCGAGACGTTTTTATTACTTCCACAAGCAACTAATACTTGTATAAAACGTTAACCACCATCAAGTATTAGTTGCTTGTGGAAGTAATAAAAACGTCTCGCAATAGCGCCAAGGGGAGATTTCGAAAGGGGTACGGTGCTTGTGAAGTGGTTAAGCTTTTCATTATACTTAGCTCCTTAATGAGGAAAAGGGCGGGCGGGGAAAGTGGATATCATAACTTTTTCCGGCCTCTGAAGAATGATATTTGCGAGGCGGGGTGATTTTTACACGGAGTGTTTTTTGGGGGGATAATATATTACGCAATACAAAGAATCGCTAGAAAACGTAGGTTAGGTTTTCTCCACCCCCTGATCGTAGGTACCTCATTGCTGCTTACATAATTTACATCTCTTTGGCGGAGGGAGAGGAGGAAGGAGGGGAGAAAGACAACATTGATACGCCAATAAATAAATTTTATTTCAATTAAAGCAAATCATAAATAATGGAGCATGAAGCGATTTACGGGAAATAATTAAAAATTCGATGATCACAGTTAACAGCGGGAGTATCTATAAGTACAATAACAAACTTGATTGAGGATGGGGTTTTAAAATCCAAAGATTTGATAAAATTCATACGATGATTATCACAAGAATGTCGAAAATGAGCGATTTCATTCAGCTCACTCACCCGTTGACATTGAATATGTTGAGGAGAAACTCGAACGATACTATCGTGATATTATCGCATTATACCGGGTTGGCCATGTTGTAGAGCTTTGTGCGAATCTGGTTGAATGTGGGGATGTCCACTTTAAGTGGGATAATCTTCCCAGCAATATCGGGGTCCGTTGTCGGGATGGTGATTTCACACATTTCCACCCATTCGGCATTCTGTGCGGCCTGCAAAACGAGTTACTGGTGAATATACGCGAATTGAAGCAAATATATGAGCACATGCATCAAAAGGGTTTTAGCTCTATCAGTGGCGTCGTGGTTTACTTATAACCCTGCTCAACACAGAAAATGTTTTGGGCTTAAACATAGCCATTTCCGAAGTATTTTATCATGCTGATGCCGAAAATTACCACGAAAAGTTCACTTTAGCTCTTTCTTTGAAGATACAGAACCTTCGTGGGTGATGAATGATGAATATGGCGGGATTGGGCGTTATGGCATTTCCGAAAGTTGGTACACCTGCGAGAACGGCTTGGCGGTAAGAAACGATCAGTGAAGTTTGCTGTACCCATGGCGAGAACCAACCAACCATTCATATGATTGTTGCTATTGTATGACCTCCTTGAAGCAAGGATGTCATTCCATCTGCCATTCGTCCTGATCCCCATTAAGTTGAACTGCCAGTCCCTAAACAACCTGAGATTTTTGATATTGCAAAGGATTGCGCTGCTGATGATGACGATGAAGAAGGAACTTCTAGACCTGGACCTTCAGGTGACACTGATTTTTATGTTGACAGGCCGAACGAGCCCCACAGACTTAATCAAATGGAACTGAGCTATCTGGTAAGGGATCTTGGTTTGTCTAAGGAAAAGGCAGAGCTTGTGGGATCGAGACTGCAGCAATGGAATCTCCTGGAACCAGGTGTCAAAATCAGTGAGTACAGATATCGCCAGAAGAACTTTTTTTTGTCCTCTGCCATCTCCAAGCAACCCTCAAAATTTCATTAACTTTGGAATTGAGCCCAGCTCACCCCGATTTTTGTACAAGGCTCCTGGACTAGAATGGGCTATCATGGGGGAGTTATCAGTATCGTTGACCTATCACAATTTTGGGTACTGCTTTCGCAAAGAGCGCATCTTGACCAGGCATCAAATCCGTGGCACGTGGAGGGTGTACAGTTCTCCACTAGTTCACTACCAGTTTCTCGCCAAAGTGCTCGGCAACAATGTTGTCAACTTTCCTTGATCTTTACCAACACCCAGCGGGAAACCTAACTTAGTGGAAGGTTTGGTGCTCCACGAGTGGAAGACGGAAAAAGTTGCCGTATTTATTAGAAACGGCAACTTGTGGAAAACGTTGGTGTAAACAACTCTGGCGTAAACGCGGCTTAAAGCAGAAAAAAACTTACCTTAACCATCTCAGGCGAAGGGAAGAGGCGGAGATCAGAAGCTACATGTCCACCTTTCTTCTGTCGTATCAATTCTTGAACGATTTCGTTCTGTTAAAGAAAAACAAGTCGTTCACGCCCGTTTATTAAATGTATTCTCATAATATGTGAAAATGGTTATTGAATTGTTTTGAATATGAGATATGTTATTAATTCACCTTTATGCAGGGGAATCAAAATCATCTCATAATTGTTAAAGGTAGAGTAATATGTCGATACCGAAACTCGGATCTTGAAACCAACAAAACTTCGTGGTTTTTTGCGATGCATGAGTAGTATTGTATTGGTCAGGTTTCTATGTAAGACACGAAAACAGAACTCACCAATACAAAATTCGAATTATAGTATAAGTAACTGGTTGTACAAAAATTCACTTACATGAAGAGCTATCGTTCGTTCTTTGATTTCGTTTCGTTTCAGTTCAAATTTCATAATGCGCGTATTGATGGCGGTTCCCCAGTGTTCGAATTTGATGGCGCTGAGATCCGTAGGCGTATAAAGATTGTCCCAATATTCCTGTAACCAGTTAAAACAACACCCATGTAGAATAGGCAATTGTAAGGGTAAACCAGGGCCAATGATCAGACATTCGTGATTTTCTAAATGAGTGTGTAGAGAGCCACGGTCATAACCCTAAGTTAATAGGAAGGGGTTCCAAATGGATTTTGAATTATGAAAACTTCTGGAATTATGAAAATTCTGTGCAGATCACCATGCTGTCTAGATAACTGATCTGTAAATCCTAAACTATACGAAATAAATAGAACACCATAATAATTATTTGAACGATATTTTAGCTCATTATTCTATTTATTTCATAGAAAATACGAAAATATGGTCAAAAGTTAACATTGAATGGAGTAAAGAGGAGAAAATTGAGTTTAAAAAACAAAAAACATTGTTTTTCTGGGAAAAACAATTTTAAATTTTAATTCCAACGGGATTATAGTCTGTGAACCAAGGCAAACAAATCCTGTACACCAGTTTTTGTCGCCATTTTTGACAAACTTGAGCCGCCTTCAAGCTCACAGTGTACTGTAAAATGATATAATACTTCATGCTTGATGAAAGTGATACTGTTGATGTAATTCTTCTTTACTTTTTCAAGTTGTTTCAATTTCTTCTGAAGTTCATCGATGCGCTTCATGTCCGCATCAGGGACTTTCTTTGGAACCTGTAATCAAATCGTAGAGAAGATGAATGATGTGATACATTTGATAACGACACTCAATAAAACCATTAGTTGCTCCACTATAGGGATCGCCATCGATGTCGGATAGTATTGAAACATCGATGTTAGGTACCCCTCTGATAGTAAGTAAAGTAAGCAACCATTTCAGGTTGGATTTCCGTCCGACTGCCGTTTTTTAGGCGTCGCGGACGTCATCGGCTGTCCACCTAGGTGGATCAGAATTGTTCCGATGATTTCGCTTAAAGCTACTCATTGCCTCGCCCCCTTGAGTTGAGAGGGGATCGCCGTACAGAAGCGTGAAAGATTACTTGGACGGGAGACCACTTACCGGCGGTCACCCATCCAAGTAACATCCACGCCCGACGTCGCCTAACTTCCGTGATCTAACGAGAACGGGTTCGTTGCGACGTCTGCCCTCAACACTCAATAAAACCATTGGTTGCCCCACTATAGGGATCGCCATCGATGTCGGATAGTATTGAAACATCGATGTTAGGTACCCCTCCGATAGTATTGAGTGACAATCAGTATTAATTTTTCCTAGATATCGGACAATTTAATCAGGTTGAAGAGGCGGATCAATAAAAATCCAGTCACTTACGTAGATTGGGGCGAGGTTGTTGAGAAGATTAAGATACTTTTTGGTTTGCTCGGACATCCTGCCTTTGCGCTCTTGACTGACTAGAGATTTCAAGTGTTTGACTTCGTTGATGAGAAGGGAGGATTCTACAACCTTCACAGGACCTCCGCCACCGCCTCTTTCAGAAATAGTGCTCGTGGGAGCGTCACCAGAAAGACCTGGAACGTGTTCAATGTGTAATGAATTCAGATACTATGAAAAATGGTAAGTACATGTAATTTGATCAAAACAGACAGTCCGAGTTCCCAGATCTCAATTCACCGCAAAAAGTTCGTGACCCGATCTAGTCGAGGTAATCTTGGAAAGATAACGAAGGTCATCAGATCCTTAGTCACACGGTAGTATCCATACTACCATAATCCATGGATTGTTTTCATATTTCTGTTGTGGACTACCGGCAAGAACTCGGCAATACATTGTTAACTGCAACACCTGAGATACTTATACCAGTATTTACTCATCAGAGTACAGTACCTCCATTCACAGAAAAAATACCTGCTACTCATCTTATCTCTGGAGTGACCTAACTAGCACAAGTGTGTTAAATGCGACCCGACCAAAATGCGATCGCAGTGGGGAATGATTTTTCGGTCGTCCCGATGCCGCCGCCTTAACACCTTAAGCTCGTGATTTGCAACCAGGTTCATATTAGGTTCGTTTCTGCAGGCAGCTGTAGTTTTCTCGCCTTATGATCCACCTGCATCCACTCATAGCTTGACTACAAGCTGGGAGCTACTGCTGGAACACTCCATGGCAACATTGCTGACTTTGGCGTGACTGTATTACACGTATAACGAAGAAATGATCAACTCAACTGGTTGTGGTGATGCTAGGGGATGAAATGAGCAGAATAAGCAGTGGGTTACAATTTGGCTGCGGTTCATATGTATTGAACACACTCCCCAGAAGCAGCTGGTAAAGTCAACCAGCGGGATGTGCTGCAACACCCCACGATGAAACGGCCGCTTAGGTGACTGCTACTCACTGTCCATGCGACATGACTCACAAGCAGAAACGAACCAGTTTGATGTTAGAATTTGAAGTGATAATGTTTGGATTAGGTATGCACAACGTCTGAATTACATTGGTTGGGTTGTCGCTGGTATGATCAGAACATTGTTTGGTACGAGTATAAATACAGGTTCCTGACGTCATTTGTACTACAGATTAGGTTGCGAGACGCTAAATCCGACCAATTTTGCTAGTTGGGGAGCCTGATAATATTTGAACCTGAAAACTGCTTACTTAAGCTACTGGAAGTCATCATTTCCATAGCCGCTTTTTTCGGCAACAATTTAAGTTTGTCTTTGAGCTCCCCCTTTTCTATTTCCAAGGAGTCGATATCTTTCTGAAGGTGGTCCATGGTTTCCTCAAACTCTTTTTCTTTTCTCCGGGATTGGATGTACGCTTCTTCTAGTTTGCGCTGCAAATGTTAAAGATATCAATATTGAACGGCAATCTGTTTTCAATTGAATGAATCCAATGAGAGTTCGTGTGTAAGTTGACATTTGAAAATCACAGGTTAGGTACCTTTAATGTTTCAATAGTTAGTTCGTGATCCTTCATTTTCTTTTCTGCAATGTCCTTTCGGAGGGTCATCTCCGCCAACTCCTCTTGTTTGGCCCGCAAGTTAAGTTTCATGTCACGGAGATCTTCTTCTTTGGATTCCAGTTTACGGCGTACAGTTGCCATTTGATTGAGCTCTTCCTTCACTTTTTGAGCTCTGAGTACCAATGGTGGCACATCTCCTTCCTGTCGACATCAAAGTAATGCAAATGTTACAGCATGAGCATAGTTGGTAGTAACAGCCAGGTAATGTATAGTTTTGAACAGCTGTTGGGATTGGTGGGATGATATGCGCCAGAAAGGAGAAACTACAACCCTTCCCGTCCCTATTCTCTCTTAGGTCAGTCCTTGGTGGATGTTTTTCAAAAATCCCTAGCTATTCAGATCACATAAATCTACTTGCCCTCCCTTCCCGAATCATTGTGGAATTCTACATAAGAATTATACATTTACGTAATGGAAACAATAAAATAATAATTCATTGTGAAAACATATCGACGTGGTTATTTACTTTAACTTTCGATTTTTCATCAATCCCGTGTTGATAATTGAAATTATACTACAAGTGAAAGGTGAAATTGAAGCTCTGGTTGGAATGGAGCTCCATCAGAACCCTCCATTCCAAACAGAGCTTCAATTTTACTATTCACTCTTCTTGAACCAATTTCCACACGAGGGCCCACTAAATCTACAAGCCAAACTGAAATCTCGTAGTGGTATTGTGGATCGAAACCTCGTAGTGGTATTGTGGTTGTTTGATCAGTCAAGTTATTAACTAGTCTCACGTATATCATTTGGCATCTTCATCCAGAGGTTTCAACTCCAAGCAGCTAATTGCAAATGTATTCATCCAACTGGTATAAGTAGTTGAGAAAAGATCCCATTAACCTGGTCAAACAGAACAAATATAACGAAGTAATGAAGGAAACACCTTATCATTCTTGATTGAAAGGTATTTATCCTCGTTGTCCTGGAGGTTTTTGACAATAGTACCAACGTTCGTGACCAATGACTCAACACAGCTTTCTATATAACTCAGGACGTTTTTGTCACGGTCCCCGATGATGTCGTAGTGCTTGTCAAAGCTCTGCTTCAGGAGTTCGGCCAATTTCGACGACGGAATAGGGTTATCAGCATCTGAAAAGCACGAAGATTTGATAAAAGCCCGCGTAAGACACAAATTTACACTGCTCCAAGCAGCAAATTTCTTCAATCCAATTCACGATCATTCTGTAAGACGATTAGCAGTGAAATACTTTAGTTAAGAAACAGCGACAGCGTTCGATTGAAGTTGAAGAAGTATGTTGAGGTATAACATACCTGTTGGCATTACTATCAGACGCCCAGCAGCAGTAGCAATGATGTTGCTTATCATGACCATGGGTTTGGTGATAGTAGTCAGATCTGTGTTAGGTCCCAGCAGGAGATCCGATATGTCGGCCCTTCTTCTAACTTGACGCACTTGAAGACGGAGACTTTCTAGATGAGGTTGGATCTTCTTCAAGGTCTCAACACCTTCACCCTGCACAGTAATGAATATTGCCGACTAATTTACAGAAATATCAATACACATAATAGTTTTGTTCCAAATTTCAAATATCCAAAAGTTGTAATGAAATGGTTTGCTGAGTTTCCCCTGTAACCCGGGGAGGTTAGGGAATTACGCCACACCCAGAGCGGTCGAACCAAAAACACGAGACGCAAGGGAAGCTCAGCAAACCATTACAAAGTTTAGAACTAATCTTATCGATATCATAGTACTTTGTCATGAGTCTGTCTATGGAACTATTGCCAAATGTGAAGAGATGAGAAACCTCAAGGGGCCGTTTAAGAAACCTGAGTTACCTCCAGTCTATTAAAATAAGGGAAGGACTCATAAGTGACCTGGGAAGACCTGCAAATCGTTCTAAAACCGTTCTAATCGTTCTAAAGTCGTTCTAAAACAGGCTTGAATTTCAGTTTGAACCCCTCCAGGAGTTGAGCTCAACGTTTGGTGCCATTATTTGCTTATTCTTTATTTTATACCATTATTTATTGTATCCGACATCAACAGTGAGAACGGCAAAAACTTAATGTAGATGAGTTTTGGAAGTGCCCTGGGAAAAGCTGAATAATATTCAAAAATGACTGTTTTTAAGGTTCTAGGACGGTTTGCAAGCTTTCCCCAGGACACT
Source organism: Stenodema calcarata (assembly GCA_963920205.1). Classification (NCBI taxonomy): domain Eukaryota; kingdom Metazoa; phylum Arthropoda; class Insecta; order Hemiptera; family Miridae; genus Stenodema; species Stenodema calcarata. Next base: position 31,304,612 of record OY986049.1, on the reverse strand, counting down.
TCGAAGTATTCCCCCCTCGCCCCATTCAGGTCTAATTTTACTGGATTACTAGAGAATGGGTGGATTCAAGTCAAGATTGCCCTCCTAAGCCCTAACAGGCAGTGTTGCCTTTCTGTTTTTCTTCTCTGTGACATTTGGCTTTACCTCATCTTATCTTAGGTTTGTTGAACGCATTAACATGCAGTATGGTTCAAGTTTCATTAAGGGCCAACATTGGCTCTTATTAACTAGGGTGACAATTGTCATCAGTTTGGTGAATCCGTTATCAACGATAAGAGAGGAACAACAAATAACTCATACCTCAGGCAATAGTGCCATAATAATATTAATATCAGTCTGGGCGCTATCAATAGCACAAAGCAAAGCCTTGCCGAGATCAGCAAGAAGTTGGCCTTGGTGTAGAGTGCAATCTCCACTCGATAGCAGGAGCGTTGGGTGAACTGTATTAAAGTAATTTACGATCTTTTCAAGGCTATCTGTGCTCAAATTTTCATCCACCTGTAAAAGTTGGAGACAGAACAAGTATTAGTACAAAGAGAATATTTTCCAGAGCTAAAAAGTAAATTTGAGACTGAATCCCAATCCATCAAATCTCTAGTTGAATTGTCTCAATGACCGCTAATTTATCAGCCCGAAGTTGAAACTCGATCGTGACAAAAACAGATAGGTAGATCTGCAGTAAAGGCAGAAGAATGAATCTTTTTATACTGAAACTCACATTATGGAGAACATCATGGTAAATCAAGATGCTTGTTTTCCTAAATAATTACCCTTTCTCTCTTCAGCATCTCGATGTAACTATCAAGCGCTTTTTCTTGTTGAGCCATATCAGAATAGGACGCTCCAGCTTTCAATAAAGTACCAGGCTTGCAAGTGTTGAGAGAGTGTGTGAATTGATGAAGGATCCCCTGAAATAACAGCGGTACCTGATAACTACTGGAAAAATAGTCAAAAGTACATAATGATGACGTCCTTAAAGTCAAGACATCACAGATATGAAAGTTATCAGCCTGGATGGTGGACTAAGACAATTGCGTTTGTAATAACCCAAGTGATATTGAAATACAACTCGGAGAAACAAGAATCAGCAGACCGTTTCCAATGTTGCTGCTGTGCCCTGCTGCACTAGGCACCAATCCACTTCTTTTAATCATAATAAACCTGCGTTTTGGTGCGGCTGAGGGGATTGGTCCCATCCTGAGTCCCTGTGCAAATCTAATTCACAAGTACCTACTTCTCATGACATTTTGACCGAATAATTTTCGTTCTTTTCAATATTTTCATAAGCAGAAAAATTTGTAACGGTGTTTTGAACTGATTTATTGGGCGAGATGAGCGTCCCATGTCAAGCTCAGTTGGTTAGTGTTGCAGGAACTCAACTTTTGTTTACAAATCACATCATATAATATATAACAGTTGATATTATCAACAGTTGTTAATACCTCATGTCTTCACACTCCATATGTAGTTGCCTAGTCCCCAATACAGTTTAACAATCAGTTGAGTTTTGCGTAAAGATATCATGTAGATATGCTCAGAGGAACGCGTTAGATGAAATCTGAATTTGAATTCAATGTGCATCATTGGATGCAAATTGTTGGGAGATTATTATTTCAGTAACTAACGCAGTGACAGTCTGAAGTTGAAGTTAAAAGGAATATAACCCAAGCGAGATTCGCTCTGATTCGATATCCCTAACTCAAGCTTGGAAGTTGGATGTCAGCATACCTGAAGAAGATGGATGTGCGTACAGAATCGGGACATAGCAGAGAACTGTTTGGCCGAAGTTGCCGTTGTTTTGTCGACTGTGGCTACCGCTGGGAACTTGTCTCTCAGTTGGGAAATCAAAACTTGACATTTTGCGAGGAGACGAGGTACAAGCAAAACCAACATGATAGCATCGCAATCACCTGAACAGAGAACAACATGAGAAAAATCAAAAATCTTGGAATCGAGTCACAGATTTCCAAAAGCCGTTTATTCCATTTTATGATACTATTGAATGGGGGGTTTCGTTGGATTCAGACTAGCCTAAGTCTCAAGTCTGACACAATTTCACATGTCTAAACCTGTAAAAACCACGAAACCCGTCAAAACATTGAGCTCCTCCTGATACAAAACTCGCAAATATTTACAGTTCCAAAAGCAGCCAATGGTTAGTACATACAGAATTCATTGTCACATTCCGTAATTGACTTACAAGGGAGTTTCAACATTCGTGAGACAAGCATAGAAATAAATTAATCACTGTTATAGTTCGAAACAAATGGATCAATAGAAAGTGAGTGGGGTGGAAGCCTTACCACCGCGAGAGAGGAACGAGTCTGGCATGAAGGAGATGAGATACTGCACATGTTGTTGTGCCTGTTTGATCTCCATGTGACGCAACTCGAGTTGAATGGCTCTCGCGTGCGCTTTGGTTTCAGCAAACATTTTCTGAAATTAAAGTTCAAGTCTTTCTAAACAGAAATTCAACGTATACTCATATATTGTCGTACTGCAGTGGGGTGGTACTTATTATACCTTGAAGTCCAACATTTCAGGAAGCAGGGATGAAGAGAGAGACGAAGATTTGGATGAGAGTTCCAATTGCGACCTCAACTCCTGATTTTCTTCCTGCATTTTGTGAACGAGTTCCCTGAATTTGACGATGATGAGCTCACGGTCAGCAAGGCTCTCCAAGACAGATTCGGTTTTCCTTTGGGCCTGGTAACGAACAGAAAGTATTAAGAGCGCCCCAATAAAAGATCATCTACCTAACAGATTTTTGGTTTTTTATGGACTACGACACGTTGATGCATTTGAGATAACATATATTTTTCAACTAACCTCCCAGACAAGCAAGTTCTTCATATCAAGCTCTTGCCGGAAATCCTGCTCCTGCTCTTTGAAACCTTCTTGGAGCTGGTCATTGACTTCTTGCAACTCCTCCAACTCCATCACAGCCTCTTCCAATTCTTTTATTTTGTCTTCCAAAGTCAATTTTTGCTGACCAAGAGTTTCAGCCATTTCTTCAGCGCCTAAAGCAGCATCCACCTATTGCAGCAAAAAGTAGTACAAACAAAGTAATACAATTGTGGCTTTTATTCACAAAAAACGATGAATATCACATTTAGTGCTTACATATCCATGGAGTTCTTCCATTTGTTCTTCCATTTCATTTATCCTAGTTTTTAGTTTTTCGTTCGACTTGATGACATGTTCGAATTCTGCATTCTTTTCTTCGAATTCCTTCAATAGTTTCTGTTTTTCGTGTTTCTCGTGGGCTGAGAGATCTCGTAATCTAAATCCAGAAGGCAATGAAGGGTACAAGAGGGTATGAGTAGAGCAATAACACATTTTAATGGCTCAATAAAACGGTGAAAAGGTGATATGACCCCACCTCACAAGAGTTTCCTTGAGCTTATCATTCTGCTGAAGGATTTGTTTCATTTTGAAAGTTATTGGCTGTCCATCTTCTCCTTCAACTTGAGTTGTGATCCCTTCAGACTTATCAGATAGCTCGGATTTCAAAATTTCAATTTCCATCTCCAACTCTTCTATGCGTTCTTGAGCTTGTTCCAAGTCTTTTTGTAGAGATTCAGCCTGCAAATGATCGTCATTACGTTATGGGTGTCGATAATGGGACTTTTCATTAAAAGAAGTGACAAATAATTAGGTACTAGAAGACGAGAAAAAATCAAGGACATTCTACGTAGTAATCAGTGAGTCCACAAACAAGTTCATCATTGGAATATTTTTGTTCTGGAAATGGACTGTTCTGTTCTGTGAAAAGGACGTAAAGAGGGGGAATATGTGATAATTGGGTGAGCTAACGAATTTTAAAAGAGGGGCCCTACGTCTACAACACGGCTTGGCTGGGTCTATGAGCGCACAGCCTGCCTTTTTCAAACTCCCAATTTCTATTTGCTTCTCTTTTTTTAATGTTAAAGTTTCTCGACGAACTGACCCAATTTTCGTTAACAAAGCAATATGCGAAACTCGATTGACTTTCCGATTTGTTCCTCCAAGAAATGCGACAACTAGGGAAGTTGGACTGATACGTAAATCGAGATTACCTTTTCCTCTGCCATTTCTTTGTCCAGTGTTGCCATTTCTAAAGTGTCTGCAATATCTGCCATTTCTTCTTTAGCCTCGAGTGCTTCTTGTTTTTCTCTCTTCACTTTCTCTAGCTCTTTCTTCAGACCAGCCTGCGCCTCCATGATTTTGGACTTGAATTCAGAGGCCTGCTCTAACTGCAGGTTAAGTGACTCCAACTCGTGGGATTTTTCTTTATAGCGAACTAGCGTAACAAAAAATCACAACTTGTACAAGACACTCAATCTATACAAAAACAATCTACTACACATTCACAAGTGTGACCCACAGGAATCAATTACACAAACTTACAGAGGCCCACCTAGAAATTGAGTTCAACGTACTTCTCATGGTTTCAAGTTTCTCCTGGTAATCTTTGAGTTGTTCCTTTAGAATTTCAAACTCTGGGCCAATATCCGGAATGCCAATTTGCAGCCTGGTCGGTGTTGGTGTGGCATGAGGTGGAGTAGGAGTGGACACAACTTGCCCTGGCGTGAACTGTGGCTTCAGCGTCTCCACGAATCCAGTCTGCACTCACACACCCAGCAATATGGTCAATTAATCAAGATTAGGTTGCCAACTGAACAATAACGTAATCAGTATTAATAAAGCATTCGTCGGGCTAAGAAGTCGCTCTGTGATAGCAACTCTTGCCATTTTTAATTTCTCTTCTCTATTTCAAAAAGCAACTCCGGCTCTAATTGAAGGAAATGCACTGACCCATTAGCCCAACCCCCACTTGGATCTTTCGTTAGTTTAAGAAAGCAAAAAAGGCCAAATATGAACAATATTACTCGCATGAAACGCTAACTAAAAACTGGAATTATTCAACTTGGGGGAAATTTAGAATTGCAATTTCTTATTTAAAAAGTATTGAGCAATCACCTAATTTGTTTTTAAAACCTCCGTGTTCTAAAAATGCATATATTATTTCTTGTATACAGATAGAAGATAGCCAAATGTTGTTGATATTTCCGGAACTAGTAGCTCATCAAGTTTTACTCATACCAATTGGGAATGTTTTCCTCAACAGTTGGTAGCGCTGCGGGGCATTGATCTTGAAACAACCTTGTGTCAGTCAGTGCCGTCTGGAATTCCTCCAATTTGGCTTATAGAAACTAATTACGGTACAAATTTGTTATGTACTGTTGTTACGGTACAAAGAAGTGGACAGAATCCGAGCTTTATGCCGTTGAAGCCCTAAGAAACAGAATTAGCCAAATAACGCATTGAGCCTTTTGTTGCGGAGTCGCCTTAGCGAGGAATTCCAGACAGCACTGACTGACACTGCTTTGTTTGAAGGTCAACGCTCCACAGTGCTGCCAACTGTTGAAGAAAACATTCGCTATTGGTATGAGTAAAACTTGATGAGCTACCCGTTTGGGAGAAATTAACTACATTTTGCTATCTTCTATAGTTAACAATAAATACATTTTTAAAACTTAAATGTTTTATAGACACTCAGTATAATGAAAACAAAGACCGATCTGGTAAATTCTACCTAGGTAAGATACATCTAAAAGAGACAAATAGAGCAATCTAAATCAATAAAAAGTAAACAATCAGAAATTCTTTGAAATGAAAGAAGAAAAAACAAAACATTAATTCACCAAAATGATTAGGTACACGAGTTATAAGTTACGAGTACATTCAACGCATATTAGGTACATATTATTCAATTACTTCGAAATTTGTATGTAAGACAAATACTACGTAAACAAAAGAATATTAGCACAGGTTATTGGGTATTATTGAGCATACATACGTTAAATCGACAATCCAGGCTTCTAGTTAACAGACGATTCAAGGGGAACGAAATGTTCAAGATCAAATCAATATTTCAATACTACCACTAGTTTGAATGCATGTACATTTTGGGGATTGCTCATCAGGCTTTTCAACATGTTGGCATATAAAAAGAACCAGGCACTGCTTGACAAGCTTGATGAAAAAGAATATCATTCTCAAGAAAATAAATTTGTCAAGGAAACCAACCAAATACTATGAGAGTTGATCGATATTAAAAGTTTCGTTTTATGTAAGCAAGGAATAATTTGTAAAATCAACATTCTGAAAACATTAGAAAGAAGTTTAAATTATTATTTTTATATTGCTAGTCTCCATTAGAATGCATAAAGGTTACCAACATGAATAACATAACAAACATTGGCTTTCAATAGTTAGAACATACATAGTTATAATAATCGTACAAAATTGGAATGAGGCATAATAAGCTGTGCACTTGAATACTGCAGGATCGGCGTGGTGAATGGTGGTTTCTAATCTAAGTGTATGAACGCATTCTGAGGGAGGAGACATGCGAATATGCTCTGCTGAATGCCTCAGAAAGTGTTAGTTCCTCTTAAGAAGTCGCTAGGAGGAGTGAGAGGCTCAAGATTGCCTAACAGCACCGTCTACAGCCCCAAACAAGGATGCTCAACCTCAACCTGAATGAAACAGTAGAACCAAATAGCGCCAACAGTTGTGTGCTTGAAACAGAGAGAACATGAACACGAAGAAAAAACCTCACGCGTCTGTCTTCAGTCTGTCTGACCTCTATTGATTCTTACTCCCGTTAGAAATATACAATTTTGATTCTTAAGACACGCATAACTCCGACATCCTAACAATGAAAGTACAGCCATCATGTAGCCCTGGGTATTAACGTAAAATCAGCCAGTGATGATACATTGATTTTAAGCACAGAAGGCTATTCTGCCAGCCTGTTCAGTAATTCCAAGTTAATCAACAGATAATTCTCAACCAGTCCATCATATTGAACAAGATGAGCCTTTGATTTGCCATCAGGTCGAATCATTTAAAAGTTTTCCGAGGTCACTGGCTAGTCCAAATAACCATCTTTCCATCCTGCACACATACAACCCAAGTACGAGTATTAGATTGCGTATACAATACACCAATAGGGAAAGGGCACCAGGCTTGGATTGGCAATTTGGAAGTAATGTGGACATTCTGAAAGGTACCGCCGAAACAATACCACTCATGACGGAACACTGCTCCTCGTGGCTGCAGCCCCAGACGTATACGTTTGGCCCCTGTAAAGTGAGTATATATAATTTGTCACCCATCTTATGAGTGCAGAGTTATTTATCCCTGTTTGACTTTCTTCAATCAGGATCGACTTGTTTCAGGATGCTTTCGAGCTGTTCAAAAAAGCTGGACGCCATAGTATACCTACTCATTCAACTGACTGTGCCAGGCAATTTTTTAGAACAGTAGTCGACGCCTTTCGAACGACAGACTGTTTTGTGAAAACGGCAGTTTCATTGAATATCGAGTAGTATTGTGTCTCCTATAGCACAGCGCACCGACCACAACAGAATGATCGTTCATGACCGCCGGAGTCAAACAAACTCCCTTGTATTTATTGTTTTTCAGTTCAATTGTAGTGGTTAACCTTAACTACTTCTGAATAGACCTCCCACCACTCAATATTGCTCTTTTATTGTACTTCAAGTCCATAGTTCATACGTCTGATTGGTTCAGATCGGACTTCTGAGCCATTTGCTAAGAAGATACTACTCCCAACAACCAGCATTTGAAACCTTCATTTCGTTGTTTAAAATACAGAAATTATCTTGGATTCTGTAATAGAAGGAACTGGAGTATTATTATTATTCCTCAATATAATGAGAAAAATCGGTAAGTTTAGGAATAAAGTGACTTTGCGATCATGATATTTTTATTCAGGTCAGTTGATAGTTGGCCAACTCGCTTGTTTTTGGGAATCTTCACTTGTGAAAACTTAACAGAAGATATTCAGAAAAGATGCAAGCACATAACCACGAGAATAGCTTAAAATGAGAAACTTGAATATTCGTTTTCAAGTACCTAAGTATTCACGTCCACTCGATATGGTTTACTTCACCCAAATGGCAGCAAGTCCCTTCCTGCGGATCACTGTATAAAATTTCAACATGATTACTGTAATACCTACAGTTTATCTTTCTTCTGCGAAAGGTCGTATAGCTCTGCAACGATACGACCCCAACATTTAAATAAAGCATTAGGTTCATATTTTATTACAGCATAATTCCATCCAGAACCCCCTGACCACTTAGCCAGAAATGCGTTAAAATCGGAGTACGATCAGACAAATGAAAGACCAGCCAGGTCGGCTTACAGACTTAAGACCTCATAGGGGTATTGAAGAAATTATATGGGACACTTACAACATAAAACCACTACCCTTTCCGAAAATTCGTGTAACAATAATTGTTGTTGACAATTATTGACGAAACGAATGGTAGGATGAGAACTGAAAACAAACAGGTGTCTGAAACCACACGTGAACACAAAGTAGAGAAACAAAAGAAGGGAAGAAAACAACGAATGAGGCAAACATTTGTGAAAAGTACCTAGTTGGCGGAATGAAGCAGGGAAATGGGTAGAGGTGAAAGCGAAAGCGTGGATAGTCGGAATTGAAACTCGTACAGGTGATTCCTAACCGCGATAAAAATAACTCTACGCAATGATCAAGCTATAAAAAAAGTATTACAACAGGCGGAAAACACACGTTAAAAACTTTGCTGATATTGCTTGCCTCACTCCCTTCGGGCTCAGGAGTAGCTTCTGGCGGGACTTTCTCTCCTTCATCTTTAGATTCCTTCAAAAATATTCATGATAAAATTAAATCGCCGCTAAACCCAATGTCTAGAAATTATTTATCCTAATTATTCCTACATAATCATCATTTTTAATGTTACTTCTAAACTTCTTTTTAACGACTTCTTTTATTGGATGTTGTTTGGGGGGAAAACCTCATATCGAGGGACTGAAGAGTGTTTATAGTATGACATGGAACGTGATTTGACGTCAAAGATCAATACAAATTAGCCAGTGCGCATCTATCAGATGTCGTACTCACGAATATCCTCGTACAATAGGTTTCCCTAACTTGGGTTGTGAGGGAGCAGAAATTAGCAAGTATTTAACAACAATGAACAGTAGGAAGACCGGTAACATGCTGGATTTGAGTTGTCAAGAGTATCGGTTCAGTGTTTCGGGTAATTACAAGGAACGGAGCAATTGAACACGACAGTTTTACGGTTCCTCGACATAGTCCAGAGTCGGGACGGACGTCCTACTTTGACTGTGGAGAGGAGGGAGAGGGAGTATTGTCGGAATATTAGGAGTAATTTGCTAGCCTCAAGTGAGGGTTAGTTAGTACAGTAATTTTGAGTAATATATGAGCACGTGATGGTAGCTTTACATGTGGTATTACTGTATGGAAGTTATTAGACTACACATCTATTGCCAATCTTTGATTTGGAAAGGTAACAAATAACGTTTATTTTTACCGAGTTTGAAATGACTTGGGAGACAAAAATATTACATAGACTACTAAATTTAACTAGAACCCAATACCAGGTAACAGTCAATTTCATATTTCAATGTAACGGACATGCAGCTAAACAAAGAATAACGTTAAGAATAATGTTAAGTATAACATTTCAAAGGCAGGACATTCGACCGATTAGGTTTGTCAATATTTTACTCGACATTATGGGAAAAATTACCTTGTCTCCTAAATTCAGTTGGAGGTTTAAGATAGCATAATAATCGTGAGAAGCGAGATAACACTATGAGCCCAATAAGTGTTTCCGGGAGCGGCCGGATGAATGTTCAATAATGAAAAGTTGTAACCGACCGGGAAAAAAAAAATTGTTTAATCTTCTTCACGATTCGTGGGTTTTCGTTTCAAAATAATATTTGAAATATTATGTAAACATCGATTTGATCAATAAAAACCCCGTAAGTTCAAATTAGGCTAGGAATTTGGCATGTGAGCTCCGGCTGGGCCGAGAACGGTCCTTGAAGCTTTTTCATTTCTCATAGGAAAGGGTGGAAAATGGGTGTTGAAAATGCCAAAACCCCATGTTATTTCGGAAAATTTAAAATGGAACGGTGATGACATATTTCAATTGGATTTGGTATAGATTACAGTAAAACACCGTTAGTACGCTTATAAGGCGTTCACCTGAGGTCGCCTGTTGCAAAACTCCCGATAGTATGGCGCCACAACACTAAAAAAATCTGTAAACAAGCAGCCGGCCCCTGTTGGCTTAGTAAATAAACAAACTAATCGCTCCATCGGTTGATATCGTGTGAGTCAATTAAAGGTCAAATTTGCGAGAAGGCTACGAACGGCGATATTGCTCCATGGAAAGAGACCATTCTGCCTAATGTACTGACATACTACCTTAGCCCACTCAAATTAGACAAAATGAAGAAACAAAATCGAGTTTTGAAAATTCGTAGTTGTACGTTGATACCTCAGGATCATATGGAATAGAGAAGGGAGAGAGAGAGCAGGGAGTCCAGAAAGTGGTGGTGAGTCTTTCGCGTATACCTCCTAAAGGGTGCACTGCAAAAATCACATTGAGACAAATTGATGAGCGTAAATTTCTCTGTCGATTTAAAAAGGTAGTGTCACTTCGCCTAAATGATCAGGATGCTGTCGGCGGAGGCTAGTTGTAGATCGATGAAAAAGTAGGGTTTTGTCGAAAAAATCCAAAATTAGTACCCGTCAAATTTTTACGGACGATCCAAAACCGTCAATTTTTAAGTAAAGTAAATTCTTACTTATAATGAAGTAAATTTTTAAGAGTAAAGACCAATTTTCAAAGTGAAAAGCCTCTAGAAAGAGCACTGGATCCATACCTTCCCTCCCTCACAGTTTTACAGATTGAATTAGAAAGTTCAAAGGGCATCAAATTGGCCAATTTTGGAATTTTTAAACGATTTTCGTTCTTCAAACGCCATTCTTTGTCTAATTTGACTGAGTTAACCCGAGGATACCTACAACACTGATGAGTTTGGTTAGTTCTTTAAAATGATGGACGAAAAGTGCCATGGAGGTAAATTTAGCAGACACGGTCTTGGCTTGTCGCAATTGGACCGGAGATAACAAACTGATGCTTGTGTGTATACATATTGTGGGACTCCCGCTCATTGGTGCTATACGCGGTTGAGGCACTAACCCGATTTGAAGGTTGAAAAGTTGAAAAATACTTAATAATTTATTCGAAACATCCATTCAAATTGATTATTTGTATACTTCAGGAGAATTCCCATACTACGAGAAGAAACATAGTATAGATGTAGTACAGAGAGCTGAGCTGTGTAGCCTTGAGGACGAGGGTTTGTTGAAAATGTAACGTTAGACGCTAAGTACAGCGTACTTACAAATTTACAAGTTCGTCTAGTATTTGATGCAGAATTACATACTATCAAGTAATCGTGCGAAGATGGTACTAAATCAGGGGTTTTCCACATTTGTTTATAAAAGAACTAACTACTAATCTACAGGGTCTTGAGGGGAAATCTACCAATGAAATGTTATGAAGTTTTTGTTTTTCGTTTATACAGGTAAGACTGGAGCGAGGAAAGCATGCTTTGTTAAGTTCCACAAACCTATTCAGAGCTTGTTGGTGCTCCAATACGCTTGGTTGAAATAAAGATTAAAAGCGGCGGAGGACGAGAAAAGTTTATGACAGAAAACAAGAACTTGTCGTGAAACGAAAAAAAAAATAAATAAAGGAGAATCTCTGACAAAAAGAGATGAAATTACTTGTCTGGTTGGAGTAGGTACTGAAGTTTTACTGGTTCGGCGAGGGTTGCTTCTGGGAATGCCAGTTTTAACCTTCGAAGCAGTTGTTGGTGTTTTCTGTAACATTAAATATCTCCATCCAAACCAACTGGAGCCATCCGAACCTCTAATTGTCAATTTGGATTTGTAAAAGACAAAATCCAGCACAAATAAAGAGATTTTAACGATGTTCAACCTGAGGTTAGCTACGACCGTTCTTACGTATTGGTAACGAATACCAATACATACATTGGAAATGAACCTACCGAGCATTTTTTGGGGGGATATGAGGTTCGTTTCATGGCAATAAACAGCATTTTATTTGACGATAATCAAGAAGTTTGTGGGTTTTCGACGTTGGTAAATCTCAAAAATTGTTGTCACGTTCTAAATCGGTGGAACATTGAAGTGCATAATTTGGGAATCATTGACGATAGACCAGAGGAGAAAGTGGAGCGCGGGAAAGGGTTGTTTGGAAGGCGGCAGGGGAATTGACTAAACGAGATCCAGTTAAAAAAAAAAACATTGAGGAGTGTAGAGTGGATGGAGAGGGAGGGGGGATGAAGCACAAGCTTTCATCAACCACAAAAAGTGGGAAACTCAACAAAATACTCAAACAGGTCAAAATACAAGTGGTTCGGCAGAATTCAGGCAGCTATAGTCTGTAAAAAAAATCAGAGTGACAAACAACAATAAGAATAAAAGGACATGGTGAATGACAACATCTTACGAAAATAATAAAATGGTACGAAAGAACGTGCAAAATTATCGGCAAACCAGAATTAAGGATTATGAGGATGACTGCAAAGCAACAGGTGATGAGCTTGAAAGAACAAAATGAGCGAATGTTGAGATTTTGAACGTTTTGCAGTGGTTGTATGCGAATTTTAAATGAGAATGATTGATGAAAATGCTAGGAATAATGATTGGGAGCCGTTGGTTGTTGAATTTCAATAATTAATAAGAAAGATCGGGTTGAAAGGGCTCAACTACAGTTTCCAAACCAAACAAGTTAAGGGTAGCATTGAATGGAATTTGATTGAATCCTACCTGTTACCAAAACCATCTACTGTCAGAATTTCAACTTGTAAATGTAGTGTTGATATAAGACGAGGGAATCAGACGGTTTATGCAACTTATAGTAATATGTGCCTGAAATAATTTCCCGTTTTTGTTCTCAGACAAAAACCAATAATATGACAAAGTGATTGTGTTATGCCGAATCAATGGAGCTTCAAGATCACAATCACTTTGTCACACACGCAGTGATTGCAAGACATTCTAGAAAAAGTCCTAATAACTTGGGCACCTTTTTCTGTAAAGAACAAGAACTATGTCCATCAAAATGAATCACATCAAGTTGGCTGTTAATTTATGACAGTTTTAGTGACTTTTTACTATAAAGTTTTTGAACTGTCCCATAATTGCTGTGGAATGGTAGAAAGATCTCTTATAACTATATCGAAGTAACATTTTCCTCCTCCAAACTCTTCAGGGTGAAAGTCAAACCAACATCAAATTAAAGGCTAGAGGTTGAAAAAAAAATGAAACGAAACATGATGGGATGCGTCTCGAAAATCAAAGGGATTCGATGAGTGCGATGATCGATTGAGTATAAGGAGGTTTTACCTCGATGAATGAGGAAGTTTTCTTGGTGGACATGTCAGCTGAACTGGCCAGTGATGATGTAGAAGAGGACATGTCTTCTCGGCTTCTTGACTCCCTGCTTTTGCCACTGAGAGACGTTCTTGAGCTACATGGACGAGGAATTGATGATAAAGTAATCTAACAATACAATTATTTAACATGAAGCTTGACAATAATAATTAATCTAATTACTGGAGAAACCATTGTCCTAGAGAACATCTGGGACGGAAGCCATGTGTGTAAGGTGTATGTGCCTTCTCGTGCTTAGCAACATGAGTTCATTGGCGTACTTAATAGGCAGGTGATGCTGAAGGATTCCAAGCTTTTCAAAGGTTGTACTTTTCTTTGATAACGGGGTAAGTAACCTATAGATCAGCTCGGGGTTCTATACATGTTGGTTGTACCTGAATTCAGTAAGTTACAAGGATTTCACGATTGTGCATGCACAGAGTCAAGCAAGAGTGAAGACTTGATGAATGCCATTTGGGATCGTCACTACCCTCCATAAGAAAATCTTCGTATTTACTAATAATAGAAAAATGAGCTGAGAGTAAGGTAACTGAAGGTTTGTTTGGTCACTCTCAAGCCATTTGGGAGATAGAACTAGTTTTGTGGTGAGGGGATCAGAACCCTTCCTAACAGAAGCAGGAGCGGATCCAGACTGATATCGAAGGGGGGAGGGTGTCATGAGGTAGAAGTAGAAGTTAAGTACAAGTCGAAGTTAAGTAGAAGTTAAGTAGAAGTTAAGTAGAAGTCTTGCACACGTCCAAATCAGTGTTTTATTAATCCGCCACTGAACTGAAGTTCCCTAACTAGTTCTGAAGAGTTTCAAAATAATTCTGAACAGTTCTGAATTATTCTGGACAGTTACGAATTAGTTCTTGAGTGTGTGTACCGAAAGCAGGATCATCGTTCACTTGTAATGTTGTCCGAAGCGCAAATGGGGGTGTGGTCAGTCCCAAGCCGACTAGAACGTTTCGAAAATGTCAGTCAGGGAAAATCCTGAAGGGATCTGGGTTCAAAACAAGGCTACTGTCTATTTAATAACGAGAAGTCGAGGCAAATTACGATTTCTTAACAATTAATTTCAAGTTAGATGTGACCATTTGGGTATAATTTATTTTGTATTTTCCACCTGAAGAATCTCGAAAATATTCAGAAAAATGTAAGTAGGGTGGTTTTGTCAAGGAGGGCAGATCAGCGGACCGTTTCTGATGCAGGTTATTTGGACAACTAATTCATGGAGATGTGGGAGTGACAAATATTTTTATACAACCAGAAAAAATCAGGAGTTTTGTCATTGATATCCAAAACACGGAATTTCGAAAGCTGACATGTTCAGGCAACTTTTTTAAACGAATGCTTAGTTTCGGTTTGCATGGCACTGAGGGAATAGAAATCTACAAGCGACAAATAATTGAAGAAAGCACCGCAAGAACATACATAATTTGTTCGGCCCTAATTCGATATTTCATGACATTTTCTATAGAAATCTAAGAAATTATAAGCCACCATTAGAACAATAAAATTTCAGTGCACTTAATTAGGAATGAGAGAAAAATATTTAAATGATAATAACATAATCTTGCATATTATGCAAAATGTCATACTTTGATAGCATACTGGATATCTGAATAGATAAGTATTCGCAGTTTTCCACGGCGGGATTTACAATAGCTTGAAAGCTGAAGGTAGGCATGCTGCACCTATTTGAGTAAATAACGTGATGTACCTTGCTCTTGAAGGAGGAACGTTAGAAGCAGGTGAAGACTTCCGACGGTTAAAACTTTATTCGGTTATCCAATGAAGGCAATAAAATGAGTTCCAATAACATGATTAGTAAAATCGCTAGACGAGTTCAAAAGCATTAACTTTGGTAAACATGTTTTATAGGACGTACTGATTTCTTTGGACGAATTTGTAGTACGTGAATTGTCAAGTTGGTACTACTGTGTTTTAATACCAGTTGCACAATCTACCTTCATGTAGGTGATAATTTCATTTAATGTAATTAAAGTAATGAGTTCAGTAGATTTTAATAGAGCCTCAATTCCAATTGCTACGAGTTTCAAATTTGTAAAGAGAAAAAGTAGTAGAATTTTCCGCACCCTGTAGATGTTGAATTTAATTCAACATTCTACAGAGTGCGGCAAACACATTGTGCAGTTTTGAAGGGTCGTAATTCTCCTTTTGGTGGAGTTAGGAACCTAGGGGTGGTCGCATTGTGCAATTTTTAGTCGTAACGATGGTTTAGTCAGGAGAGCAACGTAGTCCGCACGTTTTTAAAAATGGCCAATACAATCTGTCGTCACCGCCCATTCCTGAGGGGCTACCTCAAAATAAAGGTTTTTCCTTATCGACCACAAACTTTGGAAGTCAGGGAGCAACTTCGGGAGGAAATCGCAGCTATACGCACCGAGATGCGTAACATGCCGCTGAAAGCTTCCAAAATCCATCAACATCAGTGTATCACGGCTGAGGGGACCTGTCATCTAGCTCAGGGATCTCCAAACGTTTCAGCCTTGGGACCATACTGATCAGCGAGTTCATATACCGATAAAAATAAAATTTACTCCATTTGTACTTTTTTTTAAATAGCCCTTCAAAACTGAATAATGTGTTTTGCCGCAACTGGTATCACAGTAGTGTTAATGGCACCTAAGACCTGTTGCACAATATACTAATGATACTAGCTTATTGTATTACTATATAACCGCTAATATTATCAGTACAAGTATATCATTTTGTCACTAATATAGGAGAAGTGTTACTGGTGTTCTAACACTAATGTACGAGTTGTGCCCCAAAAGTATCCGCCCCAAAAGAGCAGCCTCTGCGGGATATGAGCGTAACTAGTAGTCCCGAACTCCCTGAATTCCAAAATTACGGGTTTTCAAGTTCAACGTGTTTTTTTCGTACATCGTATTTTGCGACATTATTCACGATCGAGAAGAAAGACCTTTGCTCTGAAATCACCCAGGACAACTTGGAAATAGTCGGTGATGAAGAAAATGTCCTTAAGAAGGTTATTACTGGTGATCAATGAATCATGGATCCAAAAACTAAACAACAATCTTCACTGTGGGAGCGTCCAGACGCGCCACGGCCGAAAAAATACCCCGTCAAAGTTGGAGCCATGCCAAATCAATGCTGACTTTTTTCCGTGCACTACTTATTTGCTTTAAGAGTTCAGACTATTAACAAAGATCGCGAAAGATTTGAAAAGATTGCGTGATGCCGTGAGAATGTTTGGCCAAACACAAGTTTGTACAGCTACGCCAGCCCCCGTATAGTCCCGTCATAGCTCCCTGCGACTTTTGGATGTTCCCAAATTCGAAAATAGCGCTCAAAGGAAGACGGTTCGACGACATTGAGATAATTCAGAGTCTGCGTTCGAGGACGGGGAGATATGGCAAAGGTTCACATGAAGAAAAACTCAGCTTCTTATCCTGGCTTTATTCATTGTGCAGGACTGTATCCATGATGTGGCTTCCAGAAAGCCACAGCCACCAGTCTCCACGATTTAAGTTTTAACGGAACGGTTAAATTTTGCTGTTACAATGGCAACATGATTTCAGGAATAGCCCATCTCTACATTGACTGGTCTCCATTCCCCTTATACCTTCATGCCTCCCATGCTGCAGGGCCTCGCACAGCTGTTTTAAAAACTTCTTCTGTATGGCCTCTTTCCACAACGTATTCTTACCTCAAGTCGTACTACAGAATTAAATATCCGTTATACTCTAGACTTAGATATCAAATATCATGCATAAATCCAAATTAAATTCGATCACTTCTTATTACCTAGTGAGGCGAGGTTTGGGCGTGGAACGGGGAGCGTCATCAGGTGATGTGATCTGCTGGGGTGTAGCAGATGCACTGGTATTGGCCAGGTCGATTCTACTGCCAGTTTCCGTAAGGATCGTCAGTTGTGTCTGTCGCACGAACATCCCGTGGTTCTCCTTACACTGAAAATGGTTGAAAACTCTCATTGAAATACTGTAAATGAAATACTATGATCAGAGAGTAAGTTAAGTAATAGATTGATTAAACTGGTTTGCTAGGGTACTCAGTTGTGACTCAGAACTGCTTCAGTAATTATAGACAGCCTAACAAATGTTTCATTACTTCTTCGCGTTTCATCTAGTTGGAAACATTAGTATTACATCCATTTTTAGGTGAGTGATAATGGTGGTTGCGAAGAACATGGTCGATTGCCTGGCTGCCGAGTCCTCCCTCCAATGAACACCAAACTCTCTACGAGCGACAGTATATTCCCAATATGACACCGTCTGGAGGATTTTTAAGTTGAATTATATGGGAGGGAAAAAACCGCGATCATTTCTAGCCGGACGCTAAAGGCCGATGGGGCACCAAATTATTTTGCTTGATCCTTGCGATTTGCTTGGATTTTTTCCTTCATTAGAGACTCTGAAAATAATATCTACTTTGGAAGTAATACCTACAGTTGATGTGACGTCTACTATCATCATTCTCTACCTGCGAGGCATAGATCTTTAATTTATTTATATAAATTACGGATGAAACATTTGTATAGACGATAAATTATTTAGAATTAATTTGTCTTAATATAATTCTGGGGTTAGGACATCCAAACATGTTCTTCGACCATTAAAAATCAATTTTGTCCTTATAATTTATCATTCAAGCACACTAAAATCTTTTTTGATGGATGTACATAATAACATAGATATTCATGTAATTTGGGCGTGATGAATGGTGTATTTGCCTGGTTAATTTTATAAATATTTTCGTTCGAGATCGGCTTTTTCACCTCGGTTCCGTCCCTGCATCATGTACTTACTTGTCAACTTCAATGAAATAAAATCATGAATATAGAAAATGTATCCCACCGTCAGGATGCTTAAACGCCCACAGAAAGCAGATTTTAGTTTATTATCTTCGATAATGAACCATTGGAATTTTACACGTGTTGGTGCCTATAGAAACTACGATTTAAATGAGTTGTATTCTACTGGTATAAGTACAAACGGTAATCACCCTTCGTGATATCGGCGAGACGATTCTTTCAGCTTCGCCACATTCACATTGACACTTCGCCATTGCCATGCCCATTGGCTCTCAACACTCACAGAAAGACTGAAGCTGACTAGTAAAAGATTTGAGAACAAGATAAAGGAATTGAGAATACACCCTGAACCTTGTGATCCAAAATAGACCTCCAATGAAAGTATAAAGTACTGCTGATGCGATAAGCAACAGGATTCGAGTTGAAGTTATGATATAACAACAACAACAAACAGGTTCGAAGTACCAACTTACTCAAGCAGATGAAGATACTGGATTTCGAGGTCACCTTCCACCTTTTCTCACGTAGTTCTAGATATTTTGGAAGTCTCCACGTCCAGACCGTATTACCAGACGATTTATAGAACTTAGTACATTTGTACGATGTTTCTCCCGAAATTTAAGAAGAAACTGCACGTTCTTCCACAGCGGTTTAGTATCTCCGCATAGAACATCCTCCCGTCTAGACCACTGTTCCGAGTGCAATATCGTGATCACACTAATACCACGAAATAATAGGAGTGATGAGGTAAAACCCGAAAATGCCTCATTGAAGTACTAAGTTAAAAATAGAAGGGCTCCCTCGTAAGAATTTGAAGCGCTGGATTAAATATCACTGGTACTTATGTATCAAACAACACAGGCTAACATATTTTTCCCAACTTTTCAAGAGACAAAATATTATTTCATTTAAAACTACCAGTAATTATAAACTAAAATTACTACTATAGGCTCCTTAGTTTACTATAGCCCCCAGAAGTACCTTACCATAGTTTAAGATGAATTAACCCCCGATCGAAAAATCGTGAGGGTTAGGTTGACTAAAGAAATGGGAGGATCGGCGGAGTTGCTACAAAAAGTGTTTTCTACATCTAAACTTTTCTCGTAGAAATTATTGTGAAATGGAGAAAAGAAAATTTTATTAAGTAAGAACAATCAGTCTCAAATTTTTTTAACATGACAGTTGAGAACATTGAAGGATTTCGCTGAGCCGAAATCCTAGGTAAAAGTTAGACTAAACTTGGTTAACTCAGTATCACGGACTCTTGGTATCAGCCTGAAGTATAATCCAGCTAATTGGCAGTTCCAACTCACAATAAAATCACATATTTATGTTACCAATTATCCAGTTCCGTAAATCAATGCTTATTAAATCCTTTCTATGTTTGAGGGGGGGAAAGCGGTGTTGACATGTTCGAAATTCTGACGACGCCATGCTATCCAGCGCGAAATTTGGAATAAGAAAGTGTCTTAATTTCATTATCTTCATTTTGTCCAAATTATGGGTTAGGATATAGATATTATAGAGATGGCCTCCTTCCGCCAATGTGCTCCAGCTTCAGACTTTCATTGTTCCTCACTCCGCAAGAAAAAACTAAGCTGGGTCAGAACTCACCAATGGACAGGCTAATGTTTTCAACCCCCTTCCAGAATCCTCTCAAAAAAATGTTTTTGTTTTTTTTCATCATAATGTTGTTTTTCTTTTCCTTGCTTTGGGGCAATTTCTGCAGCGTTTCGATTCTTGTGGTATTGTGTGGTATTTCCACTTCAGGTATTCGAGCCACATGGCCGGCCCATTTAAGCCCCCTACACTTGATGTAGGTACCACATATTTTCTGATCATAAAGTTCATTTTTACCTGGCCCGCCACAGGTCATCGTCTCTCAAAGGCCGGAAAATTCTTTTCCGGATTCTGTGCTCAAACACCTCATGAGTCTTGATTGTTGTCCTAGTTTCTGATCAGTCAGTAATTGGCCCCACTTGAGTCTTTCACAGTAGTACCTTGGTTTTTCTAGATGTATTCCTCGACTTGAAATTCCTCGCGAACCCAAATACCCGTTTGCTGCAGTGAGCCTGGCAGAAATTTCGGTGGACATTTCATGGACATGGACGCTGGAGCGTGTATACCTACAAAAAGGTCGCCAGTTTATCTCCTCTCTCTCTTTGTGCAACAATGTATTTTGTCTTTAGTGAGTTGACGAGTAGCTTTTTTGCTTCACGGTGTTGTGCAAGGAATGTGACATTCATATATCAAGTGTAGGTAGGTACACCTATCAAGCGCTACAGTAAAAAGTATGTGGGCTAATGCGCCTCCTGCCTGAGCCCTTCGATCGACTGGAATGGTTCTGACAGTTCACCCTGCACTCTGACTTGGCCATTGACCATTCTAATAAGCTTTTCTAGAACGACAATGCGACACAGCGATTACATTCCATAGGTCGGTTAAAATTTAGTTAGGAACGTGACATGGCCATCCCAGAAATAGTTTGCACACCGAACGAACCACCTATTGGCCTAGGTACTTGAAAGAATCCTCAATGTATCACCTCAAGGTAATTTCCATTCTTGTTATAAATTATTGCCAATGTAGGGAGGTACAATAATCTACAATTTATATATTTATTGTATCTACAAATTATATGAATTAATCATCGATAGGTTAGCCCGTTATTTACTTAGAATATAGAAGAGCTAGTTTCCGACTCCCATCCTTCACTCAAAAATGACCATCTGATCACCCTCTCGAGAAAAAAACCACAATATTTTAGCTCATTAAACCAATTATTTCGTATAGTTATGGAACTCGCAAGGAAATAGTAGACACAACAGTGATCTAAACAGAAGGGTGATCTGTACAAAAGATAATAAACCAGGGTTTTTTGAAGTTTTGCTCGAATCAAAAATGGACTAGGGGGACATTAAGTAGCATGATTCTCGTCTAAAATTCTCTACAGCATTGGTACTCCACTTACTTGGAAATACTGTTTGTTTTGTACAGATCCATTGTTTTTGCCCTTGGGCTCGTCAAGAATGAGACCGATCCATTTCCCAGTTTGGAATGCTGTGGTCCCGATGAAGGCCACTTCACCCTGCACCCCTTTGCCAGTCACCTCAATCCTGGTTCCGATCCTCAGGAGGCTCGTCATGCTAAGGGAAACAGGAATATAATATCAATTTTATCACACATGAAATTGAGGTTGATTACAGAAAATTCGGTACCAACTTTCGGACACCTAGATACTTGAGAAACAGTTGAGGGAAAAATACCAGTAAATACTGGTAATATTACATTATAACCTGTGAATGGCATACATGTGGTAATCCAGAGGATCTGAGGATACCAATCTATATCTTCATGTTCAGTGAGTCAGTTTTCAGTTCGTGAGTACGTACAACTCAGCCATAAAACAGGATTGGACATAGTAGGTGGACGTGTATATATAAAGGGTGCTAACTTGACGTATGGTGGCAGGTGACGTCATGCTTCTGAGTCAAGTAGACTTCACAAGACCGTAATGTTCAGTTACGATCACTGGCTAACCATCATACATTATGGGAACTTCCATTGGAATAACTTTCTTCTTCGAAAACTAAGTAGGGTGTTCCAATAATTTCACTCAACACATGAGACCGACTTGAACCCCTTTCGAAACATCGACGAATCTGCGTGAATAGCCAAAGCGGCTATTTAGCGTTCATTATCCTACACAAAACGAGTTCATTTCTACTCTTCTGCTCAGCCAGATGACAAGTTTTTCTGAAAATTACAAGGCCCATACAGTAAGACAGGAACACGAAGTAGGTAGGTATGACATTGATATCAAAAGTACCTATCTACGTAGCGAATGAGGAGTAGTAATAAGACAATATGAGTCACAGAAGAATGATGGAAGGATAAAATCGGCAGGTAGAGAGTTCTTTTCTGAGGGGTTGTTCACTCTGACACGACCACCTCCCAATCCTAATGAGGCTGCAATGATAATGATACTGGATTTTATTCATCGTTGTTAGCCACGGGTTCCAATCAAAGAGATGTATTCCCTCCAGAAGTAAAAAAACTAATAGTAAACAGAAATACTCAAAACAGAGAAATCCATTGGTAAAGCAGAAAACTTACTCAGTAGATTCCCAACACCAAGGCCCGCACTAACTGTTAGGGATGCACGATACTGTATCGATATATCGGACTATCGATACTTTGTTTGCAATATATCGATATTTTTACATCGATAGTTTCAATCCACGATACATGGAAATATCGATATACGTTATGCGATATATCGATACTTCAAAATTGTGGAGAAATCGTTGAAAATGTTTGAAATTCGTCTGCGCCAAGCGAGCTTAACGCGGGATTGCTGCCGGCGGCGCTCGGCGCTGGCTGGCAAGCAGGCTGGCGGTGTCGGTTTGTTCCCCCTCCGGCAGATGGCGCTGGCGAGCTACCTCACCTCGTCGCCCCGCCCTCCCCGCCAGCGAACCCGTTTTTGTTTTATTTCGCGTAGCGCGAGACGAAATATATTTCAAATACGCAAGCGCACAATGGCTCCGGCCAAAAGCGAGGTTTGGAAGTATTGGGATAGAATTGGCCCCCGAAAAGACTGCAAAGCACAGTGCAAGAGGTGCAACAAGATTTACAGTACATCCAAAAATACGTCCAATTTGTGGTCCCATTTAAAGAACAGCCACCAAATTACAAGAAGTAACCAGGTTGAGGCCAGTCGAGGTGACGTGGATCTACGTGAGGGTAGCGAAGACGAAGAGAGAGTCGACAATCCTGACGTAAGTATAAATTTAGCGACATTGTACAGGTTGGATCAAGTAAGCATTAGCATTAATAACCCGAACAAAAGGAATTACTACTTGTTGAAATTATTGCCAACAATTGCAGTTACAAATTGCCAATATCATATTACTATTTATTTAGAGATTGCCAATTTTGTGATTAGCTCTGTTAACATCTTTGTCACTATTGCTCCGTCTATCCATCTTCGCATTTCCACAACACAGTGGCACATTCTATTTTAATCTCTTTCCGGGATAGGGTGATCAAAGCTCGTTAAAGCTCAACACTGTAAAAACGGAGCCTGGGATTGAAGTATTTTTTCTGTAATTTAACTATTATTTGTAGTGAATATTATGAATCTTAGTGGCTCTACATTATCAATACTAGGTTTAGTAGTATAAAGATTTTAGACGGATTTACCCTTGTCCTGGTCCTAGAGACATGATACTTACCGAAGGTATTTGGTTCCTATTTGACTTGGTATCAATGTGCCATGTTTTAGCGTAAATAAACGTTTTACTTACCAAAAAATTGTTTCCTCTCTTGCAATACAAAGTTTTTACCGGAAAAGAACTAGTGCGACCCTTTTTTCTGGGATATTTAACACCTGAGCCCAATTCAAAGCAAAATTATGGAACGGAGTGAAAAAAATCGCTCTCTGCTCGATAGATCATTCGATATTTGCATATATCGATATATTTTTGGCGATATATCGATATTCAATATCGAAAGCATTCAACTATATCGATATTGAAAATATCGATATTTATCGATTCGATATGCATCCCTACTAACTGTATCAAATCTATCTTTGAGCCGTCAAATATTTAATTTAAAACAAATCGAACTGTGGACAATGGATTTTCAATTTAATCCAAAAATAATATTCAAAGCGCAATAAAAACTAATAAAATGGATAGATACATTTAAACAAAATGTAGCATCGATAAGAATTTAACGCAGGTAATCTAGTCGGATTATGGATTACCAGAGTCTGTGGGTAGATAACGATTCTTGGATACTAATAGTATCATACTATACCATGGATACTATAATATTTCCTTCTCGTTCTTATCACACATGGCCATTTTAGGTCTTTAGTTTTGTAGGTATGTAGGTACTGAGTAGGTCTCACGTGTATAATTTTTCTAATAGTTTTCGGTCATTCTAGACTCCGGTAGGTATATGACTTTGAAAGATCATTGGAACTATTTGGATCCCTAATGGGAGTAGAGACCGAGGTAGGTAGGTGGCAACCTTAGTACCTACCAACCATATAGATAATCCGTTAGTTTTATTGAATCCTGAATTTGGGAGCTGTCTTTAGTCTCTTCAAGAATACTTAGTACTATACAAAAGTATTATGTTGTAATAGGAAGACTGCTTCTTTCATGAGTGACGCTCCACCCCAGCCAAGCTAGTCAAAATTGCAGGAAAGCACAGTGGAATACTGCTTCCACGTTTTTTTCACGGCCTATACTTTTCTAACTATTAGAAATTGAAGGTCGAATTTCGAGGATCAACGTCGTAACATAAGTGAAACATTAAATTTTGTCGTTATGTTATAATTTTTACAAATTTAAAATTATGATATTTGAATTGTACATTAAAAAAACTTTCGCGGTATCTTACGTTTTTTCTAGATAGGAATTTGGAATTTGATCGGATGTTTTCATATTTTTACATCTACCTAATCGTTTTTACATCGAGACCTCAGTGACGTTGAGCGGAATGAAAAGTAGTGACCTTGCAGAATCGATTCCAGCTTGCATGGATTCATGCATGATACATAGCTTGCATGATACATTCGGTCATGCACAAATAATTTGCATTCAAAGTTTAAATAACGAATAATGTTTAAATTTTCTCATGGAAAGTTTTAAATGTTGAAAACTCATCTGTTAGTATATTCCAATTTGGTGTTCTTATGTTGGTACCTAGTAGCGTGGCCTCATTCACCCTATAGAACAGCTGACATTTTTCACGTTCGACGTTTTAGGGATCTCTAGTCCTTTTCATTTATCGCCCAGTGTGTGAAAAGTTCAACTTTTCCTCATCCTTCCGAGTTCCTGTTCGAAGAAGGAGAAATGTTCAGAGCTGCCACGAAAGTGTTTTCGGCCACCAGGGGCCTCGTCCTGAGCGGTGTCCCTCGGCCGATAGCCGCTTCTCAGGTCCGCTGCATGTCCAAAGAGAATACAGAGACCGACGAGGCCTTCGACGCCAGGTATTACCTCTTATTGATACTCGATCTTACAATATTTGGGTTGAACCTATTTTCTATGGTTTCAGGAAATCTTGGAACTTTTCTGTCCACAAGGACTCTATTATGAGAGCAGTGAATGCTCTTTAAGGGATGAAATGATACGCTTACTACCCCATTTTCGGTGTATGGTCACTGGAATTCAAGCATTCTGCTTTGCACACTTATTGCTCATTAATACGGACATAGGACGACCCTCTCGATGGGTTGAGTGTCTCATCACGAAAGGTTTGTTGGCCAGGTTTCGGACGATTGCTCCTCCCAACGACCTGTATCGATGCACATTTTAATTCACTATTCGCCAGCTATATATTTTCATCGGTAAACTTTGGGTGTGAGTAGGTAAGCCTTAGAACCGTAGAACCTGAACTTCTTTCAAATTGTTCTCCACGAATATCCTTGTTATTGGGAAATTCCCTCCCATTTCATGAAGCATTGTGGTTTAACGGCGTATCGTTTTCAGGTATGAGGCCTTCTTCAACAAGCCGGACATTGACGGTTGGGACATCCGTAAAGCGATGAATGACCTCTGCGGTATGGATTTGGTTCCAGAGCCCAAGATAATCAACGCTGCTATGCGAGCTTGCAGACGGGTCAACGACTACGCCCTCGCCATCAGGTTCTTGGAGGCCGTCAAGTTCAAGTGTGGTAACGACGTCGACAAAATCTACCCCTACATTATTCAGGTGAGAACTGTTCTGTTTCGACAGAAATTTTTAGTTTTTCTGTTATTCAAATCTTGGGGGGAGGGTATGGAGTCGCAAACAAACTTCAAATAGGTAGGTATGGGTACTCTTGGTGTAATTCTATCGGTGCCCTTACTTTAAAACTCATCAGTCTGTTGTTGTTCAGCTCAAAAATGTACCTAACTAGCATTTTGGAAACCTCTTCTTTCATTTACTTATTTTTATTTTATCACTTGGTGGTGAACCATTTTGTTCCTTCCGCGTGAATCCATGTAACTATCACCGGCTGAACTGATCAATTCCAGCGAGGGAATTGGTCCAACCTTCTGCACTTGTCTCTGAGATACAACGCACGATTTTCTCACATTTTCAGTGATTTGAGTAACAACAAAACTGGGTTCCTCATGATTGTGGGGTCAGCAATCGGCACCACATTATTTTATTAACTTCTATATTGGCTCTTTTGTATAGATCGCTGTTGTGTATACAATGACTCATCTAAAGATTTTCTTCTGCATAACTGTCTGTTTCTGAATGATCTCAGTCTCAAATCATTGAAAAAACAGAGTTTTCTATTGTCATATTCGGGAACTTCTCCTTCTCCGAGTTCTCTGCTTAGGAGGAATCCATACGAAGAGAAGTAGTGTGTACAGGGTGAACGGGCGATCGGCCTTAGTCCGCTTCCCGTCTGCCTCATGTCCTATTTAAAATCCCAGTGATCATAATATATTAAATGATAGCTTTAGTGACGAGGAAAACGAAATGTTAGCAGCATTATTAGCGGGAGAATTTCATGAAATTCAAGATTTCCTCGTCGGCTAACGCACAAAAACACGTACTTCGTCACGTTCTTTGCATGAATTGTAAACCAACTAAAAGGAGAAGGGTCGACTGAAGCAGTCGTTCAGTCGTGCGGAAATGCGGAATCCGAGCACTATAACAATCACGTGTAAAGAACCTGCGCAGTAGTGTTCAGCGCATGAGATCTTTGTGGAATTCCGAAAAAATCTGATTTTTCCGATGTGTTAAGCCGGTCTCAAAAATAACTCGCCGGCAAAAATCACCACCCCCTAGCACCAGCCAATCAGCGGGCAGAACTCATTTCCGTACGCCTGTGAACCCTGCTTGAGGGTGATCCCCACACCTATCTATCCACCTTTGAGATCACTGTCTGCACGCCTCCATACCTGCATGCCTGTACAGATCGGCATGGAGCGCCCACCCTCGTTTAAGAGAGTTTCAATGAGAATAAAATCGCGGATCCTGTTTCTGAAAACTATTTAGTTACTTCCGTTAGTGATCGGTTATAAATATACTTACAGCTCTGGGATGTCATTGAAATCTTCTGGGTGTATAACGAGGGGTATAACTTTGATTCTGACGTTCAACTTCTGTGGTAATCTATCGCTAACCTTCGTCGTCTTTGGGACTCATGAATAGTACTGCACTGAGTAGGCCATGTTGAAAACCCAAAACTTTGCTCTCTAAATGAGGAGGTGGTTGGATGTTGCAGAATAAACTCAATCGTCACATTTAATTTGCATAGAAACTAGAGTAACGTAATTATATTTCGTCTCTAAACATTATTAACGTTGAATATATAAGAGGAAACAACTTGTTTTTAATCTGTATAAGAACGTATAATACGAGTATATTATATGTGATTGGAGACCGGAGTGACCTTCAATCTGAATGGGTATAATCCATGAGTGTAACACTATTCATCATCATTGCAGGAAATCACTCCAACGCTGAACGAGCTTGGGATCGATACCCCCGAGAAACTCGGTTATGACAAGCCAGAACTCGCTCTCCAAAGCGTCTATGACATTCATGGATAAGGCAATTAGGACTTTTACTCCATTCTACCCATCTACAACTGTACTGTCGGATCGCCTTTCCTTGTAAGTTGTTTAGTCGATCACTATTGAATAGAGGGTACATAACTCTTTGTATTGCTGTATAAATGTTCACTACAAAATGGTACAGTATCGTTTTGCTGAACTCATTACCATCCTTATTATGTGTATTATTCTATTTCAAATTGTGTATAGTAATGTTGATTCAATAAACTACGTCTTATTTGTTTAAACAGTGGTGACTTGATTTCCCTAACACCACAGAACGAATGCCTTGTCATAATTATCGGATATCAAAGTACTCGTACTGGAAGAATGTGGAACGAATTCTCGAGGTTAGGATTTCATGGTTTGTAAATAATCAATGAGAACATGATCAAAGGTGATTTTGTTGAGCCCGTATTCTGTGAAGAATCACGTTTTCTATGCAGTTCTGCTTCATTTACTCATTGCGCAGTCGTACGTCGCGTAAAATATCTAATTTTTCAGATATTTTCAGCCGCTCCTAAAGTGAATCTGAGGAAGGAGTCCCCCCCACTCCATACCCTTGCTTCAGCCAATCAGATGGCGTTACGGATCCATGTGAGCCCAGCTTTAGGCTTAGCACAAATTGAACCAAGCCCTCCACAGCATTTGTGGGGCCAGACCCAATCTTGTGTATTGCTAAATACTCGGTAGGATCCTTCTTGGGAGAATGGATGAGAGAAGGGCATACGAGGCATTGGGAATTTTCGGGAAGTTGAAAATGGTAGAAGTACGTCAGAAGCACTGGAGCTGCCTAGGAGGAAGATAAGACTGCGCTGTGACTTCATTGCAGTGGGCGGTGTTTTCGTAGGAGGTATTCACTTCTTGGAGATAATAATGACAATTTTTTGACGCTAGGGTGTGAAAATCGAGTTGGAGAACCCAAATACGGAAAAACTCTGAGAATTTGGGAGTGAGGTTATTATTTTGAGGTCCAAGCGGAGATGAGAGGTTCCCATTATAACGCGATCTTTTTCTCTTATTTAAACTTGTTTTTATTTTTTGAAATAGGTTTAGGCGTCCTATTGAGTTAAAATTCGGTAAATAGAATGTAATTAACGTGTACTTTAAAACTTCAAAAACATCGTACTGGGGAAAGTGTGTGCATTTTTCAACCAGCCTTTGCTGCCAACCCTGAAATATTAAACCAAGAGAGTAGCTATTCAATAGAAGGAACCCATAAGTAAATGTTTCTGGCAACTCAAGGCACGTTTCAAAATACGCTATTTGTGTCAAACGACGCTCGTCGGTATCAATACCGTGAGGGGGGGGGGGGGAGGTCTAGACCCTTTGGAAACGACAAATTTCGGTTGATATAACGACGATTCGGGTGCTCTAAGCGACAGCTCTCGCCATTTCGCTGTTGGAGAATACCAACCGTCATACCATACCGACACATTTCGCTATCGAAACGAATTTTGTTGCTATGATGCCAGAATCGCGCCACAGGTGTGATTCTCTAAATGCTAGTATGCTGCCAATCATCATTCAGTTTTGCAACGCGGTAACCTCTCCTATCAACGTTTAATCAACTTGAACTTGCTCCAATTTCATTCCCTTTTTTCGCTATTATTTCTTCTCTTTCTTCTTCCCTCCTTTAAATTGTCACTACCTACATAATGTACAAATCTCATTTTTTGAATGATGTGAACCTGAGGGCCACTGTGCATATCTGTACTTAACGTATCATAATATGGGGCCAGGTTTATACACACTATGACACAATTTAGGCACATTAAATTATTTATTTACTCGATGTATACAATAGGAAAACATTCGTTTATTGTTTCAACGTACTTCATAATAGGAACTCTTACTTAATGGTGTTGCTTGTTGAATGTATGAAACCCCCCTTAGGATGGAGTTCACAATTTCAATTCCATCTTCTTTCGAAATTCCACCTTTAATACCATTTTACCAATCCTTTAATACCATTTTACCAATCCTCGTGAACCAACCTAATCATACATTTCAAATCCATTGACAACTTTCGGTTTCTATATAAATACAGTGTTGATCACTAGGCTTTATACAAGCAGCATCACTAAATAATTTACTTACATAATTTTAGCAACACTAATTTGTACTAAGTATGTACAATTCCTTCAATACATTATCACAACATTTTGACACAAAAACATTTTTTGAACATTCAAAATTAGTGCTTACTTGTTTAGGGGAGAGTAGAGCACACTTGATACCAGTATCTTCTGGAATTGACGAGCGCTTTCGCATTTTTCTATTTAGGAGGCAGTGATGTAGGTACAGCCTTTCCAGATGATTGACGAGAAAGTGCACTTGCTATCAGTCAGCACAGGATCTTGAACGTGTTTGAAGCGTTCTCACCAAACGTCGCTCTTTTCTTTCCCTTAGTAAATATAGGTGAAATCTGACTTTTGTAAATATAGGTGAAATCTGGGTTTTTCACAATCCGACAGCACGGGAAGTGGGAAGAATACTATTGGAGCACATCTCCTCCCCAGACCGTTTTGCCAGATAGTGTTGCCAACGCACCATGAAAACGAGCCCTGACAGTTCCTTCAGAAGATGAGTGTGCTCTTATATGTGGCAAGTTCAGTGCACACTTGTCTTTCCAAGTACGCCATTGTATTGCTCTATCAAATTCGCTATCAGAGTTGAGGGCAGCCTCAGCTTGGACATGTGTTTCTCCAACATTAGTCAATGTGATCTTACTGCTAAGCTGAATGGGGTTTCATTAGAGTCGGTTGGTACAATGTTATGTCGCTGGAATGCATAATTAATTATTACTAGATTATCATTACGTTGGGACGTTGATCATTAAGACAAGAGTCGTTGCTCATGTATGGTACCCACCTGTTGTGGGGTGGTGTTGCACGTTCTTGTACGCCGCAAAGACATCCTCCCCTCGAAAATCCTTGACATTCTCATTCCCCACCTCACGTTCCTGCTTCGTGTAATCATCGATTGTACTGGATAAGAGTTGGTACTGCTGTTGATTGTTTGATTCGTTGTTTCTGTAGGTCCCGCCATCTTGATGTTGGTTTGAATGTCCAATCTGTTCTACAGATGATCCAGTGTTATGAGTTGCTCTTACAGATCCCTGAGGGTCGTGAGAGTCAGTCCCCTGTTGTTGGAGATGTCTGTAATTTCCATAAACCTGTGGTTGCATGTACGCTGAGATTTGTTCGTAGTGGTACCTATGTTGCTGCTGTTCCTGTTGTAATCCTGGTGCCACTTGTTGAACCGTTTCAGATCCTTTCAAGATATTTTCATTATCTTTGGTGTCATCCTCCAGGTTCTGATATTGATTATTCTGATTCGATTCTGGTTGTTCGTGAATGTAATATTGATTGGTTAATGGACTTGCTGCGTGGTGCGACATCACTGGGATAGGAATTGCGATCTTTACTGGGATTTGAACGGGGTCTGGAACGAGTTTCCCCACAGGCACCGGAACTTGTTTTTCAATGTAAACCGGATAAGGTTTCTCTACTGGAACAGGCACTGGACGCTCCACATGAACTTCTACTGGATATGGAACCGCCTTCTCGACTGGATAAGGAACTTTCTTTTCAACTGGAACATGAACAGGGAATGGCCTAACGACTGGGACTTTTACCGGGTATGGTACGTAATTTTCTACCGTATAGGGTACTTTCCTCACCATGAAAACGGGATATGGCGCTGGAATGCGTACTGGGTAAGGTCGGGCTACATGGACTTTCACAGGAACGGGCACGTGCTTCTCGACAGTGTATGGCTGAGGAACGGGAACTTTAACTTCATAGGGCACTTTTTTTTCTACGACCACCTGGTAAGGCCTAGGGACGTACACGGGGTATGGTTTGTCCACAGGCACTTCCACTCTCACTGGAACCCTTTTCTCCACTGTAACCGTATATGGGACAGGCACATTTTTCGTCACTGTAATAGTCTTGACATCCTCAACACGCCCTCGGTGTGAGTCTGTGTTTGTTATTGGTGTGAATCCGGTTTCGTAATGCAGCCCAGACGATAGAGAACCCGAACTCACACTTCCAAGATCGAAGAAGCTTCCAAAATCCGAAGCTTCCGCTACGCTGTCCTTTGGTTCTTGTTCGTCGTCAACTTTTGTGGCGTTTTCTGCATCTACCATCGATATTACTGCAGCACACAACCCGATAACTGCACAGAACTTGATCATATTCACTGTTTTCTTCTTCAAGTCCTGTAAACACTAGGATTTCAATAAATCTTAAGTAGATATTCTATTTCACTTGCGGTCAACTGCGAACATTTTACCTACCAATGGTTTGACGAACACTATACTGAGGGCGATCGCACATGATCTTATTCTCTTATACGGAGAGTGGAAGAAATAGATCAGTATCTGCCCGTGTCCATATCCACCCACCGACTCTCATCCTCTCTCCCGACCCACCGCCTCACTGCAGGTTCCGCTCACCGGATTCTGGGTTAGTTATGAATGGTTATGAACATGAATATTCATTCACGAGATTCTTTGTGTTGAATTAACAGTGCAATTAGTGAGTATTATGACATTAATTGTTACCTACGTCCCAGTTCCCAGAACAGTACGGCTGGATTTGTGAAATAACCTACTCTCAACTTCCCTCTATTATAAAATTCAAATTTTTCGTAGTTTGTTTAAATACTAAAAATTTCCCCATATCACGAAATGTGAGATTTTTAAAAATGTAAGTGAACCATTAATAGTGAATCGCCCAGAGAAAACATTTTTTAACCCCCCTCAAAATTTGTTGGTTTATGTTTCAAGACTCAAGGTAGGTTCTAGGACCAACACCACTATGATCCTAGAAACTTTTCATAACCACAGGTCACGATTTTTGAAATTTTAAAAAATTCATATCTCGAAAAATTCGAATGGAACGAATAGTAAGTTTTTAGTTCACATTTATATAGAACTTTTTTTTTTTAAGCAATTTGTAAGACCATCCGCAGCTTGCACGACCAGCCGTTCGTTCACAACGAGGGGTCAATGTTCGAATCAGCTGGGCCAGTATGAACATTGACCCGACAGGCTGCCGCATGGTTCACCCTCTGTTGACGAGGAGTTATGAAAAATTACCTAATGTTTTTTGAACCCGTCGGACCTAGTGTTCAAAAACTCAACTTTCATTTGAGCCTGTAGATTATATTCCTTAAATCTAGACCCCCTCCCAGGGTTAGGGGGGGAACCTAGAGTACTCAACGACCTATTCTCATACCTACCTATTATACATACAAAATTTGCGCACTTGAAATAATAATAATTATTAATCTACCATTTAGTGATCTAGACAGAAGGGTAGGTAATCTGCACAAAGAATATAATAAACCGATGTCAAGAATTTTCAGTTTTTAATTCGATTTTCTGAATCTACGTAGGCATCTTGAAACGTAAAGCAACAAATTTTGAGGGCTTGTTATATTTTTTTCGTCTTCTTCTTGGGCGATTACAAAAGTTCATTGTTGAAGACAATAAACCAACATTCGACTATTCATAGATTTTATTGTGGTTTACACAAAGATTTATTGTTCTCTATCTAGTCTAGATTAGCCACTGATTTAGCATTTTAATCGATTTCTCTCGAAATTGAGTTAACGGTTTATGGACAAAACCAATTTTGGCCGTAAACAGGCCTCAGTTTTGGTCATTTAAAATTTACTATTTGATGGGTAAGTATTTGTGCCATGGATGATCCTGGAGATTCTTTCACCTTTAAATCCTGAATGCGTAGAAAACAATATTCATTCATAATATGAATGATGGGTATTATCCATTTTGAGTTGTATCGGTTGTTGTCTAATGATACAATCAGATCTAGATGTCAAGATATCCTTCATTTTACGGGCGTGCTCTTCTATACCCTGAGCACTGTAGCTGATAGAACAGTAAAGCGGGAAATGAGACGGCAGGCGCAGGATATACGCTTTAGGTGATATTAATCGATATAATATAATTATGAAGGAGCGCACGTAGCGGCCCGAGACCGCTAAGTCAAGAAAATCTGCTTGGATGAGAAAACTTCCTCGTATCTTGTGCACAGGAGGAACAGCCCGGCTCCACGAGGAAGTCATTTCTGTGTGATGTAATGCGAGTCGAGACGCTCGTTCCCGGGGTTCGGTTTTTGGCTCGAAGGCTCCTAAAAACGCTCCAAATTCATGGACAATGGTTTATTATCTTCAGTACAGATCACCATTCTGTTTTTTTTTATCATTTATTTACAAAAATGATAAATTAAACATTTATATTGATGATAAAACTATGAAAACGTCCTAAGGATATTTGGCTTGCAAATGGCGCTCAAAGGAAAGCGGCTCAACCACATCGAGTAATATAGAGTAAGCGATTCGGAGTAATACGACGCTGCAGGCCATTTCAAAATTTCCGATGTAGAAGCATCGTTGGCAGCGTGTGGTTCAATCAAATGGGGACTACTTCGAAGGATGCCACGGCCCTAATGCCCAAGAATAGTACCAATGCGGAGATATGAATAATAATTGATTCATTTAATTTCCAGAGAGATCCGTACAGAAGATTGTCAAAAAATGTGCAGTTTTCTTCGTTCAATATCAATGAATTGACCCTCCACCAATCATTAATTAGTTTGTTGGAATTGCATTCCAATGCAAGGCCGTCACAATTCAGGCCAACCGAATGGTGAGAAATCTCATCCGTAAAAAAGATCATGATTAAATCATATCGCCGTTTAAGCGTTTATAAGTCAAATCCAGTGTTCACAGGAGACACAAAAAACTGCCTATTTATCTATCCTGGAGTATAATTTGGGTAGCAAAAAGTGAGATAGGTCATGTTGCCGCTTAAACAGCGACATAAAATGGATTATTATCAACATAATATATTATGTCATTTATGAAGATCAAAAAAATTGTCTTCGGTCGATTCCAATGGTTCATTATCGAAGATAATAAACCAATAAAACAAACATGGAGCCAGCCAACGAGGTAGCTCCTGAAGAAAGAGAGTATCAAGGAACACGCTGCAGTACTTTTCCCCTTTTGAAAAGTTGATGTATCTCACGTTTCTCCAAGAATAACTTCAACGAAAAGAACTTTATTAAGGTACAGGAATGACATTTCACAACATAACAATTTTCCTTCATTGGTAACATTATTGATCAGGGTATGTACAAAAAATAACATCTCATAAAGCAAACTAAAAACATGCTCATATCAAACCAAAAATGGCAGAATACAAAATATTACAACATTTACAAGAATGTACATAAGCCGCAGAAAAGAGAGATTTACGTCGCAGTTGTTACATCACAACAATGTTAGCTTTCAAACTGTCAACAACTTGTATGTCGTGGCGGACTTCTTAAGAAGAAAACCTTGCGTATTCAAAATCGCGATGAAGGATATGAAATCAGGAATTTGGAGATCCAAGAGACGACAGATTTCTTTCATCTCGTCGGTCGTGAACGTATTCTTGTTTTCAATTTGAGCTCGGCGTTGGAGACCAGCGATGAAACGCTTAGCCTGAAAAACAATTGAACAAATATAATAATATTAAAGTCACACTAAAGTCAGAATTTATACTATCTGGAATTTTTTCCGATTTCCATATTATGGAAATCGGAAAAAATTCCAGATTAGTATAAATTCTGACTTTAGTGTTGTCTTCATGGCCTGTTGAAGTCCTTACTACAGTAGCTAGTGACGCCAGATTCCTCCATGATTTTGCTGACCCAGCCGTTCATACACAATGAGGGCTCAAAGGTTAAACCCAAAAAATCATCAATATGAGCGTGAATGGTAAAACAGGCCAATTTTCACAGCTGATTTTGTCATATCAAGTTTCTTGTTCGTATATTTTTCGTATCTATAAATATGAGGTAATCCCATGAGTTTGGTGTACTTACTCTAGAAGCTTGGCTCAGCCCTGTTCCATTTACAGAGCGTTTGAAGTCGAGCCTGCCCAAACCGTCATCAAATACATCATGCAAAGTTGCTCGCATGAGTTCGACTACGTCTCTAGCATCATCTTCATTGGCTTCTTCCCTGAGCTCCACCTTGGCGCGTGCCTTGAACATACAAAGATTTCCTACTAGAAGAAGTTGCGAATGATCCACTAATAAGTAAAGTGAATGGTCGATTAGCAAGTGATCCACATGATGGATGATATTTCAGGAAATAAGTTGAGTTTTTACTTCTGTCAGCCTAATCATGGACTCGAGCTGCCGTGTGGTCACCGGAGTCGAATCCTTATCACGATGATTTCCTCTCAGTTCAAGATAGAAATTCTGAAGGACTCGTCCAGCCTCAGGACTCAGTTTAGGACACGGAACGTACTTCCTGACGTAACCAATGTACTTTCTCAGCAACTCTTGAGGAACCAGCTCCACTAGTTCTCCAGGCGGAATCTTCAAACGATCACTAAACGATGAACATAATATGTACATTGATTTAAAGTATTTAAAGATTATGTTTGAATCAATGTACACGTTTCTTTTCACATCAAAAATATGCTTCTTGTTCCATTCTAATGATGGATCTCGTCAAAATATAAAGAACTACATCTAATATAAAGAACTACATCATTACACCAGCCGCGTTTGAGGTAAACTGGAAACGTTTAGATTCATCGATGAGTTGTGCTCGTGCAGAAATGAGCTGCGCATCGACGCATTTTGACTCTTGCGGCGAGCACCAGTGTGTAAAGCCAGAACGTGCTCTGAAAGAAGGTTATCCATTTCCTGAAAAATGAAACAAATGGACGAATTTGACTCCAAGTCTATCTGTAGGTACATCGATTTCCAAGTTACAGGCACGTATCTTTACGGGATTTTCGTGACTTAGTACACTAATGATTTGATGTGAGACATGAAAACGTTAATATGATAACCAATCAACGAACAATACCTCCGAAATTCAATTGAAACAGTTTGGGCATTGGGAGAGCAAAATTAGTTTATGCAGGCGAGTCTAAAACGAAATTTAGATTATGGAGGACACAATTGTTATCCCAAAATGGTCACGCTACTTTGGTAAAAATTACAATATAGCACCTACTTCATTAGGCTTGTCAAGAAGGATGAAGACAAGGTCAAAACGAGAAAGGAGGGGAGATGACATTTTGAGATTCTCTATTACAGACTTGGCTCTGTTATAATGCCCTCCCACAGGGTTCGCTGCTGCTATTATCGTTGAATGTGCAGGGAGTGTGCAGACGACACCTCCTTTAGCGACACTCAACCGCTCTTGTTCCATAGCTTCTAGAAGTGCCTGAAATCATTTCATAGTGTGAGTTAGAAGTGCCAGACAGGACAGTCAGTTTTGAGATAACGGCGTACTTGGTTTCATGAATCTTGCCGCGTACCTGGTGCTGGGAAGTCATCTTGTCAAATTCGTCGATGCAACAAACCCCATGATTTGCAAGGACGAGAGCGCCAGCCTCCAGCGCAAAATCTCCTCCAGACTCTCTGGATAGAGTAACCGTGAGTCCTGAGCTGCTAGTTGTGTTGCCGCAGACGTAAACGCCTAGTAGCAACGTACATTTCACAATTATTAGATTATACAAACACTCGTATTAGCACAAGTATTTCTTGACATTGCATGAGAAAACACCTGGTGCCGAAAGTTGTAATAAGCTTCAGTTGTAAGCTCCAGCTTCAGATGATCGCGGTTTCTTCCAACTAATCGCTTTTCCGTTTCCACTAGGTGTGTTTGTAGTTCTTTGCAAATCTCTACATCCTTCTCAACCTCCAATCAACCACCAACCTTTAAACTACGTCTTGTGCGTCTGCGGGTCTCGTTTTTTTCCCCAAGTTCGTCAAATTCAATTTTTCCAAAGCTAGTAGTTTCGGAGGAGTCGGGGGTCGCTCGCGAAGCATTATTATTATTCAAAAGTTCACCAGTTATTGGCCATTAGAAAGACGCCAACAATGCCAAGTAGGGATCGTCAGGGCTTTTCTTGAGGGGCATCCTGTTGCTTTCAGAAAAATGTGGACTACCTGTTAAATCCATACGATTTTCTGAATGAGTGAAACTCAGACCCAATGATAGTTTGAAATTGCGATCCACAATCCCAGCAAACGTTTTCTGAAATTCTGTGCCAATGGGGAATTTGCGTCTTTTTTTTTTTTTTTTTTTTTTTTTTTTCTTCAAAGTACAAGATAACGAAAATGACGGTCAGCTGCCTGAACAGTCTTCCCAAAAATGTAGGGAATTTAGAGGACCTGGCCGCGTTTGAAAAATACCGCGGGGTGAGAAGCTAGTGCAACGTCACGCGGTGACTTGGTTCCCCATCTGAATAAATTAGAGTAGTAACCAGTCACCACAACAAAGCATACACGCGACAAAACAAACATTCAACAGAAAGTGATTCAAATTAAGAATTTTCCCTGTTTACTTTTACTAGTCTGCTTTTTGAAGGGAAACCTTGATAAAATCAAATATATATTATAATATTACTACACTATGAAGCCACGTCATACTTGACGTGGCTTTGCGCCCCCTGAATAATGATACATGTAGCATTGAGTCCGTAAAATGTTTGGGAGTCATGATTGACTCAACACTCACATGGGGTGATCAGTGTAGGTTCGTTGGTAGCAGGCTCCAAAAGAATCTCTACTTGCTGCGTAGCTTATCGGATTGTGTGACGAGTGGTACGCTTTGTCAATGCTACTATGACTGTTTCCATTCCGTGCTGACGTACGCAATCTTGGC
The DNA here is from genome assembly GCA_963920205.1 of Stenodema calcarata. Lineage (NCBI taxonomy): Eukaryota > Metazoa > Arthropoda > Insecta > Hemiptera > Miridae > Stenodema > Stenodema calcarata. The sequence goes on along the minus strand of OY986049.1, from coordinate 31,266,154 downwards.
ATGGGGTCACTGTGCATCTGCTGATGCTTTGTTTGCTGTCCAGAGGAAAGCTATACGAATACTGGCTGGATTGGGGTATAGGGATGATTGTCGAGAGAGTTTCAAATCGTTGGGTATTCTGACTCTGCCAAGTGTATATATAAGAGAATGTCTGATTATGGTCCACAAGAATAAAAATTAATGGATGTTGAGAAGTGAGATCCATGTTCACGACACCAGAGGTAAGAATGACCTGGCTACCAAATATAAAAGGCTCAAAAGATGTCAGAACTCGGTAAATTACTGGGCGATTAAATTTTATAACAAGTTACCGATGATGCTCAGAGAAGAAACTCTTGGTAGTTTTAAAAAAACGGTTACATCCTATTTGAAAAGGAAAGCGTTTTACTCACGAGAGGAATTTCTATTTGATCGTTTTTAGCCTTTTTTATTGATTGTTACCAAGTAGTTTTAGTATATATAATAATAATATATTATTTCAATTTTCTAGTCTGCCGAGGAATTTTTTTTATACATAGTACTCGTGCTCTCTGTTATCTTTGTGTGACCACATTTCGACTTTATCTTATTTTATTTCTGTTATGATATTATTTTATGTATGACGTGTCACCTGATTTTTCTATTAATATTTGTATGTACTAACTATGACTTTTGCAATGTGCTCTACGGTATAATGGCAACAAATAAACTCTCTCTCTCTCTCTATGGATCCCTTTTTATCCAATAGGATTTCTCATTAGGCTTGGCTTGAACTTTATATTTTGTTTAAATAAAAAAAAGAGATTTTTCAAGACGTACCTCTAGGAGCAACAGCAGCTGCTGCGTGCAGCAAATGTGATTTGCCAAGCCCAGGATCACCAACGATGAGAACGTGTATAAGAGGCCTCTTGCTAATGGGACTGTTTGACTGTTGTACTGCTCCTCCAGCAAGCGATAGGAGGATTCCTGTGAAATATTCCTATTTGCTTAGAGCAGTTCATCACAAAATAAGTGGTATAATCTAGCTGAAGCATTTTAATTGTATGAAAGTCCCACATATTTCTTCACAGCATGACATGACTGTGATGACGTATTTTAATATTTGCATCACGAGCGTAGTATAACCGTAAACGAGGTATAACCTGCAATAGTGTTTTGCGCGCAGGACCTCATAACCGTTGTTGAACGACTATTATTATTTGGTAGAGTGTAAGTACTGCAGTTGGTAGAGTTATATTTTATCAAAATACTTGAATGGTTTTTGCTTTGGGTTGATTCCAAAGGTCCATTATCAAATGTAATGAACCAAAAAACCAAAATTCAAGTGTCCGCCTTAAATGACGGTTACGTCTGATAGAAATCTGCTTTGCAATATCATGGAGACATATTCGAAAGTTTCTCAGAATAAAATATAGACAAGATAAACAAGGTAAACCGAGAAATAAATGATCCCGTTAACGAAATTCAAGGTTGAAGAATAATATAACAATTGATGGAAATGGCTTACCAGCTTTCACTAACTCGTGACCATAAACAGCTGGGCAAACTGAATTTACCAAAAGTCGGAATATATCAACTTCATTGTGGATTTCCTGCAATAGGTGAGCCATCAGACATGAGTAGTGCAATCACGAAATGAAAGTATCATGCCGACAGTAAACTCCCGCTGACGAATGCATCGCAAAAAGGGCAGGAGCTCGGGTTGGGTTGAGGAAATTAGTTGTAGTGACTTTGTTGGTTGTTTTGGTCAAGTTGCAGCTATTGCAAGTCCGAATTTGGACAATTTTGATATAACGTCACTAGTTTTCGATGAAGGAGTATAGTGAGTGGGCTCCGCTCAGTTCCCCTCGTTCCTAGACTGATTTTTTTTTTTTTTTTTAGCGAGCTAAGCCAGTGGAGGCGAGCTGAGTCGAGACACGAGAGGGCACTTAAGTGTACAGTGGCTTGAGGGACTCACCTGGATAGCGTAGTAGTCTCTGAGAGAGAATTCGATGTTATTCGCGACTCTTCCGCTAGGACCCTTGGCGTTCTGGACGGAGTTTCCTTCAAGGAAAAGAGTGAAGAGATTGTCTCCATTCTTTTTCTTCCCATCCTCATTATTAATCTACAACAAGTAATAGCACTCGAACTTGAGATTTGGGTACTCAACTGAGGATGAGGATGAAATATCAGAAGTGTTGAAATTGTGTTTTCCACTGGGAGTTGAGAAAAGCTAGTGGAACTAAAGAAAAGTGTAACCAACAGTAAGCAATGAAATATGATATGAGAATATTAAGAATATAAAACGGTGAGTTTTGTAGGTACTTGTTATGATCTCCCCTCATTGTTCAAGGCTCTTTCAAGTCTGCTTGCATGAGACGACCCTATACTGAGTGAAGACATCGTTGACGTTCCCATACTTGTAGCCTAACCGCAAAATAAACCCATTCTCTAGTGCAAATCCCAGATTTCTCTATATCCCCACCATCTACTGTTAAACCTAGAAGCAGAATTCCCATTTTGTCTCTCCAGCAACTGCTTCCTGCGCCCTGGTGTCACCAATGGAACATGTTACCAACCAATCAAGTCGAATTGCTATTATAAATTAAATTATAAATCCATAAATTGGTGTAGTTTGACGTGAGTCGCTCACCTTCACAATGCCAGTGATGGTAACAGTGTCGCCAGGGTTGCACGAATCCACAAGGTCGTCTGTGAATTCTACTTCCACACTTCTTGGAACACGCCCTCCTTCATTCTGGGGAAAGACGGAATGCATTAAGAGCCAACTTTCCACATGTTAGTGAGTACTTTCAGCTTTAGAAAACTACGAATTTAAGGGTACGTACATAACCGATTTCATAATTACCTTGGTATCACTACCCCCAATGGACTCTTGCAATTTGATGATTTGCAGATTTTTCGTTTTGGTAAGTGGGGAGGAACAGAGAGGCAAGAAAGTCTTGGAGCGACATTCCTCAGTTGGGCAGCTTTTTGGAGTACCATATGCTCCATCTTTCAGAGGCAGAGATTGTGGTCGACGACACACTGTACAAGCGAAACCCATTCTAGTGCAGAGTAAGCGGGTTGGACCGACCCTGATGACAGTGCCTCCGATTGAGATTAGTTTACCTGAAGGAGACAGTGAAAGGCTGTACCTGTTAGCAATGGCGCAGAGAACGGAGATTTCGAATGAAGCATCATAAATTAAATTAATATGATTTACCAAAGAGTCCAGCCTTAATATCCCGTAGGGGAATCACCGGTTGGTAGTGGACGATTCTTATTCTCAAATACGGCAAATCCAAGTCATCATCACTTGAAGGAAGAGTACAAGCAACCTGAAAATACATAATATAATATTATGCATATAATTTGCATAATATTATTTTTCAGTCTTTCAACCGTAACGTTAAGGGCACCCATGCAACTTTTGAGCTTTACTTGGGTTATGCCTTTGTACAAGAAATCATGTCGCGCCATGTCTTGCATAAATCAACGGCAGTACGTACATCTAAATGTATTCCATAGTATCAAGTACATCTGAGGGCATACCGTATGGAGAGCCAGCCCAAGACAGCTCAAGGTAGGACCAGGGTCTTCTCTGAGATCGTCTTCAAAACTGCTCCATGACGAAAGTAACTGATCGTTCTGCAGGATTACTCTCACATCCAAGTTGAAGTACCGGCAATCTTCAAGTTCCTTGAGAGAAAGTGAGTTCTTCAGAGTTTCAAAGAACTCAACTGCAGCACGAGTCTTGATGACGACTGGAGAGATGGTGCTGTACTCTGAAAAGCGAATCACAGTAGTCTATTAGTACAACTTGGGGAATCATTTCGGCTAAATTATATACTAGAGTAAACGCAAGAAATGGAGAAAATACTATAGTCAATGTACCCACCAACATCAGGAAAATAGCGGCACCAACCCTTATAAGGGACATTGGACAATCCAAGAGTTTCATTCAAGGAAAAATTCTCATAATCAATATCGGCTTCAGTAAATGATGGGATAACTGGAAAAATCAATTGGTATGAAAAACAGCTATTATGTGCATAACATGATTCCTTATTTCATATAAATCAGGTTTCTTACTAGGTTTTGGGGTCCATCCTCTACCCCCACGCCATGCCCCTCTACCTCTTCCTCTCTTGTACCCTGGATCCATCGCATGAGGATTCCTTCTGTAATAAATCGTTAATTTAGTCCATATAATACTAATGTGAGAGGTCAACCTGCACTTTGTTTAGGATGTAGGTACAGGCTCCCTTAGAATTTCCCTCAACAGATTTGTTTCTGTTAACACACAACTCGCCACATCAGTACAGGGTGTTACATCATTTTAACAAAGTGAAGACCTGCTCAGAGAAGGTGCTCATTGAAAGGATGCATTTCATCACCTTTTCAACATCTAATTGGGGTAGGTTTTCAAAGACACATAAATGGTGTTCCTGTGCACTATTTGAGGTGTGGACAATACAGTGCTCGCTTTGTAGAAAAGTTACAGGTTCTCTCGTGTGTTCAAAGTGAGTACGGCTTGTCTATTAACGTAGGTATCTAAAACTAAGGCTGTAAGTACGATGTGGCATTTGAGCGTGCAACTGCTGGTTGAGCAGCAGTTTGTGTAGCCACATTGAAGGCAGCCGACGTCAACCGCCTAGAAGCCTTTGAAATGTGTCTGGGTAGTCGCATGTCAAAGATCCCGTATACGAAACGTTACCAAGTTTTTATTACTTCGGTTTCCTGTATGTCTGTTCGGATGGAATTTTGTAACCCGGTTAAACTAACTTCCCGATGAGCTAGACTTGAAATTTTTAATATATGCCAGAAATCCTTGTCCACATTGAAGAAGCGGTCAGTATCCTATTTGTAACACAACGTGAGAGGGGTTTTCACCTCAAGCAATTAGGAGCGGCAAGATTAGGGGAAGGAGTGGAGTTCGTATCTACCTAATGCCACAACTATTTCGCATGGCATAAGACCAAAGAAAAATTTGACGAAATTTACCTTCGTTAAACGGAGAAGAGATACCGAAAATAACACTAGTTTATCTGGATTTAAACACAATTCTTCGACCATAATATTACTAGTCTTCGAACATAGTACTTACCAATCACGCGCTAACACAACGGCTCCAAACCTTACGATTCGGAAGCATTCAATGCATTTGATAACTCATGTCATAATATATTATATTACTAAGGGCGGAATTCATAGTCCTCACTAAGTTGAAAGGAAATGCTTAAGTGACGATGTGAGGAGAAACGGCGACTTGAGCTAATTCATAGTCAGTCACTAAGGAAATGCTTTAGCAAATGCTTAAGCATTTCCTTTGGCCGTATTCATAGACCGAAAGTCAAGTCGTTACTTTACTTTCAGCCCCATTTTCGCACCGAAATCAGAGGTAGCTCGGAACCTACCTTAAGCATTTCCTTAACTGAAGTCATCGTGATTAGTATAGATACGGAGATCTCCGTTGTTACATTCGTTTGTTACTTTCATTTCATTTCGCATTTTCATTTCATTATGGAGTATCAACACATTTTCGAGTATGATGAGTGGGATGAGTTCGACGACCAGGATGATCGTATGACGATAGTTCGAAGGCCCCGAAGGTATGTAAACACCTGGCGAAGTGGTTGTTTTTCAATTGTTTTCCAACCTTTATTGGAAAACAATCAATTGTTTTCCATGCTTTTGTGTGTGTTTCTTTTTTATACTTATAGAAAGTTCAAATATATGTAGGTATTTTTAATGAGGCAGATACAACGAAGTGAAATATTTTGATCAATTATAGGTACATACGGGATGCACAGAACCCTATGGAAATGTTGGACGACGCGCAATTCAGGGGAAGATTCCGTTTTCGGAAGGATACCGTGATTGATCATTACCTATCATTATCCATGGTCGCCAAATAACAGAGGCTTTCCCTTACACAAGTTCTGGTAGGGTTGTGGTTTTATGCCATATCTTCGTATGCCGAGAAAAAATATTCATGTTGGGTTATGATTGTTTCCCTCATGCTAGCCCTACATTTTGAGAATAATGTAAGATACATTATTTACCTAGTTTTTAATGAGAAAAATTTTGAAAAATTCTTGTAAATAAACTTTTGTGAATAACTTGTATGATTCATTAAGTAGGTACCCAATTTTCAAATACAGAACAAATTGAGTTGATGCAATTCAAAACAAGAACACAGTGTAACGCTTGGTTTATTATAATTCAACTGGTATAACTAGGAACCTACAAGTATATAATATACTTACTTGTGTGGAGAAGGTTATCGACCATATTCCGATATATATATGTGGGATGTAGAGGATCTCGAGGTTCGGTCACAATTAAAGACGTGTTTCCCAACGATTCGACTATTTATTTAGTCATTTACAAGGGCTACGACAGAAAAGATAGCACAATCCGGACTTGATAAAACTATTGGCTTAATTTGTATGGATGGGTACATGTAGCTGATATGCTAGGCGATTTTGTGTTCGTACTTACAGAGTGCAGGCTTCTTCCAAGTCGGAAAAATGCACCATTTAAATAGCTCACTTAGGTTTAAGAGAATTACTAGAAGACGGGTAAAGCACATGTGCCTCTGGATTCCACTATACAACTAAAGACTACACTGATATTTGGAGGATATTTGGGTGATATTTGGCCTAGCGGTAGGTACATGAAACTGGCGGGGGGTTGGGCAGAAAGGTACTGTTTGTAGATATGTAGGTAGGTATACTAATGACTGGGTGAAGGGTTTACACTGGTTCTCATAGGATTTTTCTTAAAACTAGTATGAATGGCATTACTGTATACTTTGCTCAAATTCTTTACATCTGATCTCTTATTAACTACTGATTCTTTGGTTCGTTCTATCAATATCATCTCCCTGATCTCCCTCTTAAATTTATTGCTTTCATATCCAACTATTTTCGTGTCATCAAATGTGAAATTGTGGCTTACTCTCCTGGCATGGGATCTTAAAGCTGTGGTATCTGTGGAATTTGGATGTTTCGTGAGAGTATTAACACTATTTTGGTGAGCATTCAGTCTCAACTTAAGGAGGCTACGTCGAGGCTTATTAATATGTAACCTTCTGGCATTCTTACTTTTGATATTTTATTTTTAAAATCTAATGAGTCCCTAACCAGTCCCTAATGAGTCCCAGAAGGTTACATATTAATAAGCCTCGACGTAGCCTCTCTCTTCACAAATTTACCATTAATGTCTCAGATATACCATCATCTAACATTGAATCGTCCATCCGTCCCGTAAATAGACAACCATGTTAATATTCCACCCTCCCCTATATCAAAAACATGACATGTTTTTGATATAGGGGAGGGTGGAATATTAACATGGTTGTCTATTTACGGGACATACATTGTATGAAAAGATTAATAAAATATTATCTGCTACTAATGATTCAGCCAAAATTTCATTAAAAACTCAATAAATTCCACAACTCAATAAATTCAACAACCTCAATAAATTCCACTTCTCAAACACCAAGTCTCAAAACCAATGAAATCAGATTTGCTATACCAAATGCCTTGTCAATGTGGGAAAACATTCATAGGCCACTCCCACCTCAAGTTGAGACTGAATGCTCACAAAAATAGTGTTGATACTCTCACGAAACATCCAAATTCCACAGCTTTAGTTGGCCTAACTAGTAATTCTCTTAAACCTAAGTGAGCTATTTAAATGGTGCATTTTTCCGACTTGGAAGAAGCCTGCACTCTGTAAGTACGAACACAAAATCGCCTAGCATATCAGCTACATGTACCCATCCATACAAATTAAGCCAATAGTTTTATCAAGTCCGGATTGTGCTATCTTTTCTGTCGTAGCCCTTGTAAATGACTGAATAAATAGTCGAAACGTAGGAAAACACGTCTTTAATTGTGACCGAACCTCGAGATCCTCTACATCCCACATAATATGCTTACTTGCATACTTGCTTACTTATATATACTTACTTGCATAATAATAATAATATATTATATGCTTCACATATTATGAAGTTTGTAATGAAGTATAATGCTGGTAATATAGTAATAAAGTATAGTTCTATGGTATAATAACAAGGTATAATTACAGTTTTCAGTTAAGTAATTACATTTCTGATTCCTTCTCCTATTTATTTTTTATGAGTATTTTTTTTTTTTTTCTGATTGACAAAGTTCCTCTTCATGGCGGATTTGATTTTGGAAGAGCTCATTTTTCAGTTCTTCCGCCTTCACTCATGCTCCATGAATTGTTGGTTTTGTTTGATGCGAACCTCGAAGTCATCCATGCTGGATTTCTTTCCTGCAACAGTTTATTAAATTACCACTGAGAACTATGTTATTTTTTGTTTAAAAGTACACTAAATTTTTTTAAATCTATAATGTGAATGATTGAGTGAGTGAATTGAATCGAATTTGCAATGGGTCCAAAATTTTAGGAATGACGCTAAACAGGCGAATTTTAGAAGAAATATCTGGGTTTATGTAACATGACATGTTACATAAACCCAGATATTTCTTCTAAAATTCGCCATTATGATCTTCGCCATATCATTATGATCTTTATGATAATGATTATTATCTTCACCTCAATGATAATTATCATTATGATCTGAGTGTAGAACCGTAGGTCTACCGTTTGTTGTTAATGTTGTACCGAGTGGTCTTTCGTCGAATATGATTGTGATGTTTGATATGATTGTGATGTTTGGAATATCTTATTCAAATATGACCAAAATTCAAAAAATATGTAGCCTTCCAAAGAACTCAAAACATTCCCAAAAAATGTGTCTTCTATAGAAAATTGAACAACGAATCCGAATATACCCCCATATTGGGGTCTAGAATGCTTCCTTCCAGGTTATTTAATGGAAAAGTCCAGGAAATCACGATTTTTTAATGATTTTTTCTTATCTTCGGACGCTTTACGCATGATATAGAAGAAAAGTGACAGTTCTTATTTTTATCCATAACGTTAGACTTGTCTGCATAGAATGGAACCAACCACAACTTTACAGGCTCAAAACCCTACTCCTCAGTTACCCTTTCGTTTTATTGAAACATTACTAGAATAAATGGAAGATAAATGTATCATATTCGACGAAAGACCTCTAGGTACAACATTAACAACAAACGGTAGACCTACGGTTCTACAGTCAGATCATAATGATAATAATTATCATTATAATTATTGTCATTGAGGTGAAGATAATAATCATTATCATAAAGATCATAATGATAATGATTAATTTTACGCTATTTCATTATATCGTGACGGGACGGTTGTGAAAATCGATCGAGGAACTTTCTTTCTAATATGAGGAAAACATCTTAACCAAGCAATTTCGCCTCGACGTGACCGGTCGAAAAACAAATGGAAACGTCCTGTTAATCATTATTATCACCTAAATGGTAATAAAAAGATGACGAATGCTGAACTTACTTGGCAGCGTTGTCCTGTCGAGCAGTTGAACTCTTCGGCTATCTTTTCCCATGCCTTCTTTTTTTCATCACAGACACGGCATCGCCCTTTTTGTTTTCCACTTCTCTCCAAATAAGAAAGCCAAATATGTTTAAAATCGAGAATAACAAACGGGTTGAAATCGAGGTGACGACGAGTTGAAGACTGGTAATGCTCGGGGCTGAAGGAGTGGCGACGGATTTGGGAAAACCCATGATTTCATCTCTTGAGTACAGTTCGACGACCCCACAATCACTATTAGACAGTTCCTAAGGGGATAATAAGTTTGAACTGTCCAAATTGAACTCTTTTCAATGTCACAAACCTATAAAATCACGTACAAAATATAAACACAATTGCAACCTTCTGGCTGGTTACCCACCGTCGGAGCTGCCAACTTCAGGTTCAACAAGAAAAATTATGACTTTAGCAAAGATTTTTCTTAACTTACGAAAGTTAAGTTTTTTTTTTGCTAAAGTAAAGATTTTTCTTGACTTCCGGAAGTCAACGACTATGAATTAGAAATCAGACTAAGCATTTCCTTTAGACATTTCTTTACTTTCGGAAGTTTAGATATTTCTTTACTTTAGGCAGGACTATGAATTCCGCCCTAAGTCTTGTAGGGCCTAGGAGCACTTCTTGGATTCTCTTTCTTCCTGATCACAATTTTAGCTAGAATCGAGAAATACCAATGCACCGCGCCAAATTCAGATTACTTCTTCTTTGATGGATTCACAACCGATGAGCGCCGTGGTCTATGGAATAAGGGTTGATCATGTCGGACACAATTGTTGTAGTAATGGTTACCTACGTCGTTGTATTGGAAAATGAAGTAAACTTGAAAACTGTTTTTACATCATAGACACGAATTGAATTGGATTATTGATTATTTGGAAGAAAAACGTTGATAAATTTTAAAATTACGTAAATAGATTATTGTTCCGTTCCTCCCCTGTGCTTTGATAACTTCTTTGAGAGCCCAACCCGCCCATGGAAGTCAGATTTATGGTATCCATAACCATGGATGCTACTTGACTACCTATGGAATAATAGATTTTTATACTTGGTCAGTGTTTTTGTGGAATCCATGGATGTAGTCAAATTTCTTTCATCTAGTGAGTGTGTGCTGTGTCCCAGTCAGATTCCTTGGTCGTGAGTTTATGAGTGTGTGGCGGGATCTGAATATCCTCTAAAATTTTATTTTGTTCGGTTGAGTATTTATTATTTTGTAAAGTTACTTCTCCATCTAGATGGCGGCATCTGCTATGAACTGATATTGGTCCTTTCTACCATTAATTAGCGCATTGCGCACAACTCCATTGGCTGATAAGCAATCCTAGATTACGACGTTACGTAGTGTCAACCAAAACAATGGATGATGAGTTTGAGGATAGGATATTTTATCAAACGTATCTAGCTCACATGAAGCTGTTATCCAAGTTTTTCGTTGGGATTCCTCTCAACTTTCCCTATGTTAACTATGTATGGAAACTCCTGAGGTTGTATGTGATCAAACCCGAGGTGGTCCTCATCACCCTTTGCATTGTCGTAATCTGCCTGTACATTCAGTTCGTGGACGTTTGGAGTCGAAGTTTGGTTGACCGCATTCGGCTGTCTGTGTCCGGCAATGTCACCTCCAGAGGGACTCCGAAGATGTTCAAAGGACTGGGTGATTTCGACCCTAGTAGCACCTGGGAGCTGATAGAGGACAACGTCTCTGTATATGCCATTCAGGGTAGACGTCCCAGAATGGAGGATCGTTTCGTTGTAAATCCTGACATAAATGGAACTGGGATCTCGCTGTTTGCTGTGTTCGATGGACATGGCGGCGAGGTACGTTCAATCCTTGCAATTATGATGTAATAACCCCATTACAATACCACCAAGTTTGATTTGTCCATTTCGTACTAAAGTTTGACTCTATACGAATTACGATTCGTAACCCGGAAAAGGAGAGGGGAATGGAGAAGGGAAGAGGGTTCGAGCTATTTATAAACTAGGTCTGCCGAGCTCCTTGCTTTTCATATTTTGTCATTCATAGCCCTTTGATGGATCTGCGCAAAGTAACTTGATAGCTTTGTTCGGCCCCTGTAGATGATAAATAACTAAGTAGGTACTTTCGTGCAAACAACTAAATGCGCTTAGAAATGCTTCTTGTTTTAGACGTCTCTACAAAACATTACGTCTTCCTCACAACTTCTACTTCCTCCAACAGCAGACATTTTGCTATTTTAAATTATTACCTAATGATAATTGTGGGATCTTGACTAATAAAATGCAATCTAGATGAAATAGAGCTCCTACACAAACACTCAAAATCAAACTAACCCAAAAGGCACTTTTGAACTTTTCCACATTACCAACCTCTTCACCCCCAACCAATGAATTGACAGCATCTGTTCCCTGTCAACAAGTATGAAAATACTACAGGAAACTGACGACCGAGCTATATAAATAGTTCCTTTCCGAATAATATTCCCTATTTACAGAAAGCATAAGTGGGCAATATAAGGAAATGCCTTTATTCCAATCATTTTCAGCATTACCTACTTTGTTAATGAATAGTTTACGGTGGCTAGGGTAATACTGATATCAATATAGGTGATAAAAATGTTTTTTACATTTCTATGGAAGGAAATTAAGTTTGTCTGATTGTAATTGAGGCGGTAGGTGGAAAAGGGGCGCATAGGTCGAAAATGAGTTTTGAAAACCCTTAGACTATAAGCGTTTGAAGTTTTAAATTAGTATAAAACACAACTTTTTGACCTTCTACCATTTTGCCGAATTTGGTTTATTACCTTCTACCATTGGAATCGACCATAGAAAGCTTTTTTTTTTTTTTTTAACCCCCCTCAAACGTACCTCCATCTCTCACTGCTTATGTGTCCACTGGGCCTTAGATGTAGTAAAAAGCATCGGAGCGGTTTTATAGCACAAATTCAACGTTATAACAACTTCTGACTGAAAGGATGGTGCTATGTTTGATATTGATTCAACACGCTATAACGAATAATCGATATCCCGACCAATTCTTGTCGGATCGATTTGAAAATTGGACGAAGGATTGAAGGAAAGATGGTTAGGTATGTAGTTCCTCTTCGTCCACAGATGTGTTTCAAATGAACCTCCAAGATCAAGCGATCCATCAAATCCACACCGAGATTACGCTCGTTGGTTGAGTATGCACTACAGTGCCTTTCACTACGATAAGGTGGTATGGACTGCTTGTAGGTAACAATGCACTGTGTCATTCTAGGATTCAGCCGGATGCCATTTCGCTTCCCACCCAGTGGGATATAATAATATTATATCAAATTTAGTTCTAGGTATTTTAAATTCTATAAACTTGTGCTGGCACGTTATTTACTGGAAATCTAAGAACACGATCCGATTGGTGTAGAAATGCCTCAAATAGATGTAAGTAGGCATTGAAAATCCTGAGCAGGTAACTGAAGCCCTCCTACCCTAAGGACATGTTTCATTTTCCCTTACATGAAATATTCATTGATGGTTTTCTTTCTTATAGTTTGCTGCTGACTATGCGCGTGACAACCTCATCAATAGTTTGAACAGCAAAATCATCGAGATTAAAAGGATGATCAAAGAAGGCATTCCAGAGAAAACTTACAACACCCGACGTGATTCGACTTCGAGAGAGGTATGAAGTGCTGACATACATGTTTTTTTGCTATACCAATTCCTTTGTCTGAGAGTTCATTTGATCTTCGGTAATGAGGGCTTGGAGTCTTAATCAAAAAACCCCCAAGTCAGCAAACTGCTTCATCTCCGCGCTAGCAAAAGGGCTGTTATTGCCACGTATTTTGCGTTCAGGGATACTAAGCACTGAAAAGTATTTTTATTTTCCTGATGATCTCGCCTGCTGTTTTCGTTTTTTAATGGGATGATTTCCAGGAATGTATGATTTTTATATTTCCCAATATCCATGCCTAAGCATTGGAATGGATACGCTGAAGCAGTTGATGACGGTATAAAAGGCTCCTTTGGGTTGTTGTCCTGAAACATCTGACAGATAGAGAATCTACCTTACGAAGTCAGTGATCTCTGAAGACATTCGAGGCCAATACATGATCGTGCGGATCCGGGCAAGAGATTTGATACCCAAGTGGGCTAACGAATGAATTTGGTCAATTATCCTCTTCCTTAGCTCGGGCATTTTAGAAGATTGAACCATCTTGTTCAACATGGTAAATAACCATAGAACCTTAAAACGTACTCTTATCAAATCTTAGAAGCCTTCGAAACTTACTCTCGTCAAATCTTTCAATAAATTTCAGATTGGCTGAGGTCTTCAATTTTTGTGAGCCATTTCCCAGGATTGAATTTGAAGTGTCTCTAATGATGCTTTGGTTCTGTTTCGAAACCTTATCCCAAACACAACCATATTTTATCCAAGTTCTACCAAAGAACGTTCGATATTTGATTCGCTATTACGTTTTTCGCTTGTCCTGAAACGTGAGGTTCTTTCACTAACAAGCTCTCACATCTAGTCCGACGATATGAAGAATTATCATGCGCATGGTCATTTTGTACAAAATCGATAACACAACTTGATTGATTTTAACATGAATAATGTTTTTGCGGTGGCCTACCAGAGTTGAAAAGCGTAACGAAGTTTAAGTCACGAAATTATGTCACGAAGATTTTTAATGATTTTCACGTACAACCGAGCCGTTTCTAGGGAAATGAAACTTCTTTAGTTTTCAACGGACAAAAATCGTTCTCCATTCGTTGGAAAGCCTTTAATTTATGCATAAATTATATACTGCCAAAACCGCTGTAAATATCAAAGAAGCTGAGATACAGCCCTGAGTAAATAAAACTGTAAACAACATTCGGACGCAAAAACATTATTCATGTTTTGCATAGCAAATACCTCGTTCTATACAAAGTATTTTTAAATAATTTCTGCTGGTCTGTTGATAACTGTACTGTGAATATTCATTGTGTAGATGATTGGGAAGCCTCCACCGTCGCCGCGGATTGGGCAGAAGTCATCCCCACTGGAAAAGAAGCCTAGTTTCAAGAAATCCATAGAAGAAGGTACCGGTAATATCACTTCATTTCGAATGCCCTGCACTCCAAATTCCCCTACTCGCCCTCCACTTATGTTTGCCTACCAACCCCTTCTGAATTATTGGCTCGAATGAGTTTCTCTATACCTCTTTGTTCCTCTGGATTTCCATCAAGATCAGGGTCTTTTCGAGTCTACTTTGCTAAGGAACGTCCTGTTTATAAAACAAGGTTCTCAATGATACATTAGCCTAAAACATAAACGACCACCGCTGAGGTAATTTCACATCAAGGCAAGCAAATATCGTGGCGCCAAAAAGCTTCATCTCTTATTCAAACATATCCAGCCTCAACTTTTCGTTCCATAGTAGAACGCCTTGTAACTTATTTCAAGGTACTAGTGATGCCTCGATAACGAAACTCGAAACTCTGGAAAAGTTTCGGATTCGAGATAGTGGCTGATTCAAGGGAGGGCCCTCCCCTAGAGCCAAAAATCGGCAATATTCCAGTAGTTGTCGAGTGAAACGTCTCAAAAGAGTGATAAACCTACCCCATTTCATTACCCTCACCGATATATTCAAACGTTGAAAAATATTGGAGAATGTTTCATTCAGTTAATTGTTATTTACAGGGACGAGAAAAAGTGGAGTGATAACTGATCCTCTCCTCCTCCAAAAACTGGCGTCCATCCCCCGTGCATTGACGAGGGAGGTGAAACCGACAAAAGAAGCTCCGTACGTCCAACCAGAAACATCGTCTTACATTGTAAACGAGTCGAAAATCAACTTCGGGCGACTTCTTACTGACGAAGTTCTAGCGGCTGATCGCCTTCTCGTGGAAGCTGCCAAAAAGAATTACGATGTCGCTGGTACCCGCCTTTTCTAATTATTCGGTTTTGGTTGTTGTTTGGTTTAAGGGATTGGTATTTATTGCAATCGTGGTGACTCATCGACTTAGTGGCCGAATTGGAAAGGTGGAATCCTCTTTGATGGTCTCCGTCTGGGAAAAAAAAAGTTACAAATTGCATTTTGCAAAGCTACGACGTGTAGACTGATCCCCTTGAGGAGTGAAAATCATTTCTGTTTTCACTCAATGGTTTATAATATAAATCAGAAAATAATAAACCGGAGTGGACAAATTTTGAACATTTCATCTTTTTGAAGGAAAAGTATAATATAGGTAATATTTTATAATACACAATGGTATTTTATTCTGAATGAGGGAACCGAGTGTTTGTATGGACAATATATTATATATATACTAAACTCCGAGCCGATCTAATAATAATAAATGTATAATATAAGTTAGGATTGAAATAATGAATGTAAATTGTTCATATAACTGATGGTTTTCTACCTACCTACCTGGTGGGTCCTACCAAATATTCGAAAATGTCGAATATTTGGTAGGATCCACTAGGTAGCTAGGTAGAAAGATAATTTAATTATCTTCTTTCCCCAGACACGAAAAGTGATAACGATAATTTATTTTGAATTCCAGGTACAACCGTTCTAATTGCTATGATTGAAGGATCTAAACTTATTGTAGCAAATGTTGGAGACTCCAGGGGTGTTATGTGTGACTCCAAAGGGCGAGCGATTCCTCTATCATTTGATCACAAGCCGCAACAGGTACAGCATAATATTATTGTTACATGATATAATTGTATAGGAAGCAATGACCACCTGGTGACAAAGTCGCTGATTCGATTAACGTTACTGGAGGGGGGAGGCGCCTGAGCGTTGGAGTAGAATACTCCAATGAGGTTAAATAAGTAACACTTGCTCACAGGCGAATCAGCATTACCCCCAATATACTTACAACTTTATTTTGAAATGGCCTAACAGCTCTGTGACTTGGTTTTGAAGTTTCTGTTACCATTTGGTTGCAAAAACAAAAGTTTCCAGGTTCATCTGCTCATTTATAAAACAAGTCAGTTCTCATCATAATCCAACGTGTTTTAAAGGAGAATAATAAAGTCTAAAGTCGTTTATTCCAAGAAAAGGGATGAATGACTGCAATTGGGACGGATGACAGACAGGAACATGATCAATTTTCCAAAAATGATTTCAAAGCTTGGGCGTCCTTCACATGCGGAGCCCACAAATATCGTTGACAGTCTCAGGAACTACTTAGGGGCATCCTTTACATTTTGCCACATTTCTGGCGATTGGACCGTGCAACCGTGTTGCGAGCTCGACGGCTGATGAACAACAATCAGAGATTGCGTCGGTGGCGATAACATTCGTCCAAGCCATTGTTTTTGGTTTATTTCCTGTTCATACTGAATCAAATTCTCAACAAACGCCTTCTTTATTTTGTGATATTCAAAAATTGGCTTGCGGATTTTTGGAAATGCATTATTTCGTAGGTTGACCCCAATTGCTTTTTTAATTTGTTTCTGCTTGGGGCTCGATTTTTTACATCTTTGGCGCTATTATTGGGCCTCCTCAGGTATCCTCTTCTACTCGTTGCTGTCAAAGGCAGCCGTGCGCCATCTTCTAACTCTGAGGCTTCGGATATCAGCCTCCACATATCTACCCATCCCATTCGCGGCCCATACTTTCAGTGAAGTCTCTGCTTGTGATTGAACGAAACTATCAGGCACTTGGTAGAGTTCTTCAAGTTCCTCATTCTTTCTCATCTTCCATCTCTGTTCCTCCTGGACATAGATCCTTAAATTTTACTGAGAACTTTTCTCTCACAGGCTTGGAGCTTTTCTTTTCAGTCTTTGGTCAGAACCAAAGACTCAAGAGCCACACGTTACAACTGGCCTTTTGAGGAAGCCCCCAACCTCAGCCAATTTAATGGCTTCCATTGGTTCCACTGGAGGAATCGAATTAAAATGAAAAATTAACAAGACTGAGACACCAGAAGGAACAGGATGGAAGTGTACGATGCTTGGAAGTAGGTAGTAAGAACCGTGTCAGCGAAGTGTGTCGCTTGAGTGAACAGGGAATCGTTATTTCACGTGTATCTCTGGTGTGAAAGCGGCCCCAAGGGAACTCGATTCCTCTATTAACTTCCGGGTTCGGCAACAATCCCCCCCCCCCCCCCCAGCTAGCCGCTAATGTTCGATAGTTGAATTGAATAATAATACTATACTGCGGTGCTTGATTGCCTACATAAAAAACCTGCATAGAGCTGTGCCATTTCAGGGGTGTGGGCCACAGGTTTATTAGATCTGTTGGCTTTGATCCCTAACTGTATATTTCTTCCTACTGTGCTTTCAATCCCTTTTAAATTGTATTGTATACTATACTTTTTCCTCCCATCTTCATTAATGTCCAATATTGTAATTATTTATTCCTTTTTTTATTGTATTTTTAGTTTTCTCTTGTAATATTATGTACTTACAATAAATGTTTCCTATTGTATTCTTATGGCTTTGTTCCTATTGTTTCTCTTACTGTTGTTGTAGAGCCGGGAAAAGAAGAGAATTGAGGAGGCTGGCGGATCTGTGAGTTTCAATGGGGTGTGGCGGGTGAGCGGGATCCTTGCAACTTCT
The DNA here is from genome assembly GCA_963920205.1 of Stenodema calcarata. Taxonomy (NCBI): domain Eukaryota; kingdom Metazoa; phylum Arthropoda; class Insecta; order Hemiptera; family Miridae; genus Stenodema; species Stenodema calcarata. The sequence continues at coordinate 31,248,183 of OY986049.1, read as the reverse complement.
CGGGCAATGGGCGACTACCCGCTCAAGGACAAAAAGTGGGTCATTGCAGACCCTGACATACTCACATTTGATCTTTCAGACCACAAGCCAGAATTCCTTGTTCTCGCATCTGACGGCCTCTGGGACACTTTCTCCAACGAAGATGCTGTCTCTTTCATCAGGTTAGCTTATTTTTTCTTCTTGACAATACAGCCGTTACAGATGTGCATCATACTGAGGCAGCGACTCGTAGACATAGGACGAAGGAGACCTACTCTGGTGGACATGCAAGCATTCTACAAAGTATGGGTATGGGGATTTTCCAAATGAGGAGCGACTAGTTTTGGTATATGACTGAGAAGGAGTTCATGGTCAGAGTGTCCCAACAGTATGAGTGGACCAGACCTCCAGATCAAAACAGAGACATCGTCATGTTAATGTTTACCGATGGCTACATGCTACTGTACACCAGGCCTTTGTGTGGTGGAGATTATGAAGAGGAGCATCAGAGGGAGGAAGGAACTCATATTCTCAGACAGTCAGGCAGCACTGAAGGCCCAAACCAGGTCAAAAGTGGTAAAGGAGGGCTGGGAGGCGCTGAACTGCCTGGGAGCGGAGAACAAAGTCACCCTGATGTGGGTGGGTACTGGGGTGGAAGGCAACGAAGGAGTAGATGGTTTGGCATGGCAAGGGGACCTCCATAGTATTTGTGGGGCATTGCAATTGCTCGGTTCAATCGTCCAGGAAGTTGACAATGACAGCACTTAGTACGAGAATAAGCTCAAAAGCCTTGGAACTGCCATGGAGAAAAATGAGACCCCTGGTGGGGATGCTGACCGAGCATGGGTGCTTCTGTAAACATCTTCTCAGCAACGTAGAAAACACGGGAGATCCGCCGTGCAGAATTTATAGAAAGGAGAACGAAACGGAGCCTCACCTCCTGAAGGGCTCAAAGAACGAGAAGCTTGCCGATACAGATTCTATTGCTCCCTGGCACCAGAGGAAATCATGTTTGTAAAAAACCTGGTAGGTTGGGATCATCAGTCTAGTAGAGGAGTAGAATGGACCCAGGGTCTATAGGATGGCTCACAGGGCAAGGCTCCGCATTGTAGATAGATTGTAGTAGGGATCGGACTGGTCCCCATCCGCTGTTCTAAAACCTGGGCTTATTGCCCGCACAATAAGTCTCTGCTACAATCTAATATAAACTAGGTACTTTTTTTTCTTCTTTCAGTAAACATTTCTGTTGATTCGAGTACGAGGGATCCAGAAAATAAGGTTACAAGTGAAGACACAAGTGGATGAAGGTGCTAAGTAACAAAAGTAAAATGTCATGAAAATTGAGTTTGCGTACTTGCCTATGTTCTTTGGTTCGGAATTTTTCTCTTTTTTTCTTATCCAAGGTGTTGCTAAGGTGTTGTCGATCATGTACTGATGACCATAAACCTAATATTTTGAGGATTATCTGCGCTACGCGCTACTACATGAATTATCGAAAAAATGTTACATAGCACCTTCTTCCACTCGTGTCTTCAAGTGTTCTGGAGGGCTATCAACTCGTATTTTATTGTTTCAGAGCGCGCCTCAACTCCGAGCCCCATTGTGGTGCAAAGTCCATCACACTCCAGTCGTACCAGCGAGGGTCTCTAGACAACATAACCGTGCTTGTCATCAACCTTTCCAATCACAAATGGACCTAATCAATTTTTACCTCTAAGACTAGGGGAACAATAGTAGTGGGGTGTTGCTTTGTAAAAATCGAAAGAAAAATTATATAAATTCGTCAAATTTTAGACAGGTTTTTTTCAATCCAGGTAGGATTGAAATCGGTTCTCTGCTTACGACCTATCTTTGCTCAAATATTAAATTATTACGACATTAAACGTTTTGATACTGGGATTCAAGTAAAATTAAATTAAATTCGTGTTTTTTCAAGCTTTGAAGCCAAAATAGGAGATACTTCGCCTTTACGTCTGGTACATTTCCCTTGCGCAATTATGTCGCTTGTGTCAAGAATTAAGTTAGTAATGGTTGTCATCACAACTGGAGCTTATCACCATAATTGACTCCTCTAGATGGAGGGAAGAGCCCGCCAGTCATCATTTCATAAATACAAGTTAGTTCTCTGCGTTTTAAATGCTCTTATCTATAATAACGACTGAAATCTAGAAGAATATTCAAATATTATCAATTCCCCATGCCAAAAATATCATTGTAGTTATTATAAATATTGTCAAGTGCCAAATGGCAATTCAATTATGATATCGCTATTTGTAAGCGAACTGTTCTGAAAATTGGTCCACTTGATTGGCGAGTAAAGAGCTGTTTGTTGGTGGATGTATCATGTTTTGTTTTAACTGCAAGTGTTTTACAACTTGCGTCAAAATTTGTTGTTACTTCCAATGTGTGGAGAAAGGTGGATAGCAATACTGTACCAACCGATAATAGATGTGATTCCAATTGGAATGCGTCATCAAGGGGTGGAGTTGAAAAGATGATTATTGCGTTAAAGCGATAGCGGGGTATATGAAATGTAATTGGGACTAACCATTGATTGGATCTTCTAGTCAAGGTTCTTCTATCTTTTTCAACACTGACAACAATTTAAATAGAACGGTCTTATGCCAAGAAAAATTGAAGAACTTTTCAGGGTAGCCTAGGTTGTGGACACGTGCCAACGTTTTGAGGAAGGAGTACAGGTCCTGTTGTACTATCCACCAGTCCTGTCCTTCACCAGTTCATTGATATAATTTTTTCAGTGACAGCCGGTAGTTTAAACAGCCTCGTCAACTTAATTTATGCGTCCACTAAAGGTATATGACGAGATCGTGTATTAATAAACTGGCCTGAGCCTATCTGCAAACTGCACGAGTTCCTTGACCGACGCCAATTTAAGTCCGGGAAACACCTGTCGATCCGATTGATGAGCATGAGATTCGGGTAGGTGTGGGATTGGAAGAAATATTCAACATACCATACACGCCTCAGAATCCTCCCCGATTTCCGTCTCGAAAAGCATTTGCCAGTCGTGGTCGTGATTCCATATCCAGCACAACATGTGTGCGAATTTTAGTACCAGTCATTTGGCCATTCAAGGCAACGTTTGGACGATGAAGAAGAAGAAAGTCAGATTGGAGAAAGAGATGAGGGCGGACGTTTTAGGTGCTCCGAGCTTGGAGACAAAGATCTGTGGAAGGAGCATCTCACTCTTTTCGTTCACATCTTTTGGACGATAAAGCCGAATTTCAGCAATATCAAAGTCGTCGTACAATGAACTGGAACTCAAACTCCTCAATTAGCTTCTCGGGCTTGATAGTCATCATTCAGGCTACAAATTTATTAATTAGAAAATTTGCGTCCGACAGTCACGTCCTGCAGCCTTGAAAACGAATGGTGAGCTGAATCAGAGTCGGGCGGGAATGCTGTGGACTACAGCGTTCAGAGTCACATACTATTGACCCACGTCCGTCTGTATGATCGGAGTCGGATTGGACAGGTGTGTCCCGGCCTTTACCTTTCATTTCCTGTCCGCAACTAGCACGGAGCCCTTCAGATTGTGTTCGATCACTAGCAATTTTTGATGAATCATGTTTAGCAATCGCCTTTCTGATCCCCCTCAGAATTTGTTGGTTTACATTTCAAGAAACGTCGAAGTCGAGTATCGAATAAAAAGAAGAGCCCTTCGGTCCGCTTTTTAACTTTCAATAACTTTTTAGTTCAAATGACACTGCAGTTCGAACCCATTTTCTCTGTTTCCAAAATGACCAAACTCAGAATTGTAATTTACATTATTCGCACTACCACGCAAGGGCCAATCCATAGTGTTTTAGAGGGTGTTTCTACATACCTACTTATAGTCGTTTGTAATATTTCGTTAAAAACGAAAAAAAAATTAATTAATCCTCCTTAATGTTTTAAGCCGTGATGATGAGGTTGTGTACTTAAATGTGATTTAATTATTTATATACTGCTCATTAGAGTATTGAACAGTTTTATTTTTCAATCATTTTTAAATGTCAATTGAGGACTGTGAGGACAGAATACTTACTGCCTCTCTTGAAATAGTAGTTACCAACTGTTTTGGATTTTGTAAGTTAATATCTTACTTACCTATGTGAAGCTCCTGTTATTTGTTCATTACATTGTTCACATGTGAAAATGGCCCGCAGTTGATTCAATCATTATCCCTTATTTGCGCCTCAACTAGTCTGGTGTAGACGGTACTTTAAGTGTCTTTCAATGTTACAGAAAAGGTTAAAATGGACATCATCATCTCCAAACATCGAAGCCGGAACAGTCGTAAAGTCATACCATTAGACTTATTGTAGTTCCCATCCTGGGAAAGACTCGGTTGTTTGTGTTGTCACCGTACCAGTAGTTGATCTTGTTCCACTCTTGCCTATGAAATGTTATTTAATAATCAGGGTTGGCAGCGACCGGATATTGCGAGAATTACGCGTAAATTTCGTGTTTCTACCGGGAATTTAAAAATATTTATTACCGTTCACCATCACACTAGAGTTGAAATATCGACAGCCCCACTGCAAAAGCCTGTACGTTCAAAACAAAACAAAATGTTCAGGGAACGATGAAAAGTGTTTTTCAACAGAAACTGTAACTAACCGGCAGATTACTACAAACATCCATTGAGGAGCAATGCAGCTCGATTCTGTCTGTTCAGAAGGCCCAAACTTACCAGTAAAGTTCAAAACCTTATTTTCGGAAAAAATTGTTCTTGCAGACTTTTGCAGCGGGGCTTCGATATTTTGTGTGTAATTTCAACATATTACAGCTATGTATCACACAATGGATTCATGTTGTTTATTATGAAAATAGACAATTTAAAAAATAGAAACGCTACGTTCAAAAGGAGAGGGTAAGGCAGTGGGGATTAAAAGTGAAGACGGTACAGGGAAGGAGATAAGATTGTCGACTTCGACGTTTTACTGCGTCTTTAGGCTATGGCTACGGTTTCTGGCTACACTTAGCCGGAATTCCTCAAGGATGAGCGGTGCTATTCATAGAACAAATACATTTGGGGGCCCAAATCACTCCTCGACTCGAGGGATCTGGCAGCCCTGCTAGATAACAGCACCAATTTTAGCGGTGAATAAGTAGGTTAGTTAACTCCACACCACCTTGGGCAATTGGTTGACATTCATTTCTGCACTTTGCATACATTGAAATTCACAACCGTGTTACTATCACCCTGCTTTAATTGGTCAGCTACACATGGACAGTGAATGTGTAAAACCGTCTAAGTTCAATTTTGGCCGAAAATAAGGATTTGAGCTATACTAGTACATTGTGGCCTTGCGCAGCTCCTTGATCCTTAAAAATGGTTCTACAATAAATAATTACTTCTCTATGACAGCTTGTATAACCGAGCCTGGAGTCATGTTAGTTAGGATTTATGTGATTTACGAAGTTTTTTTCGCCTGTTGAACAATTTGTGATATTCAACGTAGAATGTCATGCTAAGAACTCGCCACCGTCTGGCCCCCTTTTCATTGTTTCCAATAACATTTATTTTTATAAAATTTAATACAATTTAAATTTAGAATTATAAACTTTAATTTTATTGGAAACAATGAAATTGGAGCCTATGAATGTCGAAAGGTGACGAGTTCTTAGCAAGTGTTGCTGACCAATTGAAGCAAGGTGATCGTAACACGATTGTGAATTTCAAAGGCCTTATTTAATAAGACCAATGCTTAGCATTGTGCCTCTGTTTGAATTTTTATTAGAATCTATTAAAAAACTGAATAATTACAATAAAACCAAAGTAAATTTTACCACTAGTTGGTGAGTTTAATTTCAAATTATGGACTAATGATGAATTATCGCTCGACTTTCTTATTCAAGTAGCAGATAGAGAATCCTTTAGAGCTTTGACAAGATCTAAAAATTCAATTTCCTAGGCTTTATAAGATTGCCTTCAAATACTCAAGTATTGTAGGGACTCCTGTTCCATCCGAACGTTTATTTTCAAAGGCAGCTCAAATAGTTAATCAACAAAGAAATAGAATGAAAGGTAGAAGATTGAATAAACTTTTATTTTTGCAAAGTTTGCTTAAACAGCAGTGGGCATAGTGAAGGTTAGTTTTTGCTAGTAGAATGCTACACAAGGAAGGCGATCGACCGACCGTTTGTGGCATCCAGGACTACTCTACAAGTCGAAGAGCGTGATGCCAGACACTTACTACCGTCTAATATAGGTTTACCTATCGGACAGAACTTTTTGTTTTTTTTTAGATAAATATATTTCATTGACATAAATAAATCATAATTTAATATCACCCTTCGGAAATCAAGAGTATAACAGTATAACTATTGCACAATAATAATAATAGGCAATTCAACCATAAGAGCATAACAAAAACCTAGTTATGCGTAAGGACTTAATTATGCAAATATACATGGGCCGCACATTACACCCTCTGGCGAATGCAGAAACACATTAAATCTCATCGAGTATACATCCTCACCAAAATGCTATCAAGATGGTTGTATCCAATAGATATCAGCCAAGTGTATCTTTTCCGTCAAGTACACATCAGCAATCTCGACTTCTCGCCGCATTGAATCTACGTACGTATCTTGAAAAGTAAATCCTCAAATTGGGAGTGGGTGGGGGGTAAAAGTGTATTTTCTAAGTCGATTCTAGTGGTTTATTACTGAAGTCCTCCTCTGAGTCGAGTCGCCCTATCACGCTCTGAACTGACAACTTACGCACTACTTCCATACAGCTGAGAATCCAGTGTCTCGCAATCGGCGTGTCTACACAGCGGGGGGGGGGCTTTAGATACAGATGTTGCAAACCAGGAATAAATGAAACCAACGTCCCAATTTAAAAGTTTATTAATAAAGTTTGTATTATCCCAATATAACATCCAGGCACTTAAATTAGTAGAATTTCTTCTCTTCAAGAAAATTACAACTTCACATTCATGTAGGTAACAAAAAGAGGAAAAAAACACCAACATAATCGTCACTAGCAGAAAACTCAACAAGGAGTATAAGAAAAACGGTAGTAGGTATGTTGAAATGGCTCACATAACATTCGAATAGCAATCAAGTTCTACAGTGTATTTTTTATAAATATTTACAGTGGCATGTACACATCATACAACAACGAAGTCGTCATCGAAGCCTTCTTGAGTAACTGAAACAAAATGATACCATTTGTCAAACCCTATTTCTTCAATATCCTAAATTTGGAATAACTGAGACATGAGCGATGCCCAATAAATATAATGAAGAATATTAAAATAATACTAGCCAGTTAGCCATGCTATGTATGAGAGAAAACATAAAAAAAAGGAAAGTGAACAATGAGAGTGATAATTAATTCGAATAAACAAGTTAGTCTGGAGGGGTTGGTGGTACAGGCAACACTGCACTACAAAAGTAGCTGGATTCCACCTCAGGTGCATCCTTCAGGTTGCAAAAAATGCAAAATCCCCCAAAACGATTGTTTTGGCCATGGACTAGGAGGAAATTTAGTTATTATCAGTGATTCCCTAAACTCTATAATATAGAGTTGCAATAGAAAGAATTAACTCGCTACAAAAACTTTAGATTAGGGACTGTGTTCAGAAAACTCGACCTGTAGACGGCCGAGGAAGAGGAAATTCCAGATTAACCCATTTATTCACATGTATAAATGGGACTTACAATATGTCAAAAATACACATCCCAGTTCTTGAATTTTCACTCGATTTTTCGAGAGGGGTATGTGGAAAATCTGATTGAAGATGTGAATTCAGCAAGAAAAACACGCAAGAAACACTAGTCAGATTTGAGACATCGGTCAAACAAAATTAAAATGCAGCATTGTGTAATCGTTAAAGTGTTTCATGGTTATTTTCGAGTTCTCCCTAAAAGAATATCGCTAAATCAATACTTTCAAGCCGGAATCAATTTCAATATTGAGCTGCGTGATCAGTAGGAGCAAACAAACAGGATATAGACTAAGAGCGTCCTAAAGGAGAATAGCCGTGAGAATTAGTACTGACTCCAATCATTCGTGTGGTCATGTGCGATATTGTGCACAGACCATGATCTAGACAGAAATGGTGGTCTGTTCTGTACACAAGATAATAAACTGTAGTGGGAAAATTTCCAGCTTTTAATTCATTTGGTATGAGAGATTTTAGCTGGTAGTTTTGGCATAAACCGGAGGGTCCGTCACTTTTGAATGCGACTAGGGGCAACTGGATTTCCTCACATAACATGAACCCACCAAAAACACCGGCTAAGAGACAACATGTGATATGAAAAAAAAGGGATTTGAGCTTATGCATGCAGTCCTTTTTTGGTTGGCAACACTGAAAATATTTGTTATTTGAAGATGAGCAACACTGGTTATGAAAAGCTGTTACATGACAACATGACATGTTATTAAAACATTGTGTTATCAAAACGTTTTGCTGCTTTGGACGTGAGCCGGCCGCCGCGGCGTGACTCCTGTAAAAGTAAGTTTTTCTCTACTGAAAATATTCCTGTATCTTATTTTGATTATTGATTCTGGTAGCTGATTGTATTATGTAATAGTAGAAACATCAATCTGCATCTAATCTTCAGCTTTTCTTTTGAACATCATCAAATAAAGGACTATAAATAAAGGGCTAACAATAAATAATGGAACTTTTTCAAACGTCACAAGAACGCAGTCTAAGGGAAATAAGAATAATTCTCGTTAGCCCACACTGAGGAAAATCAGCAACAACTCAATTCAACACAATGTGTCATGCAAGTATGAGATGATGAAGTAAACATTAGAGAAACTCAGGGTCATACCATGGGAGACAGGTGCTGGCCTATCTTCAGAAACTTCCAGCAAGGGCTGTTGTTCCGTCATGATGAAATCCCTCATGTTATCCAGAAGCCCCTCGAAATCCCGTTCAGTTGAGCAGAAGAAACCCTGAAAAGTAAATGTCATTCAGACACTGGTATCGAAGGACACAGTTGAAGTGAATCAAAAGATGTAGCGGCATTTTTTTGCAAGTTCTCGAGGCTCAGGAGATGACGCCGCACAACAATAATAACGAAATCGACGATGGAGTTGAGGAGGAAGTCAATGTCATGTTCTGATCAAGTTGATGAAACGTTGGGTTATTGTAGCACCGGGAAACGACGGCAAAGCTCAATAGACAATGATTTAGCAAGTAACTATGTGCTTTAGCCTGTGGTGTGGTGAAACATAATATTCATAGCTGAGTCAACAGTATAAATTACTTATCTAATATGTTTATTTAACATCACATTTGCGTGTAAGAAGGTTCAACTATATTCATCTTGAAATCATGAATGATGATAATGCAGTGATACAAATGCTTTCGGTAATTCATCAAACAGGAATTGTTTTGCTAGCGTGTTATAATAGACTTTCCAGCGGTTGTGACGTACAATAAATTACAAGTAGGCCTTTTACAATTTTTAATGAATTAAGTGGAGCGGAACGAATAGGTATCGAGCGGATTCTGAATAGAAGATCATCATGTTTCAGGAAATGCAAGAAGTCTCTAATGAGCATTTCATCACAACACTAATAAGTGATCGCAACACAGACCACCTACTCATTATGGAAGGCGACAAAACATATGAAAAGGCCTATTGTCCAAGCTCCACCCATCAAAGTGTGATCTTAAGTGGAACACCCACAGTCACAGTAAAAGAACTACAACGTACAACCCGAACTGAAATCAACGCAAAGAAAACACGGGCTAAGTACCTGTTTACAGGACAAGTTCTAAAGCAGCTCCCAAGAAAAGTCCTGGTAAAGATCACAAAAATTATCAATTCAGACATCAAGCTCGGTTACGTCCTGCAGTTGTGGTAACTAGCAGAAGTAATCATGATTCCAAAGCCTGGAAAGCCATCTCTTTTGCCAGTGCTCTCCAAGTTATTTGAAAAGCTTGCGCATAAACGGTTGATGAAAATTGTGGACGAACACAATCTAGTACCAGCTCACCAGTTTGAATTCCAGCCAAAGCACTCGACCATGATCAAATGCACCGGATTGAGAACGAACCATAGGAGCGAAAAGTTTGTTCAGCCATCTTCACAAGCACTCGACTAGTTATGTCATGAACGTCTAAACCACAAGCTAAAAAAAATGCTTCCAGCACAGTATGCAGAACAGTATGCGGATCAAACAAGATGATGCCTAAAACGATCCAGGCTAGAATACCTAAAGGCATCGTACTTGGACCACTCCTTTATGAACTGAATACCAGCGATCTGCGCCAAAGAAAATAAAATGCTACAGCTATATTTGCTGAAGACACTGCCAATCTGGCTGTTGGTAATGAAAACCTTGAATCTATTTCCAAACTACACCGATCGATTTCCCGCCTACAAGACTGGACGGCCAAGTTGAGGATCAAAATGAATGAGGATAAATCGGTACCTACAAGTTGATTTCACCAACAGGCGGATCGAAAGTGTACCGGTACACTGCAAAGTAATATCGCATGCCGATGAGGCCAAATAACTTGGCATGACTTTGGATACAAAGCTGCATTGGAAGGCGCACGTCAAGCAAAAGAGGGAGGAACTCGTACTCAAGTCCAGAAAGATGAATTGGCTAATGGGTCGTCACTAAAAAACGTCGATTCAGAACAAGGTAACCTTGTACAATCAAGTCCTCAAACCAGTTTTGTCTTATGGAGCGCAGTTGAGATATCATACAGCGGTTTCAGAACAATGGACTGAGGTGTTGTGTTGATGCATACCAGTACACCAGAAATTATCGACTGACTACACATTGAGTTACAAGTAGATCCAGTCAACAAAGTTACAATAAAAAATAAAAACTATCGCCCACCATCGGAGGCTGCAGGATCATATCAATGAGGAAGCTGTCCGTCACCTTGAAGTCGATGACCCACTCGGTAGATAAAAAGAAGAAAGCCCCAATGAGATGCAAACTAAATATTCGAATGGACCAAAAGACAATAAAGTATCTTAGTTTTATAAAATAATCTTTATGTCAGAACGAAATTGCTTATATGTTTAATGTACAGGCTTGGTGCAATAAAAAAAAAATTTAAATTAAAAAAAAAAACAGAAAAAGGGATGTTGTATAAGAATTTGCAGTTTAAAAAACCGGAAAAATATGAGAATTAGACCGCGATCAGCCAAATTTAAATTAGGTGAGAGATTTAAAATAGGTAATATTGTGATTTACCAATGCGACTGAAGGGTCCATTTGAAGAACAGGAAGAGCGCGGGCCTGGGAGCAATGGTAGGAGCAGTCAGCTTTTCTTTCCTGTTCACTGCTTTTGCTTCCTATTGGAACGAACGGCTGCGTTGTATGGGGGTCCAAATAAATCATTTCATCGCCTGAAATAAAACGTCAACAACCAATCATGAAAATGATTAAACCAGCGAGCCAAACACTGAGTAAACTCGAAGTAGTTTATATTAATTAGATCTCATTGGGAAACGTTTTCGTGAATATATTACCTGTATAGGAAATTTCATTTTGATGGGATTTCATGTATTATTGAATTATGTAGTGGCCCGGATGAAATTCATTTTCTTGGGACCCGATAATTCATTATTTGATGGTATAAACCACGTGTTTGTAATGAAAAAAATCCACAGGCCAATTTGAATCGCGAGAAATGTTTACAGTGTTACCACTAGATCCAAACGAAAATCTTGAGAGCTTCCCCAGCTTTGTTTCTCGTACAGTAAATAGATAAACTTACTTATGGGCTGATCCTTGTATAACCTGCAGTAAATAATGATGCAAATAAACTCACCAACACAGCCAATGAAGTAGAGGGCGTGGTTGGGCTTACCACCGATTATTCCAACACTTTGCCGGAACATGAAAACTGACTGCAACAAGTTAATTCGCAAAATGTAATTTAATTAACCAAAAATTACCAATAATAATTCAGATACTAGAACAAGTTTTGGTGACGTAAATACATTGAACCCCCTTTAAGGCGGACCCCGTGTCCATTGTACAAGCCTATTGCCACCCTCAGTCAGTGACGTAGCCAGAATATCGAGGGGGAGGGGGACAGACTAGGGCCTACTGCGAGAGGAATGGAATACTCCCCCAGGGGTATGGGACAATCTCCCGTGCACACGCCTTAGAGGGGTTTCACTGTACCACCATTTATGTATCATGCTAACACATTATTGAATATGTGGCGAAAGTATAGTAACAGCGGTATAATTCCTGTAATTCTTTACATTCTTCATTTTTAGTTTAAAGTATAATAATGCTCTCGCAAGTTTGTATTTTGGTTGGGTCCAACATATTAAAACACAAACCTGAATGCTTTTTACATAGACTGGGTTGATTTCATTTAATCCTAACCGCACCGGTACAATTAGAAGGAGGGGCTTCCATTTACGTGCAGTGGCAGCACTGTGACCGCTTCTACAAAGGTGTCCTAAAGGTGGAGCAAACAAGAGCATGAGGGTGAGAAAGATGGATTCCCAACAAGAAAACTTCAATACGAAGGACAATGTAGAAGGAGGAATGCAACTTACTTATATCGTTGACGACAATGATATTATCTAATGATACATGCACTGCCATGTTGCTCCACTGGTCAGAAGCAGAAAGTTTTCTGTAATAAATGACAATTATTTGAGTGTAGCCATTATATTCGGGTTTGGTTTGTACAATCGACTCTGTGCGAGTTGCGGACATGAAATGAGCGTCAACCAATGAATTGCCACACTTCAAATTAAATACGTCTTGAAAAAATTTGATAAGTAATTATCCATAAGTGTATGAATCAATCTTAAAATGAACTACAATGTAGCGCCTGTGAATTACCCTAGCCATTGCCAATGGGGATTTGGAGAGGCCAAGGGAGGGCAAAGCATTTGAGAGGATATGGGAGGATCATTTGTGCCTCGGGTTTTATCATATCGTTGACGAATATGCGTTATGTACTTTCTATTAAGTACCATTATACCACTGAAACATCAACGAATCTCTATCACTACACCAATTGTATCAATATCATTACATATTGCCTCGACAACTATTATTACAGAACATAAATTTTGTTTACATTTTGCCTCAATCGGGAGAATGAGTTCCTATTAGGAATTAACTTGTACTACTACCAAGAGGCGAAGTCACTCATCTCCCTATTCGTAAGAAATACATCAAAGAAATAAAACGCAGTGTTGTTTTCACTCACTTCAAAGCTTGAGCCACTGTGTTGGGGCCAAACCAGTCGCCAACAGCTTTTCCTTCAACGGCCCCCATTAGGGCAATTTGGTGAATTGAATATGGCGCACTCCTGCGGTCCTCGAACATGGATACAATTTTCACATACTTGGGGTCTCGAACAGCAGGCGTCCAACTCCACTCCCGCCCTGAAAACAGAGTTAGGCTTCGAGTATTGGCCGAGAAGAAAATTGAAAGAAAACGGGAAAACTCAAGTTAGAGTGAATGGGATTCGGTATGGAGGGGCACTCCCGCTCTTTTCCTCAGAATTCACGAAAATTATAATTGACACAGTGTTTGCACTGAACTTAGTGGAATTTCCAGTTTACAGACATCGCATTCCTAAATCCACATGCATTCGGTACTTTCGACATCAATACTCCCACACCCCAGAACTTACCCAAGTGCAAATAAAGCAGTGCTTGAGCCATGAGCATTTGGCCGCACCGAAGCATGCAGCCCCATCCTTTATCAGACGTCAAACCAGAGTCGCCAATCTGTACGAAACCCTTACGGTATGAAAACCATAATCGGGATATGATATCTCTCTTCAAACCTTCGTCTGTAAAAAGAATAAAAGATTGAATTAATTGATACTAGCAATACATAAAAGAGGTTGCACGTATTTGAAGTAACTCGAAGGACTACAACCCTCGATCCCTAGAACGAGGGAAATATTTGATACGTTCAGAACTTGACTAAATCCCGATTAAATAACAACATGGAAAAACCATACCGACCAAAATATATATAAAATATTCAGATACTGCTCTACCCAGTTGCAGATCGATCTCTGACAATCATTTCCAGTTTTAATGCCGAAATGGGTACTATCTTCATTATATGGAGGCCACTAGTTTCCACCGCGCGGATTGAGCTTATCTTCTTTTGTCCCTGGTTAATTTAAGCATCCACTAAAGTATTTTTGAGATGCGAGCGCCAGCGAGAATTCAGAGTGCTTGGCAACTGCAAACGAGCGAGCAAACGAGTGAGGATTTAACTCTGATGATCGATCATAATAATGATGATCGATCATAATAACAATATCATCATTATTATCAAGGATAGTGTTGGTTAGGTGTTTACAAACCTCAATTCTAATTACACAACCGCAGCGCGGTACAAACTAGTGGCCTCCGTATAGTGCACAAGTACCCCAACATGTCCCAACGCCGAAGCTTCTAACTACAAAAATATTCCGGAGCATGAAGTGTATTACCGTCAATCACAGTTCCTTTCTGGTTCTAACTGGGTGAATCGGCAGGTTGACCATTAGGGAATGATTGTATTCTGGATTGAAGGCGCATTATCCTTTAAACCCAAACGTACAAAACTTATCCTTATTTATGCAAGGAAGAAGATAAAAAGATGATCCCCGATTTTCATGGTAGAGAGCTCTGCAGGATGATGTCCCGTGTTTACAGACACTGCGTGGCAACTCAAAGGCTAGATCAACAAGATCAGAAGGTCCAGAAACCACGAAAATACTGGGTGAAAAGTTTGACGAGAAAAGAGGAGGTGAGTTTGTGATTGGAGAAGGGTCGATGATGGAGAAAACGAAGTTGTCAATGAAAGAATAAAAAACCTTGAGAATCAAGAAAAGAACTTCAAAGAAATGTGGAGCTACATGGTGGAGTAGACGAAGTGCCAAGAAACGGAAGAAGATTGAGGAAGAGTAGATGTAAAAGCAGAAAGTATCAGTGATACTAGCTCGAACGTCGGAAGAAGAAGCGAGGTACATAAAGAAGTCGGAATAAGTTTGCAAGTTTAGGCCTGGGAATATTTAGAAACTGTGAACGAGTATTGACCTCATGACCTGTGAAATAAGTTGCAATTATTCAAATGAAACGTTGTCTTCATTAAATGAAATGGTAACCTACTTTGTTCTACACAGAATTACAACACTAAACTTGGGGCTAGAAGTTGTATACCGTTTTGGGGAAGATGTTTCTTCCCAAGAATCCAATGGGGCTCTTTTGATCGGGGGGAGTCGCTTTGTAGGAATCCAACAGGCTCATGAGCGTAAGCCTCAAACATCATGTCCATTGTGAGTCGTGTAAGTAATTTCCAACTCCGTTTTCTTCTTCTTTCTTCCTGCCTCTCCATTCACACAAATGGAGACGACATAAGACACAATCCAACTACATCCCTGGAACAAAATGTAATCTTGTTAAAATGTGGCAGACAGAGCGACGGGGACCAATGTGGTAATGGTTAATGTCGTGTCACCAGGGTACGCTTGAGTGACGTAAGCACATTATCAGTACAGACATAACTATAACTGTTGAGTATGGAGTACCATATGTGTCATTTTGATTGTACGTGAGGCAAGATACGGTACTCAATTCGCCCCTTAGATACGTTCAGCTGGACCACGCGAAGTCCTCGGCATGGGAAAATTACGTGTTCACGACGAAAGCCGCTATTTCGTTATTGTTGACAATCGTGCGAACTCCCTGATCCAAACATCGGATCTGGCGACGCAACATTTGGATACCACATCCAATTCTTTAGAGGCTCAGCAATTTCAGAGCTGCCGACCCAAATCATACTACCGTGAAGAACTTGCTTTCATTAAACATTGTGCAAAAAAATCCGCAGTCATGCAGCATGGCTATAAAGAACGAATTTTCTGGTTTTATGTAAAAGGTAACAAATAACTGGTTTTATGTAAAATGTCTCCATTTCAGTGGTTTTATATCAAATGTCCTTTTTGACGAGTAACACCTCAGTTTATAGATTTTTTCAACGCTGAGCACGATAGTGAAGTCAGAATTGCGATATTTCATTCCTTTGTCAGATTAGAGAAGATGCACCGTGAGCATGATCTCAAGTAACAAGCACGTTACTTCATCTTCAAAGTGCTCCAGTTTAAGAAAGGAATGAGATATTGCAAGTCTGACTTCACCATCGTGTTCATCGTAAAGAAATCTTTAAAATGAGGTTTCACTTCTCAGACTGTTCCACAATTAGCCTTTTGATTGCCAAGACAGATTTTTTCTGGAAATTGAACTTTTCATCTTAAATCTGTCAATCTTGTGGATTAGGTCATTGAATTGGCGAAGCAGTCATCATTCATAATGAAATTTTGATCCTATAAACCAGTTCGATAAGTAGGTAACTTTCGTAGTAAATTCGAACATCGACGGTGATGAGAAACCTTTTTCTCATAATTGTTTCCATACAAGTCTGTTATTCACATTCACATATTATGTGAATGTGACCGACTGGCTGATGACATGAAATTAGGAATACATTCTACAGCTTATGCAAAGGAGGACGGGAAAAACTGTAACAGATTGGAATAGAATTCCCAGATAATGAACCTCCTAGTTTCACACACGATGCCTCAAATGCTGACAAACTTGGATATTACACACCAACAAATTATTGGATTTGTATAACTGGATTATAATCAATTTCATGATAGCAAATAAGTAGTAGGTATTACAATTCACGCCACGCTTGTCTTAACAATAGGCTAATAGGAGACAGACAAAAAGAGATTGGGAGAAATTAGGACTCCGTTATCTTACATAAGAGAACAACAGCGTTCATCCATCATTTCAAAGAGGGTCCTCTATATGTGGTAAATGAAACTAACACAATCGCTTTCCTAGAGAAAAATGATGAAACGTAGTGATGAGTAATTCCGTGGGTCCGAACCATTTGTTCAATTTTTTTGAAGCTGAATTGACGAACGAAGTGTGAATGAAACACAACAAACAACGACTAAATGATTGAAAATGTATCTGTCTTTTTACCTTGAACAATGAGAACTTCACGAAAATTCACAGTACATTCACAATCAACCGAGTTACAAATTTTTTCCGTAGATAAAAATAAGTATAAACAAAGACTTATGTTTTAGGATCAGTGAATAAACGTCATCCACAACCACACACACACACACTCAGGAGGGTGAGGTGGGTGTGAGTATTCTGTGGTCACACGAGTGTGAGTGCGCAAGTGTGCAAATATGGAAGGGAAGTTATTTGTTTGTTATAATCCTAATTCCTGATTCTTTTGATTAGATCTTCAAAAATTTAAATATAATTCTCCAAAATTAGTTGGAGGATAAGGAATGCATGGAGGAAGAAAGAGCTTAATAAAGAAAAAGTTTTAAGTTGGTACTAAGGACCGAAATAAATGGGATGGCAAAATTGCTAAACTAAATATTTGTACAAATTTGAACGCGGTTTTTTTTCCAATTTTACATGTTTTCTTATGATTAAAAAAACAAATCAGCTAAGTAGAATTTTTGGTGAATAAAACAAGGTAACTACCAAGTGTTTCATGGATACATTCGGAGTAGGTACAGATCCGTTTTATGACCTATTACCGATGTATTTTCAAATAATTTTTATCATCATGATATTATTATCACTGTTATCATGATACAAACACTTAGCTATGGAGGATTTTTGGTGAATAAAACAAGTTAAACTACCAAGTGTTTCATGGATACTTTCGGGATAGGTACAGATCCGTTTTATGACATGTTCGTGTCAATTTCTTGTAAAATCTCAATTTCTTCTAGGCAATAGATTTTTAAAATAATTCGAATAATAATTAGTACATACCAAAAGGTAAATACATCGGTATTTAGCCAGTAACATGGAGCGATGTCTAGTGGGAATACTAAAAAAAGAGGTATTTTTTATGTTGACATGAAGATTCTTCCATGGCCAGAACCCTTTCCTCCTTCGTTTCACTTCCCAGTTCCATGAGTGAAACTATGGCCTAAATTTTGTAGTCACGCGAACGAAGGAACTGCGTTGTTATAATTATAATATCCACAATAATTTGTCAATTCTCAACTTTCATTGTGAATTTGAAAGTCTGTTTGTCATCGCATTAATTCGCGTTTTGATCAGTACTCTCACAACGCAACATCTTCGGGAAGAATGACAGCCACCCGGACGGCTGAATTCCTCCAGCGCATCGCTTCCCACATCAATGATTCACCCACATGTGACGTTCTTCTCCCTGCCCTTCTCCAAGTTAGGTAAGTAGAATTTAGAATGAACTTTCTTCCAATTAGCGTCAGGATAATTACTTACTACATATTTGACATAGTACACTACTATTTACCTTGAATTATTCTTGAAACAGCGAGCTATTAGTTTTTATTAACGTCGACTCAAGGCATTTTTGATGACTTGGTTGATGAGTTATTGATTTTGGGTAAACAGTAATCAGGTAGGCTTTCTGAGTTCTTCGCTATCAAGATAATAATATTATTATCTGATATTATCTAATATTATTCTAACCCGAATTTCGGGGCGATATATTTCCACTGGCGATTAGTTCCTGTAAGCTTCCTGTCAATTAGTGTCAATAACTAGTTGTGACACCAATTTCTATTCTGCAAACGTATTGAATCAAATGAAGTATAATATAATAATAAAACTGAATTATATAGTATAGTAGCCCGAACTTGTTATGAGTTTATAATGAGATTTTCTGAAATTCCCTTAGGTTTATTGACTTCATTTGGTTCAATACGTTTGCATGCGGATACGTAAGAGGCTAAATAAAATCCTCTATAATATACATCATATTAACTAAGTCTAGGTTAATACTTATCTTTTATTACAGTAATTTACAATTATTTACTCTAGGGAGAAGTGTTTGGCGAGGATAAGGAGCTCGGTGAAATCTGAAGTGACGCCTGACAGGAATCTTGGGTGCCGTTGGTGTCTCAACAGCTGGTCCTTGGGGCAGTATACAGTCCGCCTCCTTCCTCAGAAAAGACCCAAAGGCTTTAGAGGTCTCAGGTTAAAGTTGGCTAATCCCGAGCTGGGTTCTTCAAAACGAGGTCACAAGTTCATCGGACACAATTTCCTGGTACTGTCATAATCCTCATATTCGTAATGATAGAATTATGTTAAGGGCTATTCTTCGGTTCCTTAATTCAGATGGGCGTTACCTACTCCTTAAATTACGTCTTGATTACAGGAGAAAAGGCAAGCGTATTTTAGTAACTTGAATAGGGTGACTGCGGGCAAGTGCACTCGGTTTTTGCACAGTTCAACTTTGACGCTCGATCCTGAATTCTGCCTTCAATTTATCAACTTTTTCCTGCGTTTACTGCTGTTACCCCCGTTCTGTAGTGGGTAACTGAGGGTATTAGGTGTTGTCACTAATTCCCTCCGTCGACTCCGGCTAGCACAGTGAAGATGGGAGGGTTCGCATTTCAAAAGTCAGTTATCAACGTAAAAACAAAGAGGTGGGCGCCAGTCCGCTTGTGGTTGGGGGCAGAATGAAATTAACTTGAAAATTGATCAACAAGTGTACAAAAGGTAAAAACGGACCAATACCTATCGTAACTGGGTGATCTTGCCCTAAAACTAGTATGCTGGAATGCAAAAAAAAAAAAAAAAAGAAAACTAACTCACCCTCTGCGGGTGCGTTTTGTACAGGATGGATGTTTTACAAAAATTCAAATCACAATTTTAAAGCAATGGATATGGTATAATGGTCATGAAATGGTACTTGACCCTTCAATAAGGGAAGTGAAAAATGCGGCCCAATCGGGTTAATGTACGAGGTACTTCTGTACCAAGACTGGATGAACAGAAAAGAAAAAGTCCCTATGGTGCACCAACCTATCTTATTGCCCTAACCTAATCTTAACTAAATTATTCCTAAATCTCCTTATATCTAAGTCTTAAAATACGTGGCTCATATAGGTGATGCTCCCTAGATCGATTTCCTGACGTTTCAGTAGTTTAAGTGTGTATACATTCGGAGGACAATCCTGGAGGTTCAGGGACTGAAACCTGCAGTAAAGGGCTGACCTTGAAGCTCCTACACAGACAATAAAATCCCTTTGGTTAGAATTAACCAGTAAAAAAATGGATACCTACTGATAACAAGTAGGTAAGTATATAAAAAAAATAATTCAATATTTCCCAAAATAAATCTGAATTACCACAATGTGGAGCTTCCTGTGTGTCCAGTTTTTATTTCTGGTTTAAACGGAGTATTCTGGTATACGTGCAATTATTTCCAGTGAAATTGGAGCTTCAGGTCACAAAGCAGCTAAAACATAAAGCAGTTACCCCTAAATGTCAGTCTCGTCCTTTGGAATCTTTAGTTAGTTTTGTAATCGTAGTTATTTGGAATCTTTTGTTATTTTTGTAATCGTATGTATTTTACTATTATCCTCTCCATAAATTATTTCCACCCCTGTACGGTAGTAGGTGTGATTACAACTATCACAGGCAGAAGTCCTATCCAATTCATCAGTTACCAGCTTAAAATTAATTACCTTCTTACAGTAAGTCGTAGATAAATTCTCTGGACAACCTGCCACTCATCAATTATCCTTCAGCAATAGGCTCTTCAGCAAAAGAAGATTTTCTAAGTACATCTCCATTCCAAATATTTTTGTTGTAAATTACTTGATGATCAATTCAATTTAATTTATCAAATTATAATTGTTTTAGTACCGACAGAGGTACCTACATACCTGTAAAAACAAAATATCCTGCTCACGCGCAGTAATCCATCCAAATCGCCCACGTGTGAAAAAACGTCGTTTTCACAAAGAAAATCCTGTCAAGCAGTACAATCAGGTTTCAACACCTACGGGGCTTGGACTGACTGTCTTCAGGTTTGCAGGCACTTGTATCGGCTAGGTCGGGACAGTGGAGAAGGGGGGTGAGGAAGTTCACTGGTTAATGACGCTACACGTCTTATCACAGATTGAGGTCCGACTTCGTCTTACAACGTAACACTGCATCCAGGAGTTGATTATGAGTCCAATGGTCATTGCATTTTCAGTTGTTTAGTGGATCTTTTTCATAAAAACCCAGTTTTTCTGAAACACGTTCGTGGAGCGCACTTGCCCTACGGTGCGGACAAATGCGCTCGTGCCTGTGGGCAAGTGCGCTCGTGGGTTCAGAATAATTAAATTCTAAATTAAGGTGTAGTTTACAGTTTAAAAAATTCCATTAATAAAAGACGAACTGCCTCGAGCCTCCGGAGTTTCAAAACCACCCCACGCGCACTTTCCCGCATGGCCTCAAAACCGAGGACCTGGGTTTATTTGCGACGTTTTTCTTACCAGGCCAGCGATCGACGCGACATTCTGGAGGATCCATTACGCGATTTCATTCTAACCAACCTCAAGGAAAAGATCGCCAGTAATTCGCTCTAGCACTTCCCTGCTGCAGCTGTCGTTTCGACTAGTAGTTTGGTTTGAATCATCAGAAAAGGCGTACAATGTTCGCTGGATGCAACGGGCACCACTACTCTTCGACTAATTGCCTGCCCAACATTCTATTGGCACCAGTATTGTATTGTAATGTCACATGCCACCCAGGGGAGGATCCAAACTTTGATTTCAGAGGGAGATTCATAACCTAACTTGAGTTTTTTTTAGCGATTTAATTCTTTCTATTGCATATAGTGCGTTTTAGCAAATCACTGACAGTAACTAAATTTTCTCCAAACTCCTAATTGAATCGATTTTTTTTTTTTTTTTTTGGAAAGGGTTTTGTAACAATTTCCAAATTTTCGGGGAAACGCAAAAAACTTCCCCGGTTCCTCAAAACTTGTAAATTATTCCATTTTTGGCTATAGTCATTTACAAAACGTTTATTCTGACATTTCCTCGAATGTTCTGATTTTTCAAAAAATTTCTATGCTCCTATAAAAACCCCAAAACTACTAAAACATGAAAATGGTCAAAAATGTTACATAACCCCTTTAAAAAAACTTATTCAACAATAATTCGAACAATAATTATTATTGTACATACATGGCCAGATCTTTTTTTTTTTTTTTTTTAGGAATTTTCTTTTTTTTTATGAAACACTAAAGAAATTCACGTTCGAATTTAGCTTCAGTATGGACCTATTGAGTGACTCCTCGAAATTTGGGAGGTGTCAATATTTTGAAAATCTAGATATCCTGGCGAAAAGTTAGCGGCCATTGGGCAATTAGGCTGGACTTCGCTCATACAACTACTATAATATTGCCAATTTTTTGCTCCCTATGACCCCCCCCCCTCCACCCCTTATGTCCAACACTGATGCCACCTTTCGCATTCTATTGCCTGCATTCCAGCGCCAGTCAAGGGGTCAATAAAATTGTCGGAGTTATGTAGGTCTATCGTTCGGCATACTTTGTAATTAATGACATTTTGTCGAAATTCGAAGTTTTTAAAACCATAGAAAGAAGAATTAATGAGGCAAATAGGTTTTCTCAACCTATATTTTTATACCAACACGCATTATGTTTTAGAATTTGTCAATCAAATTAGTAACGGTTCCAACCAAATTGTTAATCTCTTTTCCTTGCGAAGGACTATAATCTTGAATTACGTTGGGCATTGGTTTATACCAGGACTAATGTGGCGTTGGTAGCAACTTTTCAGGGGGAGTTATCGAGTGGTCAAATTTCCTGGCACAACATCACCCAAATAATATTTAAGTTTGCGATGAACGGACTTACTGCCAAGAGGTACGGATGATACAAGGATGACGCAGACTGGTGCATTTTGGATTGAAGGGTTCACCAGAAGACGTATGGTTGACTGAAGGGCATGCTCTGTTAATGCTGCAAACATGATACTACCGGGCACGTTTCGCGTACTGTGGCTGGAGGAGCTTCATTCACAGTTTCTGCAAAGGGATCTGCCACCCTAAAGATTCATTCGAGTCAAGATATGTTAAATTATTACCGTACTCGTATCAATTAACAGGCGTTCCACAATCAATAAGATATTCCAGCAGCATCAGGTAATGTAGCTTGTACTGGGTCTTCGCTCAATTTGTGTTCTGAGGTTGGAATTTGCTATGAGTATGGCCCAGGTAATTCCAGTAGCCTAAATTTGGGGTATGATCTCTTGTTGACTGACTTGTAGCTCACTAAATTCGTACAAATGTTTCATTTAACCCAAGTTCCATCCGTTTCTTCAAATTTTGTATTACAATTAGAAGCTATGAAACCACCGATAACCGTATGAAATAGTAGAAAAGAACTAAACTGAATGGGAGAAGAGGAGTGAGTTTTTTCGGAATTTCACTTGGTGCATAAAAACTGAAAGGCTGAGAGAGGTAAACAAACCCATAGTGACGTACGATATCAGCGAATATTCGATGCCAATACCCGATATTGGTGTCGAAAGAAATATTCGCTACTAGGTACTCAAGTACCGAATGATACTAGTCGGTACTACTCAAGTATGTAAAGAAACTGTTCAACTCATACCTACTTCAATACTGTTCAATACCTACTCATATGAGTACTTGTTGGTTTTTTCCCCCCAAAGTTTAGTTATTTTCCGTTTGCCAGGGTTCAACTAAAAGGCAATCGATGAACCAGCCTGCACCTTAGAGCAAGCCTAGTAGGTATTACATTGGGGGTTACTTAGTTCCAAATAAAGAACATCAAGAATACGCTGCTCTCCATAATTTTTAATCACAATAATTAGGTATTTTTTTTAAATATTACAGCATGTTTCTTGTCACGTTTCAGTCTTTGAAATGTGACGTCTGCCGAGGTACAACCAAGATACCAACAACGAAGCCCGTTAAAACACCGAGAGAGGAGCCTCAAACCCCAGCGCTGCCCATCAAGAACAAAAAGAAGAAATCAAAGAGGAGAGACGACTTTGCCGGTTTGAATCCGGCCGCTGTAAAATTGGCGAAGGTCGGGAAACCGCCTCGCGAGCCCTGCGACTCTGGAAAACAGGTGTTGAGTGTTTTTGAAGTACTCAGCCCGAGTTCTATTCAAAACGGTGTCAACATCTTCTCCAACCGTTCTAGCAAAAACCGCTCCCAGCCTTCTGTCAGTGCACAAGACAAATCGTCAATTATTAAACCCGTCTCGGATCCTTCTTACAAGCTATCGTCCCTCAGTAAAAGTAAGAAAAAGAAAGTTAAAAATGGCCTCGTCGAGAAATCCAAGAAAACCAATAACGTTAAATCCGCCCTAGCTTCGTTTCTGAACTCTTTGTAAGTGTAATTAATGTGACAAAATTTCTTTCAACTCAAAATCATCACTATAAATTGTTATTCGGTTGTTGAAATCCGGATTGGGATTTCTAAGTCCCGTAATTGCTACATGAAATTTGAAAATTACATGAAGAAGACTAAGGACTACTGAAACTGGGTTTTGATTTTTATTGTACCTAACCATTAGCTATTAAATAGCTAAATTTTGTTCTTCAAACAAAAAACCCCGTAGAAACGTGATTTTAGTAGGAAACAGACGTGCGTCCTAACTTCCACACCCTTACAAATCCCTGTGCCAATTTTCAGCTCGGTTTCTATCCCTTTCTCGCTCAATTGCCGCAATAAAAATAATATGACCTCGCACGCTTTCTTACCCTGTTTTACCCACTTTCGTCTCATCATATTGCACCTTTATGTAAATCTCACCTCAACGACTCCTGTCATTCTAAACGATTCAATAAAACGCACGTCTGTTCCCCATTGTCCTTCAATGTGTTCCTATTGCTATCGTGTTTTCAATTAAATTGTTATATTAATTTTCAATTTAAATTGTTAGCTAAACTCAATTTACGGACGAGTTTCAAGGGGGTGAAACTCTCCTGCTCATTTTTCATGTGATACGACTCGTTTGTGAATCTACGGAGCTCACACAGCTGTAATCCGGCAGATAAGCCTAAAATACAAATTTCATTCGAGTACGTAGTTCTTGCATATGATTGTTTTTCGTGGATCACTTTTCCAATGTTTTTAATAGTGAATGAAGATCTTTCATAGAAATGGTACAATACCATGGTTGCCGCTGTATTTATTCATGAAAACAAATCCTGTGCAGTTAATAAACTAATACATACCATTAGATAAATACCAGCTTAAATCTAGTGTCTTCATTTTCCTTCCACAACTCATGGGTTTCCGTTTATGGTGGGGGCGATTTCGACATCCAAACTGATGCACCTAATTCGGTAATTACTCATCGATCACCTTCTTCAAATAAATACTAGTCCTCCAGAATTAGCCCAGTAAAATTAGACCTCGAAGTGGCCTGGGGAAAGCTGGGAATCGTTCTAAAACCGCCTTGAAATCGTCTTTAAAACGAGTAATCTGAGTTTGACTTTTGGTGCTTATTGTCGGACTTTCATTCAGTTTTGTGATTGACTCCAAGATCTAATGAACGCCCTAATTTGGCCATTGCGGGAGAAGATACGAAATGTATGTAACTTTTTGACTTTTTTTGGGGGGTTTCACAATCATGAAATAATATCGTAAGGGGACAACAGTCATAGTCATCGCCTTATCATCAGGAAAGCTGGCGCGACCTTTGGAAGCCCCCTTCGCCTTAGTCATGTTACGAAGGGGATTGCAGGGTAATCGTCAAATTTAATAAAAAATGGAAATGGTTATGCGACCTCTTTCTGCTATTTTTGTCCACTCGTCCCTGGTAGGAACAGCCATGTAAATCCTTTGAAGTACGTCCCAAATAACCCGAGTCACCACTATACAACCAATTCTGGACTCTCCCTAGTCTTCTAGGCTATTCGTTCTTCTCCTCCTGAGGACTACAGTTTCGTCAGCACTCGACATTGCACGATCTATATCCATGACGACTCTGATGGCTGATGAGTTGCCTCGTGTGTGGAGTCAAGTCACCATTCAATCTGTAACTGGTCAAAAACCCATCTGGTTTACCCAGCTAGTTCGTTTCCAGTATCGCCGTGTGAATCTCAATCTGCATAGTCGTGGCTGACGCAAACTACCTCGGCATGGGGACCAACATCCATAGTTGGTAGAACCAGCTAGAAGGTTCCACCGAAACCTGCGGTGCTTAGGATACCAGGTACCAATCACGCGACGAGGTATTCGCCTGTCTGTGCTCCCGAGTGGTGAACATACAACTCTACCTCCCCAGGCTCAACTGGCGGGCTGTGTATCTTCCCTCCTGCTTGCAGGTGGGGGGAGAAGCGTAATCCGGTGCGGATTGGCTCTCCTTAATGCTACTCTTCCATCTTGGAAGAAGAGCTAGGACCACAATCTCCGTGTGCATAGGCCCTTAGCCCGTCACCTCGGGTTTAGGCCTTAGGACGAGCACTATTAAATACTTCTGGAAATGATTTTGTCCTCCATGTTTCCCCATTTCGGTGTCTCCTCACAATTATTGTACCAAAAGAGTGCTTTCGCTCGCGTTTTTCTTTACATCTCTCGGCGTTCGTTTTAGATGCCTGCTTTGTTTTGGATCGGCCCAACCTTTTACGCAAGCGATGTTCTTTGCTTCTCTCAGCACATGTATTCGGGGGTTGTTTTGCCCTTGTCCGTTTGCTCGGCCCAGAAGGTGAAGGGGTAGGTTCAAATTCTAGCACTAGAGCAGATAATATATTATCTTCTCGTTTTCAATTTCTCCCGATCGATTTGACATTTGATTCGGCACTGCGGTTTGAGTGTACATGCATTACAGAGGAAGCCCACTATATACGTACAAATTAATATAATCGTATTATAGAAGTTATTATAATACTTAGGACCTACATCATAGATACGTAGGATGCGAGTGAAATAAGGCACAGTCTAACGTTCGGAAATCAATACTTTAATTATTACAATAGGTAATAAAACAATTCAACCCACGTTAAGGCAGGAATCTAAAGTACATAGGAACGTAGGAATATTCTATAGGGTATGCGCTGATAGCGAGTGGTTCATCAGCGATATCGTGAGTTTTATCACATAGATAAAGTGAGATTCTTGACCTCTCCTCGTTTGGATTGCAATAAGAGATTAGCAAAAATATGTCAATATTATAGAAAATGGCTAAGATTAGGAATTTACCATCGGGGGGGGGGGGGGGGGGGGTACAAGGAAGGGATATTCCATGCTTTGAGGAGATGATCATCGTCTTTATAGAAATAGAGATATCATTAAAATTCAAGGTGGATTTGAGTTCCAACAGTAGGTTGGAGGAATAGGTACGTACTCAATAACCAAACTCGAGCGCTAACCCTATTAAACGGGATGGTGACTACAATCGCAGTTTTCCAAACAATGGAATGAATACGAGTAGATTTTGAAATCTTATTTTAAATACAACAACAGCAGACTAGAGTGATTTCAAAACCATCGTTGCTGGTCATAGAGAAATTCAAATACTTTGCATCTTAATTGATAACAGCATCATACTGTGAACACTACAAAAATACCTTCTATACATAGCATGATTAACTCGAATTACCATCAATGTATATTATGTACCAAGATTATAAAGAAGTGGTAACAAAAACCAATGTGCCAGTATTAAATGTATCTCTAAATGTTTGGTAGGTAAGCAAAATTCATACAATGTCGAGGATGTCGCCACAGATGGATTTAGTGCTACCAATCGTGAGGAAGTTGAAAGTTTCGAATATTGGAATTTTTTTACCAGAAAATTGATCCTTAAGTCCTAGAACACCCCACAGAAAGCCTCGTACAGGTGGGAAGGGGTTCCATCATAATAATTACAAATAGTCATGAAATTAGGCCGATGAAGACTGGGCAGGGAGTGGCAAATGCAACGAGCACTTCTGTTCTATATACCTCATCGATCTAGTGTGCAGGTGTCGCCTCAGATGGAGGGCAAGTCCCGACGGGAAGGTGTTCCAAGAGCCTCTTGAATGGTATCGTAATTGAATCATTTGAGCTTGTTGATAACTCGGAAAACATCTGTTTGATTCTCCAAATAAGTATCATCATATGCATAACTTTCATGAAATTATTTGACATGTGGCTGGATTAACTTGTTCTTCCCTATCCTTTCTTCAAAAGAGCAAGACATCCAGCGAACTTCATGGATGGGTTACTGGTTAGATACGAAAGACTGGTTACCAGAAAGACCAGCAATAATTGAAAAACAAAGAAGGCCTGAACCCAAGAAGTCCACATCTCTAGTTACGTTCAGATGTGCAACTGAGGCGTTCAGTTGGAAACACCATTTACGCCGCACTTTGGGTAACTGCCGATCTTGAAGGTTTTCGTAGTGAGGAATCGATTGGCGATGTTATTTTGCGTCAAAATGCGTTGATAGATAATTGTAATTTAAGGTCCAAAGGTCTTTTTTTTAAGTAAAAACAACAGTTAAAACAGTATCAATCAACTAAAACAAATGCCATGAGCGGAGGACAACGTTAAGTTTCAAATCTGAATTGTGTTGGCTGATGATGTTGAAGAGACACGCAGGGCGCAGAGAACGTATGCGGCGGAGTTAATTACAAGAAAAATTCTAAGGTATAGAAGATCTCTCAACCGATACCACAAGTCTGCACGTGACCACATCTAGACGTGGACACAAGAAATATAAATTGTAATTTTTAAGTATATTTAATAATAAGTACTACCGTTCCACAGCACAAAGCCTAAGGCTTTAAAAGTGGAAGGGTAATTTCCACTGTAAATTATATCATGTATTAGTCTACGGACCATGTATTCACAAGGACAGAAAAGTTGATTTCAGCAACTATTTGTCTTGATTTAATCAGAATCTTTTCGCTGCTACTCCAAGTTTTGAGCCAATTCTCAACATCTTCTTTTACAATGCATTTTGGTAGTCCCTCTAGTTACACATCTAGACCATTTTTACTACCAAACCCAAAACCCTGCATTTGAGCAACATTTTGGGTGGTAGGAATCATTATTGGGTAGCAGAAACCCCTAACATCGACAATCATAATCGATAATAGTAGAGTTTAACAAGGTCAGCAGAAACAATAGCAACAGAATTAGATTGGTGGGAATCATTCATTATTATCACTCAGGATACATGATTTGACTATTCCATCTTACGCTGCCAGCTGCCTTAAGTAGGTACCCTGAAAATACTATTTAATAGATAAGCACCAAAATAAAATGTACAAGAAACCTTTCAGGATTCATGTCAGTCAATACGAATCAGTCAGGTGCGTATAAGTGAAGATACATAATGGTGAGATGAAGACAAAACGTCTCTAGTTTTCATACGCATAAAACGTAGTAATGCGAACGCTGTCCAACATGAATATCACGGACAGTTTAAAAGTTCAAGGAGATACCTAAGTAGCCAGTCAGAAAACTATGAAATTATAATATCATTTTCATTACTTTAACCCATTCCGTCACAAGACAATTTCTATCAATCAATACGTACACACAAAAATGTACTTTCTAAGGGGTTAGGAACATTCAACTTGATCATACGTTCATTACATTTAGCTAATCACAAAATAATATCACAATCATGTCCCAATGTTACATATCACAAAAAAGGTTAAATACTATCGATGATTTCTTTCTGGGGAGGAGAGTCTCATTTGTTGGGGAAGGTCCTGAAGATCCCCTAGGTTTAGTTGAGTGAGTGAAAACGAGCAAAAGAAAAACCCCAGACCTACACTAGTCTCAGAACACTCGAGAACGTCTGTATTAACAATGCGGCACTTGAATGGTGTTATTTTTAAAACGGTGTGGGGAAAAAAAAACTGAGCGTGTAGATGATGCCGCCCTTCATTTTCCGATTGATTAAGCTTCCCAGCCCTCCCCAAATGTCCACTTATTTATTAGAAAAACAAGAAGAAAATCGTGATTTAAAATGAACATCATTGTCATTGACAATGAATTTTGTTCAATTCTAACTAGGTAACTCATGTAATTGTACATTGTCTCTGGAATACTGGCCAAGGGGCAGTGAAACCTCCATCTTATTATGAACCACGAGAAATACTGAAAAAGAAGCAGTCGTACCTTAGAATATCCTTGGCACCTTGTCTCCCCTTGGAAGCATACTGCACACATAGATGTCCACCACAGCCGACTGAGATGGCAGCAGTTAAGCTGGGTTCACATGGAATCTTTGGTGCGGGTGCTGTCGTGCGTTCATAGCGTCAAAAGTTCTGGAGAGGTGCGGCAGGTGCGATGGTGTTCACATGTTCCATCAAACCAAGATTTATTCGATGTTTGTAAAGTACAAGGACCTTACGCACCTTACCAATGTTCAGGAACATCCCATTTACGACACTATACCATACAACAGAGTCCATAATGGCCTGAAGATCCTTCAGGATTTCAGCAATCAACACAGTGTCGTATGCAAACATGGCATAAATCAATACTCGTCCTGGCTAGTGTGATACCCATACAGCTGCCGGCTGCAGAAAGGAAGCGGGTATACGAGCGGAAAGACGAAGGATAGAGACCCCGCATCTCGAGGGAGGAAAGAGAACGCACAATGAGAAGATGGCAGGCAATGTGGAGGGGTGTGTTGAGGGAAGATGGACTGCCCGGCTGGTTCCTGACATCCAGTTGTGGATGCAATGGAGACATGGAGATGTGAACCATTTCCTGACTCAGTTCTTCTCAGGACATGGACTTTTCTACGCCTACTTGTACAGAATGAGAAAGGTGGATACTCCATCGTGCTGCAGATGCTGGGATGTGGAGAAGAACTATTAGTTGCCAAGATATTGCAGCGTGAGCAGCATTGGACTCTCACATCAGAATATGTGGAGAAGGTGCTGAGGGCAAAGATGCTCCTTGAACGGGAGCGGCAACGATAAAGGGAAGGAGAGTGAAGAGGACTCAGCTCGAAGTAGATAAGAGAGTAGGTAAGATAATAAGATAATAGTAAGATAATAAGTAGTGAGGTTTTAGTGAGGTTTGAGTCCCACATAACCTGGAGGTGCCGTCCTCTCCAGGTACATTTGTATCTTAAGAGATCCAAATCGGGCTATGCCCATATAGGGGAATAATTTCCTAACATGTACGTACCTGATTTATTTATTTATTATTTTGTTTTCTGAAGAGGAATAAACTTTCATTCATTTCAAGTGCCACCTATGGATCTTAAAGATTTTATGGTTATCTTTCACGGGGAAAAAAAAAGAAAAACATGGCAAAATTGACACCATTCACAATCACTTCTCTCTCCACTACTTCATAGTGCTTCCGAAAATATGGCTTCGGAGTAGCATTTCAAAAGCAGTTGGGAACCATGACTTAACCCTTTCTCGTAACTTCTTCTGGCGTTGACTGCTCAACCCTGCGTTGCTGCCATTATAAATTCGAAAGGATATTCATCACAGGAGGATCGCAATTGTATTACAACAAATAGCCAATCAATAAATAATACCAAATACAAACACATGATGTTAACAGTGGTAATCATGGATATTACCTCCTTTGTGAAATCCATAGCAAATGTTAAAAATGGTCGAACGCACAACCGCCACGCAGCCCCCATTACTGTGGCAAGCTCTTGACCAATCAGATTGCAGAACGCACTACCACAGCCGCACCAAACGTTCCATGTGAACCAAGGATTCAACATGGGTATTAGGATGTAGTTACAAATGACGAACAAATAAGTGAACCTTATCAATTCTGAGACAATTATGGTCTGTGTAGAGAGAACTACACATGTAACTGAGTTACCCACTCCCTCTCAAATAGAAAGTTTCCTACTTATAAGAAAATCAAAATACTGTAATGCATACATAAAACGTTCAAACACTTTGTGACGGAATGGATTGCATACGCTAAATTTAAGTCCTACTTAAATTAAATTTTCTTGGAACATTAGTCATGGTGCAGTCCTATTGTAGTGCCCAGCTTTCATTCAATCACTACATAGAAATGGAAGGGACTTATAACACGTCATGGGAGGAAGTGGAAGAAAAGGAACGAGGTAAAATGTGGGAATCAGGTGGGACTGGAACATACGATCCAACTCGTAATCAATGCTTAGAAACTGCTTCGTACAGTTTAGGGAGTTCCGCTTCCAACTGAACCACACGGACCCTGCTTTCCAAGACCCAGTTATCAATAGCAGCCTTCTTGTTGACTCTGAGTGGGTCCTCGTTGTTTGTTTTGTAAGTAACGAAGTACGAAATGAGATCCTGAGTTCCATCCCCGTTCAGGTCCGCAATCAAAGCTAAGACAATAAGTGGAATAAATTAAAACGCCAAATAAAGAAACGAATTCTTACAGCAAAAATACTACCTTTCTACAAAGATCAACCCCTTCAATTCATCCACTACCTATAAACCTTAGTCTACGGGGGCTCAAGTCCCCCACCAACCCCTTGAGTTTTTTCTAAATTTTTTTGGTCAAATCAATCGTATCAAAACCATTGTAATTGACCAATACACTGTATAACTAATTGACCAATTGTTTAACTAATTTAGCTGAATTTATATTTAAACAGCCTAATAATGTGCAGTTTGACCGTCATTTATTTAAAATTTTCGTGGAATTTGCCCAAACACAACCAGCGCTGGAACGAACGAACCTTATGTCTGTATGTAATTAAAACAACCAAAAAATTAAGTAATTCGCCGAGTCAATAATAATTCCATTCCTTCAATGGTCCTCGTATAACAATGGATTTCCCTCTTTTGAACATTAATTCATAACTTGATTCTCATACACGGTGAATTATCGTAGTTTCTCAGGCAATGAGTAGAAGTGAATCAGTATGAAGGGGGTCAAAACAAGAGGTCCACGATCTTCGTCACTATTCTAACAGAAGACTCTCGGTCCGCAGTGGTAGAAAAAATGTACTAACCTGATTGGGTTTGGAAGGACAGATGGGGCTGGCATTCGTTCTCGTCGCAGAGTTGAACAATATCCGTTTGACTAGCATTAACGACGTGCATGCTTTCAGATTTGTTGAACATTATCAGCACAATTCTTTCTTTTATGAGCTCCAATCGTATGCCTTCAATTTTCTTGCCCTACAAACGATGCAAACAGAGAGTGTATTTCTA
This sequence comes from Stenodema calcarata, assembly GCA_963920205.1. Taxonomy (NCBI): domain Eukaryota; kingdom Metazoa; phylum Arthropoda; class Insecta; order Hemiptera; family Miridae; genus Stenodema; species Stenodema calcarata. The sequence continues at coordinate 31,215,265 of OY986049.1, read as the reverse complement.
TGTATTCATTTATCTTAAATCAAAAAGCCCTAATTGAACTCGGAACACGGAGCCAACCCAAATCCGTGGGAGGGGTCGAGTCAGTGACCAAAATTCGACAATGGCGGGGGGGGGGGGCTGTTTTATTACTCAGCTTGTACATAGAGCACAATCTTCCATCGTGCTCTATGTACAAGCTGAGCAGGACCCAAATACCAAATTTTATTGCGTCAATAATGAGAAATCACCAATTAAAGTTCCATTTTTCTGAACAGAATGTAACCCACGTCCCAAAAAAGCTGTGCGACAGGGACAAACACGCCCACGCGTTGAAGGCAACTGAGTGGGGGTGGGTGCAATTAGAGCTGGGCGTAATGGTGGTTGAAAGGAAAATCTGACTGATCTAACCTGACGAGGTGTATGCCATTGCCACAGCTTCAAAAGGAATCCAGTAATCGAATGCTTGAAATGAAGAGGAATTGGGTTCATGACGTAAGTTTTGTCCATGTGGTAAGACCATATGGTCTTATTCTGGCAATCCGTGACGTTTATCGATACGAAGCAATCATTTGGGCAATGCCCTGTATTGCTGTACATCACTTTATGTTCTCCTGCAGAGTTGTTTCCTTCCATGAATCTCATCTTTTCATCATCGGGGATCATTACGCGACTCATTTCATTAGGAGTTGGTTCCTTTATATTGAGGTGATCTTTCAAATTTAGTTTCTTCATCGTCGGAGCTGGAACTAAAAAAAAATACCAGTCTTATAGTGGGAATTTTGTGTAGGTTTTATGTATACATTTGCGTATGGGCTCTAATTTTTCCCACTGCGATGAAATTCGTGTTAAATACATCAAGGGATATAGAAACTGTTGTAGGGTGTCCACCATGTATGATCATGGAACGAAGAACACGCTTGTGATTACTTACTTGGTGTACTATTGGTATTAGCCTATCATGTTGATTGGTTATACTGGTTTTTTTTTTTTTTTTTTACTAAAATCTTTCGAATTCAACTTGAATACTCTGCTAAAACAGAAACATTATTGACATAAAAATAATACTTACAGGGATATGCTGGTGAGCAGTCGTAAAAGACTGTAGCTGTGTTGTAGTCATAGGTGAGATTAAATACAAGGTCACAGTCTGTGTCCAAGAGTGGTTGTTTAATCACTTCTCCTGTCCTTCCAGATATGATAGCCACCCGATGTTTTCCTTTCCCGAATCTTGATAAAGTAACTAGCTCTAGGTGACCATCCCCATCCACATCAGGGATAGAGATAGGTACATCTATGTTCTGTGGTTGTGGGGAACCCTTGGCCGTTATTTTCCATATAATAAGCCCTGAAAAATGACGACGTTTTTTCGTTAAGTGATTGAATGAATCGTACAGACTCGACTAAAAGTATGACGTGGTTGTTAGAAGGGAGGCTCCGGGACCATTGTCCATCTCACAACCCAAACCTTTTTTATTGACTAATATACTCATTAAAAGTAGATAATACTACCAGCCACCGAGTTCAAGGCAGACATGTAGCCATTCTCTCCAATGATGAGACATGCTTTAGCATTATTTGCAACAAGGTCCAGAATGGAGCAGTCAATGTATCTTGGCATGACACTGAGCGCTACCCAGTACACCTCGTCACCATTCCTTCCCAGCAGGGCTATGACACCACCACCTGGTGAGAACTGGTCTTGTGAGACACCCCATCTCGCGTTTCGGAGGATCGTGATAAGGTTTCCTCCAACAACATGCATCCGTCCTTTTAGTTCTGAAACGAACGAAATTTTGTGAGTTCATCAAAACAATTGAAATGAGGCCAACAGGCAGAGGTAATGCCTTTTATCACTCACCTAGAGCAGTCAATGTCTTGTCCCAAGAAATAGATTCTGTTTTTTCTTTTGCACACTGATACACATTACATGGAAGACCCCAAATGAAGAAGAGTGCAGCAGCCACACAAAACAATATGGAAGCGATGAAAGTGGCTTTGTGCAACGGGGTCATAGGTCGAGCATAGTAAACTTTGTTAATGTTCTGGTGAACAGAAGAGTGCAAGTGCACTTCAGCTTCCGCCTCAGTCTGAAGTCTCTGGTAATCTCCCATGGTCTCCCTGGAACACCAGTATTGGAAAAATCATTACAGAGACCTGAAGTAGGGACCTCAAAAGCATAGGACGAATGGGATTGGTTCATACCAGGGAAATGAGAACCAGATTGCTATTGGCTCTTGAGTGAAAGTGAAATGTCATTGGTTGCCACTAAGTGAAAGGAAAAACAGCTTCTCATTGGCTGTTTGAAGGGGTTGAGTGATGAGGGGGTGCATGAGAGTCAAGCTATTATACAACATTATAAAAAATGGTCGCTACCATCATTCAAAGATTTGCCCAACCGATCACTCTTAATAATTCCGAACTTTTCAAGCACATCCAACATGCTTTTATTCTGACAACAGTAATTTTGAACAGTTCCGGAACTGGCGGAAACATTTTTCGGAACTCGCCGCGCTGGAACGCGGTGCCAACTGATTGAGTTCTGGGACTCAACACGCTGGGACGCGGTTCTTCCTGCAAGCGGCTACTGCGCTGGAAATTTCCGGAACTGTGAAGCGCTGGAACATACCTATTATGTCCAAAGCTGATTATGTGACCAGAACTGTTAAATTTGTGATTGATCCTTTTTCCCAAGTAACACCTCAGTTCATAGATTTGTTTTATAGTCTCGAGAGGCTGTCTAACAAATTTCAGCGGAGAGAAGTTAACTGAATCGCCACTAAGGCCTATTTCACACCACCGGGTTATATCCGTACGGTTTGTAAGAGTGGTGTGGGTGAGCGTGCTAAGGAAAGCCTCGTTCACGATGTAGGAAGAGGGTGTGTGAAATCTAATATCGATAGAAACCATCCCTGCAACCTGCTGATCACAATGGATTCAAAATCGGTTCAGCGGTTTGACTGTCTATAAAGGATAAACAGACAAACTATTATAATATAATATGAGATTATTAATATCATATGAGATTATTAAATGTTCATTATCGACAATAGAGTACCAGCAGAGTTCGAAATAAATCACTCGCGACGGAATCTTTGACACACATGTCAAAAATCAAAGACATAAGTAGTTGAAAAAATTGTATATTTCCTGAAGTACTAGTACATTGTATATTGAGCGGAAAAAAAAATTTCAGTTACTTTTGAATTTACCCGTAGTTACCAAGTATAATAATATTAACTATCTGATTTACATTTTTGGAAAAATGTAAATGTACATGGAAGAAACTCCATGTAAATATCCGCAACCAACTGTGATAATGGAGATCCCATTGCAACCCCTGGATATCCGTATATTATACTATTTGTCCAATAATTTGAGTCAAATGTTATTTCATTCACATACCTACTATTCATTGCAGGGAGAAGGTGACAGCTTCAGTTGAACCTTAGTCACTTAGCATTGAACCAAACTTACCGAGGTGAGAGTTCTCTTTCTGCTGAGAGTCACTCGAATATCTAATAATAATGTTTTATGAATTGCATTCAAAGCGAAGTGTCTCCATTACACTGAAAAATAATATTTATCTTCTCTCTTCGATTACCCAAAGGGAACTTGAGTACACCAATTTAATACTGAACTTGACGTAAACCTGACAAGAGTATCATTCGAAGATAAGAGCATGGATGTTCTTATAATATCCATGTCATACTGTGTACAAATAATAGTCATGGATGTATGCATGGTTGATGCCTAATTTTTATAACACACTGATGAAGATGAAAATATAACTAACATATTCTTGCAGAACTGGTCAAGTCCATTTTCTCGATTTCGAGGTACCGAACAGTCATTCCTAATAGCCGATTTCACCACCTGGGGATAAGGTTGGTGATAACGTTATCTTGGGAATAGTGCAAAAAAGTGCGTTTCACCACTGCGAGGTAGCTAGGTAGTCTGGGGCTAACCAGGGAACAAAGTAGGGGAAAGCTATCCCCGACCCAGAAATGCATGGTGAAACTGAAAACCGGCTATCTCTGGGATAGGGTTTATTCTCGAGGATAGCTTTTCCCTACTTTATCACCGACATGGTGAAATCGGCCATAAGTGATTTAGGGGTGAAAAATCGAGTGGGATCTTTAGTTTTCATCAAAAGTGGCTAGATCCTACTTCAATTGAGGCTCAAAATATGCGTTTCTTTGCAAAACTGTTTTAGTCCAGGGATGGTTTTGGATCAAACGGCTAACGCCATTTTTCACTTTGCAGGAACTCTCATCCAAAAGTATTAGAAGAACATCCTAAAGTATGAGGCTTCCGTCCTTTAGTAACAGCTTTACAATGCTCTTCATGAGAGCAAAAAGATCTTCAAAATTTCGTTTGATTGCCCCCCCCCCCCCCCAAAAAAAAAACCAGTTCAACATGACGCTAGTTGAGGGGCATTCAAGATTTCAACAACCAAAACATTCGTTTTCACCTGTATTTAGTGATACAATCAATTTCAAACTCATTATCAATATCTTCAATAGTTTTCCACTACCAACCTTGCAAGCTACGACCAACTTCAATTATTTGCCGATGATTGCGTCGGACAAAACAAGAACAGGATCTTGTTGTGCACGCTGAGGAAATGGCTAGGCCTCTGAAGCTCCAAAATCTGTAAAACTGGTCCAGATTTTTAATCCAGTCGTGGGACATTCCTTCCTTCCAGACCAGACCGCTTCGGGAGAATCGAGAGAGAACTTAGCAGAAAATTAACCATTTATATCCTTGCAGAATACAAATTATACACATTTTGGAATTTCGACCTGAGGAGGAGTACGTTCTGTTTTAAGACCCCTGGAAATTCAAAAAAGGCTATTGTGAAGATTGTTGCTTTCACGTTTATATTATCATGAGCACTTGGATGTGTTCGCCTATGCCCAACATAGTAAACAATATGTTTTCCACTAGGAGCTTCATGCAGATGCCGTAGAGTTTAACTACGATTAACATGCGGTGTATTCAGGAGAATCATTAGAGAACGAACGGTTGTCAACCAAATGTCAACTCGTTATTTATTCTGCATAATGCTCACCCTACCCTTGTGCAATCCAAAACGTAGGCATCTACTGAAAAGAATTAGGTGGAACGTTTCCAAGTACACTAGTAGGAAGCAGTACCTAGTAGGGAAGCAACGAATAATACAATTTTACGATTGACCATTTTAATTTGCAATGCATCCTTCAAGATTTGGGTACAAAATCATACTTGAGGCATCGGTTGATCGGGTGTCTTAAATTAAATTATTGTGATAAAATTAAGTGGGTTTCCACAAATTGATGGCGACTGGTTAAGTACCTATCGATAAAGCAGCCATATTATTTAGTGCCACAATTAATTTTACGCTTCATCAGTAACTGTTTGTGATGAATTGTTCATCACAAACATAAAGATCACATAGTAATTTTAGGCGTGATGTAAAAGGGCAACGACATGCGTCCGTCATACTCACCCTCACATCGTTCCAAGCTTATGAACAGGTTTTGAGCAGAGTCTGAGGATAAGTTGCTTGTAAATTGACAAACCATAACTTGAAACATAGGTACTTGTGCCCTCTGATGATCTTCAACTGCTCGCAGCATATTTCGACTCTGCAATATTGATGAGGGTTATCACAAGAGCACATTTAGATCCGTAATATACCACGAAACATTTTGACTTGAACACAGCAGAGTGAGTGGATAAGTTGCTTGTGAATTGACAAACCATAGCTTGAAACACAGGACCTTGTGCCCTCTGAAAATCCACGAATGCTTGCAGCGTTTATGGCAAAACGGGAAACTCAGAGTCGGGGACGTTTGAGAGTGTAGGCGGGTCTGCGATCGGTGACTATTTTGAATGCTTTCTTAACTTTTGGAAAGTCATCAGGCCGAGAGTGACCACCAAGTCCGTCATAGGATTCTGGAATGGGTAACGATTCTGATGGAGCTCTGGAAAGAACCCCAGGCTGAGATGACAATCCGAGGCGAGAGGATGGCATCTGAGAGCTCAATGCAGGAACACTATTGGACTTCTTAGGTATCTTATACGAGTGGACATTTTGCGGTTCCAGAGATCGTTTGGTTGGAGTAATCACTTCTGGTGTGGCTGAGGAGGGACCAGGAAGCAACCTGACGGGGGACGGATCAGAACATGCAGAGCCGCTGGGAGTGGCAGGTTTTGATTCGGACGATTTCATCTTCGGTTTATGATAAACCTCTAAAATTCTGTTTAAAACGGAATTCTCATCACGAGCTTCGGATAATTCTTTTCTAAGTTTACGGGCTTCTTCCTGACACTTAGACAGGTCCGAAGAAATCAATCCCACCTTTTTCAAGAGTTTCTCACTATCTTTCTTGTAAGTGAAGAATAATAGGACCATATCCTTCTTTTCCAAGGCATCCATTGCATCACGAACTTCATCGTCCTTCAAGCTTCCATTCATAATTGTGTTTGATGCTCTCAGGGAAGTGACCTTCTGGCGAAGTTTTTCTAACTCATCCGTGGCGTTTTCCAACTCCTGGAAACAGAATATAATAAGATTATATAAGATATAATCTGTAGGAATTGCAAACACTCTCTTTGCTCCACAAGCAAAATTATAAGTGCTAAGCTTCATCCATGTTCAGAGAACCGCCTACAACGGGGCAACTAGGATGCTGCTGGACACTGGAAAAAATGAAGGCTGGTTGACTGGGTCAGTTCCCTGTCCACAAGTTAGTAGAAATGAACTATGAACACAAATTAGAGTGATCCTGAATGATTTTGAGACCTGGTAAGAGGTTTCTTCAGTTTGAACTAGATAAGTCACAGAAGGTTGGCAGGGCTGGGCTCAGGGTAAATGGACCAAACTTGAGTTTGGCTATGGAGTTAGTGCACAATAAATCGCCAGAAAGCAAGTAACAGGCGCACGGATCTATATTCTTTCAGACAGCTCCAAACACCCCCTTATCGTACTATTCAACCTGAATTGCCTGTGGCAACTCACGTCTCTTTGACTTTCAGTACCAGGATATGAGGGCTTTTAAAAATTTTAGACCGAGAACGATAGCTTGCTTTTCTTCGAAAATTCGCTAATATGATTATTAAAAAAAAACTTCCGAGTCCTTACCTTTGATTTTTTATTCAGTTTTATGCGCGTCATTTTCAACACATCATTATTCAGCTCTGCGTTCACAAGCTTCTGTTCTAATTCCAACACACGTGCTCTCAATCCTGAATTCACTTTGCTCAGCTTATCAAAATTCTGCTTACTGGCCGATAATCTGAAATTAAAAATTAAATATACATCGATAAGGATATAAAATTAGGTACCTACCTACCAAATGATCTTTATGGATAAAATGTCAGATATTCGTGGTACATACCTATCATTTAAGTCTTCGACATCTTTCCTTAGCACGTCGTTATTAGCCTTGATGACAGACGGATCGTCTTGGTAGTTTTCAATGGGAACCAAATCGAAGAACAGCCTGAGGGCTTTCTTTTTGACAACTACGCACCTTTAAAGCGTACGAAAATATTAAATTTTATAAGTGAACTCGAGAATCACATAAATAAATAATGTGTGTAGGGCATCATGAATAATTCAGGCGAGATGTGGTCCGATACAAAGAGATGAATTCTGTTCGGTACCTATTTAATAATCGCTTATTGTATAAAACGACATCCTTCCTGATGCTATAGAATTCGTATGTTGAAATGTAAAAAAAAGAAGCATTTTAGTAATATGAGGAAGCAATTCAATCGGCCAATAATGATGTACCGCTTGCTTTGACAATAATGCATTAGTTATTGAAAATATTTTCCTGATAAGGAATTGAGATCAATAATTGGTCTCATTATTATCAATCAGAAGTTTATGTACGTACTATTGATGTTATCATTGCCGTTGGAAGACGCGTTTTGGGATGCTGAGTACGAAGTGGGTACAAAATTTGTACTAACAGGTATTTAATATCAGTTCTGTCAACTGCCTTGAACCTAATTTCCATAGTAGGTGGCTACAGTGTATTGCTGTTTATTGCTACAAGATGAATTTATATTGAGCCTTCTCTAGTTAAGATAACCAGTGGGTTGGGTGTTCATTAACTTTCTTTGTCACCTCATCATAAATCTACAGTCTTTCGTTAGAATTTAGAATTTCATAACATAAGTAGTCAACCTACCGACAGTGAGGGCATGTCCCTTGGTTGGAGCTTCCACTCTGATCAAACCATTTGTGGATGCAGTCCGTGTGAAATACGTGACCGCAAGGCAAGGCACTTGCTTTAAATCCTTCATGACCAGCTTTCAAAACATCGACAACGTCTTTACATATCACACACTGTACGTTCATTTTATGCAGGTAAGATGAATGTTTTGACAGAAAGGTTTAGTGCATTACAGCACAGAATACACGACATCTAGGATTCAAAAGATACATTTGATTGGATTTAAAGAAGGCGGAAAATCTTGTCGGTTAATTATCTTGTGCTTAATTGCAATGGAATAGCTCTTAATTTATAAAAAATGTGGATTGCTGTTACTGAGCACTGATAAATAGTAAAATACAAAACAAATGAAAAAATAAAACCCCGCGACAAACAGTGGATACTGATGTGATGGAAACATGGATGCTGACAAAAGTCGTGTTTCTTTTGCCCGGCTCATGTGAAGAAGAAATGTTCCGTGGAGGAAGTATATCAAGTTTTTTCTAACCATTGTTTTGCTCTTTTTTTGGCTACCCTTCAAATTTATTATCCTATTCCCCTCCAAGGCCAAAAGCAACTGCAGTATAATAATATAATAATATTATTATCCATTTGATATTTGGTGCAAATAGCGAAGTGGATATTCGCCTACACTAGGGCTCTCTGTGTCCTCCTAGTGGAACTTCCGTCCTTCCATGGAACTCGGTCTAGCAGTTTGATGAGTATCCGCTAGACAGGGGTAGTATAGGCCGGCTGTGCGGGGGTGTCTAGTTTCGGGAGTAGGTGGTTGTGTTCGGCAGAAATATTTGCTTGACTTGAGGCTCGGTGACAGCAGTATTTGAGTGAAGTCAAATTTCCTAACGCTTTATTGGGTATAGGTACTTACGTTTTGAAAATGGACTTGGCCGATACCATTCCGTTTTCCAACGAGTATGTACGGGAGCTCTGCCAGGAACCCGGTCCTGATACCAAGGTAATACTGAACTACCAATTGAATGGTAATTGTAGACAGTAGAATTCTATGAAAGTTGTAGCAAATGAACGGTGTGACTCATTTGTTACGTATTTGGTGTGACACACCGTGTGAGTTCTGCTTGAGATACAATTTTTATATTTATTCTGAGCCCATTCAATAGTCATGGGAAGAAACTGAAGAGCACTACGGTGGTGATCTAACAGGTGAGTGTTGTTGGAATCTACCTACTCATTGTAGGGACAACTAATAGACAGCATTCGTGTTTCTAACTAAAAGCCGTTGCGGTGATTGTAACACGATAAATACACCGTCCAACTTTCGGAGGTTCCACACCATCAGAGAGAAGTTATGTAACGCTAGCACTCCTCCGCTTGGAAGCCTGTGGGCAATTATAGGAATCTCTAGATAATTTAGAATGCGAAAGAAAATCGAGTAATTTTCCTTCGCAAACCGAGTAATAAAGTTTTGACTCGTTGGCTAGATCTGAAACTCCTTAATTGTGTAGGAAATACAATATTATTGTATTGAAGCGAATCAAATGTCGACTTTATTTTTATGCAATACGGTTTAAGATTTATTTAAATTCATTTCAGGATTTCATCATGCAACAAACTATGCTTAGAATCAAGGACCCCCGGTTGTCATTGCCTTTCTACACCGGCGTACTCGGCATGAGGCTCTTGAAGAAGATTGACATGGTCCCAATGAAATTCTCCCTGTACTTCGTCGGCTACGAAGACCCGAACGACATCCCGTCAGACGATCTTGAAGCCACAAGGTGGACGCTGAGCAGGAAAGCGACCATAGAACTTACTCAGTGCGTATTCAGTTAAGATTGTAACAAGTTGGGTCCATATGGACAGGAAACATGGCAGTGGCCTTCCGTTTTTATAGTACATAGTGTAGTACCGCACTGGAATCTATAAACAGCCGCCCCCTTCATTAAATCTCTTATTGTAATGGTAGAAAATCAGTGTTCTTACCTTTTGATACAAATGCATAGTAATCAACTCAGATTAGATCAATCTAATATACAAGGATCGTCCATAGGGATTGGGACGAAGTATCGATTTTATTTGTGCGAAATTTTGTTGAAACGATACTCAGGTACCCGATTTTTATCTGAATCGATTCTTCGATAACGATTTTTCAAAAAATCGGCGAATTCCCTCATGACGAAAATTAACAACGGAAAAAACGGACGGTCGGATTTTGGTTTATTATCTTCGATAATGAACCATTGAAATCGCCCAAGTAAAAAAAAAAGTACTAATTTTTTAGGTATGTTTGAACGATAGATCCGCGTGAATCGGAGGTGGGGATGTTTCAAACCGGTTTTCAAAGTTTGGGGTTCATCCATTCCTTTACGACACGGCTCCTGTGGGCTGGCAACTTGTGAACCGAATGTAGGAACTCAAGATATGGAATTATGAATCTACCCACTTTTATGGCCACAAATAAATCAATGGTACGGTATTTACTAATTTCTTGAGTTTTTTTTTTTGTATTTGCCCCATCCGACTATCTGCCTTTTCCGATCAACCGGGGTACCCTCCTGTTCTATACTAGACTGCAGCCATTTTTCTACAGCCATTATTAATCGCCAATATGACAATAACGTTATTGGATTACATAGTTTCTCTTGCTCTTATGCAATATATTCATTCTGTTCGCTTGTAGCATGTCCAGTAGTTTCTAGTAAATAACACCTTAATACATAACATCTCCGGTTTCGAGGGGAAATCGAGTTTGTACTTTGGCCAGACCCTCCGAACTATGAAAGTACAAGTTATTACTTTGTCTCGTGAGAGATGTCACGTGAGGAATCAAGAGTAACTAGAGAGTATTCAATTTGTGTTGGTTTTGTTACAGCAACTGGGGGACAGAAAACGATAAAGACTTCAATTACCACAATGGGAACACTGAACCAAGAGGATTTGGTGGGTAACAATCATAGTAACCATATTGCCTTGATCAAATTGCACGATTTGACGTGGAATGTTCCTCACAGCTCTTGAGCTACTGCATGCACTGATACTTATGTCAATGTTAAATTTTTTTATTGAAAACATTTTATTGAAGACCACGTTCCTCCACCTCGAGTCATGATTATGAATTCCCCCCTTCCTCATTCTCATAGTCAATGACCAGAAGCTCGCAAATTCAGGCATGGACATTGCATTCGGGATAAAGTGAAGTTTGTTCAATAAATAGATTTTACCTATTTGCAACGTTTGTTCGGATCACTGCGTGCACCAGAGTCAAAATGATTATTACTTGATGAAAATGAACAACGATTTTTCTTGTAGGATTACCCCTTGTCAAACAAAGCTTACAACATTGTTACTAACTTTTTCGTGACCAATTGTATGGAGTTAATTGTATGGAGTATGGGTTTCAATATCCGTCTGTGTTGGTTCTATCTCGTTTTTTATGGTCGTCTTTGATGTCTCACAGGACACATTGGTCTCGCTGTTCCGGACGTTGATGCGGCTTGTGAGAGATTTGAAAAGCTGGGAGTGGAGTTTGTGAAGAAACCCAATGATGGTAAGAGATCATTTCTTTCATTTTTGTTTCACAACCTCTTCTATACCTAATTTATGTATAAATTTCATCCTCGTTAATGAGACAAAAAAACAGTGAAACTTCAGATAGGCTTGGCTTTGAAGTAATCAAAAATCAGGTTGGTTCTGCCTCACCCCGAGCGAAGTAACATTCGACCAATAGTCGGTTGATTTTGAATTGAATTGAATTGATTATAAGAATAGGGACAAAAGAAGTGCGGCCATGGTGGGATTGGCTGTCAAATATGTCAAAGTGTCGGTGTAGGAGAAATCGTTTCTCTGTAGCTGGTGCACCCTTCCGAAATGCGAGGACCCAACAATAATTGCAAATGTTCCTCAAAATCGGTGGGTCGCATTCGGATGAAATTGACAAATCCACCTTCATCCTACAATCTCAGAGTGTCCAGGAGATTGTGGCCATATTGACTTGCCCTGAAAAGCTGACGAATCCATCAACGTCTTGGTTTCCGTCGTGTTCTATTTTCTTCGACAGCCGCTTATAAAAGCAGAATCGGTACAGCAGCAGTCGCAAGAATTATTTCCTGAGACATCGCGAATGAAACTGGTCCCCTAGTGTGGACACGATACATTGTTGCGGGGCAGATCAAAAATGTTGTGCGACATTGTTTCGGGTCAGTTTGGAACAGCTTTGCAACAATGTTGCGCAACAAAAAGTCTCTGTCTGGACTAAGCTTAATGCCTTCAGTGCCGCTTAGCTATCGGAACAGCCTACTTTCCTACCTATTAGGTTTTAGCTTTCTGATCTTTATAACAGAGTGTTCAATGGCAATCGTCTCGGCCTGAAACCCTGTGGGGTGTCGGGCCAAACTAATCGCCATCTTAATGTTTTTAGATTATTCGTACACACATAATTTTGGCATTTTGGAGCCGTCTATGCACCAGATTGAGTGAGTAGGCTCTGGAATCAGTTTTTCCTTTCGGGAAAGAGGATGTTCGAAGCGGTAGGGACCAAAATTTGGAAACAATTTAATTGTTTCTTGAGGTCCTGTGATTATGGCCGAATAGTAATCGTTTGATTTCAATCTGAATTGGAATTAATTGGCCTAATGCGAATGACACTTGGATGATATTTGACAAACTAAGACCATTTTGAGAAAATCTTTCAAAGGTTTAATATACATTTGGGTTAAGACGGTTATGAAACTGCATTACCCAATTGTTGTTACCTCGAGTTTTGGAAATAGCTTTTACCCTACAAAAAGCGTGCAGCTCTGTTGAACCGTATTAAATAACATAATCTTTTCACAACTAGTTCAAGGAGCCATCAATTTAGTCACTGGTCGCCTTGAACCTGAGTTTTTTTTAAATTGTCTCCAATTTGTTTTGACCTACACGATTGTTACAATTTACGGTCTGTCTGACCTTGTAGATTGCAATAGAGTCAACTTGTCGACTGAGAGTATTGGAAGGTGGTAGTTCAAATGGATAGGAAATTTGCTTATCTATAAGTTGAAAAGGCCATTTTGTGTTGTTTTCGTCCATGTCCACATCACATAAAAATAAAACAGTCTTTTGGCCCTCGAGTAAATCCATATCTATCTCCTTTTTGTCGTAACGAACAACTTGGTTCTAATTCAAGGACTAGTCCACCTACTTTGATTAACTCATGTAGTTTCTATGTTTCTCTCTATTCAGGTAAAATGAGGAAAATAGCATTCATCAAAGATCCCGACGGCTATTGGATTGAAATCTTTTCTCCAGCCTCAGTTGGAAACACCATCGCCAACTTCATCAAGGGCGGAGATTGAACTTGACTTATACTTTTGTTCTAACAATACGGCCATGTGGTTGTGCACCAGGACCTCTAGTGCAAGTAGTATGTTCACGCCTACTCACTACCTGTGTCTTTATGATGGTATACGGAATTCATATTTTTATAGCTATTAGTTATCGTTATCGTGTAATATTCATATTGTATACTATTTGTACGTAAGTGCATGTACCAATTATATATAATGCAATAAGTTGTAGTTGCGTTGAAGCCTTTCATTTGCTAACGCGACCCTTTAATTGATCACAGAATCAGGCATTCAAAAGCAACAAAATCATCTGAGTATTGTCGTCTCTTTTTGCCAAAAGTCCTATTTTGTAGATACATACGTGCAGATACTTCAGGCCAATTGAGAGCATTGCACCTAATATTGCACTCTAAATAGCCCTTGAACGCTATACAAGGCAATAGATACCACCCGGTTTCAAAGGGCTATAGAAAAAACTGATTTCCTGCCCTGATTTCCTCGGTGATTCTCAATTTGACCGTTGACTCACGAGCTATATGGGCCTCCGACATGTTGAAACCAGATGTCTCCCAGATTAGTTTCCCCACGTAATTCTTTGAGTTCACGTTCAAAAAACGCTGCGAATTTGTACAGATCACCCTTCAGTCTAGATCACTATTCTGTAAACAATATACTTGAGAGTCCCAAAACTGTACAAAATAATTGGAGCTAAAATATTGTTAGAATAGGTGACCAAGTGGTCATCTCGGGGGAGTGGGAGGTTGGTAACTAGCTCAGTGACGGTCTATAAATTATTTATATAAATGATGAATGAAATATAAGATCTACCTCCAAGTATTTGAAATTACCTTCTTTCCGAAGACAGTTAAACTATCTCAGAACAAAAAACTCGATGTCTCAAAACCACATAGTATGTTGTACCAATTCGTTGGTACAACGTAATATTATTATGTTGTACCTACGAATTGGCTGAATCCAGAGTACTTGGACATGACTTGATGCCATCGATTCACGCTGATTTAAATTGAGTTTTGTGGAACGGACTTGGAGGGATGGTTTTAAATACCAAACTCTGAATTAAACTCAATTAAAATTTGAACAAAGAACTATCCCGTTTAATTTGAAAATTTGAGATAGGACGTTTTGAAAACTTGGAAAATTCATTTTAAACTCCTTCCTATTGACGTAGGATTGTGAAAAGTTTCAAGGATTCTAACTGGGCAAAGTGGTGGCTTGAAACCTCTCATTGTCTAAGCCCCAAAGGGGGAAGGGGGGTTGATGTTTCCAACTATTAAGGCATTAAAAAATGTTGAAAGATCATGAATTATGCCCCAATTCATTAGGAGCTTCTCCAGTACAATCTCTTTAACTTGTTGAATACTTTGGTTACCAAACTCTGTGATGACAGTAATCATGATGATGTGAATTAAAAATCTAGACGTTTTCAGTAAATGAAAGATAAATTTCCATTTGATAACAACCCCTGATTGATTTCGAGACATCCTGGACCAGGTAAGGTTTCTACTAACGTGAGGAGCGTAGTGTTGATCTCCGAAAGGCTGCGTCGTCCTAGACACATACGATGTGTAATCAAAAAGTCCCAGGACTTTCTCAAAAACGCTTTATTAAGATGTTTTAAAAATTATTCCATTTTGTCACCTTCAAAGTAATCTCCTTTGAAGTGCGCACACATCCTGCGTTTTTTCCTTTACATCATCGATCGGCTGTAAACGATGTCCTTCGGCAATTTGAGTCTGGGGAGTAGCCGCAAGAAGCAAGTTCAGGAGAGCACTGGGGCTGAGGAAAGGGTTGAAGTCCCGTTTTTGACAAGAAAATCACGAATGAGGAGCCTTGTAATACAAAGCGCGTTGTCGTAATGAAGGACCAAGGACCAGTTTCCCGTCGCCCACAGTTCTGCCCTTTTCATTTCTTAGGGTTTCAAGGTATCGAAAACCAAGGTGCCTTTCTCAATGATGGTGCCTTCCTTAAACCTCTGGAACCACTCGTGACACCGTGATTGGCTCATCAAGTCACCTCAGTTGGCCTGTTGAAGAAGTGAAACAGTTTCCGCAAACGATTTGACCAATTTCATGTTGGCACGCTGTTCTTCGAGTCCAACTCACCAAAGCGCCAAACACGAAAACGTTGTGCTGTAAATTCCGTCAGGAAAGGAGTAGACAATTGAAACAAAAAAGAGGTTACCCGAAAGGATTATGGTTACGAAATGAGCACAACCGCAGCCTTCTAAGTTAACTTGGGGCCGCACAATTCAAAAAGTCCTGGAACCTTTTGATCACATCTTGTAAATTGTATTCTCAACTTCTTTGCTTGGCGGGGCGGAACGCTACCGCGTTCCTAGATCTAACTAGTTTTGACATCCTCTAAAAAATTGGTTAGAGTTGAACCACTCGGATAATAATATTATTCAGTCAGGGACGACATAATATATTATATTATGTCATCACTGACTGCCACTGTTACCATGACCATCTCAACATCCTTATCGTTGGACAAGGCGGTCGAGTCATCGACAAATTACACATTAAAGCAGCCTCACATCGACAGCGCTCAACTTGGCAGTGATGACCTTGGAACGTATTTTAATAGTAGAATTCTAGTCAGAATACATATAAATAATTCAACGAGTTTCCGCGAAGCGGAGAGAATGTGATCGATAAACGATCACGTTGATATTAAATCTATTCGAAACCCATTTCTTTGTTCTTAGTGGTATTTACAGTTTTTCTTATATTTCTTGTATTTATCACTCTGTAGTGCATTTCATATTCAAATCGCTGGGAACTTATACAAACCTGATGGTACCTTAGACTCCTCTCATCTAGTATTAAGTAACAGGTATCATTCACGGGAAATCAAGGTGAACTTGACAACATTTCAATCAGCATGAATTGATGAGCGGATTTGTGGATGTAACGCAATCAACCCTACAATTCCAAGGCTCAGTCTTCGGTATTAATTTGAGTACTCAACTAATATACTCTTTAAATCCAATTTGTGATGTTATAAACGTGTCCACTTTTTTGTATCAAGCTGTTTAAACCAGTTATACCTGGGATCGCATGATAGCAACCTAGAAAGGGCTAAGAGGCGACTCAAACGCAGAACATTAATAACATTATTTTAGTTATTTAAGGATGACATAATATTCGAGGCTAGTAAGCAGATACTATATTTATATTTAAGTCACGTCTTAGCCTGAGCCTAATATTTAAATAGAGGAAAGGGTCACCACTCCCTATCACCCTACTCCCCCCTATATTTACTCTAGAATACAAAGTTTTACAATCCTAATATTTGGCGGTTTTTATCTTTTCACATCAAATTATCTGCTGGCATTGACATACGAACCAACAATCAACAGGTGTCTCAACTATAACTCAAGCTGTCTCAAGCTATAGTGGCCACCTATCAAAGTTTGTGTCTACAAAGGTTCTTGATACGTGGACGGCGTGGAGGGTTGAGTAAGACCTGAACCTTGAGACATCTATGGAAACAATGAAAGGAAGGGGTGGTTGTTTAGAAATCCACGTGACGAGATTTAATTAATGTCTGCAGCTTGGCCATCCGTAATAATTACGCCATCCGTAATAATTAATCCGTAATAATAACAGCCCACCAATAATTATTATCATCCATAGGTAATTATATAGGTAAGTAGGGTTCTTGGTGGGCTTTTCTAATATCTCGGGATCTATTGGAGCTACACAGCTAGTTTGGGCTTAAATTGTAGCGTATACTGTTAGCGTTAATAAAGGTAAGGAGGATTTTTTACAAGTTCTGCGGCAAAAATTGAAACAAGTCCGAAAATTTCGAGGTTTTTTGGCTCCGAAAAAGTTTTCCTAGGAATTTAGAAGCTGCAAACTTGCTGTATACTCCTCAAACACGACCTAACAAAATACCAAAAAATCAGCTTCCTACATTTTTTTGGATCTAAACATCCGTGGTGACTGGTCTATAGGTTTATGGAGAACAGAACGAACGATCCGAATCTTAACAGAGCTCTTGCAGAAAGAGAGCTTGCGCAGGATGGGCAGAGGCGATCCAGAGTGGAAAATACGGTGATCGTACGAGGGCCGTCGCAGACGGAAAGTTCGCCATCGCCAGGGCCGAATGTATCTCTGCCCGCAACATCCTCAACTGGGCGACAATGCTGGATCTGTTTCGCCACCGATGAGGACGACGAGCGTCTGGCTTGGATACAACCTTGTAACTGCCGAGGAACGACGAAGTGGGTTCATCACACATGTTTACAGATATGGGTTGACGAGAAACTGAAAGAGGATAGGGAGAGAACGGCAATTGTTTGTCCCCAATGTAGAACTGAGTACCTCATATACTTCCCAAACGCAAATATTATTGTGAAGGCTCTCGATAAAATGGATTTGGTGGTTTATAAAGCGTGTCCTTTCATTATTGGGTGTTACGTCGTGGGAGCTGTTTATTGGACAGCATTGAGCTACGGGGCTGTAACATTTCTACAAGTTGGAGACGAGGAAGCCAAGGAGATCATGGGGAAGGTTCACCCTTTTCTTATGCTTGTGACCCTCCCCTTTATCCCTGGTGCGACAATTGTTCTTGGGATGTTGAAATGGGAAGATTGCGTTCTCAACGCTCTGAGAACGGTTTCTCACTACGTTCCCCTGACTCACTACATCCTACCGAACAGGCTGACCAATGAGTCAGGAGCTCCAACCGATCGGCAGATCTCGGACGGTATGAACTGCACCAGAGTCTTCGCTGGTGCGATTCTCCTCCCTGTGGCCTCCAAGATCTGCGGCGACGCCTTTTTCTTCGAGACGTTCGAGTCACCTCTGATGAGGTCACTGTGCGGGGGTCTGTTATTTATTGGTATCAAAGGCCTTTTCATCATGTACCACAAACAGCAGACGTATAGGCGCCTCTCACAAAGACGGATCATGGACTACACAGAAGAGAACAGAATCTTTGTATCAGGGTCACAAGGAAACTCGACTAATTTGCTTACCAACCATCTTATAAATCTTCAATAAAAATTTCATCAATTTTGAAGTTCCTGTTAATTAGATAACAGCTGAATCTTTCAATATTCTCTCTATTTTTATGTTAGGTTAATTCATTGGATAACTGGATTAACCGGGCGTTGCACCCGTGCAGTACCTACTGATATGAAAAACGAATGAGTAAACGTAGTCCAGGAACCTTGTAAAAAACTCTGCAAATTCTTGACATCGGTTTATTATCTTCTTATTGCAGATTACCCTTCTGTATAGATCAGTAAATGGTAGATAATGTTTATTAATTATGAGTCAACTCGATATCTCAAAATCATGTGCTCTTCGGGCCAGTATGAAAATTGACCCACAACCAAATTTTGAAATGCTCAACGCGCAAGAAGTGGAGCCGACCGCAGTCAGAGAAATCCAGAAGCACAGAGCAGCGCCATTACGACCTCAAATTTCACGGTTGGAAACGGCAAATAATATAAAAGAATACCTAGACTGCAGTCCTATTTTTTAAATTATATATATTTGGCAGTTGTTGAGTTGTTCAGTTACTGAGCTTCAGCCCATCAAGTTAATTTCCTATATTATAAACTGTTTGTTGAGTTTTTAGTCCAGCGGCTGTACCTCAGGAGAACTCTCAATCACTACACTTGTCACAAGATCAAGAGGTTTTGTTCTATCAAGCCGCCGGGTGACTGTTGTCTAGGAGTCGAAGAACTTCCAGACTTATGTGTTTATGGAGCCGCTGTTCGTATTTTATTGCATGTTGCTTTGCTACTTCGGTGACATGTACCATCTTGAGGTCTCGATGGAGGTCATGAACCAAGGGGCGTTTACGATACTCCTAAAGTACGTTGTTCTAGATGAGCAGTTTGTTTTGCACTGAGAGTTCAGAATACATACCAGTAGCCAGTACAATTTTTTGATTTTTACATTTTATTGTTCTTTTTTTTTAATAGCATGCTCCTTTCATCTTAATTCAGCATCAAGAGTCATACCTAAATACTTAGCAGTATTAGGGTAGGGAATATTTTGATCATGCATGATGAGTGGTAACGTTCTTATTTTCTGGTTCGTAAAGTTGGTATGTGTAGATTTCCGTGCATTCTAAAATAGGGAAGGGGTGAATGTAGTGATTATATTCCTTTAATAATGATCAACTCCAATCACACCTGGCTTAATAGCAGTCACATGTTCCGGTTGACTAATTTCCTACTCTTATGAATTCTTTCACTTTGATGTATTTTGCCGAATAAAGCCTATTTCTAAATAAACTGCTCATCATTACAGTGGCATTATTTTTGTAGGAAGGTGACTCGAGCACTGGTTTATCGACCTAAAAAACTTTTTATCGACCACACCGAAATATCAAATCGGTTCTTCGGCGTCAGTCTGAGGCCTATGAACAAGTTTTTGGTCATGTTGTTCGAACCGGTTCCCAACCGTAGGCCTACGCTATAAGCCCACCCGAAATTTTGAAAAAAAGAAAGTTTTTTGCAACAAATAAACCAAGAATGAACCTTGTGAAGGTCATCCGAAGGTTAGAAGATCATTGTGTGTTTTTATTCGCGAAACGCATGGGGATTTCAATCACGGATACACTGGTCAGCGTAGTTTCTCTTCTACTGAGTGACTAAGCCCCTATGGAGCATCCAACTGAACAAAACTATAACAAGATTATATCATTATCTTGGAACGAGAGGAAAATGGCTTTGATCGAAACATTTGAAGTAATCTTTATTTTTATTTGACACTTATACTTATTTATAATTTATTTATATCAATTCTGGCTGTAAGGTGTATAACTAATGCCAATAAAGAATATATTTAAAAAAAAATGGCTTTCGGTTATTAATTAAATGCCTCGTCGATTAATTATATAGCTATTGTTTAATGGCGACCGTTATTAATTAAACTTGAAAAAATTAGTAGAGGAGGATAAGACGAAGAGATCGAGTTGTGGTCACATCCTGGCTTTAGATGAACGTCTTATATTTTGAGGAGGGAACATCTTATTGTATAGGGAATATACATATCTTATTGTATATATCTTATTGTACTTGGAATATCTTATTGTACTTGGAAACACGTGCCGAGCCTAACGTTAATACAAAGTATGCGTTGCATTTGTTACCAAAAACTGCTATCATATACAAAATTGTAGCTTTACTTTAACTTGTTAATTGATTCATTTCCACCCGATTCATCCGTCATTAATTCATTTGATTTTTTTTTCATTTATGTTTGCGTTTTATCTACAATAAACTCTGCAACATCAAGGTAAACCGGTCTTTATTTATCCCGCTGATGACTCTGAGGTTGTGGCCGTCTCTGGTGACGATCATCTTCCCGCTCGGCGTCAGTTGAGGACGTCCGAAGAAAGACGATCTGACGACGGATGAGTCGACAAAGACGGCAGCGACTGCCTGGTCGCTCACTTCCCAACCTATCTTGCTTCTTGGCTCTTTCCTTTCGGCCAAATTCAGAAAATCCATTACAGCAGTTCCCTTCCCTCCGAGAATGTCTTGCCTCCAGGCCTGTAGTATGGAAAACGTCAATGAATTCGAAATAGTTTATTGAATGCGATCGGTAAATTTAAAATATGGACAAATACATCATTTGTCCACTTTCAAAACTCCCTCCCCACGTTGTATCCCCTGGGCATAATAAGTTATAAGTTACCTATACCTCGAAAACCCCATCGTATTCCATCCGAGGAACTTTTCAAACTACTCCCTGTTTTTATCTCAAATCTGCACTGTGCTTTAATCAAAAACACCACGACTTCTTCCATAATCCTCGTGAAACACCTTACTGTTCTCGTATGACCACGCAAGCCGCCACGTCTGCCCCATTCACACGTTTGAGATCCACATCCCGACATACTATTTACTGCTTCTCTTACAATCTGAGACTTCCACTGCTTAACTTCAAGTCCCATTCAGAACTTGTCCACTCAATTTATAAAGAGAAAACCTTCTCGTGGTTGATCTCAGTCGGCTCTGGAAAATACAGCATGATCATGCGACCGTGCCTCAAATCAGCATTCAACATTGCAGATTTCATCATCCGTTCTACCCTAGTGCTTGGGACTGGGCCGGGTCCAGAGGGCCCCCTCCCCCTCTTCATGGGTACAAAAAAGGTTTTTTAATGATATTAGTAGAATTCTAATAGAAATTACACTTTTTTCAATTAAAGCTTTTTTTAATTGTTGATATTTAAACAATAAAACTGGCTTTAAAAACCTGTTCTTACTTAATAACTCAAGGTCTTCTTGGTGGTATCTTTTATTCATCACCAATTCGTTCCTGCAGTCTTATACTCGTAACTAGGGTGAAACGGATGATGAAATCTGCAACGTTGAATGATGATTTGAGGCACGGTCGTTATCCAGGCTTGCTTCGGAGACTTGTAGATCCTTCAGATTGAAATGACTGATTGGTATTCCAGCGCAAGATTAATTATTATATTAATTATTAGGTATTATACGCCTCATGTTTTTCTTTGCTTATTAGCGAATTTTCAATAAAGAGGAAACTATTTTTCTCAGTCCAACATTTTTAAAACTCGAATTTCCTAAATATTTTTATACCGAAGTCCGTTCCAGGCCATCCGGAATTCAATGCGAAACACACAAAAAAATCATCCCAAATAATAAATCTCGATAGAATTGAGATAAAAAGTTCCAATTTGCATAACTTGGCAATCGAAAGGCTAAGTTCGTAGATGGGCAAAAACGAGCGACTCTTTAGGAGGGTTTTACGTGGGGGGGGGGGGGGGGTTACGCGTAAATGCCAAAAACGTTCCAGTCATGCATCATGGCTAGAAGAACGAATTTTTGAAGAAATAACTGGTTTTCATTGGTCTTGGAAAATTCTAAAAATTAAACTCTTTGAATGTCTACAAAAACTACCTACACCGTTAAATATGACTTTTTCGAGATATGACGTTTTCAAAATTCGTTTTGGACCCGTCCTTTTTTTCATCAAAAATCAATTTTGATTCGAATAAACTTATTCATTTTGGATCGCAGCGTGTCCATTCACTGGCAGATGCTTAAGGAGTGCTGTAATTTCTCGATGCTGAGATTGTATAATCATTATAGGATCGCTGAGATCGCTGCCATTCATGTTCGCTCATTTGCTATATTTGGTCTTCTTGGTGGCAACTAATGGTATATCTTTTATTCATCACCAATTCCTTCGTGTAGTCTTATGCTGATTTCAGGCACGGTCGTTATTCAGGTTTTATATGACTTGGAGATCATTCCGTTTCAGATGACTTATTGGTATTCCAGCTCATGATGAATACCCCTCATGTTTTTCTTGGATTTTTTTCTTCTACATTCACTCGCTTTTTGTGAATAATTATTGCAATAGACGCTTTCGGTAGGTTTGTGTTTTTCAAATCTCAATTTGGTTGCGTAATGTATTTTGTAGATACATAGCATAATATGTACAAAATACATTACGCAACCAAAAATGCCAAACAATATACACAAGTTGAGCGTAATATGTTCAACTTGTGCATATTGTTTGGTATTTTTTGTTAGTGTGGTAGTGAGTTTCTAGTGAAAGCTTAATGAGGTTTTCTCTAAACTTCGCCCGGCACTGTTGTTCCAACTCCATAAACTCATTCTATTTAATCTCAATTCGGTATATAGGTAAATTGTGTATTATGTGCTGATACTTCTGTGACATCATAATCCTGGAGCTATCTCTCGCATCTCATTTATACGAAAAACCCCACCAGCCCTTCTCTAGCGAGCAGATGGTTGACTTTGTTAAATAAATGAATTTGATCTTGACTACCTTTCCCTCGTTTTGTTGGGCTGTTGTTACATTTACTAGATCGTTCAAAAGTAATAAATACTGTGCAATTATTTTTACCCAAGGGTATTCAAGGAGACGAAACGTTTCAATAGGTACGATGGTGATCGGATGGGAAGGGGAGGACGATTCTAAAACCACTTCAGCAGCGGCTGGGTCCGCCCAAACGTTGAATTCCACTCCGTCCATATTTCCTATTCCTATAACACAAGGACATACGAGATAACAGAACGCCGACACTTATGAGGAAGCATTGTAATCTTGTAAAATGTGGTTGGGGGTGGGAGGCAGATTAAATTGTTATGATCAGATTCAAAATGGTTGCCATGGGTTTAATATTGGAAGTAGGAGATTGATATGAAGCGCATTTCGTACCAAAAATGCAAAAATGCAGAAGTTTATTGAACATAATTTGTTCAAAAATCTCAAGTACCTACCATGTAAAATATTCGACCTAAACTTCGCTAACTACAACTGTCTGAGTGAAGTGAATTTGTATGGCTCAATAATCGGTCTAGACGTGGTGATGAAGTTAGGTGCCGTAAAATGAAGGATTGATACAAGGTGAGGTGTAGTGTATTATTGCTCAGAGCCGAAACTTGACTGAATATGACGAATTATGCCTTACTCATTGAAAGTTCATCAAACATGCGCTAAACTGTAATAATAATCTTCTTACCAGTAATACTCCCGCCAAGGAATATGATCTCTTTGGAGTTCTTGTAAAAGTCGGGATAGATTAAGCCAGCGATAGCCAGGTTGGTGAGAGGCCCAATTGCTAAAATTGTTACCTCTCCTGTAAAACACAGAAAATCGAAAGTATTGAACATTGAAGCCATAGAGCATACATGGTAGGACAAAAGATAGCATTACCTACTTTTGTATGTTCAAAAGGACTGCTCAAGGGTGGCTTTGGACTATTTAAAATGACTACAGGCGCCTGGTGAGGCTGATGAGGCCTTTAGATGCTCAAGAAATGCTTGGAATGGTGAAGATGGCTGGGGGTGGTTTAGGACTGCTCACGGATGTCTTTGGACCGTTTCAAATGACTAGGGCGCTCCTGGTGAGGCTGAAGAAGGGCTGGGATGCTTAAGGAAGGCTTGGAATGGTGACGGCAACGAGGGATGGAACGATTAATGGTGGTGTGTTGAGCACTGCTCAAGGATGCCTTTTGGCTGTCTAAATGGACTAGGGGGCGTCTGGCGAGCCTGAAGAGGCCTTGAGATGGTCAAGGAAGACTTGGAATCATCTAAAGATGGCATGGTGGCGTATGGATACGTAACAAATTATCCACTGGCATATCTGAATAGTTAAGGAGGACGTGAGAAGCTGAGAAGGCTGGGGTTAGCTAGGAAGGAATAGGGAGGGCTTGAGGGTGTGGTGTTCTATATTGTCTGGGGAGAGTTTGAAATGGTCCAAATGCAAGGACGTAGCCAGGGGGTGGGTTACGGGGGTAACCACCCTCCCCAATGTCTGTTTTTTCCATTCCTCAGGGGGAATATTCCATACCTCTCGCGGTAGGCTCTAGTCTTATCGAAATTCTGGCTACGTCACTGGTTCAGGGGAAATTACAGGGACTTGAACTGCTCTGTGGCGCTAAGACGTGGATGGCCATTACGCAACTAGTTACTCCTCAATGGTCCAATATTTTGGAGTTAGCAAGTATTATATTTTAGGGAGTTAGCAAGTATTAGGAATATGACATATGTCAATTCAATCCAAATCGTGACATGATACCCACGATGTTTGAAGAATGTAAATGTATTATGTACGTGAACAGTTTAAAAAATGGAAATCTGAAAATAACCTGAATTGAAACCTATAACCAACTTTGCGCAGACAGCTTTACGAAACTTTTGCGAAGGGCAAATTTATTACATTAAGGGACATCATGCCCTCAGTACTTAATTGAATATGAACTAATCACGCCTTCTGATTTCAGATAGTGTTGTGTAATGTTTATTGTTTTATAATACGGTACTCCGATTGGATCAACACATTAATACGGCGTTCCAAATATGGAATTGCAAAGAAATTCCGCATTGCAATAACGAGCCATAAAGGGAGAAGGTGATATCTTGTGAGTAGGCGCGAGTATGTTACAGTAGCTATCAGGGCCAAATGGTGGTAAATTTACTAATTTTACCATTAACTAATTTACCATCTAATGGAACAACTGACCAGGATTCTTGCGAACTAAATTGGCGAGGAAGACTGCAGCTGGGGTTTGGGAGATGGTCACATTGGGTAGGGGCTTGTTTAAATCGCCCATACCATCTTCACCGAAATAGGGAGTCACCGGAGGAGTCGCTATCAAGCCGTGATCGCTCCCTTCAAATACAGGAATCTAAAAATCAAAATCAAATCATGTGGTACGAACGAAATGTGTTAAATTTAATTAATTAAATATTTGGCACTTCGTCATTTAAAAATAGGGAATATAGTAATTGATAAACAAAATCTTGCTCCATTATAATAAAATTTGAACGCGTGAGATTGAATCAATAATAATTATGATTGACTCACTCTCACGCGTGCAAAATTGCTTTCGGCTCGTCAATCTGACAACATTTAATGTTGTCGGATTGACGAGCCGAAAGCAATTGAATTCAATCGACTCCTACGTGCTTCAACTTAGGTAATTATCATTAAACGATTAAATGATAATAATAAACGAAAAAAATAATAATTATTAGGAAAGACTCCTACGTAAGTTGAACCAGTCGGTTGAAATCTATTGCTTTCGCCTCGTCGAACCGACAACATTTGAACACGTTAAAATTGTTGAACACGTTGGTCACGCGTGTGAGATTGAGTAAATAATAAGTACCTACTATTGGAGCAGCATTTCGCTTATTATTATATTCCCTATTTTTAAATGATAAAGTGCCAAATATCTAATTATTGAATTGGAATTAGTAAGGCACGGTTTCTTCTTCTAGTAAGTAGGGGTTATTGAAGATAATAAACCAAAATATAAGATCACATTGGTTCAATTAGCTCTTGGGATGGGTATCGAAACAGCGAGGTGCGAAGCACCGAGCATCCTATATACGAGGCTGGCCGGTAAAATGGATACCTATCAATCCTCTTTGCGGCTGAGGAGGTTTTTTGGCGGGCCAGTTTTTACAACGGAGTTGTTTTTGGGGGATATTATATTATACCTATTATCTTATATTCATTCCAGTCCTGTTCATATTTGACCCTTAAGTATAGAGTAACGTTCCACCAGACTATGTGAGATCTGTTTTTATTTGATTTATCTTCAGCAGGCAGTTGGCATCAAATGCTTGGGTCACATTATCGAAATCTTCTCTGTCATTGACAGATTCATGATAGACCGTATCTAGATTAACCCTCAGGGAGCTAGTGGAAACAGTCCTGTTGGTTTTTCTAGTAGATATTACGGAACTCCTCTCTTTGACTTGAGGGAGCGTCGATGACAAATCTGATGTGCCTGTGATCAGAACACGAAAGTTCGTCCGACTTTCTTGAGTGCCTTAGGGATGACCTGTTTTGTTTCAATTCTTATATTCTTATTCAGGATGATTCCAAGAGAAGAAGCGAAGTTTGGCAACATTTTGAACAAACTATCTTACCTACTGTAGATCTACCTACTTATATGTCAATTTGTTTGGTAATTTTTGTTCTTATTTCAAAAAAATGAAACATGAAAAATGTACTAATTTACGTTAAAAAAGACAAAAAATGGATTGAGCGACAACTTGTTAGCCTCATGCAAAAAAAAAAAAAAAAAAATAAATAAAATAAAATAAAAAAATAAAAAAAATAAAAAACAGTTTTATAGTCATAACTTCAAAATTGAACCCGCCTGAGAAAAAATCCTCTCCGCAGGAACAGAGGAGGCGACTATTATTTCAAATAGTGCAATTTCATACTGAAACGTAAAATAGGTTTGTAATTATAGGTACTTTGAGAGGAAAGAAAAAACATGATATCTGGAAAAAACATCGATGTGTGATAAACATCGAAAGAAAAACAGCGATTTGAATACTGATCCCTGCTACTTAGCTCACATTTAATATTTAGTATCAATAATGACAGGAAGAGCAGTTGATCTACTTACCTCAAGTCGACCGTTCACGTCCAAGGTTCGCAAAACGTTTTTAGTCACGTTATGGACGCCTGTGTTGCCTCTAACACAGGTAATTCCTGCAATTATCACGGTCGATCCACGAGTTCCGCTGAGAAGAAGAGAAATAGCCATCGCGTCATCTGCTCCGGCGTCAGTGTCCACCACCACCAAACGACGGCCAATTCCTCCATAGCTCTGCCTGCAGATCATTATTTTTGCGATTAGCTAATTAGTGTAGATTGTGGTATCGATTTCGAGTAGAGGGAGACGGTTCGAAGACAGTAAAACTACCCGTACAGGTACCGTAAAAGGTACTCAAGAGGTACAAAGTTTTGGGTGAGCCCTTGTGCCGTGACATCCGGAACAACGCCAGATCTACTGATCACTGATATGTCGGGTTGATGATCGATATCTGGTGTATGAAAAATATCTGATGATCAATATCCCTAATGTTCAATATCTGGAATTCGGATAAGATCTTGAAATACCACAATATCCTGGGATGGGCATAACGTTCAGAAGTATATTCGTCCTGCCCTGCGATCTTTATGTTTCTCATTTGTCCATTTTCTTCGATTCAGAGTCTACTAAAATGGCGGAATAATTTTGATCAGTTATGGGAGGAAAGACGTTCACATTCATCCCTTATCACTTCACTCTCCTTTGACGTTTCACTCCTATTGAAACAATTTGGCTCCATGTCTTGTCAGTGGTCAAATTTGTAAAGAAAACAAGAGTATTGGTACGAACTAAATCACTCGAGACGAAATCGTGGAAACCCATGTTAAGAAAAACAAGAGTATTTGAAAAAATCTTCTATTTCCACTGAAATATTACACTGTTAGACCGGTTTCGGTTATTAAACCATCGTCAGTAACAAAACAATACAGTATGAACATGCGATTCTCATCATTAAACCCTATTAGGGACTGGCAGAAAAAACTCTGCAAATTCTGCTGAAGGTAGTGGCGGGGGGGGGGGGCTGATTTTTTTTTTCTTTGGTCGATTCCAATGGTTCATTATCGAAGATAATAAAACAAAATTGCATGTATTTGGAGTAGATACAAATAATGGAATGTGAAGACGATGCAACAAATACACGTTTCCATTTACTCTATTTATAAAAACTCTGCAAATTCTTGACACAACGGTTTATTATCTTCCTTGTGCAGATCACCCTTCTGTCTATACCAGACTGTATTGCAAATCGGCACCATACCATATTCTCACCGTACTCATACCATACCATACGAATTTCTTTCCTATCATACCATACTGTATTATACCAAATCATACATACAATAATATACCATACCATACTCATACCATGTCATACAAACCGAGTGAATATTGAAACGTCATCCATTTCTGACCTATATTTAAAATTTCAAGTATCTAGCTCATCATCAAAATTTAATTTGTTTAAACAAATAGGTATTATTTAAACAATTTTACAGACAAGAAACCGAGTGAATATTGCATTGTTATCCAGTTCTGACCCATTTGTAAAATTTCAAGTCAATAGCTCATCATCAAAATTTAATTTGTATTATTACAAAAAGGTATTATTTAAACAATTTTACAGATGAGAAACCGAGTGAATATTGCAATGTGGTCTATCCCCGACTCACGGTTAAAATTTCTAGACTGTAGTTTACCGGGAAGATGAAAAAAGGTAGTTTTATTCTGGGCGTCTGGGGGTTGGGTCACATAACGGCCGTTTTCGACGCGAAAGTTTAGTGTTTTTCCTAAACCTTTGCGCGGTCACTGTGAACGAACGGCTGGTCGCACAAAAATCCAATTGGTCTTAAAAGATTCGTAATTTTTCAGGTCATTCAAAAGTGAACTAAAAATTACACCGTTTCATGAGAATTTTTAGAGATATGACATTGTCGAAATTTCAAAGTTCGTTTTGAACCCCTTCCCCTTGACCTAGGGTTATGAAAAGTTTCAAGGATCATTGTGGGGCTGGTCCAAACCCAGAAACTAAATTTTGTAATTTTAGCTCAATGCTAACTGGGCAAAGTGCCACGGACGGCGTACGGGTGACGGACGGATTTTTTTTTTATTCGATTTTCTGAATTTACGTATCTTGAAACGTAAACCAACAAACTTTGAGGGGGGGTTAAAAAAATTTTTTCTTTGGGCGATTCCAATGGTTCATTATCGAAGATAATAAACCAAAATTTAAGTTCCATATTATGAAACAACTGAATCTTAATTCTGGGATGATTAGGATATTGTGTGAAACAAGGTGTGAAATATATAAGAATTGCGATACTTTATCCGGTCTCAAACTGGAGCACTTTGAAGATGAAGAAACGTGGTTGTTACTTCACGGTTAACAAGCTCTAATTCTGACTTCGCTGTTCAGCGTGGAAAAATCTATAAACTTAGGTGTTACTCGGCAAAGAAGGAGACAAAGAGTGTTATAAAACGTGAAAAATAAAGACATTTTACAGAAAACCAGTTATTTCTTCGCAAATTCGCTCTTACAGCCATGGTGCATGACTGTGGATTTAGTGACTTGAAATTGGTTATCCGTTTGGCCAGTGCACTTAGAGATCGACGCGGAATGGGGGGTACCAATGGCAGCATTCTCCGCCTTCTCCCTCTCCCATTGGTTGATCTTCTCTTTTGGAAATATCAACTTTTTGTCATGGCAGTCTCCAGTACATTCCCTTCGCATGAACACTGAGAATGGCTCGGATTTTACAATTGAGATCTCTCGCGATTGGAGCGAACTGATCTTCCACGTCCTTCTTCCAGTTGACAATCTGCATCTCCAGCTTCTTGCTCGAGTTGCTTCTCCATCTTTGAGACCACAAATTTTCTATAAATGCGACCATTTTGCATGACATGATGCAATGGTAATCGCCGAATTCGTCATCGTTGGGCAGGAACGTGTGCCTCGAGACGAGGTATTTCCGATGAATCGATTCGAGGGAGGGACCAGTAAGTTGAGAATGTGCACTTTAACAAAAGCACAATTTGTACAGAACACTGACGGCCCGAATATCAGACTTGGCTGGTTTGTGAGAATTTACTGAAGTTCGAAAAAGGTTTTGCACAATCTATCAACCCTAGTTCGTCAAGAAGTCAATAGATCGCATTGTAATACAAAAAATCTTAAAGCACTCGTCGAGACGAATCTATAGATACCAAAGAACTCGATTTTTGACATTTTGGCTCTTGGCCGGATTGTGCATCACATTGTCCAAATTTGTTATGATCTAAATTAGCTGGTTATGAAAAAATTCATATTTGTGGTTTATGCACATAGTTACCTATACTTATGTGGACAGTATACAGTTATTTGTAGATGAAGTATGGCTGACCTATGAGGGATTTTTGACCATTAAAATAAATTATTTTGTTTGCTATATATAGGGATATACCTAATATTATTAGGTAAACATAAGAACCGCGACGTCGGCATATAGCAATAAATGATCAAGCCGTGTACTTCGGCATATACCTAGTAAATTTAACTGTCAATGGAGTAAAGGAGCAAATTTAAAATGAGATACAATTAGTTGTTTGTGACATTCCAATGTTCTAAGTTGAATGCTACAGATATTATTCGTGTGTGTACTTACGGTGAGATCCAACTGGCTGACAACACCTGAACTACCAGAAGAGCCGACTGAACAATAATCTTGATCATGGTTGCAAACAGATTCACCCTAATGACATGAAAGCTACGCTATTTTTCTTAGCATTAATGTATCATTTTTGAACAGAACTTCCGTAATGGAAGAGATTGAAAATGAATAAAGATTCGAAACTACTATCGCCAGAAAATAATTAAGGGGCCTGATACGAGCTACCGATTTCTTTGTTATACGACCTTGTATTCCACTTTCGATTGCAGGTGAGACGGATGAGCCCGGCTCTGACGTGCTGAGTATCGTGGCTGCGTTGGGCCAACTATCAATGTAGATCATTAGATATGAAATTGTAAAACTCTGCAAATTATCTTCTTTGTGCAGATCACTAAATCAATTGGTGGTGAATTAATTGCAAACAATTTGCACCGATATAATTCTGGAGTTTTAATTTCCACCTACCTACGTCAGCAATCATTTATTCATTAATGATTAATTATTATTAATCATTATTACTTAATTGTTAAAAATTATTATGAATTTCCAAATATTCAAAATTTCAAAATTCGTTTTGAACCCTTTTCCCTTGTATTGCCCTAGGGTTATGAAAAGTTTCGAGGATCATTGTGGCGTTGGTCCGAACCCGTTAATCCCGAACACCTGTTAGCGTTGAGCTAAAATTATGAAATTTGGTTTACGGGTCCGGACCAACTCAAAACTTTTCATAACCCAGGGGAAGGGTTCAAAATAAATTTGAAACTTTGAAAAATTCATATCTCAAAAAATTCATATGGAACGGTACCGTATAGGTATAGTTTTTAGTAACTACACATTTAAATGGATTTTAATTTTTAGAATTTTTCGAGGGCTTAGAATTCTTTCACAATGAGGGCTCAAAGTTGGAGCAGATCAAAAGTCGTCAACACGAGGGTGAATCGTGCGGCAGCCAGTCGGGTCAAGCTTCATACTGGCCCAGCTGATTCGAACGAAATAACTAACAATAATTAATCATAATTTACACAACTTGGTAATAATAATTAATGATAATTCATAATAATAATTATTCAATCATTTAGTGATGTAGTGGTGTATAGGATGGATCACCCTTTACAAGAGGGTGATCTGCACAAAAAAGATAATAAACCGTTGGGTCAAGAATTTGCAGAGTTTTTAGTCTGAATTTGATGTGATAGCCTGAATCTACGTATCTTAAAACGTAAACTCTCGAATTTCGAGAAATTGATTGATTGATATCATTCTTCCACCTAACCAGACTTACACCTAAATAAAAAATTTGAACATATCGACGTATCAAGTTTATAATACGAGAGGGATTGAGAAGGGGGGGGGGGGATTTATTTATTCCAATGGTTCATTATCGAAGATAATAAACCAAAATCTATTAAACACGGTTTTACGCTGAAAACAGGTGTTTACGATGTGAGAAGGAATACACTGTTTTCCAGAATTTATACACAACAATTTTGCTGCTAAATCGTTGTGTAATTCATTTCTGCTTCTCCTCACTGTCCATTGGCAACTCAAGTCGCTCAAATTGGAGGGAGGCATTTGATCCAATCGACTT
The DNA here is from genome assembly GCA_963920205.1 of Stenodema calcarata. Taxonomy (NCBI): domain Eukaryota; kingdom Metazoa; phylum Arthropoda; class Insecta; order Hemiptera; family Miridae; genus Stenodema; species Stenodema calcarata. The sequence goes on along the minus strand of OY986049.1, from coordinate 31,182,658 downwards.
TATAACTCTCCTGGTGGGTTTCGTATTTTCAATAAATCAAACGTTGGAAGTGACCAAGAGAAAGTGTTTTCAACTCCTCCGTAAAATTTGACATTTCTCGTTTGAAAGTACGTAGATTCCACGTGTACCGAAGGTAGAAACCAATAGCAACTAAAGTATTGCATAACGATTATTGTTGCAGTCAGAAGAGTATTCTATACCTGCACCAAACAACGAAACCGCTGTTAAAAAACATGCGGCGTTTCTATAATAAAACCGAATTCGCGAACTGGCTCAACTGGTTTTGCAAATAATGCGTGGCGAAGGACGGAGAGATGTGCGTAGACAAAAATCCAATAAGTCCATCTCTCTCTTCACATCCCTCCTCACGCACTTCATTTCCAACCCTCCTCGTCGAAGTATCTTTCCACCTCCTGCCAGTGTCCGTTAAACCTCCTCCAGCGCCGGGATGCTAGGTAACTGCACTTGCATATTGTATAATATTCAGATATAAAAATTAATATCTACGATCATTATGTAACGAGGATTTCCACATTATCACCACTTCTAGCTCTCAATTTACCATCTCCACTACGATTAGTTTCAATTGTAATAAATTTTATAAATGACGATTGAACTAAAATAATTATAATTGTACACAACCTCGAAGTAGTTAAACCAATTCAGCTTTTGGTTCACCATCTTCCGTAATATACCGTTGGTATGCACCACGGCAAAAAGTATTCAATTCTGATGTTGGTTTCCGCTTCAGAATACATAAAATCCAAATATAGAATTAAAAAAAAAAAAAAAAAAAACGCCGTCCGTTCAAAATAAAATGATAACTATATATAACTACAAAAATGGTCCTTATGCATTTTTTTTCGTTCAAAATAAAATGATATATAACTAAAATATGATATATAAATATAATATGATATATAAAACTATATCGAGGGTCTCACGGCAACTTCCCTCATCGTCATTTTAGGCCAAAATGAGTTACCTACCTATGCACATACCATTCGAAGCGTCTTCTCCCGGCGGATCGACCTAAGTATAAGTTAGGTAACACTAAATCTCACGATTTATTTCACTCAGTAAACATAGTCATTGGCAGATGGTTTTTCGGCTCTGCTGAAAAGTTGCCGAAATGACGATGTGGGAAGTTGCCGTGAGACCCTCGATATATAACTACAATAAGGGTCCTTATGCATTTTTTTGTTTCGAGATAATCGAAAAAAAACTGTTTATCTCCTTGAAATTTTGGATTATTTCAATGAGATTTTTACGGCTCATTCCTCAAGCTAACCATTGTTAGAAACCAAATTGCTTTTGTTAATCGAACGTATAGTTTTTAGGTCAAAAATGCAAACAGCTGTCCGAATAAGGTCCCTTTCTGTGGTGGTTCCAAATAACGCAAAAACTACTTTAGAACACTTTTTTTTACTGACACAAATTATCAAATTGAAGATTAGGTATGTTTTTTAGTTTTCAAATTTTGTAACAAATTAGGTTTTTTCAGTTTTTTTCCAATTTTCAACAGGTTGAGTGATGAAAATCGGTGTTACCACTAGTTGGGTTCATATCGAACTAAGTTGCGATATAAGAGGCACAGGGAAGATGTGTTGGATTTTGTGCAAGAAGGGACCTTATTCCCGGAATAGGGCCCCTTCTTGCATGAAACGTGAAATTCGCCCTCCATTTTCTAGTGTAAATAGTGCCGAGAGAAGGTCCCGCCTTGCATGAATCGGTGGAACCGAAGGTAAAGACATAAAAACCACCATCACCTCGATTTGGTCAAATATGGCGATAAGGACCCTTTTTGCATGAGGCCATTCATATATAATATAATATATTATATGAACGGCCTCATGCAAACGAATGGCCTCATGCAATCGATTAGTCCTACATGATTGGAAAGATCAACTCAGCGTGTCAGAAACCAATGGCAATGATCGTTTGAACGAATTTTCTAAGAAAAGAAAGCTATTGTTCTCGGTCCAAAATTGTTTAAACTCGAATTGCCGAGAAAGTTTTATACCAGAATCCGTTTCAGACCACCCTGAATGCACACCCTGTTTTCACACTGCTGAAAATGCGCAAAAATTAGACATGCTATGTTAGAACTACAACGACGAAAATAATATAATAATATTTAATAATATTTTCGTCGTTGTAGTTCTAACATAGCATGTCTAATTTTTGCGCAGTTTCAGCAGTGTGAAAACAGGGTGTGCATGCAGGGTGGTCTGAAACGGACTCTGGTATAAAAATTCCTCGGCAATTCGATTTTAAAAAATTTTGGACCGAGAACAATACCTAGCTTTCTTTTCTTCGAAAATTCGTTCAAACGATCATTGCGATTGGTTTCTGACACGCTGAGTTGATCTTTCCAATCATGTAGGACTAATCGATTTACATTATTAGCATGTATTTTAAGAGCCACTCCTTATGTTCGCGAAGTTGATGAAATAGAACATCAACATGAATTTCGTCATCCACGAGTGGGTCCATCCTAAAATTTAAAGCTATTAGTGTTCGTGCAATAAAATTCAATCGTAATCGCGGTTTGGAAAAAATTTATGTTAAAAGTTTAAAAAAATGTATTTGTTTAAAATCATATAATTTTTGTTGAAGTCCATAACAATAACCTCAAGTTCTTCGTTCCTCTGGTCACATAATGGTTCCACCGCTTGGTAAATTCCATTTCACTTATTACTAGTTAGGTACCTAGTACCTATCATTTTGCAGTACCTGTGATTTTTACTTAGGTATTTCGAAACAAAAGCCTTTTATGGTATAAAACCTAGTGGTGAGTGCCATTTAATTTATATACAGGTGCCTACTTAAATTTCTACCAGTGTTAAATAGATAATGTTAGAAAAAAATACTATTTGCAGTACCAGTAAAATTTGCAGACTTCTCAATTGATTGGAATCGTAGACATAAATGGTGTCGTTACTTGGTACCTATTTTTAAAATTTTAGTACCTACATCAAGTTTTCAGTCTTTTCATTTAGTTTATGAGCTTTTGATGGACTTTGGAATCATATGCCTCCAATTAACTGCAATCCAATGACCGTTATAAGCAAAAAAAAAAAAAAAAAAAAAATTGCGGTAGCTACTAATTATTTTTGAAGGTTAGGAAATGTTTTCCATCAATTTGCTTCGTGGAAGTGGAACGTTCAATTGGAATCATTACATAAGTGTCTCTGGAACAGTTCGTTTCGACAAATTTTGTACTCTACTTTGCATTTATTATTACAATTATAATAATTATTCGGCGTCTGTGATATTATAATTAGGGTATGAATGGTTTGAGAGTGCATGTAATTTATAAGAATGAGGCCACGACCGGCTGTTTGATTGTTTAGCTACCAAGTCTAGTCCCCTCTGTTTTTCACTCACCCAAGTACCATAAACGAGGCTGCGTCATCAATTTAAGTACCTAGTATACCTTATGATGATAACGTAAAGTGAAATCGAGATTAAGCAAGAATGATTTTTTCAAATTTCCCAAACTCCGTCTGTAAAACATGTAACTAAATGAAAATTGGACCGTGTAACGGAGGTGAAATTATAATAATGAAAATTTCCTCGTGTATTTTTGGGTTATTAACAGATTCGAGACTCAGATGGACACCGTGGGACAACTGCTCGTACCCGGCCATCCTCGACTACCCGGACCCCGGATTCCCCAATGGCATCCCCACAGTCGTATTGGCAGCTTTGGTTCTCCTTATAAGCTGCCTTCTACTTGCAAGGATATGTGACTTCTACTTTCTACCAGCTGTGAAACTAGTTGCTGACAGTATGTTTTTTTTAAGTATCATTAGAAGAACGTTATATTCCGTAACATATTATTACGTAGTAACGACTGGCGATTAGCGGTTTTTTAAACATTTGATTCAAACTTTCAGAGTTACATAATATCTTATAGTATAAGATGTTATTTTTGCACAAGTACTATGGAACTTTTATTTGGGATTCTGTCCAGCTCTTAAATATTTATAATTAACATGAGTTAATAGAAACTCAAGTTTAGCTGAGTTTGAACTATGATTAACCCTCATGTTGACGACTTTCGATCTGCTCCAACTTTATGCCCTCATTGTGAACCAACGGCTGGCCGTCGTGAACTTCCGGATAGTCTTGAAAAATTCTAAAAATCAAACTCTATTTGACTTTGTACTAAAAATTATACCGTTCCATTTGAATTTTTCGAGATATGAATTTTTCAAAGTTTCAAATTTATTTTGAACCCTTTCCTCTTGACCATGGGTTATGAAAAGTCTCAATGATAATCGTGTGTGTGGTCCGACCCCGTAAACACAACGCTAACTGGGCAAAGTGTTCGGTTTACCACAACCACGATGATCCTCGAAACTTTTCATAACTCTAGGTTAAGGAGAAGGGGTTCAAAATGAATTATTGAACAATTCATATGGAACGGTATAATTTTTAGTTTACATTTATTTAATAAAAAATAATAATTACTATTATGAATTATCATTATTTACTATTAGATAATAATTATCAAGTAGTGTAAATTATTATTAATTATTGTTTATGATTAATAATTAATTATAGTTTATTATTCATATTAATCATAAGCAATACTTTCTTATTGTTTATTATGAATATTAATAATAAACAATAATTATAATTATCGTTTATTAATTACTAACAATATTATCAATCATAAAAAATCATTAATAATAATTTGCACTACTTGATATTTATTATTAATGTGTGTGATTTAGTTTACCGTCAGTAAGAATGATGTTGAGGGATGTCGAGGGTCGGTCAAATGAAAATTGATTTATGTGCCAACGTTTCGAAGAATATAGAATATATTTCTTCATCTTCAGGGCCTAAAAACAGTTTCATAATATTACTATTAATTAATTACAGTTGTATCGTGAGAAAATTGATAATAATTTTGTTATAGGTAGTTATTAGAGAATTGTTGATTACGTGACAAATGACGTTATTGTTGACAACAAAAGTTGCTGGACAAATTGTGCTGGACTAATAGAGTATAAAAAAATTTTGTTGAATTGGAAAATAACCCGTGGTAGAATGTACAAAAGTAAAGTGTTATTGAAAATGTAGTAGAATCTACTACATTTTCAGTATCTGATACTGAATCATATTAAATAAATTCTTTGAAACGTTGGCACATGAATCAATTTTCATTTGACCGACCCTCGACATCCCTCAACATCATTATTATTAATAATTCGTGATAATTCATAATAATAATTAATCTATCATTTAGTGATCTTGACAGACTGGTGGTCTGCATAACAAAGAGTTTTGCTCTATATCTTCTAAACTATGCGTTTTTAAATGAAAGCCATTATATCCGTTTTTGAAGTGCATGTCTCTGAAAATTTTAGTTTTAAACCATCTTTAGACCAAAAATTGCTGCTAAACCATTCACCGGTTTTGAAATTATTACATGCCTTCTTTTTAATTAGGTAGGTACTAATTTTTTGGGGGTAATTTAAATATACGTAAATATAAGTATGTGTTTTTAGAAAATGAGAGAACAACGAGGCCTACAGCTTCGCTCTTAATTTGAAGCTACTTAAATTGCGTACAACTTTTGTTCTATGATTTCTACTGGTAGGTTCAATGGCTTAGCCGCAATTTCGGTCTAGTACACTAGCAACTTTTTAGTTTCGGTTATTAAATTATTTAGTTCACAAGCGCCCACTGGCAACTAAATAGTTGCTTCACAACATCATTTTCAGAATGGATTTTGTTTAGACTGCGTTCATTTGTACTCTTGTCTTGAGAAAGAGGAAAAAGTACCGAAAATATTGGGTCCATCCACTGATCAGCACAAGGCTTGTAGATGTCATAAGTCGTTTGAAATTCAAAAAGTATCCTAACAAGTTTTTTTAATTGTTTTCGTGTTTTCTTGAGATTTTTATCCTCGTATTCTCTCACTCTTTTATCGTAAAGCGCAAGGTACAATTTAATTGCTTCGATAAATAATTAGAGGTCTAGTGACATGATTCGGGGAGGACGCGAATGCAACTGTCAGTGGTCGCAACTAAATACCTACCTGTCTCGCCAGTATGACAGGTCTGAATATGCGCGTCCCATTTTCGCCAGCAACAATAATAATTAAAATTCCAACTCGCTCTATTCGCCAGGCAAGTCAACAATTATTGTTAAGTTTCCTGGCGAATAGATCGTGTTGGAATTTTCCAGTTGCCGTAACTAAATAATCGCCTGTGGGCGGGGTCTCGTAAGAACTACTGTGTTCTATAGTACGAGTAGAACACATAAAAAATAATTTTTGTAATTAAAAAGTTGTTTGACTAAAGTTGCCATTTTCAAAGTGCCGTAATCCGGTAACTAATTAACCGACAGAGCTCCAGTTGGGCTTAACTCAACCTATTAAAGAATTGCAAGCTTTGGTGTACACTACCCTACTGGGTCCAAACAACATACTCAGTCAGTTTTCCGAATTTACCAATTTCCGTGTCGATTTTGACTGGCTTATAAACCAGTAATCGCACTAAGTCTACAGTTGGAGCTGTGGCTCCTGATTGATACTTTTGTTGATACTATTGTGAATTGCCTTTCGTTTGAATGCATTCATCGTTATTTCATTTGCTTGCTTCCAACTCATAAACCAGAATAATTGAATGTTGTTGTTTACTTCAGTAGGCGAGTTTATAAATAATTTATAAACTCCCATAATTACGAAATAGAATTTATTACGAAATAGATTATGTACTTAGTTAGTCGAGGGTGATGACGATATCGGTAACAACATCGTTTTGGCGAGCGTATTCGACGTTCTATCACCGATGGTTAATGACTGCGAGGTGTTGTGGTTGATGACGACTCGAGGTGATGACTCGTAGGTAGATGTTGTGGAACACTGATATTGGTTTCCAGATAAACATCGTTTGTTTTTTCTTTCTTCTGAGACAAGAAAGTTTATTAAAGCGTGTCCGATCACTATAACGGGTACGGCTGATACATATAGTAATTGATACGGTTTGATTAGATTGATACGGTTAGTCATTAGATAGATACGGTTTAAATTGCCTTTAAATTGGCTTAAATTGCCTCACCTGCCCATATTTAAAAAAAAACAATTGATGTTACAGGATGGGATTTGAAAGGCGATGTAGTGAATGCTGTGGTTTTCGCCTCCGCAGCGAGTTGGCCAGAGCTGGCCATATCCGTCATAACTGTGTTTGACACGGGTCAGGCTGAAGTTGGGATCGGAACGATAGTTGGAACTTCAGTATTCAACACCCTTGCCGTCCCAGCCGTTTGCTCTTTCGTTTACAGTAAGGTACAATAGTATATCACAAATTTATTGAGGATTCTCTTCGTCCGATCTGCTTAATGTTGGTTGTCCGCTAGGTCGACAGAGCGATGCGAAAGTTCTGTAGTTATCGGTAGTAAAGTCGTGAGGAACGAATAATGCTAAGTTCATTCAAATTTTCAAAGTTCTTACAGCTTCTTTGGTCCCATCGTACATGATGAGCGTATTTTGCTGAGCAATACATCTAGGAAAAACACTCGAGTTCGAGCAGTGTGAATCACAGAGATCTAGTGGACGGACTGCCATTAATTTTCCATTACATTTCTAGAGGTGGACTACTAGCTCTCATTTCGTGTGTGTTTTCAAAACTGGAGGCCTATCATAGGCCGCCTATGCATGATTTGGTCGTTGAATCGAAAGGTCTTGTTTGAAAGACGAGTTTCTAATGAGAAGATTTGGGATTTTTTGGGATTTTCTGACCAGAGTATAATAATTTCGTATAGTAATATCATATGGGTGAATTGAAGAAGGTAACAGTTGCAAGAAGTCAAATTTTAGGGGAAATGAAAATGCCGTTTCATTTTCGCCAAAAAGCTTTTTACACCTCTCATTACAATTTTATTCACGTCTCAGCAGCAACATAAACAGAAATCTTTACCTTATTATTACAGTTCTTCCTCGTTGTCCATGTCAGTGGTTGGCCATTCCAATAATTTTCCAATGAAGGGTCGGTACTGGAGCAACTTCCGCAGATTTTCCAGTTTCTTTGAGCTATAGGTTTCCTTCACTAGGCCGGCAATGAAGTCGTGGGCTTCAACATAACCTTTGTTTTCGGCTCTGCATTGCGATCGCAGGGAAGAAAGCAGCGGCCTCAGCATCCATGATCCACTTGTTGATATGACGAAAATACTGAATAAAGATCATGGAGAGGTAACAGTAAAGGTTACAATAAGTTGGAAGAAAAATAAGCAGGAGGGAAAGAGGACTTATGGAAATGGTGGCGCCCGATGTGGCTCAGCTATGAGTTAAAGAAGGGAATAATTTAAGAAATTGTTACTTTGTTCATCCCGTCGAATAATTTTGATGGCCGCATCGACGGCTGAAGAGCTGAAAACTGTTTCGTTCTTCCGCCAATACAAAAATACAGCCAGCCTGTGGTGAAATCCGTATTTTTCCGATTTTCACCAAAATATGCGATTGTTACCTTCTTCAACTCACCTATTAATTATTATCCGAATAAAATAGTGCCCACTAGACTGCTGGGCCAAAAAAAGTTTTCATTGAGGGATTGTCCCTTCAAGGGAACTAGGTATACAACATCTTTCGGCAAAACCCCCTACGCCTGAGTATTTGGATTATAATACGTCATTACGCCTCATGTATCATCAGGAACAAATTTGGTTATATGAATAGTCCGTATCAATCCAGTTAATAATTTAACATTTAATTTATTGATAAAATATTGATTATGTTCTAGGGCTCACCAGCAAACCCGGTTACAATCACGAGGGACACAGCCATGTCAGCCATATCACTCCTGCTTCTGGGTCTAGTCCTCAAAGACAGCACAATCGGGTGGTGGAGCGCCTCCATCATGCTCATCCTCTACGCACTATACGTTTTCGGTAGCCGAACTAATCAATTACAAACAATAAAGAAAAATCTCTGAACCGAAAAACAACACTAAATGATCGGCTTAATCAAATCACGACACAGAAACGTTTTCGTTCAAAATAGAAAGCAAAATATTAATACTTTTTTTTTTTTTTCATTTTTTGTGGATGAGATTTCCGAAGTAATGCAATGGTCTTATAGAATCTCTGGCTGCCGAAGTGTTTTATTCAAAGTTAATTCGGCCTGTGGGGTGGGAAGTATGGAGTGGTTAGTAATGTTGAATGTTCCATCCGATTCCACTCACAATTGGACTTCACAAACTTTCAGTTTACACCTATTTACAGGTTTAGTCTGTGTGGGATAAATCTACCAGTTGTGTTAAGAGTGTGTGGTGCATGGGAAGGTTGCGAGTTGAAGTATTGCCACTAGGCTCCGAATTTTCACTTAGCTCTGGCAAATGGAGTATTCCCAATTTGAACGATATGTCACCTATGGTCCAGAATTTCTTTAATTATTTCCCATTCCCTCTGATTTGCATGCAGGTTTTTTTTTTCAAACATAAACTGAACCACTAACTTGGAAACAGTGTCCATGAACCCGGGCAGTAATCGAACGATCTGATATTGCACACTGCTTTAGATGCCCTTGTGTGACGGGAACTGAATAAGGTGAGGATGAACCCACGTAGAAATTCTTGACACAACGGTTTATTATCTTCCATGTGCAGATCACCCTTCTGTCTATACCAGACTGTGTTGCAAATCGGCACCATACCATATTCTCACCGTACTCATACCATACCATACGAATTTCTTTTCTATCATACTGTACTAAATCATACATACAATAATATACCATACCATACTCATACCATGTCATACAAACCGAGTGAATATTGAAATGTCATCCATTTCTGACCTATATTAAAAATTTCAAGTCTGTAGCTCATCACCAAAATTTAATTTGATAAACAAATAGGTATTATTTAAACAGTTTTACAGACAAGAAACTGAGTGAATATTGCATTGTGATCCAGTTCTGACCTATTTTTAAAATTTCAAGTCAATAGCTCATCATCAAAATTTAATTTGTATTATTACAAGAAGGTATTATTTAAACAATTTTACAGATGACAAACCGAGTGAATATTGCAATGTGGTCTATCCCCGACTGACGGTTAAAATTTCTAGACTGTAGTTTACCTGGAAGATGAAAAAAGGCAGTTTTATTCTGGGCGGCTACCCGGGACCCACCTAACGGGCGTTTTCGACGCGAAGTTTAGTGTTTTTCCTAAACCTTTGCGCGCTCACTGTGAACGAACGGCTGGTCGCACAAAAATCCAATTGGTCTTAAAAGATTCGTAATTTTTCAGGTCATTCAATAGGGGTTGGTCGAAACCCATAAAAAAAATTTCGTAATTTTAACTCAACGGTAACTGGGCAAAGTGCCGCGTACGGCGGACGGACGGATTTTTTTTTATTCGATTTTCTGAATCTACGTATCTTGAAACGTAAACCAACAAATTTTGAGGGGGGGTTAAAATTTTTTTTCTTTGGGCAATTCCAATGGTTCATTATCGAAGATAATAAACCAAAATGAAGTACGAGGTACGCGGTGTGGGTGTGGGAGGGGGCGCAGAGACATAAAAGGTTTCGTCGTATGACGCTCTAGTTGGCCTCCTGCCTCCGTATTACGTCATACGCTCGTGCGTCATAGGCTCTGACGTACTTGATGGCCACCTGCCAGCCGTCTTACGTCATACGCTCGTGCGTCATAGGCTCTGACGCACTAGTTAGCCTCCTGCGAGCCGTCTTACGTCATACGCTCGTGCGTCATAGGCTCTGACGTACTTGTTGGCCTCCTGCCAGCCGTCTTACGTCATACGCTCGTGCGTCATAGGCTCTGACGTACTTGTTGGCCACCTGCCAGCCGTCTTACGTCATACGCTCGTGCGTCATAGGCTCTGACGTACTTGTTGGCCTCTTGCCAGCCGTCTTACGTCATACGCTCGTGCGCCATAGGCTCTGACGTACTTGTTGGCCACCTGCCAGCCGTCTTACGTCATACGCTCGTGCGTCATAGGCTCTGACGTACTTGTTGGCCTCCTGCCAGCCGTATTACGTCATACGCTCGTGCGTCATAGGCTCTGACGTACTTGTTGGCCACCTGCCAGCCGTCTTACGTCATACGCTCGTGCGTCATAGGCTCTGACGTAATGGCCCGCCGGTCGCTTGTGTTCTGACGTGATCTGAGGGAAAGGGTGAATCAAGGGAACAAATTTTTCCCGTTTCAGTTTATGTGCCAAAGCAAAGACATGAAAATGTCAAAAAAATATGTAAATAGGTACCTAAGCCCAACTGTAATGTCAATTTTCTGACAATGAGTTTTCGACTATAGTTTTCATACCTTTTTACTTAAGTACTTATTGCAATTTGAGACTGACAATGAGCTGTTTGCAAATAAAAAGTCTGATAACTACTTTATTACATCTTATTAATCTATTTTCAAGTTCCGATTCACAGTTGAATGTATTTTATTTAGATGTCGTAAAATTCGAAAACGATGGAATGACGAAACCTGTCGACTACTGACTCAAGTGATACTGTCGACTTCTAACACATGTAGGTCGACTACTAGTGCAAAACCATGTCGACTTAAAAAAGATGAATGGAAGATTCTCTGAGAAGAACACGCCAGGGGTTCCCAAACGCCGGAAAATATATTTGAGAACGTTGATAAACAGTTTATGAGTTACTGCCATGAAGAATTGGCTCAGCCTCAATCTATCTCAAATAAAAATGCAGCAGAACCAAGTGCAACCAGTCCAATAAAAACGGAGCAGGGGATGATTTTGGCCATCCCTAGACATAAAATCAAAGTGGCATCAGTCGCTGTGGCCAGTTGAAATTTCGTACTAGGAGAGATGTCAAGTTGTTAGACATCGAGATATCGACATCCTTCTTGGTTGGTGGACAATTTTGCGACACTATCCTGAAGTTGTGTACGAATTCATAATTGAAACTTTGCCCCGTCGCCACGCCTTTGGGTCTCATAGTTCTTGAAGTCAGCAAACGGGAATCGATTACGGGGATCAATAGCTCGATAGACTTTTCATTAAATTCCGAAATTGAAATGTCGAAAATGATGATGTCGCAAATTTTCGACATTTCAATTTCGGAATTTAATGAAAATTAAGACTTTGCCCAGTTGCCTTTTTGAAATTTTTGAAATTCGTAACATGGCGGTCATATTCATTAACATTGTGGGAAAATCACATTTGAAATACATACCGATACTAACTGCGCCTTGTTCAGTTTAGTCGCTCAATGTGTATTGTGTAGGTATGAACCTACTCAAACCTCGGTGGATACCGATACATCATACTTAACGTGAACATCGAACAGGCGGTGGACATTTCCCTCGGCTGCCGCTCGCGTTTCATTGGGAAGAAATCGATGGAAGCCTGCGAAAGGGGACAATCCCATGATCTTTCGACCAGCTGAAACCTGACACCTGACGGTTACTACCGCCATCTCAGTCACCCGCAGTGAGAAAACCACTTGGTTCTATACGTATAGCCAAGAACCAATGACCTTTTACGTCATCGAAGTCTGGTTTTTTTTCTCTTTCCCGGTTGACAATGTTAGATTAGGTATCAAATGTTTCAACTGTGATTGAAATGTTCCGCTTCGTAAACCTCTTTCGCTTTATCATGTATATAAACCAAAATATAAACCAAATATGTCACGATGATGACACAAACAACTTACTAAAATAAAACTATGGGCGGTGTTGTAGTTCGTGTGCTCCATGTAACTCTTCTCTCATTTTAATTCGTTATTTAGTTAATGACAACTAGTATGGGTTTCATACACTCATGATGATTGAAGAAAAGAAAAAAAATCCATCAAAATCGTTTTAGCGTTAGCCATTTATTTTAAAGGAGATATAATCCTGTCGTCCCTAGCGAAAAAAAGTCGTAGGTATATGCAGAAATCTTACTTTTGGGGAATCGGGCCAAATAGATTTTGCGTCGAAATTCTCCGATATTGGCGATAGTTTCCAAAATACTCTAGAACTTGTACTGTCTGCTAGTAGAAAATTTCTTGCTGGATCGAATGGCGATGACAGAAATTGAGTTTTTCCATCATAAGGTACCAAAAAACGCCGTACGAATTTCAGATCAGATTTGTATAGGTAGGTAACTAGAACATAAATCAAACCCAAGACAGCAAACATTTTGCAACCCCTGGTGGCCATAACCAGGCAGCGTTAGAATTTCTGAAAAAAAAAGGCGTTTGGTTTAGTGGAATAGATACTGGAGGTATTCAAAAATTCATTATATTCAAGTGCATTCTTATTATACAATCATTAGATTGTATAATAAGAATGCACTTGAATATCAAGAGTAAAAATTATCTCATTACTTACCTTGTTATCTCATTGAAAGTTCTGTCTCGTTAAACGAGGATGGGAAAGTTCCACACAGACGGTTCACAAGAATCGTACCTGACTCAAGGGGTGCTAATATACTAAGCTGGAAATCCGTAAATCCGTATCTGCGAAATAAGCAGCAAGTAAATCGTATCTGGTGCCAGATACGAGTACGAATCTTCCTCTACTGAAAAGGACACTTACGAATCTTTGCTAGCGAAATCCACGGAATCAACATAAAGCCGGTATTAGTGCGGTCGATTTGAGGCATTTCCCTTGAAGGTACGACTCTAGGATTACGAAAATCGGTAGAAAACACCCCCCACAACCATTAACTCATTTTGCCAAAAAAAAAAATCAGATACCTACGACTTTTACGCTGAGGACGACAGAATACGAACCAACTTCAGGAACGCCCACACGTTTCGGTGGTTCGTCCTAACTCCGGTCACTTTATTCGAAGGATAGTCCAGATAGATCTTCCCTTTTCGCGAGCAAAATTTGCAAAAAATCGCTGCTTCATAACCTTAATACTTACTAATGCAAAACAATTATTCAACTATTTAAATTGTGATGGTTATGAAGCATCGATTCAGGATATAGTTAGTAGCGTACCAAGTAAATAGTGAGAGAGCGTACCAGACCCCTCGAGGGTGAAAATTGGACAGAGTGAGTTGGCGTATCTCAGTCATGACAATAATAATTTCGTCCTAATTTCCAGGTCTGGCCAGTTTCACTGCTATACAGTCGTCAGAACGAGCCGATTATGAAAAATGTAAACTTCTCCGCGGAGCATGTAAGAGACAATTTAAATAACTTGAACAATGTTGTTCAAAAGTTGATGGAGTGTATGATGAAAAATCTTTGGTCCCTTCATCACAAGGATGAAAACTCTGCAAATTCTTGACAACGTTGTATTATATTTTTTGTGCAGACTCCGTCTGTCTAGATCACTAAATGATAGATTCATTATTATTACTTTGATCTGCATAAAATTCGTATTAGGCCCACAAATATAATTCGCCACCATAAATTTCTGGTTTCCTTGCCCACAGCTCAGTTCTACGTCCTGCCGAGTTACGTTGCAAAAGATGCGGTTGGTACGCTAAATCATTCAAGATCCGAAGATGGTGAGTACCAAAGGTTGGTATTTAGATACAAATTGAAATCGAGAAAAGAAAGCTGTACATTTTTCTACAACGGTTTATCATATTCTGTACTCTTTGGTGATGATGTTGGGGGGGGGGGGGAGTTTAGATGAGGGTTACTAGAAAAATATACGGGGGTAAGCTTTTGGAGAAATTATAGCCCATTTCGGAGAAAACATATTACAATAATGATAATGGATAACGCAACCAACAACCAACGGATTCTAAGTGCAACTACGAGTATAACTAAACCTCGTATCTAAACCCCCTCAGTGTCTCATGGTATTTTTGTAGTCGTTACCACGATAGGGTATGGGAATCTTCGACCCTGAAAACAATCTTTGTTTTTGCAATTACTGAACTTCTCTGGTTACACGCAGGAGGTATATCGAGATAAATTGGCTCTGGTACATTTTTATCACCATTCAATTTTCGTGCAGGCGGAGTAGAAGGATTGAGAGCCTACAACGGAAACAGACTGCAGTTCACCCTGGGTAGGTAAATGGAAATATTGGCATGTGGTACAAGCATGAATTTGTGAGTTCATAACACTATAATCCAAGAAAGTAACATGATGCATAATAATATTTTCCAAAACTTAATGCACGCTATAAGGTATTGATCTGGCTAAGAATGGTTGGTCAAATTGGATGGGGAAACTGCTTTACCTGGAAAAATAAGGACAATTTTCATGAGTGCAGCGTTCTGGTGGCGGTCATCAGCTCAACAGTGGGTCTGATTATTTTGAGCGAATCAAAGTAAAGTTCCTTATCATTGAACTATTTAATCTTAATGTTACCTGCATTAGGAGTTAATTTGCTATTCACATATCGCACCCGTTATGGAATAAGGGAACAACTCAAAAAACGCCATTTTCGAGTTAGCACTGGAATTGTATTATGGAATGGGGTCTATTTTGTCCGTCGAAGGTTGGAACGAGGCTAGTTTATTCCTGCTTTTCCAGTTGCCTCGACTATCAACTGGTTATCAAGGAGATTATGGCCATTGGCGAAAAAGCAAAACTTCGAACTCGATTTCCCGAAAATCAGCTTTTTTAATTTGTTCCCTTATTCCGCGACGGGTGCGATATGTACCCCATTACTAAGTAATTAACAAGTCTTGTTAATTAAGTAATCTAAGTTATTAACAAGTCTTGTTAATCACACTTGAGCATATACAGCTTTCGCAATAGTACGGACTCTGGGGAGAACTGACCATTGTACTAAGTGTAATGTTACGAGTATTTTCGTTTTTTATCCAAACATGAACATAATATATTTTTTCAAACTCAAATTACAAAATCACACTTATTCACCCACAAACAAAATACCTTGAAATGTCAAAATCTTAGTGTTTTCATGTCTTTCAACATTGTTAGGAAGTAAGTTGTAGGGCTCACTTAAATTGAAAATCACGCTGTTCATGTCCTCCAATATTATTACATCTTGATACACGTCCCTGTCCGACAAGTTTCCATCGTAAATAATATTTTGAAAGATTTTCCCTCACACCAAAAAATAAATAAATAAATAAAGTAGAATAGCTTTTGAGAGGTAAGTATCCTAGAACCTATAGGTGACAACCGTGACTCTTATTAAGGCCAACAGCGAAAAAAATTAAGTAATTTAGGCTGATAAAGGAGCCAACTGAGAAATTAAATGGAGCCAACCGAGAAATTAAATGGAGCCAACCGAGAAATTAAATTGAACCAGCCGAGAAACTAAATGGATCCAACCGAGAAATCGAACCTGGGGAGCCAGAAAATATTATTTATTTCACGGTTGAAACAAAAAATTCTAGGTTGAATCATTATTTCATTTACGGTTGAATCATAAAAATCTGGATTATTTTTTCATTTAATTCAAGGTTGCATCATTTCCGTATAGGTTAAAACAATTACCTTCATAATTCTCGGTTGAATGCATTTTACACTAGGTTGATGTAACCGGCCGTATAACGATGTTATAACCGTGACCAAAAAAAGGGTCATTTTGGTTTCAACCGTGACCTTTAAGTCGATATTGGCAACCAAGACCTTAAAAGCTGGTCTCGATTATAATATTTACCATTAAATTTCAACCGTGACTTTGTTTGGGTTCATTTTTGTGGAAGGTTAAAACACCGACATTTATAGTGTCGGTTAAGTTATATTCAACCGTGACATACGGCGTTGCCTGTTAACGGTCGCCGTAAGCAAATAGTCGTCTTAGGAATTAATGATTCAACCGTTACTTAAAAAACATTTGATTCTCAGTTGCCAGGATTTGGCCAGAAAAAAATAATCGTGATTTAACACAGAAAAGGCCTTTTTTGGTTTTTTTAACCCCCCCTAAAAATTGGTTGGTTTACGTTTCAAGATTTTTCTCTCAGTGTACTTGGAAAGTTTGCAGTATTGCCCTACAACTGGTTGGCACTTTGGCCCTTGACATGGAAATCCCTTCTGGACTTAGGCCCCTACTGAAAACATGAGGTGGAGATTGGTAGCACTGCCTTTTTGGCGTCTTCTGGGCAGCACTAGGCATATAAGCCCTTCCCACGTTGTCTTTGTCACATAGAAACGAAAAAATGAAAATACTAAAAAATGACCAAATTGGCATTTACGCCCTTTGTACCACAAGCCCTTTTGTTGTCAACCCTATGGGAAACGAACTGTTGCCGTACCTACAGCGTTCAGGTAAAAACCATTTGATTCATAAGATTGGATTATGACATAATATTGGTAACTATCGTGCTTATGATGAATGTTTACATTCTAAACATTCATCATAAGCACGATAGTTACCAAGTTCCATGGGTTATCCTCGGGCACAACTTGATAGTTTTATCTCAGAAATTCGATATTACAGAATCGCGTGTATTTTGAATCAGCTATTCCTCAGTATGTAAATTGTTACCATCATGGTGATGATGTTTTGGCACTCATTTAATACAGTAACGACTGAAGGACGTTTTTAAAATTCAATATTCGGATTCATACAAAGCACACGAACAAATTAAGAGGGAGGACTTAGTTATTAAATAACAAACTGTTAATTTTCACTCGAAAATATCTGATCGATGTTGTTGAATGGAATGTTCCAGAGAGCAACAGCCCTCCAAAGCAATCCTGTTGGATTAAGGTGAAGCAGTACTTGTCGGTTATTCTGAACGCCTTCCTTTGGCCCTTCCACAACTTCCTGAGGCTCGTCATTCCGCCTCACGAGCGGTTCCCGTATCTCGCCATCTTCATAGGAATGGTCTACATCGCCCTCATCACTTACCTCGTCTGCTGGATGATCACAACACTGGGTGATATTAAATTTTTAAATTGCGCTCTTTATCTTTTATTGATAACATTGAGTACCGATCTTGTGTACAGTAGTTAACATTTACATTGAGAGCATTAAAAATAATTATATCTGCAACTAGGTGACAGGCTGGCCAACGCAGGACTACATTTAAAAAAATACTAATACAGCTAATTACGCACAAAAATCGTGAAGAAAGAAATACAAAAATAAGGTTAAAAAAATACAATAAATATCATTGAAGAAATAAAGTTAGGCACTTCAGTAACATCTTCACCCTCACTCTCCGACAAATCAAAATCCATTGGTTCCGATTCCCCTCCAGATTTTTTTGGAGCGTCTCAAACGATGTGTATGTACTTCGTCTCCTATTGTTTCAAGTTCCCTCACAACTCTGTTATCTTGAGATCCCTCTGCAGAAACTGCTTGGAAAGTAAGCGTTTGGGAGGGATAGCCTAGTAGTGAGAGCGAGCCAATTATCAGCAAAAGTGAAGCTCCATCAGAAAACTTTGGTGGGTGAATACAGATGGTTTTGTAATCTGAACTAATGTAGCTCCATCGGTGTCATAAACCGCACTGTTTATGGCAGGCAGTGGTGTAGCGAGGGGTAGAGGGGGTCGGACTCTCCCCAAATCTTAAGACATATTAAAATTCTTTGGGCGATTCCAATGGTTCATTATCGAAGATAATAAACCAAAATTAAATAGGATGGAGCAAGGGAAAGAAAGGAGTGATTTTTCTTGGAAACATGCAGTTGTTTCGATTATGAAATGTTCAAATTGGTTAAAACCCACTATTTAGTACCCCGTTTTTCAAAATTGTTCCCGGGAGGGTAGTTGACTGCGGAAGTACCCAATATTCCTATAGTTACCTTTCATAAAATAATTTTTGATCAGCATAGAATTTACCATAAAACCCCTAAGGACCACGTACTTTGACCTGTTTTTCAAACTAACCCTCGTGAAAATCGTCCCAAACGTTTCAGGAATGAAGTCGACATAATATATTATGACAAATAAGAGGATTCCAGGTTTCCAGGGACTTTGTGAGGCGTCTTCAGTAGTTCATTGAAATTCACTGTAGTTCTGAGTCTCAGTCTACCTACTTGGTAGGTTGCATTAGAGGACGCCTAGAAATAGTAAAAGGAAAAGACGTACGAGACGTTACATGGCGTGGCGAAAATTTTTCCTGAGGGGTACCCCCGGAACACTT
The DNA here is from genome assembly GCA_963920205.1 of Stenodema calcarata. Taxonomy (NCBI): domain Eukaryota; kingdom Metazoa; phylum Arthropoda; class Insecta; order Hemiptera; family Miridae; genus Stenodema; species Stenodema calcarata. The sequence continues at coordinate 31,163,681 of OY986049.1, read as the reverse complement.
TCCCCGAACGAAATTCCTGGCTACGCCACTGACGGCCGGGTTTGCACCTACTGCTGGTTTTCACGTCGCAACAAATTTTCGAAGGCGTAAAACCTATTTTTGTACCTGACGCTATGCTCAATCGAACAATATCCTTCAATTTATAAAAAAAAAAAAAAAAAAAAAAAAAGATTTAGCTGGTTTTTCGTATGGTACCTACAGGTACGTGAATCGTAATATCAAGATTTCCCTTATTACAAAACTCAAGTGATCTCATTCGACTATTATTAAAATACAGATAACCTTCTCAACATCGCATTTACTGGAAATGACGACGCTTTTACCAACTCGATGGAATGAGTTTTTCAATTGAATCGTCGAGTCTCAATTAATTTTCTCTGGGATACGTTGTTGCCTGCCACCTCAAGCGTCCTTGACAGAACGCATGCCATGCTCATACGAATTAGGTACTTAACCAATACGATTCCCAAGACTTCTTGCAAGTTATTGAAAACACCCTGGAACACTTGCTGAGAACGCTGAGAGCCGGTCTAAATAGAAGTTATCAGTCAGGCGTCTCCCTTGTGGCAGTCATATTTACAAAGTCTTTCGTTATACCCAAACGAAAATTAATGGATGAAAAATGTTGTTTTTATAATTACCTACTCGTAACTATTTAGAGGCATTGATAACTATTCATTTATACCCTACCCCTTATTAGTACCCTCAGTGTTCTCTACTGCAGTATAATACATGTCGCCTAACAATGTATTATACACTCACTTATGTTAATCAACGTCGTCTGTTTTATTTGTTGTACAGGTTACAAACTGAGTATTCCCAACTCTTTGTTGAGTCTGACCATCCTATCCGTTGGATTGGGCTACCCTGACCTCATTTCAAGTCTGAAACTTGCTAAAGAAGGTGACATTTTTATAATGACAATTTAGTTTGGATAAACAGATAATTGAGACACAATCGGTGTAAAATGCCTATCGAAATCCTCTTTTCGAGCCGAGATAACGGAAGTCTTGTGATTGTATTTAAGTGGAAAGAATTTTTTTCTCGCAAAAAAACGAACTATTCATACGCAAAATACGTTCCAAGGTATTTCTGACGGATGGGCCCGTATATCTTATATCCAGAAGTGTTAACTGACAAATATTCGAAAATGAACTTTTAGTGAAAACGAAAAGTACCGAGAAACTCGATGTCATGAAACCGTGTGTTGTTTAGGTATGTTTTCTGTAGTAGGTATGGTAATTGGCCTGATGTTCCTCCATTCGATTCACGCTTTGACAATGTTTCCTCGGTTCTACCTTCGAGACCTCATTGGCAACGAACGGTTGGAATCATCAACTTGAGCATGAATTTCAGACCAATTTTCATACTCGGAGAAGCTGACTCAAACCACACATGTGGTATGGAGTTTCTTGTTATGAGATACTGTTCGCGTCTAAGGGAATCCCCCTACAACATTTAGTGGACAGGGTTGAATGTTGAACTCAAGACTGGAGGTTGAACATTAAAGGTTGCACAAACAACTGTGCAATAATCAAGTTTACCTTAAGAACATCAGCACACACCAATTCTACACCAGAAAGGACACATGCTACCGTCCTGCAACACTGTCCAGTGCCACGGGGTATATCTGGACCGACGTTTGACTTGGGAAGACTACGTAAAACAACGAAACAGATCCCTTAGACACCTCCTGGACCACAGATCCACACTGGCTCTCTCACACAATCTACTGATTTACTTGACACTCATTCGTCCAATATGGGCATATGGTTGCAAAATCTGGTTGGTGGAGGGGGGTGGGGGAGCTGCTATCGCACAAGTTACTCATAGCCGGTTGCTTCAGTTAATCGTTTCAGCACCACGTTATGTGCGACCATAACGATCTAAACATTCTCCGCTTAGGCGAAGGCACCCAACACAGTTATAAGAACCATCACAGTTATAAAAACCAGCTAATAATCCACCAAGTCCCAGATGATGACTCAAGAGACCTTCTTATCTCCACCCACCGTAATATGACCACCAAGCACAGTAAACCCTTCTTCCAGACACCAGCGCAACCCAAGTCCTCCAGAGAGGCCAGTTGATGGACTGTAACCCCTCCAAATCCTACATGTGAATTAGAGGATACCGCCTGTAATGTTTAGAATATTTGGTGGTATATAGGTACTTCTTGACATAAATGATTCTCATGTGAGTAGGTTGAAAAAAGACTTCAGTTCCACAATCTTTGTGGAACTGAAGTCTTTTTTCAACCTACTCACATGATAATGGAGTTCCACAAACTCAGCGCTTCCACCATAAAAACCATAAATGATTGCTGACGTTGGTAGTGAAAACCCCAAAATTATATCAGTACAAATTAATTATACTGTTCCTGTTACTGTAAATGAGCTACAGAGATGAATCCTCAATCATTTAGAGATGACCATCTGGTAACCTACTGGAACGATATCCTAGCACATAATTCCAGTTGTTCTCACTAAGGCATTATATGCAGAACAGAGATCTAGCCAGAAGATAATAAACCTACGTGGGAAATTGTGTAGGGTTTCTTGTAACACGACCTTAATTATTACTTTTGTGCCGCGAAAACAGAATCCAGGAGGTCGGTGCCAAACCGACCCCGCCCATAACTCGCATACATAAAGAAAGCATTCAAATTATTCCAATTCATGGTCGTATCCTTCCAGGGACGCCCTCGGATGCTCTGTCCAACGCCCTGGGCGCCAATACCTTCAACATCCTCATCTGTTTGGGGCTTCCCTGGTTCATCAAAGCAGTCACTCTCCCGCAAGTGGAAGGAGGTGAAATCTTTCTCGATCTTGATGGAGTCAGGTATTCCATTAACATCATGTTAACGGCTCTCCTCATGTTCTACGCCGCTCTCATCGCCAACCGTTTTATCTTCAATTCCAGAGTGAGTTCGCTTTCTGTTAGACACCAATACGTTCAGTATACGACGAACTATCATCATGATCTGTAAATAATCTAGACCCATGGGAATGGCCCTCCGTTCAGAAGAAGCAATAATAGCCTAATTATTAGGCTATTCCTCTTAACTCCAAATTAAGGTAGAACCATGAAGTTAAAGGGGATTGTTTGAATTTAGATTCATCCAGTAAACATATTAATTCCCTGAACATGAGATATTTTCAAAATTTAATTATGAATTTTAAATGACCACTCATTTTGAAGTTGGAACATTGGACCACCCGACGTGTACAGACTGCAAAGAGGAGGGTATTCGGGATTGAGGTAGCTATTTTAGGATTGAATAAAATTTGACCTTCACTATTGGTTACAACTTATTAATTTATAATTTTTTGTTGCAGATTGGATGCATTTGTATTGTGATCTACATTTTCTTCCTGGTCACAATGGCGCTCGTCGAGTTCAACGTTTTCTTTCAGGTCAACAAGCCTTTGTGCAATATTAAAGATTTCTACAACGATCCCTAGCGGTTGTAGCAGCTCATCGTTATGTGGGCATTAATGACAGTTTGGAAACTATCGCCCATCTACGTATTCAGCTCCGATGCTGTGGAAGTATAAAGTGCATAATAATATTAATAATATTATAATATTATATTATTATTATTAATAATATTATAATAATAATAATATTAACAACATATTATGTGGTTTAATAGGATTTTAAACTATACGCTTTTTGTATTTATTTAATTAAATTACCTAATAATGATGTTGGGTAATGTTTGATGTTGATAAGGTTGTTCAATGAATTTTGTTGGTTTTGCAAATGTTTTTGAAAAGTTGTTCAGCGTTTGATTCCACTAAAAGGTCCTTAACCTCCAAGAGAGCCTAAGAAGTTCTTAACCTTCAAAAGATGTTCATTTTACGTTTCAAGATGCGTAGAATTCAAATATTTATAGAATGGGAAAAATCCGTTAATTTGCCACGGACAACGTTTTGCCCGTAGCTTTGAATAAGATTCCCACAAATAAATTCCCAGTTCATTTAAAGTACGTTTTGGCCGAAGCGTACGAACTATGGTTTTTTTCTATTCTGGAATTCATGGTACCTATCATTTTTCCCCCTTCAGAAACAGGCGAGAGGAGAGATGACCTAGATTTCCTGTAAATCCGGATTTCGGTATTGATGATACCTTGACTCAAGAGCGAGTAGGTACCTCTTATCTCGGATATTTATTCGTGGGTAGGGGGGCCTATTGAACAACTCGTTTGTTCAGATAATCGCCAATCAGTTGCTCGGTATGTTTTGATCGTTTCTCCGCGAATACGAATAAGATAAACCGTCGACAATGATCACTCTTTTGGTTTTCGTCGCCGCGCTGTTGTTCCTGATTTATGATCGACTCAAATTTCGCCACTGGATCGCGAGAAATGTGCAGCACGACAGCCCGATCCCGTTTTTCGGTCACTACCTCGCGGTCGTGCTGGGCCGCAAACCGCCTGGAAAGTTGTATGATGATCATTACCAGTAAGTAAACTATTAAATATTGTATTCACATGCCATTTGGAGGCATTCGAAAATGAATTCCAATTAAAATGATTTATTTACTCGGACTTCAATGGAAATGATTGATTTTAACTTCTAAATGAATCGTGTAGGTATTAAATTTAACTCTCCTCCTTTTTCGGGTCACGCATCTACTAATTCCTACGTCTATGTGTGTCAAATGGAAATACAGGTACGACTTGAATGGAACTTTCGAGTAACATACGAGGTCCTACCAGTGTGAAGAATTCTACAAAGCGGAAGGGAAGTGAGGACTGACAGTAACTATTTCCTCTAAATGGTTCTTGCATTTAATAACAGTTATTAAATGCAAGAACCAGTTAGAGGAAAACAGGATCATTCACCAGACCGATGATATTGATTTATACAGTGATGCAGCCACATACGGAGTCTGTACTAAGTTTCTAGAGAAAATATACAGAGTACCTAATACTCGTATGTCATATTTTTTATATTAGAATTTATATTATAAATTCTAATAAAAATCAATTCACTCGTATTTAAAACGGAGGCGATTTGGGTGGTTGCACTCACTATCGGGAGCAGTTGTTGTTTGTTCAAGTTTATTATTGATTAGGTACTACTTGTATAACAAGTTATAGTACAACCTACACGAAAATCCGGCGAAATGGTGTCATTTGTGTAGGTAGGCTCATTAGATCCAATCTGACAATAATACAAGCTATGTAGCACGCAGCACTTCTTGATAGGTACTTCTATAGTCTGTTTCAAACTGCTTTAGTATGGGGCGAGCAGGCTGTAGGGGTATAATACTTAGGGGTTTTAGGGAATCACTGACAATAACAGTTATTGTCAGTGATTGCCTATACCCCCTAAGATTCCCCAAGTATTCAGTTACTGAAGTTCCACCTAACTCCTACTTGTACACGGCCAAATCAATTTTTTTGTGGCGATTTTGCTTTTTGCATTTTTTTGATAAAACACGTTTTGGATGCCAATGACGTCCATGTTCGAACTGAACCTTAGTATAGACCTACTGAATAACTCCGCAAAATTTGGGACAGGTCACTAGGTATCTTAGAAATAGCGATGTCCTCCAGGGATACCTCCCCCCCACTCCACCACCCATACACCGAGACGAAACAAACCCGATAAACACAAGAAAACATGATGAAAACAGAAGGCAGGGTTGCATGCGAATGGAGGCCTTGTTATAGTTGGAACCTGAGACGAATCGCGATCTCTTGGCGGTCAGATAATCTTAAATCCTCCAAAAAAACACTCCTTGTAAAAATATCATTCTCAAATATCATCATATCGTATTTGAGATACTTTGTGAGTCTACGGAGAGATGGTAATTCCGGATATAATCCATATATATCCATCAAATATATATTTGTCTTAGTTACCAAGGTACTTCTTGATATAAATTCCGGATTAGGTACAAGTAATGACTCATGAATTATATTGGCCAGGGATATCGGCGAGGCGAACACTGAGCTAGTTACCGACACCCCTCTGTTACACAGAGGGGGCTATTTAGTTACGTACTCGAATGAACTCACAATACTTTATTCTGTACCTATAGTGGTGGGACTGACAAGGAAAACGGAGGTCTAGATAGAAAATAATGATCCGTAGTGGAAGAATTTGCAATGTCTTTTCAACTACAAGTAGTATCTGAAATAATACATTTGTCGATAACAATATGTTACTGATTCATGAATCGATGATCGACCGATTCATGGATCGACCGACCAAGTACCGTCACGGATTTCAGATTGGCGATCTGCTCGTTCGGATTGGCGAAGTATTCGCGCCCGACGGCGCACCCACCCAACTTCCCTGCCTACGCATCCCTTAAAAGTATTGCAGGACAGTATCTCGTCACGTCAACGGCGCTTAAATGTTCAGTTTAGAACACAATCGTTCACCCGCTCCTTCATATTGTGAACAAAATTTGTTCATGTGAACATGTATTTAATACATGTTCATTACGCAGCAGTGCCTAGATATTAGTTTTAGCTTCATATACGTGGAAAACGAATATTGAACAAGTTAGACTAAAATAATGACCATAGGAAAAACCTGTAAAGGTTCAAGATTAATCTAAATTTATATTGCACTAAAAGTAAGATTAACCTCATAAACTTGGCACCATATAGTTTTGACGAATATTTTAACTCCATGACCAATATAGTTATCGAATAGGTCTTTCGTCATAGTTCCTTGTTTAATCGTTTCATCTATTAGCTTTAGGTTATCATTATGTAAGCAGAGGATATTTATACCAGTACTCTAGCTTGTACCTTGTTATATTATTATTGTGCGACTGTGATATTTGTGTTATGATAATAGAACTGTGTTATTAGGGTATGAAAGGTTTTCGAGAGTGCAAGTAATTTATTGTATGAATGAGGTTGTTTTGTCACTCTCACCCTGAAATCCTTGGAACAGTGTCCAGTTGTACGAGTGTTTTTGTTTATGTACTTACTGACCATCGTCATACAATTACTGTTTTGGGGCGGAAAACAAAAATCTCTCTCTCATAGGTCCACCGTGGACAGTACTTTTCAAAGTACAGTAAACTCCCGTTTATCCGAAATGATCGGGATGGCGGATTATTTCGGATAAACAGATAACAAAGCTCGTTTTATTTGGCGTTCTCAAAGAAAAAATCTGCCTTATTTGGCAGAAGGTAAAAACAGGAGTTTTAATAATGACAACTTTTTTATTCTATAAAATTATTTTTATTCAATAAAATTATTACCTACTCTTTTGAATATTAAAAAACTACAAAATTATTAAATACGACCCACGAAAATTTGAAAAATTCGGATAAAGCGGATTTCGGATAAACAGGAGCTTACTGTAACAGAAAAACTTCGAGCTTACTCGAATAATAATAGAATAGAGTCGTCGGGAGCGATGTAGTTCCTGTCGAACTCAGGATGGAGTCTAAGATTCTTGAAACTTTGATAGAACGACAGGCGTATTAAAAAATAATAAACAAAGTTCAATGGATTAAGAGTTGATCATTTTGAAAATCACCACTGATTTAGTAAATAATAGCTGAAAATGAATTTTATCCTTCTAGTTGTTCGGGTGATTTCACAATTTTTAGAGAAATAATTGAGAATAATACTCGGAATAATACATTTGGATGTAGGAGTCCTGAAGAATTTTCTACCTTCAAGGAATTGATGGAACAAACGGATTCAGTACCAAGTTAGCCCCAGATTTACAACTTAGACCTGCAAAATACTGTCGTGTTTTTAAGGTAAACAGTAAGTTGGAAATGCTACAAAAGAAACGAGGAATACCAAACGTTGCAAAGAAATTCAAAGACTTCATTTTCATAAAAACCATTAAAAAAAAAACATTGTTTAAGTACACGTTGGACAGTGACATTGGAATTGGATTTTTGTTCAAAACATCAACTGCAATTATTTCTCCGATTTTTGGAAGTAGTGTGTGTTGCTCCAAGGTGCAGAACAGCAGGTTCAAAGTCAACAATCAGATTCTTTAGGGTGCTATTATGGAAGATGTACTAGAATAATACGACGAGGAGGAGTCGTTGGGGCAAAATACGAGTACTTGAACTGGACGCGATTTAGACAGATTTTGTTATGGGCACGATGTAAATGCAACGCCATCAATCAAACCCCGATGGAAGATGATACGAGTTTTCGATGTAACGCACCTACTAAATTTACCTATTCATGACGGTAATAATATTATTCAACTTCGAAAATGTGTATCCAATGAATAATATGAGTTGTTGGAGTGCATTTTTTCCTCTATCGATTGGTCTGCCTCATTTTTTTTCGAGGGGTGAACGATCGCCAGTATTCCGCAGTATTCTGGAAATAACAGAGATTCAGAGTCTAAGAATAATCAGAGCACGTAAAACAGAGTGGAGATAGGATTGTTGCGTTCTGTTCACTCGATAAAAATGTGACCGAATGGCGTTTAAAGATAAGTGCATAGCGCCAAAACAATACGATCGTATTTGGTCGGTTCTTACAAGATATTTACATGCTAGTTTACGGCTTCAAATAATGGTTGTTCCTGCACAAGAATTCACATCCTATCTTTTTGGGACGCCTCCCGTAAGCTAAAATTCTCCATGAGGGCTCCCCATTATTGTGGGATTGAACACGACGATTACTAAGAGAAATGCGCCAAATAATATTATGATGCGCTATGATTTGACTTGGAGGGCCTTGAAGGCCACAAACCTGTCGAGCCTATTCTGAATCTTGGTGGATTTTAGCAAGATTCGATGTCACCTCATTAACAAGGCACCAAAGCGAAGCCCGTCCAGACTCGACTGAAGCTCTTCACAACCACATCTTCCACGATGAATCCCAAATGGGTCCACCAAATCCATGAAGGGTGTATTGAACGAAACATTCCATTGAGATAGAAGTATGCTCAAATTGAGACATCAATTGAAAACCTCTGTGATCGGCGAATACCTACCACAACTTCGAAGGAGGATCGGTGGAATACCGTCAGGTCCCATTTGACGTTCGAATATTTGACATTTATATAGCGAAATTAGGCCTATTGGAAAATGAAAACTCAACTATTCCTCAGTGTTAACTAAAACCAATTTTTTCACAACGGCTTTTTGCTCTCTAGATCTCTGCCCTGTTTACAGTATGTTAATCTGATTTGTTTGATAGGAAGTACAAACACCTTCCATACTTCGGAGTCTACGAGTACCACAGGCCCGTTCTCATAGTGAACGATCTCAGTTTGGTGGAGCACATTCTCGTCAAGGACTTCTCCTCGTTTGCTAACCACCCGAGATGGGTGATAGATGAAAACTCATATCTCAACCTTATGACACTCAATCTCAAGGGTAATTTGTGGAGAGCTACCAGGTAATGAACATTTTAAATAGAAACCACCTGTTCATAGGTAGATTTTTGGTTATAATATCTAAGTTAGTATTATCTAGTAACATAATTATGATGTATTGATGTAGCATGACGTGGTGAGTAACTGTATATTCTTGGGATGAATACTGCTCATTTATAGAAACTTTTGGTTTTCCCCAACGAGCTAAACTTGAACTTAAGTCCTTTATATTATACAGTTGGTTCAAATCGCATGGTTTTAGTGCTATGGGCCATCGAGTGATTCAGCTCTTTTAGCCAATTTTTGAAGAAACGTTTCCATTTATTTATACTGAACTTACTTCTAATATAAAAGTATAAAAGTTCAATACGTTCTTCAAACAAACACAAAACAGCACAGTAAATAGTACTTATTCGGAACAATTCTATTCCCAAACCAAAAATCCGTATCAAAAGGGGAAACTGACAAAGTAGACACTACCTACATCTTGGGATTTCTGGTAGAGAAAACCATCGAATCTCAATCGTGTGATTGGAGATTGGCTGGTGAGGAAAGAAGTAGGAAATGTCAATCATGAGATTTGTCGCTAAATTTTAGGTTTTACTTCACATCGAACGTCCCATAATTATGAAGTAAATCCATGTTCATTGCAGATACAAATTGACACCATCCTTCACTGCTTCCAAGATGCAGTCGGCTTTGGAGAGAATCCTGCAGAGAGCTACTCCGGTGTTCGAGGAAGGTGAGATTGAAATTCAAGAAAAAATGAACTCGGTCGCTGCTGACATCATCGCCTCCTACTTCGGCGCGACCATTCAGAACAAGGAATCGTTTGCAAAAGCTATGTATGAGCAGACACACTTCTCACCTCTGAGGTAAATAGTCGGTACCGACCGACTAATTGGCATGGCTAAAACGGTCATTTGTTGGTAATGGGTTATCGAGTAACAGCGACCGTCAGGTAATATTAATAGGTCTTAGGTTATTTTGGTAATAGGTTGCCGGCGATTCGGGAACCTTTCCAGCGCCCAACGGCTGGTTGGTAACTAACTCAAATAAATTGTCGACAGTTATCACAGATTAAATTCCAGACCTTTCACGCATTCGTTTTCCGTAACCTATTACCTGGTATTAGGTCCCAGCCAACCTATTGCCAGGTAGGTAGTGGTTATCACGGAATCCCATAGTGGGGGACGGGGACTGGTATTCGGCCGGCGGCAAAGAGGCCCTCAAAGGCCTTTCCCCAAGTTCTCAAAGCATTTATTCCAGTAATAGGGGTTTTCTGTTAATAGGTTATCTGGTAAATACCAGATAAACTACTGCCTAATATTAGGTTATCGGGCAGTATTAGGTTATTTCAAGCGGTTGAGTTAAATATTCCCCACCCCTACTCAGTCACTGTATGCTGTAGTCACCCTGAATGATGAGTGAAGATACCTCCTGGTAAGAACTGAACCATGCAGCATGGCCATAAGAGCAAATTTTCGAAGAAATAACCGAGTTTTGGAGAACATCTCAAGTAACAACCACGTTTCTTCATCGTTCTTCAGCGTTAAAAAAAAAACCCCCTTTAGAATGAGGTCATTCAATGCAGTACAAACTCCTGACTCAAAACTCCTGTCAATATTTAGTGGTTGGATCCTTTGGTTTTTTCTATTGCAGACACGTGGAAATCCAGTTTTTGGAGCATTTTCCAAAACTAGCCTACTGGGCAGGCATGACGTTGTTCCATCAGAGAATCAACAAACTGATGCAGGATACAACGCGGCTGCTGCTGAACGGCTGCGGTGCCACCTCTGAATTCAGGACGCTCCTCGAAAGCATCAAAAGCGAGGGAGTTCTGAAGATGAAGGGAAAAGATTTCGATATCAACGGCAATTCGACGGTTGAGCACGAGTTCGGTGAGTCAACGTAAAAAATGGTTTTTGGTACAATTAATAATTCTTTGGAAGTTTAATTGACGTTAAATGGCTCTGATTTGCCGAACAAGATTTCTTCAAGTGAGTAGGTACACAATATTCCCACTGCACGTCTCCCATCTGTCGAGATGGTTTTGATGACTCCTTAATATCACTGTTGAATGATCTTAGTGCTCGAGGTTCCAGATTAATGCTGTTCTGGAGTTTTTGCGAATATAAGCCTTTAAAAACTTTATAGATGATGATAGTAGTAATGTAATTATTGGTAATAATCTCTCTCAATCGTGCTGGTAATCATATTTTGAAAGTGAAAAGCATCTTTTGACACCGATCTGTAGAAGTGACGGACGAGTTGTTGCTGGGGCAAGCAGCGCAGTTTTTCTTCGCCGGCCTCGACGCCACGTCCAACACGATGGGTTTCCTCGTCTACGAAATGGCAGTAAACGTTGATGTGCAGGAGAAGGTTAGGATGGAGGCCGTCACTGCTCTCGCCCGGAACGATGGGGTCTGGTCTTACGACATGATCCAACAACTACAATACCTCCAGTATTGTATTAACGGTACACGAAAATGAATTGATTATCAATAGTATTAAGAGTATGAGTATAAATTATGAGTGACCAACAACTTGGTTGGAACCACATTCTGGAATATTCAGTAACAGGATGTAAGAAAGTGGTGTATTCAGATGAAATCATATCAAACATGAATAATGTACAATAATTGTACAATAATGTACAATAACGAATCTTGAAACCTAAACCAGCAAAATTTGATTTTTCTTGATCGATTCCAATTATTGGAATCGATCAAGAAAAATCAAATTTTGCTGGTTTAGGTTTCAAGATTCGTTTACTCAGAAAATCCAATAAGTACCTAAAATGCGTACGTCCGCGCCACTTTAGTCCAGTTAGCATTTTCCTGAAATTATGATATTAAATATAAATATAAACCAAATTTTGGTTTACGGGTTTGGACCAGCCCAACAATGATCCATGAAACATTTCAAAACCTTAAATCAATAGGAAACTAAAAACTACAAAACGAGCGGGGACGGGGTTCAAAACGAATTTTGAAATTTTTAAAACGTCATAATATGATAATATCTTACTTCACAAAGGGAATATGTCCTTCAGAATTTATGATGGACATATTCCCTTTGTGAATTAAGGTATCGAATATTATGATAATATGATATGATAATATGATATTATCTGGAAAAAGACCACCCGCAGCTTTGTACGACCAGCCGTTCGTTCACAATGACGGCTCAAAGGTTGAGCCTGTCAACACGATCGTGAATCAAACAGTTGAAATACAGGTTAATTTTCATACTAACGAGCTGTTTGGAACATCATATGGTTTTAGTGATGTCGAGTTTTTTGTTCTGAGGTACGTTTCGTGCTACGGAAATGAAGGTAATTTCGAATGTTTGTTGGTAGGTACTTCTTTTATAGAATAATTATTACCGACGTAGTATTGAAAACCCCAGAATTATATCGGTACATTTTATTTGTAATTAATTCATCATCTCTATCATTCAGGTTCTGCGCAAAGCAACCCAGGCGATTCCTACAGCCGGATATCGTATTAATTAATTACAATTAATATTATCAATAATAAATACAAATTATTAATACCTAACAATAAATTATAATAATTTTCACTAGGTACCTCCTTGATAAAATTATTAATAATTAGTGATAATTCATAATAATAATTAATCTAACATTTAGGATCTAGACATTTAGACCTAGTGATCTAGACAGAAGGGTGATCTGTACAAAGATTTTAAAACTGTTATGTTATAAGACATAAGACACAATTTATTTTCAAGACAATTTATTTTTAAATGTATTTAACGAAGGAAGTGTTGAGTTAAGCAACTTTTGTATGAAGAAACAATTTTTTTTATGATGGAAATAGGATTTGTTAAAAAGTACTTAACTCGACGGTAATTTGATATTTTATATAATGGAACTGTTGAGAGTACAAGTAGATTCAAGATTACGATCCGTATTTACATAATGCTTATTAATATTAGTAAGGAAGAAATGGAGGTTTAAAATATTTGGCTCCCTTTGACCCCTCTGACGTCATCCATTCCTGCCGGTCCACGTACGTCATCCATTCCTGCCTGTCCACGTACGTCATATCCTGTGAGGTGTTCTTTGCCGGCCACTTGTCTTACGTCATCCACCCCCTGCCGGTCCACGTACGTCATATCCTGTGAGGTGTTCTTGCCGGCCACTTTTCATACGTCGTCCACCCCCTGCCGGTCTACGTACGTCATATCCTGTGAGGTGTTCTTGCCGGCGACTTGTCTGACGTCATCCACCTCCTGCCGGTCCACGTACGTCATATCCTGTGAGGTGTTCTTGCCGGCGACTTGTCTGACGTCATCCACCCCCTGCCGGTCCACGTACGTCATATCCTGTGAGGTGTTCTTGGCGGCACCTGTTTGACGTCATATCTTTTGACGTAGGTAGTTGGTCGCTTGTGTTGCGACGTCATAATATTATTATCTGAGAGACCCGTGGATGAGGTGAATTAAGGAGACAAGATAGACTTCATATCGAATCGAATTTTTCGAATTTTGGCTTCAGACATTCCAGTCATAGCCATTGGATTCGTAATTCAAAGCAACCATAAAGTGGGTGCAGCTTTCGTACGAGTACGCAACCACGAGGGACATTTGTCTTTGCGCCCCCTCCCACACCCACACCACAGAAAACCCTACTATACTACGTACCCACACTACGTACCACGTACCTCGTACTTCATTGTTGTAGAAATCGTACCTGTGTGTAAACAGTTATTTAAACAATCACGCTCATACCGCAGCTTGTCGGCCACGCACTCCGCAGTGGTTAACGTAATATGGTTAGGTAAATCGAGAGCTATCCAACGAGTGGTGAACGATTTTTGTACGATGATAACTGGCGAAGTTGAAGTTCCGTAGCAACGAATCGGTTGTACGTGAAAATCATTATAAATTTTTCATAACGCTTTCTTTGTCACACCGTCACCGTCACAATGTCACACTTTTCGAGTTAAGTGCCATAGTAAAGACATAAAATGTCAAAAATGAAAAAGTAGGTAGGTACGTATTTTTCTCGTACAATTTTCTCATGAAGCGTGCGGTTGAATAAAAGTAAAATAAATTGTGTTCAGATGAAGAATTTTTCTTTAAACTTAATATGAAAAGTATTTTGGGCTGATAGGGCTAAGGCACTCCTAATTAATAACAGGTGCCTGTTTACTTAATTATTCTTGGTTTATAAATTGAATTTTCTGAATATTCGCATATAATATATGCGTATATTATACGCATACAAACGGTGCATTTTTTCTGAGAAAGTAGTATTTTCTAATGTATTTTTCCTTCCTGAATTGAATAAAACCATTCCCGAATCGATATGACTATCCGTTCTGAAGAAACGGAGTTTTTTCCGCTTTTGGTTTATTATCTTCGATAATGAACCATTGGAATCGCCCAAAGAAAAAAAATTTTACAGAGTCGACGAGGTTGCATTCGGTAAAGCCGTTCCTGTTCAGAGAAGCAACAAGAGACTACAAGCTCCCTGGGTCTGATGTCCAAATCAAAGTTGGCGACAAGATCGTGATTCCTGCCATCAGCCTCCAGACGGATCCTCGCTACTACCCCGATCCCCTCGCTTTCAAACCTGAGAGATGGGGACACGTAGAGAAGGAGAAGAAGAACTACTCTTGGTTGCCATTCGGCGAAGGACCGAGACAATGCTTGGGTAATGTATCAACTTAAAACCAAAATCGAGAGTCGGTCACTAGCATTTGCATAGAGTGAATTAGTGTGAATAGAATAGAATAGAAATCAAATATAGGCAACAAGAGCAGCTGATTCAAACGCTGCAGCGGTTGGAAAATTGAATTTCAACATTTTATCTAGTTCCTTGTTCTGAGGTACTCTTCGTGCCTCAATTTGCAGAGTTTTTTGGAATTCAGACCCCCAAAAAACAAAAAAAAAAACAAAAAAAACATGTGAAAACTAAAGGGGAAATGAGCTAGTACATGACGAAAAGGAAATCACGTGTCATTTCAACTCATTAGGGGAATAATTTTTGCAAAATCCCTTCTCAGCTGGTTCCTTCATAACCTGAGGAACCTCCGAGTAAAGTTTTCATGTACATTACAGACCCAACAGTTTGAGATTTGCGTAGGCTTGTTGACCTGTTAGCAAATCTATTTTTTGTAACTCAGGTGCAGATTTTGACCATCTCAATTTTCCAAATCAGTGATTTTGGTTTGCAGACAAATAAACTTCATGAAGTTTTAACATTTAAAACGCTTAGTGCACTAAGCATTTTAAATGTTAATGAACGAGACCAAACTGAGGGGTCGAATCATGTGGCTGGATGTGACCGATATATATATATAATGATGTTTATAATATTATAATCATGTTTATAATAATGATGTATGTTTTCAATTGGTTCCAGGTATGAGATTTGCATTTATGGAGATGAAATTCGTCGTGGCCAAGTTATTGACGGAATTCGAAATATCTATCAGCGACCGGACTGAAATGCCAGCTGGTCACGTCATTCTGGGGATTGTCGGCCGGTTGGACAGGCCCGTCTTCATTCAACTCAAGAAAATAAGGAATCCGCTGTAGAATCTAACATTTGTAGGCTAAGATCGTTAGATTGTATAATATTATGATTGTACGAGTATAATCTTTAGCTACACACGACGGTGTAAATATTGAATCTTTGATACGAAAATAGGAGAAAATTTCGCTGTATAATGGCTTCTTCCGTATTGTTGATTAATATAAATATACGGCCCGTGACCGTAGTGACCAGAGAAATAGTATTGGATGTTACGTCAGTTGTACGCAGTACATTGGTTTGATAGTACTAATTGGGAGTCAATTATTCTGTGAACGATACCTGACACTTTTTCCCGACGAAAAGGCTTCAATTTCCTTTATAGTCCAGTAGATATTCACATGTACCTGGAAAAAATTCCGAAGTTAATGGAACTTTTACAGGTTGTTTGAAGGTGCTGTGGGATGGCTCTGTAAAGTTATCTAATTCAAGGACCTTATAGTAACTTGAGGAGGGCAGAAAAACTTCGAAACCTCGACATAACTTCATTACTTCTAAACTAAGCAGTTTCTGATCAAAACATTCATTTTCTCAGTTGCAGAGCACTAAATTTACTATAATTTTGTGTACATAAACCTTTTAGCTGCATACTGCGGAGCATAACAGACCAGCCTTGTTACAACTTAAGTCCTCAAAATTTCCTTTGTTCGAGCAGGTCTTCAAACAAATTGATCCGGCTATTAACGCCTTCGGGAGCAACAGCCCTCTTGCGTCTCAGAGAATGGTCAATGTTCAGCGATCCAATAACTCAATTTCTTGATGTCAACGTTGTCCCCGCCAACGCGAGTACGAGGCTCTGAACGGATCCCACAGAAAACTTCCAATTGATAATTTATGTTTTAATGACATAGCATGCCCACAATCCATCTTTACAACACGCTATAGATCATACCACGTGTAAGCCCGCCATAGCTTTTCATTGCTCTCTTGAGCACCTCCTCAATGGTCATGTCCCACCAGATCCCACACCAGACCTCAATTCGAATTGATCAGATCTTCGAATCGTGAAGTACCCCTTATGAGCCACGATGTTCACAACTGTGAGAATAGTTGTTTTGGTCGTAAACCGCGTAGTTTAGAAGTTAGAAGCGAAAAATCGAATTAAGTCCAAAAATGTCGAGGTTTTCCATTCCTCCCCAAGTTTCTATAGGGTCCTCGAATTGTATAACTTTACAAAGTCATCCCACAGCACCCCCAAACAACCTGTAAAAGTTCCATTAACTTTTTTTCCAGCAGACTTTCTGCGCGATTCCTCGTACGTTATCAACAACATCGAATATTGCAAAAACTATATACCATAAGCTAAGGCAGATTTATTTAATTATTAAGGACCTCCTGTTGGAGTCTTTGTTAAAGCTCGTGAATAAATTATTTCTCACCTGTACGTTAGATTTGATCTTTTAAATCCCGTGAAGTAGGGAATCGGTGCGCAGATAGGCTGTAACCTACTGGCATCAATAAGGTGTATTCGTTTTTACGCGAACCTTGCGCACATAACCCAGCGTATTGGCGTTACGGCAGTACTCTCCTGAGATTGAATTTACGGCTATCGTGCCACTCTTTGTCGAATGCTCGGGTAACAGCAAGGAAATAGAAAAGTAAAAGATTCTTTTCCTCAAATGCTTGCTCTATCATGTTGACTATCCTATTAACTTTATTCGCTGTGGAGAGACTAGTGATTCGGTATTAGTTTTCTTTTTTAGTTTAATAATCTTAAATAATCTGTAGAAGCCTCATGTGTAAGAGCTTTTCGAACATTTTGGAAAGCACAGGCGACAGAGATATAGGCCTTTATAAAGTGCACTTATTGAAGTTGAAAACTTGGGTTGCCAACTCCCGCAAGAAAAAAATGCACCACTCATTTCAGTACGAAAGCTGCACAGGAGAACATGCAGTACAGGATGAATTACATAAAACCTGTAGGGCACGCCTGTCAAATGTGATACAGCTTTGGGAACTCTCTTTTCGACTCGGCTTACCACTTTTTTGGTCACTGGGCGCATGGCCGTATAAAAAAACTATTAGACAAATTCCACCTGCCTACCGGTTTTAGCCATATCTTTGAAAATTTCGCAGTTGATCCCTCGGGACACTCAGTTGAGTGACGAATTGTCCTTTACATTTTAAATATAGAAGACTGACTTGTGCACAACCAGGGGCAGATCCAGACTTTGATTGGGCATGTGGGGGGGGGGGGGGTTCATACACGTTAATGTTCCTATTTATGAGTTGTTCCTACCAGGAAATTCCAGCATTGTTCAAGCTGTTCTGATTCCAGTATTATTCATCTTGTTCCATAGATATACGGATTGAATTTGACAGACAACATTAATTGTTTCTATTACATATTGAGTGTTTAAAGTAGGTATCACTGACAATAACTGAATTTCTACCTAACTCCATCTTTTACATGGGCAAATGAACTTTTTTATTTTTTTTGCGATTTTAATTTTTGCTTCTTTTAGGTAGAACCCTAGGAAAGACGTCATGTTCGAACTCAGCCTTAGTATGAACCAATTGAGCAACCCCTCGAAATTTTGGAGGTGTCACTATCATAATAATATAGGTACTATAATATTGCCGATTTTGGGCTCGTGTGGGGAGAGAGGGGAGGTCATGAGCCCCATCCCCCCCCCCCCCCCTGACAACTATACACAACACTGTGTCAATTGTCAAAATCCCGAGTTGGGAGTCAACAAACCTCCAAATTGGTTCTAAATTAGTTAGGGATTTTTCTGAATGTGGCTTTGGCTTGTCACAGATTTGTGTAGGCACCAGTTATCGTTTAATGTGGAAAATATTGAAATTAGTTGTAGGAACAGCGTAGGACTTGTAAATCGGATACAGGTAAGGAAAGTTGTGAGAACCTTCAGATCGGGTGTTTGTAGATTGGAATAGTCCATTTCTTATATTTTGAAGGGATTTTCGATACCTACTGTGTCAAGCGGGATTGGTTTGACGAGCGGAACACGGAAGAAAAGGGGACCGAACTCACGATGACTGGAGAAGAAAAATGAAAGCTGCAAGCGAAGAAACGGGAAGAAATGGGAATAAGATGGAGATGCGATGTGGTGGGGAATGAGTGAGAGTCCGAAGAGATGTGTTCGCCAGGAAGGGAGACGTTGAAAGCAGCTGGGGGAAGAGCTGGGCACGTCGTCCGAGGATCAGTCGGAACTGAACGCGGCCCATCGCCCGAGAACTGGACACAAACTCCGATTCCCGGGATATCGTTTCAATATCGAAAAGATCCGTGGAATCGTTTCTTTCTCGAAACGGCGATCCAACGCGTCGTCTGCGTCAATTAAGAGTGAACGGTTTTCACGTTGAAAATGTCGCCTTTCATGGAGAGGAAATACATCGACCCTTGGGACGTGGAGAACTACATATACCTTCGTAAAGGACCGACTTCTACAAGGAGGAGAAGCGTATGCTTCGATCAAGCTGTCAAATATGCTTCCTACCAAGGTATGTCAACATAACTTACATAAGGATTCTTAAACGGCTGCTGCAGTTATACTTAAATAGTTTAAACTGCATAGTATGGTTGTACCACCCTTGAGAAATCGCTGTACGTATGAAACCTACCTATATTTACAAGGTACCTGCATTATGAGAATAATTTTTTTTTCTCGTTTGTGTACGGCACGTGTTCTGGACTTTTTTGGAAGTACAAAATTGCTTCAAATGCTGAAGATCTAGCCGTTTAGTACGTAGGTATGTAAGTCGAATGTCAGATTTAACCGCAGCCCATGATAGGTATTCCTGTGGGTTGTTGCCCGTGGATGATCATTGGTTGTAAGCAGATCTCTGATTGCTCTGGAATTATATGTGGGTTTGTTAAACGAACAAAGTATCGATCATCGAGTAGAACTAGCACGACGTGGGTAATGCATAGAGATGAACAGGTTAAAGAACGAACTAAGTACCTGTTTCTTGAAACACACAGCGATCTTCATTGCCTCTCATTCTGCCACATTCCCTGACTTACCAGTTTGGTTTAAATTACGCGTGGACCTTTCGACTTGCTTCATTGTACCTATAGTAAATTTTGGTATGCTTTTCAGCCCTGATCCTTCGTTTTATTACCTGTTAAGTTTTAGCAACAGGTTCCACTCTACAAACACAGTAAGTGTCTTACTTTTGTCATCCTGAACTCAATCCCGACAAAAATTAAACTTTTGCCTGTGCTCTTCACATGCGATATTATAAATATCACATAAATATTATAAATCATTTTCATAAATCATATCATTTATAAATTGTATAAATCATTGCCGATGTTGGGAGAGAAAACCACCCGTGAATTATAGAGGTCAGCCAGGAATCTTTCGGACCGTCTGGTCACCAGCTCGAACTAACACACAATATTCCACCACATAACACCAATTATTTCGTACAGTTATGGGACTCACAAGACTGTTGTATACAGTTATATACACAGCTAACTAAAATGTGGAGCATTTTCAACAGTAGTAGTAAAAATCGATGGTTGATTGAATGAGCCGATTTGTGGTACCTAAATCGTTGGTATTGATGAGCAGTTCGGTTCGACATTCAAGTCCTCTGAGGACTAATTTAAGACTTTACGTCTAGTCAGAGGATAATCCTACTAAAACGTAGCTACTAAAACATATTTTGTAACTAGGTACGTGCCATTATTATTCGTGATTCCATTTGGTTGGCAATGGACCTGACATGCTGGCGGCAGGCCAACGATTTTGTATTTTGGTGCTTTCCCGAAGAGACCGGTTCAACAAACAAATCGATACTGGCTGAACAGGAAGTTGGAAGTGCCCACATACGCAAACAAAAAGTTCCAATCGTGCAGCACGAGCGGATTTTCGAAGTTAACTACGGACCAGGCGGTCGGCCGACAAGAATACAAATTTTGAGTATTTTGCGCATAGATGGGTTTTTTACATCAAGTTGTAATTGCACACATCATTTAAATGTCATCAGCACATGACGTATACTTGTGTTGAAAGAATTCGCTACGATTATCTCTCACGCGGACACCGCGCCGACTGCGAAGGTTGGCGGTCTGAGAAACAATACTCCATCAATAGAGCAATGATACAGAGCTATTGACGTTAATTTGCGAACATAAAGAAGATTTATAAAGAACCGCGGAGATGAATGTTGTCGGCGGCGTAGGAAGATGAACAATGGACAAAGCGGAGCGGATGAGGATTGAAGAGGAAGGAAGCCGACAGTGCATCGAATTCTGTAGGTTTGTATTTGTGGTAGGCCCATTTCAAAAGCTACTGAGAATAGTTCTGACAATCATTCAGGTGCTGACAGTGATAGCACATTTGGAGCTAAGGCTACTTGATGCAAGCTCGCTAAATATTTCACCCAGTG
Organism: Stenodema calcarata; assembly: GCA_963920205.1. NCBI lineage: Eukaryota > Metazoa > Arthropoda > Insecta > Hemiptera > Miridae > Stenodema > Stenodema calcarata. The sequence continues at coordinate 31,142,417 of OY986049.1, read as the reverse complement.
GGTCTTAATGGGATCCCTTAAGGCCCTTAATGCATTCTTCATCAACTTGCAGCGAGACTTGCAGGACTCGGAATCGATGCCATTCGTAATTTCTTCCTGCCTAGAATCCATAACTACTCAAATAAATACAGCAAAGTCAGATGCGATGGCACCACAACTCGTCGTGGTCGTTCAGTGACCTTTCCAGCACGATTTATGACTTCACTATGGAGGAGGTAATGTGGCGACTTGTTTCTTCCATTTACCAGTGACCACGGACGGATTTTCGAAGAAAAAATGTGTACGGAAAATTCATAGTTCAAATTATAGAACGAAGAACAGGTTGCTTACAACATTATGAACGAGGGCACAAGAGGTTTTTGTACTTGGCCGGTACTCCGGAGTCCCCCGGGAATGGACTACCAGCAATGTATAGATCGAATCCATGAGTAGGTATCTATTGACGGTATCAAAAGTAGGTACCTGTGCACAGCCGAAGTTTCGAGAAGGCAGATGAATGCCGTTTGCCTCAGAGGTAAGAAATCGTAAGAAGTGCACTAAAGGGGGATTAGATTGGGCCATAAGACAAGCGACTGGGCCTCTACAAAAAGCAATTGGCGAATCGAAGAAAAAGGAATGAAACGAAGTCCAAGGAAATGGACAATTAGAAAGCGAAGTGATAAGTTAGACCCGAGTATGCGAGAGTTGTCGAATGAGCAAAATGGACCACCTCATGAGTTTGACTCTTAATATCTTGCAAATATTTAAAAAACAAAAATAATAATAAGTGGATCAGATTTGACGTAAGACAGGTGTTGCAAAAGCATTTTTAAAACTGTGAATTTATTGGGGGATTCAATGGCACTGGTGGTGACGGGTGTCTCTTTGCCAGGACGAGGGCAGTTCCTAGAGCAGACAATAGAAAACGCAATGTGTGACGCGAGAGCGTTCGGTTTCCAACTCCGGAAGCCGGCAGTGCGAGTTGCATTATATCGATTACGTGGTCCTTATGAAGTGGAAGTGCGTTGGCGAGAAGACGAGCTTCCAACTGGGCCTACCATCGTCTAAATCCCAATCGCCCAATCTCATCGCCTATTGCTGCGAAGAGCTAACGAAGTGGAAACGCTTGCGCAATGTGGAAGATATAATTTACGAAGGTGCCTTCACCCATCTGCTCATCTAGCCGAGATATTTCTTCCTATTCGTATCGGATCCGTTTCAATAAGTTCTGCTGCTCTCATAGCTGGTACCTACCGTAATGATGACAAGATGATTCCGTTGTATAACTCCATCAAAACATTATGATAGTGGGGTGTTTCATTACCGTTTGCCGGTAGATAGATAAGTAAGTCATTTACTACATAAAACACGTATTGGTTACGATAATCATTCGAATTCGAGAGCATTTGATAATATTCGTGTAACTATAATTTTCGTTGTAAATATTCTCAGTTTGTTAAGGTTCCCCAAATACGACAATCCGTAATATTTTCACTACTACCATCTAATTTCCACTAAATCACTACAAAGATTACATTTTACAATACATTACTTAGATTATAATATGTACCTACAGAGAGAACTAATTCAAGAACACGTCAATAAAGGTACTAACAAAGAACAGACTGAGAAATAACACATTATTCACATCGTACCTCATAGATCTAGTAGTCATGGACGCTCAATCATTCTATTAGTTTCACAAAAAATCGATTAGTTTCACAATTCTTATGCTGAATCTTCACTAAAGCCTTAATATCGAGATCAGCTTCATTACAACGGCACTTTTGGATTGTGCATTTACAAGAGTCACAAGATGTCCCTGTCTATTTTCAAGTGAATTTTGAGAACAAAACTTCACTCTAAATCCCCTATTTACCAAAATCCTACCAACTTTAGTAGATATATCCCCATAATAAGGCTTATTAACCCACTTCCTTATTCACCCTCGCAAGATTTGGAACCGCCATATTGAATTTCTTAAAACTTACTTTTCCCCATATAGATAGGATCCTATCTATGCAGGGTAGCCATGGTCCTCCGGTGTCGTATAAGTAAGATTTTTATCTTTTTGTAATTTTACTTGATCCAGTGGGACCGATAAGGCTATAAATTTCGTACTATAAAAGACCGCGAATTTTTGTGACGCTGGATGGTTAGAACTATAATGAATAACAATACGTGGGTTTTTTAAATTCTGAAAAGGTATATTTTCCCCACTCTAATTTTATAGACAAATCTAAAAAGGTAAGTTCTCCCACTCTTAATTCTTTAGTAAATTTAAGGTTTGGATAAACAGAATTATTTCGATTAAAAAGTCTGGATAGGTCTGTCCGTACCCTTGAAGAGGACAATGAAATCAACCACCATACACATGCATGTAAGAATAATTCTTATGTATGTAAGAATTATTCGCAAGGCTTCACTTATTGAACCGATTTGCTCGCCCTCATTTCCCAACATTGAATGCTCACATTTTCTTGGCGATCGATTTGATACAATTTGATGGGTCTTTAAAACTTAAGGAAAATGAAAAATCCCTGAGTTTTGTGGGCGCACATGGTGTATTCACGCCCTACTGGTTGCAACGGGTACGCTTTGGCATTTCGATTTTTTTTTAATTTCTAACGAGGACTCTAGTTGATTGAAAGGATGCAATGAGGCCCACGATCCGTTCTGCATCAAATAGAATGCAACTCCAATGCAACCGTTACGGTGTTGTACGAATAAAAGCAAACTATCATTCAATTGAACCTTCAGCGGTCACGTTCTGTCATTACCACGATAGACCTAAGCATGACGCGAACAACGTAAGAAGTGCTTTTGAGTACACAACAAGGCCCATTCAAGGTGCGAGTGACGTATATAGGCAACTGGCTGGTAACTATCGTCTTTCAGCTTGGACAGAGTGTCCTTAGTTACACGTTACGTCAGGTGTCGTCACAGGGCTCCCTGGCTGTAGAACGAGTTGAAAAATATAAATAGGTAAAACTGGATTCTCTTCTCAACTGGGCGTACCATTAACGTCTGACTATACAAGAGGAGCCCTTTCACTGCAATAAAACCTCCAAGGCTAACTTGAATCTAAAATAATAATATTCAAGTTACATCAGTGTAGTAGAACCTAATAGTATACTTTGTAGGACTTTTCGATTGAATGCCATGTCCATAAATGTTATAGTTGCTACAGGTATGTGGGAATTCATGAACTAATGGAGACGATACGATTTAAACATCAGAACGTACGACAATTATTGGTGTGTCGTACTCACAACGGTAGAAGGACACACTCCAAAAACGCCTCAACTCTTAACAATAATTATTGATTTTTTTAAAATCAGCTTCAAAGTTTTCTGATGTAAAAACAGGTTTACTGAAGAACAGAATTCAATCCAATCCACGATAAGACGGCAGAAAGAATATTATAGAGCGTCTGGGGCTGATGGAATATGCGACGCACCGACCTCCGTTCACATAGCGCCTCTCGCAAAGCCGCCGTTATCACCTTTTCCCCGGACAGCTTTCACGTATTGTGAAGCGAACACAAAGTTCTCAGGAGTTCTCACTCACCCCCTTCGTCACTTAGAAGGTTTTTGTTTCCGAATCGCAGCCACCTGTCGTTGACGACGGATTTCCCTTTTACCACGTTTCACTCCTTCAATCCTTTTCATGAGCCTCGATCTTATGCAACGTCGTGGAACCCGAAACTGTTAATCTGAAGGGTGTTGGAAATTAACAATAACACTTTGCTTTGTATGTGAAACTACCAGTCACCTTGATGCCCCGCGGGGTTCTCTCGGCGGAAACTCCAAGCTGTAGACGAGGGTTCTTATGTTACAACTAGACGAATGACGTTGCACTGAGTCGACAGATTGTATTCCCTCACATTTAGAAATGTCCGGCAGTCGTAGATTTCAAGGTATCGGTTTGAAATGAGTATTTATCTGTTTGCAAAATGAATTAAATAATATTGTGAATCTATCGTGAAGCGACTTGTACTGCGAATTGGTAAAAGTGTTGGGCTGCTGAATGCTATTCAAATTTAGCCAGCACCGTCTAAAGACAGAGGGAGGCGTGTTCTCTTTCGTGTTTGTTGGACATGGAACACTCTTCGCATCTCTCTATAGGGTAGGTCTTACCGCACAAGTCTCGTTCCCGCTATCTCGTCCCGTCAATGCTTCATCAATTTTTGGTTCATGAATATGCTGATTTTTCATTGATGAAACTTTGGAACACTTGAGTCGGTACGTAAACTAGCTTTGCACTTCGATCACAGCATCACAAACAATCTTTCATAGTCCGATGTTCCGAAACTTGTAGCTCTCAACAATTACTGCACGATTCCCGCGATTCATCTGGAAAACACGGTCTATGTTAACTAACATTCATATTGCACAGCACGTAACTGGCCATGGATGAGACGGACAAGAGATGCCCCAAAAGCAATGGTGTCAAGCTTTCATTAAAGGACGTTTTGGACGTCTTCAACTAGAGAAGTCCTCTGCCTTCTAGAACTTGGCCACGAATTGTTCGGCTTCTGATCTCAATAAATTGGTATGAAGTGCAGCAAGTTTGTTCGGCAGGTCGTATTTCAACGTCCTCAATTCCCATTTCTTCACACAGAACACATTTCGTGCAATCAGCTCCTTGGCTATAATTTGTGGAAGTTTTGTATCCGATTGGCCTTGACGAGATACTTCAATTGGAGCCACTATCGGATCCAGCTCGGTCTCCAAGAGCAGTTGATGATCCGGTGCAAATCTCGGCTAGTGGGGGTGTATACAGATGAGCAGTTGCAGCACTGCTTCCGCCGAATCATACTCCTGGAAACTCCAGCACTGAGCAGCATAGCAAAGAATCGCCCGGACAACTGCATCTTTGCCTTCAGTAGGATTGCAGGGTCGCCAACATCCTTTCCCACACAATGTTTTTCAGTATGTTCATTATCTTCTGGTCATGTAATATCGTTGTGAGCCCACCGCTATACGAAATAACTGGAGTAATGATTTAAAATCTTGCGTCCATTTGAGCAGCTGACCAGATGGACATTTCCGACTGGTGAAGGGTGGAGTCGGTATCTAGCTCAGTGATCGCATCGGTAATATTCCAAATAAATTCCTGGCTGACCTATATAATTCATGGTTGTATTCATCATCGTACCTCTACCTACTTCATCAATAATTTATATTAAGAACTACAGTATTTATCCAAAGTTAACTTCTTTCCGTGGAAACATAAAGTAGGAATCTCTGAACAAGAAACTCGATATCTCAAAACCTAGTGGAGTTTGAATAAGCTGGTCTCTAGTATCAAAATAAGTATAAAGTCCTGCCGGTTGCTGATATTTTTCCTACATTCGAGCACTCATTGTAATCAAACGACTGATCATACAAGGCTCAAGGGTAATGAATCAAAAACTTGGCAAATATGATGAAAATAAGATCGTGCGATACGGTGAAATGATACCGACGCAAATTTTACGAATGATGATTGAAAGTCTGGAGGTTATTGGAAAATCAACGGTAGCAATCCAAGCCTGCGCTTGTGGACGTTTTGTATTCGTTGATCGGTTGAGGTTGAGCGGTTGAGGACGCCGGCTTTTCACTCATCACCGCACCTTAGCGAGCATCCCGCGGTCCCATCAATTTCTGTGTCAAGGCCTTACCGAAGGCATTTCTCATCCGGAATACGAAACACCTGACAATTCCTTATGTGTAGGTCCTATGCTAGTAGTTCTCCCCGATGAGGAAACCAGAGCAGCCCAGTTCACCCCGAACTCTAATTCTGAAGGATGTGTAGATACGCCATTCTATTTAAGAGTCTTCCAACTAAGATGTGTATTACATGCATTCTCAAGTCTTCGTCAGATTCACCTGAAGATTGAATTAAACCTTCGAGATAAAAGTAGGGCGTTCAAGACGTATGATAATATTATTATCATCTTTACAGCAATGAGTAAGTGTTGAGAAACAGCCTGAGGAATGGGGTCGGGGAAAAACCACTCATAACTCCACTTCAAGCCCCCAAGATGCACGAAGATGTGTTCACGAAACGATGTAAGAAAGCGGGCCTCAGCTGCAAGAATTTGCAAAAACACAAATTCTGTTTTGTATTGTGTTGTACTGACGATGGCGTAAGAGCAAAACTGGTCTACAATTGTAACAGTTTTTATGGAAATCGTCTTTTCATTTCTGGAGATGGATCAACATTCAACATCATTGATGACCAACAGTGTCAAAACACGTTTCCGCTAAAATCGTGGATTTTTCACTTTTCTGCAATTTTCTCCGTATATTGGCGAACTCTAGCGCCAAAACGGTTGGTCCTACCAAAAAAAAAACTTATGGACATTTTGTCCACCTACTTTAATTATGTACCTACATCATGTCTTTTGCGAAAAAACGCATCGTTTTCGAGGTATAGGCAAAAAATCAAAAACGTGTCAAACGAAGGGCTAAAGTGCAAAAAAAAAGTTCCGCGCAAACCTTCTGTCAACAAAATCCAAATTCGAGTTCAGCGACCCAAAAAACATGAAGGGTGAACAAATCAAAACTGGATCAAAACTTTCCAAGGGAAATGCTGATATGCCTAGCCCACCATGATGCCTAGTAGAGCCGAAAATAACATTATGAATCATTCTACGGCACAGTTGTGGAAAATTTTCCAGCGTTTTGTGTTGTCAAATCAACGAATTCATTTATAATACATAGGAACTTTAAATTTAATCGGAAACCCCTGAATTTCTTCCAGAAAAACTTGAATTCGATTTGGACTTGAGTTTTAGATTCGCCTCAAGACGATTAATTGTACACAGTAGGTACGAGTTTAGTCGCGCTACAAGTAGTATCACGGGCGACGTAGGTCCTAGTTGTTGTTACATGTCACGAAATTAGTGGCTGTTATGAAAAACAGGCTGGTAACACTTGGTGCCTAAGTAGTATGAAATGTACAATTAGCGGGACTACCTAATAATATGCGAAAGCTTGCGTGGCCGTAGAGTGCTCGGGTCGGGATTGCGTGAGGGAGGCAACGACCGTGCGTTTGTTCTGAATGTCGGGCAGTCTGTCGAGTTTCCTGATTCGTCATGGCAGTGAAAACCCGTCAAATCCTCGGCAGCATGATATGTAAGAGTAATATGTCGGACAATCGGTTAATGGTCGTCGATTGATAACAACCCAAGGAGGTGACTCTAGAGCGTAACAACTTCTACAGTTTACGGACCAAGTTACTAACGTACCTCTCAGCTGGTCCATTTGAGCGTAGAAAGTGAGGGCTTGAAATTCTTTGAGTGAATTTCCAGTCTCTTCTCAAACTGCCAGAATTCGTGGGAGGTATACTGTTACCTCCGTCAGTGAATAATGTATCTGGAATGAACTCTTCAACACATCAGACGATCGGGGTAGACTATACAGAAGAAATACTTCGTTTTGAGGAAAGTACCGCATGATCTTCCATTTATACCCAACCATCAACAGCCCACCTTCACTGAGGCAGTCATCGAGAAACATAAATCCATCAGTCAGCTAAATTTATGATTCTCAGTTTGCTACAGGAAGGGAAATTAGGTACACCACCTACCTATTAGGTAGGTACCTACTTCAACAAGCTGAATCCTAGTATCAAGTGGTTGCCTCGCTATAGTAGTTGCCAAAGTTACCTCCATCATCTTCCCTTCTCTCCCTTTCCCTTCTGATTGTAATATCCCAATGTTTTCTAAAAAATTTATAAGTTATTTAGCTATCATCAAAAAGTCATTATCATACTTATACTCGTAGGACAGTCCCTCTCGACGAAGTTAAGGAGTAGCTTAACTAATTCATTTCGAAAAAATACACTATCTCGATGTCAGGAGTTATTAATAATTGAACACTGTAGCTCATGCAGAGTCATAATAAACACACTTCAGTACATTTCCACATTTGTACCGTTTACGGCTCTTGAATGCTAAGCCCGACACATCAACACATCTGCGACTTTAAATACCATGTTAAAATTATTTTATTAAGTGTTTTAACCCCCTCCCTCAAACGGTGTTAAAGTATGTTTCAAGATACGTAGATTACTTTGGACACGTAGAGTCTACGTCGTAGACTATTAAATCAAGTCCTCAAACCAGTTTGGATCATACATCGGTGGTACATAATTGTATAAGAGAAAAGGGTGATCTGCACAATAGATAATAAACCTTTGTCCAAGAATTAGCAGCGTTCTTTAATTCGATTTTCTGAATCTAAGTATGCTGAAACGTGAATTTCACTATTGAAAGTCAACTATTTCTGTGATCAATCAACGTTACATATTGATACTTGGTGATACTGCTGAAGCAGACGAAACCCCAATTACAGGTATAACACGTACATTACAGGTATACATTATAGAAGACAGACAAATGATTCTGTACGAGTAGGATAAGCCATCTGTTACACTCATTTCCAGTTTTTGAAACAGTAATCCAGTAGAACTTGTATTACATGGATACTATACCTACTCCATTTGAATGAGGATTATGAAGAACGTCACGACACCACTCAACATCTAAAATCAAAAGACATAGTTAATAAGGTAGGTAGTAAGTTCTTCCATTTTATACAATGTACAATCACGCAAGTCATAATATTGATATTATCGATTGATGACTGAAATAGGTTGTTGAGACATAGGTAGGTTATAAATTGCTCAAAACGGCTCCAAGAGATTAATTAGATTGAAGAAGGGACTGAGGATGAGACCGGTCCCCATCCACCGCACCAAAACCTGGGGTTATTATGCGGAGCGAAGCCCTATAAACTAGCTTGGGTCCTGTCTACTCCCTCTGTGTGTTTTTAGTAACAGGCTCCAGTGATACTGCTACAGTGGAATAATAGGTAATTTTATTAATAATAGACGCAGAGTGACTCGGTGGCCAACTGTTCAGGAGTTATCGGTGAATACCTCCCGAACGAGGGAATTCTAAGCGCCAAAAGTGAATGTCCTCACTTGATCTCCTTGATTTTAGGCCTCCAACCTTTTACCCTTGTAAATTCTTTAAGCGAATCTTTGAAGAACGGTCTTATTATTGCAATACCTAGTTAAAACATTTTACTTAGGTAAAATACCCGGATGAAGTTTGGAACAGAAATCCATTGTAAAGTAGGTAACCTACCTACTTTTTTAGGGAATTGTATTTTATGATTTGGGGAAAAAACGGAAGTAGACGAATTTCTTGAAATGTTTAGATTCCATAAATTCAATTGCAACGAACTCATTGTGGAATTTTCTTCTTCCAAGAAGCGGAGCAGTTGTCTCTCAGACTGATTTGCTATATCTAAAGCGTGACTGCTCGACTATTATCGAAAATAGTGATTTAGATATTCCGGCCCTGGTGATTGGGAGTACTGCTACTTTCCAGCAGGATGTGATTTTACCCAGTGAAGTGAATTCTCTACTCCCTCCACGGGATTGGTGATCCCCTATCAGGTTGTTTACCGACACAATTTAGGAAAGGTTCTGTATCGTCGAGTTTCAAGTACTGGACATTCGAAGCACTTGACCGAGCAACTGTTTACGGAAGCACCCATGCCCAGACAGCATCCCCACCAGGAGTCTAATTTTTCTCCTTAGCAGTTCAAGTGCTTCCGAGCTCCATCTCCAATAAGGTGCTGCCGTTGTCAACTTCCTGAATCTTAGTGCCGGGATGTCTTCCCAATAATTCACATGCCTTCCCCTCGCCAATTCCCCTAAGGAGGATTTAACCGAGCATTTGGCTAAGCCCAAGTCTGGCTCTGGCCCACAAATACTGATCAGCCTTCCTTTTCCAGTCTTGGCCTGGTTTCTGCCGCTTCAAGGGCCTTAAGTGCTGCCTGACTGTCCAAGAATATCTGCCACGCCATTCTCTGATTGCAAAAAGGTCTGCCTGGTATAAAGTAGCATGTTCGCCTAGAGGCCAGAATGCTTCTGAGCGAGGAATATATATTATTTACCATATGGAGCAGAGTGAGATCGACACGAAAAAACTTGCACGCAGTGATTTGAAACTGTTTGCTGTGAGCTAGGTGTAGTTTCACTCTTGTCTAAAACATAAATAGAAATAATTTGCGTATAATTAATTATTACTGATTATGCATCAAAAAGAAACAGTTTCATTAACAACAACTAAGCAATAAGGCACTGCGGGGAGTGTCGAATCATTTATGGTTCTGATTGTAACCATTTACCTCTCGCATCCATATTTTCATTTACCTTCTAGTTTGAAGACTCAACAAAATTTTCAACTTACATCTTCCTGATATTTTTCGATCAGTTCATCGTTGAGAACCTTGTTGTACAACTTCCTGTTGAACATTTCCGCCTGAAACCATAATAATAGTTCATCATTAACTGGTTTTTTAAGTTTCTTACGTTGCATAGATTTTCTAATAAAGATTTGCTTTTTAAATATTCTTTTGCTTCAATATTCAAATAATATTGAGCATATTATGCTCAATGGTGCCTTATTCGTATACATCTCGCAAGATTGGTTGGTCTCAACACGTACCTCATTCATCAATCGATTACAAGAGATCACCACCGGAAAGAAGAAGAAAAAAACCTCGATCATCGAGGCTAGGGTGAATATCAAGCGCCATTCTCTATCAGTATAATCTTGCTGCTCGTAGCTATATATAAAACTGGTGATATAATAAAGGTGTATAGACACTTCAATGAATGTGTCGAAAGCCCCCAATAGTACCGCTAATGAGTAGACACTATTTGACATCCTCACTGATCTGGTTAACCTGTTGTAATACCTTACGGCCCATATGTTTCCGACGTCGAATTTTGAAAGCTCATTCAAATAGACAGTTGTGCATTCCAAACTTGCGCGAAATTGCTCCACAAGAATGTATTTTCGGTACACAAAAAACATCAAGGTAATATATCGTACAGGGCCTAATCCACTCATTAGTGTTCTAATCAACACCGCTATTGCCATAAATACTACACTCCATGAAATAAACTCCAAGTTGGGGAGACGTTGATTGGTGAGGGGAACGGAAGAAGCTACGTCCTTCATGAGCGTATTGGCGTTTACCAAAAATGTTACGCGGTTTTTGGTTGGCCATAAAACTAAGAAATACGATACGAAAATGGGTACTTTAAGAACAGCCGAAACGTCATGAGAGTAAATCACTCCAAACCTGTATTTCTTATTTTCACGATAATAATTTACAAGTATAACTGCTGAAACGAAGTTGAATGAGAGGAAGTATACGGTTCTCCAAGCGTTGGACTTCATGTCAGCTTTGAAAGGGTGAAGTCCTACGTGAAACCCAATATTCAATAGCGCCTCCATGGTAACTCCCAAGTACTTCTACGATTACCTGAAGACTACCCACTTCTTTACACATTAAAATACGTCTAGATCCAGCGATCTTGATTGATGAATACAGATACTATAAATGTGTCGCGTTCAAGGATAAAATTCCCTGGAGCCAACAACATTGGATTGATACCTAATGATATAATCCGGTGACAATCTTTTACCGCTATTCTGACTTGTCACTTCCACGCATGACAGTTATTATCGAAGGATCAACCACGCATATTAAAATACCATTAAAATACTCCTTTCGGTTTATTTTCGTCAATAATAAAACATTGGAATCAACTAAACAAAAAAATGTAACCCCAAATTTGTTGGTTTGCGTTTCAAGATAGGTACATACAGTAGAACCCCTCTAATCCGCCCTCGGATGGTCCGACGCTCCGGGTAATCCGACCTGCCTGCATGCCCCTCGATTTTCATGGAACTCCCAACGACGGGCGACTTAAGTCAATAACAATTGTTAACAATTGTTTGTTTTTGTTTAGTATGTACGACGAAAATTTCTTCGAAAATGAAAATTCAAGTGAATCCCTCTCTTCCCTCCGCTCTTTTTGGTTTATTATCTTCGATAATGAACCATTGGAATCGCCCAAAGAAAAAAAATTTTTAACCCCCCCTCAAAATTTGTTGGTTTACGTTTCAAGACACGTAGATTCAGAAAATCGAATAAAAAAAAATCCGTCCGTCCGCCGTACGCCGTACGCCGTCCCCCGTACGCCGTACGCCGTCCGCGCCACTTTGCCCAGTTAGCGTTGAGTTAAAATTGCGATATCGATATCACAACGGTTTATTATGGAGATCACCCTTCTATCGAGATGATAGATGAAACGTTTGTAGAGATGATGAATTAATTACAAATAATTTGTCACAATATAATTCTGGGGTTTTTATTTCAACTTTCCTACGTCGGCAATAATTAATTAATTGATTATTAATTACCAAACATTATTATCAACTATTATTAATTTTTTCAAACTGTATCAATTATTATTATTAAATAATACTAATAATAGTTTTTTTTATTAAATAGTTTTAAATAATAGTTTTTATTAAATAATAATAATACATTTTTTTGTTTAGCGTTTTTGTTTTTAGGGTAAACATGCAACAGCTTTTCTTCCGTCAACATAAGGTCAGTGTTCATACTGGCCCGGCTGATTCAAAATAAAATTAAATTAAATTTTATTAACTCGATAAATGAATAAATAAATGCCAAATAAATTAATAAATAAAAAATAATAATAACTCGATATGTCAACACCAATGTGTTATTTGAATGAGCTCAATGGCTATTTGAATCAGCCGGGCCAGTATTAACACTGACCTCATATGAAAAAAAGCTGTTGCATGTTTACCCTTTTGCTAAAAAAAAATATGAGTCACAGGACATTTCTAGTCACAAATTAGTTGTAGAATTCACCCACGGCGGGATGGCTGCCCTTAAGTGGGACACCCTGTATGTGACAGAAATTAGATATCGATATAAAAATTACACAGACGAATCCGATGTTGAGAGGGAAACTAACTGGGCTTTGAAGAAGAAATCTAAACCAAACACAAACGGTGGGTACAGCTTTCGTACAAGTACGCAACCACGAGGGACATTTTATGTCTTTGCGCCCCCTCCCATCAGAAACTTATATGAAGCTTGCATTCGTGTTGACAATATAAATGATTGAGAATGATCACCTGTATGTAAACAATTATTTAAACAATCACGCTCATACCGCAGCTTGTCGGCCACGCACACCGCAGTGGTTAACGTAATATGGTTAGGTAAATCGAGAGCTATCCAACGAGTGGTGAACGATTTTTGTACGATGATAACTGGCGAAGATAAAGTTCCGTAGCAACGAATCGGTTGTAAGCGAAAATCATCAGAAACCCGCGTTACATTTCTCCGTTGCATGTCCCGCGTTGCATTTCCGCGTTACATTTTCGAGTTTATGTAGCAAAGTAAAGACATAAAATGTCAAAAAAATTTGTTCCAGCTTGAACTGAAAATTGCAAAATTTGTTTTGAACCCCATCCCTTGCCCTAGGGTTATGAAAAGTTTCAAGGATCATGATCGTGGGTTTCCGTAATTTTCACACAACGCTAACTGGGCAAAGTGCCGCGGACGGCTGACTGATTTTTTCAATTCGATTTTCTGAATCTACGTACCTATCTTGAAAAGTAAATCCTCACATTTTTTGTGTGTTTTTTTTTTTTTTTTTTTTTTCTTGTACGATTCCGATGGTTCAATATCGAAGATATTAAACCAAAACAAGCTTTCACTTAGAGGTACGAAAAAAACTCTTTTTGAGGTCTTTTTGGTTCCCTTCCAGGTCAATGCAATATCAATGCAGCCATCAAGCTCCGCTACATACCGCAGTTGTGGAAACTAGTAGAAGTAATCATGATTCTATAGCCTGGAAAGCCAGTTGACGAATTGACATTAAGACATCTCAAACTAATTATTTTCCGGCACTACGCACGTTTCATCCTGCTCATACTGGAAAGTGTACACACTGAAATTATAGCATTGTAGTTAATCGGGAGGTCAACTTCAAGTGCAACGACCTCGAGGGCCATTAGCGTTAGGGATACGGACTCGTTTTTATTTCAACCGTTAACTGCCACAAACCTGTATGTAGAGATGAGAATCGTCAGACGTAAACATTTTATGTTAATATAAAGAGGAGAACGGTTCTTACGGTACTTTGGTTAGCGTCTAGAAACAATACAATTAGCGGCCGGCCATTGGTAATTGAGATGGTACACTGACCCACTACTGACTCGTACGCTCCGAATGGCAATTAGAACCTATACCTACCTACATTGTGTACAATACATTATATTTATTATGTACCTATCTATTAATTGTTGGTCGTACAGAATTATTGCCATCAGATCGTATTGCTCACTCCAGAATTGCTTGTCAACAAGACGCATAAGTAAATGATGATCTGTCAATGAATGAAAAATTCTACCGAAGTGTCAAAACAATAAAATTCATTGTTGACTGTTAAATAGTCTTCTTCATGTTCTCCAGAGGCTTCATCTATTCATGACATGCGTCCATGGGGGTCAAGAATATCTACTAAAAATGCAGAATTGGTAGAAAAGTATCAGAATCATTGAGGTTAAACAGATTTAAGTTTGTGCATGTCCATCAGAGGGTACCCACTCACTATGTAAGTCCGATCCCCAAAGTATGATTATGTACCTACCAGGCAATGAAGGAAAAATAGGAAATAAAAATCCAGTAGAAGTCAATTTTGGCGCAGATTTAGTGCGTAGGTACGAGGTATGGTGGGGAAGGGTCTAAAAGAAAAATTTTGAATATATCGATAATATGGATATATTTATCGATATATTTATCGATATGGATATATTTATAGATTATACTGAAACGATTTAGGTAGGTATAATATACTAATACAATATACTTTATATTATAAAGTTCTCTTCAAAAAATGTCCTGAGCATTTTTTCGTTGGGATCAACAAGTGAGGAGATAACATTACGGTGTGGGAAAATTAACATTTTAAAACAATCGAGTTTTATGGTTAATCAAGCTTCAATGATATGTCAACTATGTTCAGACCAATAATTATTAATAATATTACTGCATCCGAGCTTATAGAGAAGATTATCTGAATATAATTCTGGGTTTTTTATTTCCACCTACCAATTATTATCAATCAAAGTTATTCATTAACTCCATATCTCAAGATCAATGTGATATTAAATATTCAAATTCAAAAATATTCAAATTTTGAATCAGCCGGGCCAGTGTGATCATGAATAACCTTTGTTTAAACTTATGTTACGTTTATGGATAACCTTTGTTTAAACTTGAATTGAAATTTATAAATTCATTTCGAACCCCTTCCCCTTGACCTAGGGTTATGAAAATTTTCAAGGATCATCGAGGGACTCGTCCGAACCCGGAAACCAAATTTCTTAATTATTGCTCAACGCTAACTGGCGAAGACCAGGTTTTTCCCTGAGTCCCTGCCTATAATCCAACAGGTACCTACCTATAATCTAAACTGGCCAAAGTGCAGCGGACGGACCAGTTCCAATTTAAACGTTATAAACAGATTGTTTAACTTACTTAACTTACTTAACTTACTCTTATAATGAATTCTTTGATGTATAGTCGTAGATAGGTGAGTACAAGAATAATTCTTGTACTCACCTATCTACGACTATACATCAAATAGATAGGTATAATTATTATACCTATCTATTTTTTTTTTTTTTTTTTTAAGATGATGGTTATGGTCCGATCTACGGGAGCCTGGTGGAGACCAGCCTGAAACCATCTGGACCCGACTTCCCTGAAGATCGGAGCCTCTACCTTTATAATTCAGCGGGCAGTCTCCAATCCCCTTCTCATTGCCCATCGTGCTTCAGGTGAGGATCACAAACAATCAAGTAATAATGACCTACTTGAATTATTCGTAAATCTATGAATCCGTTGTTCTCACCGAACCGGGCGGTGTTTGAAAGTGCCCGGTTTGGTTGGAATTTTTACAATGAACAAATTTGATTCTGTATAAAATGAATATGTTTTGTAATAAATTGTGGCAATTAATTAGGATTAAGTAATTTAGTCAATCTGCGCGAGATAAGATCCTTATCAGGATCCCATCTCGCGCATATTATGCTTTCGTCAGCGTTGAGTGTGGAGTCTACTTCAACAAGGCGTCCAGTGACGATATTGGTGTGTAGCCCTCGGTGAACACAAGGAGAGTGTTCAATGGTAGGAAAGTTTTCAATTATTGCTACAGGAAAAATCGAACAATAATCATATTATCAAAACGGTGCTTGGAACTTTTTATAACCCCGGTCAATAAAAAGGGGAATTTTTCAAAACGTCATAGGTCTTCATGAAGACCTATGACGTTTTGAAAAATTCCCCTTTTGGAACCCCTTTTTATGTATGAATACATCCGAAACTTGTGAGTGAAATGGTGTCTGTACATTGTCTGTACAAATTTATATACAGTTCAACTCAGCGAATATTTCAAGACCATTGAGAGCTTTTCACGACGAGCCATTCATTCGCAAAAAGTCGATTAAAAATCATCAACATGAGCGCGAATCCAACGTTAGAACTGTTTATACTGAGGTACTTTGCGTGTCTACGGAAAGAAGTTAAGTTCTTTCGAAGATGACTACCTGGTCACATATTTAACAATATTTAGCCCTTTTTCTTTACAATTTTCTACAGTTATTGGACTCACAAGGATCTCACATTGTATACAAAATCTAGATGGAAGGACAATCTGTACAGAAGATTACAAACCGTTGTAGACAAATTGCATACTTATTTTTTATTTGATTTTCTAAATCGACGTATCTTAAAAAGTAAACCAATAACGGGGTAATAAAATGTTCGGTAACAAAGCGTATTTACTGCGTGATGCTGAGATTACTGATGTTACTTCTGGCGTTAACTTTTGTCATTTTACAGGACAAGTAAAAAAAACTGATTTCCCAACATTGAACATCTCTTGAAGGAGGTATTATCAACATTGTCATGTCAAACACTACTGAAATAACACAATAATTTTAAATAAAAGAATTGAAGTAACCCCTTGTTTCTTCTTAATATGAAACAGCTGAGGAGACCAATAATTGGTGCCTTTAAGTTTAGAAGCCTAACCCTAAAACTACGATTTACATCGTATTTGGAGCGAAAGTTTAGACCTGTGTACATACTAAACTCATTTTCGATAAACACTGAGATGCACAACGTCAGAACTTAGACTACGATATCCAACCGGGTTCATTATATGAAACCGATGTTGAGGTGGAAAGTTTGAAGAAGATGGGATATTGGAATATATTATACGAGCAGTAAAGTCTAAAGAAAGTTCGGGGGATAGGAAAACACGTAGCCGGCAGTCCACAGAAACGTTGACGTAGGGCGGCTTCCGTTCTTTCTAAAAGCTCGCGACGTGTTCACCTCTTACTGATACAATCTGTCTTCATTCCATTGAAAGCGAACGTCGCGGAACGGCTTACGTGCCTCTATAACGAGTTTCCACTCAGGTACATGCCTTGATGTAATAGGAATAAGAGGCCTTGTCGTTGTTTTGATATCTGTTTTATGGTCTGACGGATATCAGGAGGAACACACAAACGGGTTTAGGGAGCGCAACTGATGGATGATCCAGGCTTTTGGTATGACGGTAGGCCGTCCGTCCACCTTCCTACTTGGGGGGTAACGACAACTCGGACTTTCTCGTTCCGTACCGTCAGGGAACTGGGAGTGCACTGCCAAGAAGGTAAAACGGGATGTCGGCCTTTTCATATGAAATTTGAATCTTCCCAGTTCCTGTATGTGCATTTAGGCAAACCGATGCCACATCCCAAACATATTCGAAACCAACGTCATATCTCCAAAATGTTATATGGAACGGATGACCTACGGTCACTTACTCAAAGGAACACCCAATATTTTACCTCATTCCTCCAATAATAATTATTGTTATTATTATTATTTCGCATAGTTGTGGGGCTTGTAAGAATACTGTACACATAACAGTGAATGAATATTAAGTTTATTCCGTAGATTCACAAATATACAAATATACATCCATATAAGATCTTCAAATTTACAAGACTTGTAAAAGTATTTTATACTTAGTATAAAATAAATAAAGTCTTCAAGTATATACAAGTATACAATACAAATAAATTTTCTTCTTGATTATACCGGAAATTACCCCATAACCATAGGAAAATCCTGTGCAGTTATAGGGGAGTTGTTAGAGTTGATTCAAATATCTAAATATAAATATCTAGATGAGTTTGCTACCTACTATTTGAGCAGAGTGACTTAATTGAATACAGAGGGTCAGTTCACATATATGCTAGAAACAAATCTTACAGTAATCAGAACCTTTGACAATCAACCAAGTAAAAATTTTTCGTTTGAACAAGGATCGGGATAAATTTGCGGGTGACTTCATGTCGTCAGGGAGTGATCGAATTATGTAAGGCATGCTGAAATACAAATGTCTAGATGTACACCATAAACGAGTTTTTGGAGCAAGGGATTACAGCTTGAGAAGTGGGACGAGTGCAATAGGCATTGTTTCTAGGGTACATGAAAAAATCGGGATGTTTGTGATAGAAGGAGAGAGATGCTTTTATATATAATTTTTGTATAGTGACAGCATGGACAGTCTCGGTTTTTTCGCAATTACTTTCAAAATTGACTTCTGAACCGTAATCAGAGGGTTCAGCACAGAGGATGAAGCACCGCCCCACGTTATTATTCCAAAACTAATGATACTTTGCGCAAGTGCTTTATGTATAAGTAGAAGGGATTTCTGGTCAAGACATCTTCGCAGGCTGCAAAAGACGTAAATAAATTTCCGAAGTTTACTAACAATTGAAGACACTTGGCATTCTCCCATTTTAAGTCCTCGTCGACTGTGATCCCCAGATATTTTGTTGATTTTACTCGTTCTATCGATGGACACTTGCAACCCAGCGAGGTGGTCGAAAGAGAATCTCTACAGCTATGTATATTAATTGAGTACGCACCTAAGTTGTGCTTTGTTGGTGACTTAGAAAATACTAGATATTTGGTCTTTCTAATATTTAGGATTAACGTGTTGACACACATCCATTCGAAAGTTAAACTTATGTCACTATTTGCTGCTGAGAATACTTCATCCCACGTATCACCCTCGCAGAGAATTGCAGTGTCATCCGCAAACAAGTATACGGTGCCTGATATGTTAGGTGACTGTGGCTGTAGGATCAGTTACGGAAGGTTAATTTATACAGTATAATATTCTGTGTATTACACAGTTCCGGACAAAGTAGCAGCGTTTATTTAATGATATTCCCATTACTTGATAAGTTATCGATTCATTTTTCTATCAAGCAGACGCCCTCCAAATTTGGGTCGAACGGTATCAATCGGCGTATCTCGCTCTCGAGGATAACAGGTGTTTAAATGAGACCTCCGTCTAAATCATATAAACCTCATCTGTAGCTGGTTATCAATCGCCGTAAGGTATCACAATATCGATACAATCATCAGGACCACCGAATCACTTTGCGATAGGCAGGTATATTTTCCGAATTATCGTGTGGGACCAGTAAATATTTCGTTCAATTGATGATCCGGTGAATTCTTACCAAAGTATGATCTGGATTCAGAAGATTGAAGGTTCACAGAACTCCCAGTGTAGTTACCTAGTTATCTATAATGATTATCAATATATTTTTGGTGGGCAGTGGGAACCCTCACAGTTCATTGAGAAGGAACAGTTTCTCGGCTTATCAAGAAGAAAGTTCATCAATTATCAAAACTCATTCAGAAGAAATACAAAGGGTTTCCGTATTGTCACGGATACTGAAAATGGTATAGGAACTGATAGGATTCACATCGTGTTCAAATTAGCTTTGCATTTCCACTGATAATTTTATCAGTAGGGTAAAATCATGTACCTTGAGATCTGATGGTAAACTTTTTTGTGTGCCAAGTGAAGCAGAAGTTGATGATTTATTTTTCCTGCAGTTTATTGAGACACCTTGTCCATAAAAAACAAAATTATCTCAGAATTGGTGATATTTGTACCTTGAGTCAGTTAGTTTATATTATATCTTTGTACCTTTGGTCACCCAAATATCGAAAAAATCACCTTCGTTTCAAATGCCTCAAGCAAAGAGGGGAAAAAATGTCACCCAGTGGATGTGGAAAAATTAAGAAGAGCAACTGAAGAGGTGAGAAAAGGTGGAACTATCCGTTCAAGTAGCAAAATCGCACGATGTCAAGTTTGAAACACTCAGGCGACATTTCAAAAGATTTGAGGCTCAAGGTATAAACGTAAGTACTTACCATTTATCAGAATAAATGTAATAAACTTTTGGTGTTCACTAATGCTCAAGAATAAGACTTAGTGAAGTAGGTACCTGATTCTATGGCCTATTCAAACTGTTATATGGCCTGTCCCGTTCTTCATTAGCTTCTCTGGCGTATGAGTTTGCTCAAAGTCATGGGCTACGTTTTCCTCAAGAGTGGGAACAAGAAGGCAAATTTTATTAGTAGGCATGAAACTCAACTTTCCATGAGGGCCACTCAACTAACAAGCATTGGCCGGGCTGTATGATTTTTTGCGAATTTGAGCCATTTATTTTCTAAATATTCTTTCCATGCAGCTGATATCTAAAATGTGGAAC
The DNA here is from genome assembly GCA_963920205.1 of Stenodema calcarata. NCBI lineage: Eukaryota > Metazoa > Arthropoda > Insecta > Hemiptera > Miridae > Stenodema > Stenodema calcarata. The sequence goes on along the minus strand of OY986049.1, from coordinate 31,121,896 downwards.
CTTTCCACTGTAAGATCCTCCCAAAATATTTGCTGAGAAAGGCGTAAGAACAGTAACTGTTGGCTCAATTTGTCTGCTGGAAGAGGGACCAATGCACAGTCAATGCACTGGGGGATTCCATCCCACCAATGTTAATTTTTCCTTTTAGGTATTATTGATGTGATATCACCTGTAGTATTGATGTGCCTTGTTTTGAAACTCATCTGGACCATTCCATAAGATGGGATTTTATTTTATAAAATTGATGAATTGAGTGGAATTTTTGAAAACCCCTTTTAGTGACTCGAGGTACATCCCAGCTTGGACCTTGGATCAAATTTTGATTTTAAAAAAAATTAGTACTGTACCTACCTCAAGTAAGGTTCTAATAATGAAAACGCTTAATGCTTCCTGAGTTATCCCACAAATTGCCACAGAAATAATAATTATTGATTCATTTTGTACCATTTTGTCATGAATTTGAATTTGATAAAAAATGACTCAAGGTACACGGCATTACCCTATATTAGATGTGGAATCGTGTTACGACCAAGTAGGGTAATAACTTATTACTAATAAGTTAATCCAGTGATATCAACCCTATCATCGATTCCACGTACCTACAAAACCAAAACATCAAGGTCTACAAGTTGCAGATTTGATACTCTGTGTGATTGCTTTATAGTAAAATCGCCACTACTAACGATTGAGAATACCTACGAATGTATCAAGCATCCTCCATCGTGTTTCCTAGTAGGTACCCTACTATTTCAATACCGTAATGGAAATCCCATGCACGCGATAATAGTCAGTAGCTTTCGTGATGCATTGTTCAGGGTCACGCATGGTCAGGGGGTTCTCTTTCTCTCCAATTGAAAGAAAGAGTAAAAGAACTTTCCTCTTCCCACAAAAACCGCGTGAGGCGAATCTGGCTCTTGTATTCAAAAAGATTATTCATAATTGCAATAATGAGGCTGAATCTCCACCAATTCACCCTTCACATTCCCATGTGAGTCTAAACTCATATAAGATGGAACTATACGGTGTTAGCCGGATTTTCAATACAATTATTTACTTATTAATGTTGAAGAATCGTGTAAGCTTAGAATTACTATATGGAATGTGTAATGAACCTTATATAAACATAAATGTTTATATAGATTTTGAAGCAGGGCATTATTGTGAATAACATGTGCAAGTTGTCACAGTGATAATGTACCAGTGATAATGTATTATATGTCCCCTCCCCACCCTTTAGGCCAACCGTCACTGTTAAGTACCAATAGGCCAATGTACTGCAGTTAAGTACCTCTCACTTTCTACTAAATTGTGAATTGCTCTTAACAAAGTTCCGTACAAATCCAATCAACATCCAATCACAAATCCTGTGTGGTCTAATCTCTTTTTATTAGGTACCACTCGCCACAAAAAGTGAAAATCGAGTGGAAAATTGTAGTTACCATCCATCACGTTGATTTAAGCACACCCGTTGCACTTCGGTACGTATTGTTGTACTCCGGTAGGTACTTTTCCGAAAAGTATCGACAGGTTCGTCGATAACAGACCATTGATAACAGCAATTGCTAGTAGCCTCAAATCAAGTCAAAAGTTGAAAGTTGTTAATGTTCCAGCGCTATGTTCCAAAATAACTGCTTCTTGTTACAAAATAGCCGTTCTTGTTCCCAAATACCCGTTTTTCTACAGTCATTACTCGGTTTATTGGAAACCTAGTTCAACGTAACCAAAGGATTGATCTGAGTTTGAAAAGTTTTGGGTTTAAACGAGTTTCTAGGATACATTGAACTGAGATCAATGAAAAGCTTCTGTTGATCCACAGTTTTAACACTGATTATGAAGGCAGTGGGTCCGATTATTCGATGATTAGATAAGGTGACAACGAGGTTATATTGCAGGTTTCAGCTGTTTTGATGAACGCGGAAACGAGAAGACCAGCTTCCTGTTTTTCCAGCTTATACCTAGCTAGTTATCCATTTTCGGCTCCTGTTGTTACCGTGCGTTGTATTTGTATCAATGGAATCAACATCTGGAAAGCGGAGGAGAGACCCGACCTTCACGATTGGTGAACGGGAACTGCTCTGCGACCTAGTCGAAAGACATTGGGAGATAATCGAGTGCAAAAAAACCGATAGCAACTCAGTGAATACCAGGATCGACTGTTGGCAAAAATTGGCGGAAGAGTTCAACTCCAACTCGTCCGATCAATTTCGAGAGTGGACTAAATTAAAAACTCTGTGGGAGAATTTGAAGAAGAGGGCCAAATCGGCTCTGGCCGATGCCCATGACAATATCCACTCGACAGGTAAGCCAATATCACCCTATTTGGATTCGAAATTAGGTATTTTTTACATTTATTCCTTGAATGGAGTTTTAGGACTTGTAGAGTAATCCCTAATATTAGGAGGGATTCAACAATATTGTTCTCGTTTGCACAGGCGGCGGAAAAGGAAAACTTATTATGAGCGACCCCTCCATCCTGAGGGTGATAGCCCTCCTTAGGCCGCAGACCGCTCAGTTCGCTAATGAGTATGACGATGAAAACGTCGAAGACGATATTGCAAGTACGTATTAAATATTTTTATTCACATAGCACTTGAAGACTTTTGGTGATTTGCATGGTAGGTACGGTCCAATATTCCTGCCTGGAATATTGTTCAATAGTTTCAATGAATTCTGTAATGGTTGACCTAATTTTTTTTTTTTTTTTTAATCCAGTCTCAGTCACAAGTAGTGAAGAGCACGCCAAGGACCCATTGGAGGGCAATGAAGCTGATACCAACAAAGTCATGGTAACGTAATCATGGACTAAAACGTAACTAACGTAATCGTTCTTTGCAATTTACCATAATAGACCACTGCTCATGGTGGCAGTTAGGATTAGCGATTGAGGAAGTTTCAGGAGCTAATATGAGTTATGAGCTGATAATGGAGTTATTATGATTCAAATGGATTATTTCATTTGTTGTGGCTAAAATTAACTAACTAGGTGCTATCTAATTTTTGATCACTTGCTTTTAAAATATTTGGGTCATTCTCCAATTTCGAATTTGGGCCTACGCTGCTTAAAAAGTACGTCGTTAGGAGGCTACATACCAAATTATAGCTTCATAGAGTGGAGAGCATAGAAATTAGCTTTAGGAGCCACTCAGCCGAAATAAGGGAATTAGGTTCTGGAAGTTTCCCAAATGTCCCTACTCATTTCATGCAGTGCACAACAACATTATTCTATCGGAACTCGAAAGTTCCTACCAAGTCTTACAAAATAGTGCAATAGAAATACAAAATCTTCCTTATCTTTGTTGAAATATCACGAGGTGAGGGGATGAAGCGTTTGAACGATAAGGGCCAAGTATTTCTAAAACAATTTCAACACAAACTATTCACAACTGAGATTTCTGTAGGTCAGGTTTTCCTGGAAACGGCGACAACTTTTGTCAATGTTACCAACCCTGGAAAAGTTTCTAACATGCTCTAAGGAGCGTTTTTTTTTTTAAGGAGCGTCCTTATTTTAAATGAGTGAGGGAATTTGATCAGACATAATGGACATTGGAGGTAGGGACCACATCGTGGAGTGATTGGTAAAAGTGACTGAGTGACATTTTTTAAGAAAATGATGTTTTGAGTGAATATGGTGCAGAATTTGTTGATTTGTAACCTGGAAACGGGTTTATAATGATATTTTACTTCAATTTGAAGAAAAAATCAAAATATTTTTTTCCAACCCGACATTGTGACCTTCATATGATCACATGTTGGACAGAATTCCGCTGGTAAAAGTGATCACGAAGGGAATGCGCTCATTTCGTTTCCATGTCAAATTGATCAAGTGGCCAATGTTCAGTTTTTCTTCAATTCACTGTTACGGGGAATACGGAAGTTTGTTTGGTAAAACTGACCATGTGCCAGATGGACACATTTTGCGGATTCCTGTTCATACTCTCAAACAAAATTTGGGCTGGCAATAAAACCAAGTCCGTTTTTTTGCAGAAAAATCACTATAGTTTTAATATTAGCGGGATTTTGGGGGGTTTTAAAATTTAGTAAGGCACTAAATGCTTAGTTCAATCATATAAAAGGGAATATGAAGGAAGATTTTGAACGTTTATTTCTCGATTCAGAAAGACGGAGAAACTTTGAAAGGCTCTCCTGTAAAATTTGTAAATTGTTACTTGGTCACTTTTACCAATTACCCCACGATATATTCTTGACATTTGGGTTATTGTCTAGCGTACCTACTAATTGACAGTTCACAACCTAAAAAACCTACAAGAAAAAAAAGAAATTCAAATTATCAAAATCAACTATTTTATCCACTAGCAAACTTATCAACTCGGTTCAAGGGACAAATGAGGGAATTAGGTTTTGTCATTTTGAATTGGAGGATGAAAACAAGTTCGCATTGAACCTGCAAATGAATGATAAACGAAGTGAGAGTATCAATACAGGATACAGATGCCACAATCAACCAGGGAAACGAATCTGTATGAGTTGGGGTATGACCCATTTACCCGCCGTACCCCTACTTACCTATCTAAGTATTCGCAGATAAAAAATTATCTACCTATGAAATTGTATTGTTTCAGCCGAGAACTGCTGACACAGATTGGTCACACTGCAGCAGTCCAGCGATGCCGAAGACCCCAAGAAGTTTCGCTCTGCGTCCTATCAAACAACTGATTGACCAGACATGCATTATAGAAGAGCATGACGCAACACCTGAACCTGAGGCGACGACTCTGCTTCGTCGCATCGTCAAAAATGTTCGGAGGAAGCCCGTTGAGAAGCAGCCTGAAGTAGAAGCCCCCCTCAATGCCAAACGGTCCTCCTTGTCAGCTGGAGAACAAGCTGACCTGCGAAGTTCCCTCGAGTTGGAAATTTTGGAATTGAGGAGGGACCAAGAGAAAATGAAATTAAAAATAGAAGAAGAAAATTTAAGACAAGCCAAACTCCGTACCGCCCTGTTGGCGGAAAAGTTTAAAAGTTTGGAAGGGGTCCTAGATTCCGGTGTTGGCGAAAGTTAGTCAGGACACGTAGTGACTTGCTAACCCTCATTTCCAATTTAGTTCCTATTACTTTATAATAAAGTTATTTTATAATTTGAATAATAGCTTCATTTCATCACAACCTTATTATAATTTAACTTATTAGATCATTATGAATATGCATGTCACTCCCCTGCATTGTCTTGTGTGATGCGGCGTTGAGTTTGGTCCCTCTGATTTGGTTGGGGAATGGCATCCTGAGCGAGGATTTCCTCTCAAGAAGCAGGAAGGTTGTTTTCGGAAACAACTGGGACTACTTCTCCAGCTCTCCTTGCTGGATTGTGTAAAACGGCGGTTGCTGTAATAACATAATATTATTATCCATTGTCAATGGTCATAACGGGAAAACGCCTCTTCCAAACAATCATTCTTCAAGATTTCTCGTTCGAATTTGAGCTTCATTGTATAATTGTTCTGCCTCCGTGCGGAACTGATCAAGTGGTATCATCGTGTAACGTCGACATCCATAACCGCTGTCGCCTCCCAGCACCGCAACGCTGTAAAGCCCCTGTTCAAACTTGGCCCTTTGTTGGCATAGCCTCGATATTCTTGAGTCGTGAGTACTTCCAGGGTATTGGGCTACGATGTCCGTAACTTCCATGTTGGAATTGCCAAATTAGGATGGATAGACATTTAAAAATATGTACCTAATACAAAAAATCGAAGGAATTTCAAACTATTACGTTATGTTATGCATTATTAAGTTGTAATTATTTGGTTAATTTGAGCACATACCTGGAGATTGCCAGAATTCAATGTGGGTGCAGTCTATGGAACCGATAACTTTCCCAGTTGTGTTCTTTTGATTTCTTGCTCAGGGAAACAAATAAAATCCCGACGCAGTGAAGTTACCGCTCGACTAACCCTGTGTACGTTTCTGTGAGCAGTCGCTTTACTGAAGCAGCTCAAGTCTCCTGCCGTGGATTGGAAGCACCCAGTGGCGTAAAATCGGGGAGCGCACAACAGCTGGTTCATCGGCTAAACGCAGCGATTTCTGTGAAAACCAGAACAATAGGGTTCAGTCCTCCTACAGGGTAAGAATGAAACCAAAACACTCCAATACAGTAGGTACATGATAGGTAGGTGGGAATGAACCTAACAGGAATGTCTGTTCTTATGAAAATGGTAGGTAGGTGCGCACATCATCTACTTGCATAATATTCTAATGTACCCGTCTACTATGGAAATAGTAGGTGCTAGGTAAATACAAGGTTCCTACTTGTCAATAAACAAACCCTCCTACGTTAACTAACGAGTACAGCACAGTAGCACACCTACTTTAACGTTATGCATAATAACCACAGTAGTCTCCATTGTGTATCTCTCGTGGCATTGTGTTGTAAATATAATGTATTATGTACAGGTATTATCAGTAATATTACATAATATGTAATAATAATATTATTATTATGTACAGGTATCGTGTAGTATAGGTATAGTTTGCCACGGGTATCGTGTAGTATAGGTATAGATGTGCCACAGGTATCGTATATGCAAGAAATGACGTTGGACTAGGAGAGTTGGTTTTTAACAAGTTTTATTGTTCAAATTACACTGGAAACGTTGCAGCACTGGTGACGATGCAGCACTCAGTGGAGTTGGGCATATAACTTGCATGTATGGTATCGATTTGAAACAGGTACCTATTGCATAGGCATATGTAGTATAGATATGCCACAAGTAAGTATTTATACTTATAAGTATTAAGTATGTATAATCCAAAAGGGGAGAGACTGGGATGTATGATTCATATATGTATAATCAGCAATATTGTGTTAATAGTTAACATACTGTGAACTACGCCTCTGTCAGGTGATGCGTCAGACCTCTCCTTTCTTCCCCTCCACTCTTCGGATAGCCCCCCCGTTTTATTTTTGTACTTCGCATTAGCGACGGGGGTTGTTCACTTGTGTCAAGTGTTTTTCTACTAAGTACCATGTTTCCTCTATTATTATGTAGGAACCTATTTGTATGATCCGGGCAAAATGACAAGGGATTCGGATCTACAAAAGTTGCTAGTTCAATTTTTCCAAGGATCCGCTGAACCTTATCGTCAATATGAAACGAATAATATTCTTTATATTATGGTATGTACCTAGTGGACTGTATTTTGTTAGTTTGAGGAATGAATTTGTCTGCGATCAAAATTGACTCACCGATTTCGCTCGAGGATGGACTTACTTCCCCGGCCGGGGGTGGAGATCCAGAGTCCTGAAGCTGGCGGTGGAAGGTGACAGATTAAAAGTAGACGTATGTTGAAGGGGTTGCCGAATTGTAGTATACGAAGTAATTATTTGATTCGAAACGAAAGATGAGGCACTTTGGGGACTGCGGGATTCAAATGAATTTTACTTATGGACGAGCGGTGTAAACGGCGGGTTCACAAGATAATATATTATAACTGTTGGGTTATAATATGTATGAATTTTTCACGAAGAAAAGAGCGGCGGGTTTACAGGAGGACCTACTAGAAGCAACTGCCCAACGGGCGCTGGTCAATGAGGGGGGGTAGCTTAGAGTCCACCAAAACAAACTATCTTTTATCAAAGGCCTCGGCCGCTACACTATTTGAAATACTCCATGTTTCCTGTAATCCGGGGGCCTGGGGGTTTCCTCATCATGAACACAAACCACTGGCGGCTACACACCCTCAACGGCAACGCAAAACTGAGCGGCTCGACTACCGAAACAGAAGAAGGTCACGGTTCAGAGTTTGATTTGCTTACTACTCGTATGTACCTATTATTGTTGCGAGCTTTTTGTTGACACACCTCCCAAACATTCAGTTCGACTTGTGGGGGGAAGAGTACATAGGAATTCGTTCAAAATGAGCGATTTTTAGGGGGCTGAACTTTTTCTTTCGAATTAGTGGAGAATTCGAATTAGCGGTATTCTGTTGTACCGCCATAACTGAATCTGTACTCACACTTGGATGATTTGTTGCAGGGACTTGAATGAAGTTGATGAGTACGGGATGGGGGCAGACACCATCTACGAGGACCTCTTGGCGAGATGTCAGCATATCGAGAGAAGGAAACGGCGAAAGAAGTCTTCATTAATGTTGGGGGCTGAGCCTAAGTACGAGATGAACACATTCGGCCATCTACGGATAGACTACTCAGGCAACTGGAACTACCTCGACAGAATCATAGGCAACTCATGAACAAAATATGGGATGTGTACTCGCAGTTGGTTTGTACGGGTACCGTCTTAGTACAACACACCCGAGATACCCAGCGGGCTTTTCAAGCTGGAAGATATTTTGATTCGGATCCAATGAACGAGATTTGTATTTTACGAAAAACAAGATACCTACTTCTGAGGTAGTTATTTCACTAATTATGGCTATGTACCTAAATTGCCTCTCGATACCATATGTTTCAAATTTCATTCGATGCTAATTATTTTGAGGACCTATAAGCAATAACGAGCTAACTCAACCATCAAAGGTTTTTAATATGATATCACCCCGAAAATCAAATACCTTGAGCTCAGAACCAATTTCTATTTTGGAGCTGACCCCTTTTTGCGCCTAAAGGACTGCAGTTTCCTCTGATTGTTGAGCTAATGCGGTCTTCTCTCCCATGTCACCAAAAAACGTTGCTCCCCTTGCTGGTTCCAATATAATCTGTTCATTTTGCGGTAGTTCTTGAAGAAACACAACGCAGGTGTGAGACCAGGGGTTGCCAAATTGGAGATTCAAGTTTGCCTTGAAGTAACGAAAATTAAAATCGTTGCCCTCGGTTTGCTTTTGTGCTAAGCTGCGCATAGTCGTTACACTGCTCTGGTGATAAGAACTTCCTGTTCAAATAACGATTTCGCCTATGTTGAGATTCTCGGGCTGGGAAACTTGCGATATGATTTTGACAGTTTCTAGGGGTGTCCTGTTAGGATGATTTTCCTGTCTCCCCCTCCGATCAGCCTCAGGCGTTATGGGTTCTTGGGACATTTTCTCTCTTTTAAACACGATCCTTTTTCGAGACACCACATGCAAAGCAGGAAAACGCTTTACGGCAGATTCGTATTTTCTGTTGCCCCGACACGTAGGCACTGAATATACAGTAGTACAGTTCCTGGCCAAGCCACGAACATTTTTTGGCCTTTCCTGCTTATGACCTTGGTCTGGATGAGTCCAGCAAGGTAAGTATCCTTTATATACAATGTATCAGCAGGAGAAGAAAGCGTGGAGGACACTTATCAAAACCGCCGTTTGGGGCATCAATTGAGCCAACTGAATGATTGGCTTGCCTAGCGAAATTTCTAGGAACTAATGCGATTCGACAGTTTATTTCATTTCCACTATACAGAGCGATTCTGTTTACGTTAAAATAGCGAAAAACCCCAAAAAGTCAACTTTTGGAGTTAGCTAGTTATTGCTGGAGGGTCTTAAATTCCATTAATCCGAAGGTTTACTTTCATAACAATGTATTCATCATGCAACGGATCAATTCACAGTCCTTGAGGTGCGCAGGGCCTCTTCAAGCGTATAATGAATAAAGCCTTCATTCTGAACATCTACTCGTACCTAGTCTCGTACCATATTAAATCTCTCGAAACGTGTTTATCGTTCTTTTAGTTCCTTCTGTATAATGATAGGAACATTTCTTTATAGAATGGTCGCTCTTATTTATATATATCCAATAAGTATATTATGTAATGAGGTGGCCAGCATTATCAGGTATAAATTATAAGTCTACGAATGTATTCATTTTTTTGAACTGCTGAGACCAATGAACGGATGAACCGTTAAAATCACTTACGAAGACGTTCATAATTATATCAACCAGAGTTTGGGGGAAGACATCCACAGGTGTCAATTTTCAGAGTGGCTGTATCATGTGGGATAGAAATTAACCAAGTAATGTGCACTTGTAGTTTCAATTACGAACTAGGTGGAATATGTAAACGTGTGTTCCTTCTCATCTGCATAGAGGTCCAAGATAGGAAAATCATCCCATAACTAAGTTTTTCGGTTTTCCTGGGAGAGAACCAAAAGAGGTAGCTTCAAGCTTGGTTTACGCAATTCGGTCATATAAAAATCTCCAGCTTTTTCGCTGACGGTTCCAAGGAGCGGTTACGGCGCACACCTCTCTAGTAAAGATATGATTCCGTTGTCATGTGAAACTAGCTTAAGCTTCCTAACCATGTAAATTTATCTTTTCAATTAGTTTTTTGTCGATATTTGAAAGAAATGGGGAAACTTACTAATGGGATGAACCTCGTAAGAGCTCAGGTATGCAGGAGCTATTGTAGTCAAAGTATGCGTGAAAGAGTGGGAGTATGATTCGTTCTTAATTTAAATAGGTACACTCGAGTTATAGCTATGATGAACTATGGATGGCATTAAACTATTCACGAGATACCTGATACTGCTTCATGAGTAGGTGCCTCCCTAAAGGTTTCTGGTATTGTTTTATTTTAATTCTATAAAAGTTAAATTTTGGTCCCTAAAGAGTTATTTGTACGATATTTATTTAATTACTGTTTGTACTACCATTTTTATTTTCCACAATATTTCATAATATGAAGATATTATCTTTGTGAGCATATCCTGTTTTTTGACACTTATCCAGTGTCGTAGCCAGAATTTTTGTAAGGAGGTGTAGGGGGAGGTCAGACAGGTCCCTGGCTCCGTCCCTGACTTATCACTCTGTGTAACTTGATATGCATACTATAATTTTTTTATACATGAGAGTCGATCAATTTGTATTAATAAAGCTTAAATATCTCTTTCATTGTCTAGTTAATCTCGTAACTCAAGTACCCATAGGAAGGAGATTCTCCATTTGAGGTCATACTCCCAACCATTAAATTTAACACTCTGATTTGTCAGGATTGCAGATCAGCTGTCAATAGAAGAGCTTTGGGGTGAATGATGAATAATTCATTCACATGAATAATAATTATTGAGTGGAGCAATATGATAGTTTCCTGAGACCAAGCAGCATCCTATGAACTCTCTGACAGACATCATCCACATGTCTACTCCAGGTTACCTGATTGGTAAATGGAACAGAATATGAAGTAAGTTCGTGGGCATAGAACTTTCAACATAATTGTTGCCTGGGGTTTGAGTGGATTTATCCCAATATTAGATTCAGAGGCCCAACGACAAACCCTTTTCAGCTTGAAATTAACAACAGTAATCCTATCAATTAGTTAGTCAATGTCGCCTTGGTTTATGATTAATTACTATGAAGAAAAGGACTGGACCACGAACGGAGCCTGGGCCACTCCAACATAGTGACGACCCAGATTGAAAAGAAACGAATTTTCCTGTCAGACAAGAAGGGCGCAATGAATCTTCCAGTTCTGAAAAGCAGCATCACTGTCAAAGTGCAGACGTTGTTGGCGATTGTTCAAGCCCTGATCTGATGAGAGGTGGTGCAAAATCTCTTTCCTAACATTTTTTTGTTACACTGCAAAACCGACTAATTGTCTTGGTCTTATTACAAATCGAGGGTCTCACGGCAACTTCCCACATCGTCATTTGGGCGACTTGTCAGCAGAGTTAAAAAACCATCTGCCAATGACTATGTTTACTGAGTAATTCAGTAAAGTAAATCGTGAGAGTAAAGTAAATCGTAAATTGAGTAAAGTAAATCGTAATTAGTGTTAGCTAATTTAGGTACCTAGCTTATACTTAGATCGATCCGCCAGGGGAAGACGCTTCGAATGGTATGCACAACTCATTTTGGCCAATAGTGACGATGTGGGGTGTTGCCGTGAGACCCTCGAAATGCCCTTTTGTGGTTCCATTCGACGTGACGTTTGAGATTAGTTACATTCATTACAACACGGAATCACAAAAACCGAGCGATATATGATTCAAAACAGTCTGCTTTAAAAACATAACATGCTATGTTTATTATGCTAGTATGTTACACAACAAAACACCTAAAAACAAAACTTTTCAAATGTTAGAACAAATTTTATTCGGATAAAGAATGAAACTTTCATGGATACTACGAGTTCGTTGTTTCATGGATAGAGTCCATGGTGTGTGACTTCCCTTTTCAATTAGTTGTCTCTGTCTCCAGCCTGCTGCCCATTGGAAAAATTGTTTTTTCCACAACTGCCTCCACAACCCAACGGCGCTCTCTTTAGAATTGTAGGTAAAGTAGGTACTATTGTACAAAATTAAATTTTGTAGTAGTACTATTTAGAGTGCTATTTAATAGTACTCTACTATGAGTGAAACAATCATGATACGTTATTTTGGATCCCGAAATGAGAGGAAAGATTGGAGAAAAAAATCGAACTCCCGATCAGAATTCTAACAATTATTTAATGCAATTTTTTCCCTCATAATTACAGTGAGAAATGAGTGAGTTACTCCATACAGTTGAGGTTCCATGACATAACTTTCTAGTGTTATAACCAGAATAGGAGGTTTCAATAGAGCCTTGAGTCACGCTTGCCATGTGAGTTAGTTCTCAATGTTTCTTGAATTCAGCTGTAAATTCTTTAGTTATTTATGCTTGAGAGTGACATTCTAGTGGTTAATTGAATGGCAATCAACATGGATACATCGGGAACTAATCGCAGGGCCCCAGGAGCTAAGAAGGAACGATCGAAATCATCGAGGGCTGGCCGTCTTGTGGTAAGAAATTTACCTTTCAAAATCTCCGAAAAAGACTTGAAAGAATACTTTTCGAGTTTTGGCGAGCTTCACGACGTGCATCTATTGAAGAAGAAGAATATTTTCACTGGATGTGCGTTCATTCAATTCGGAAACAAGTTATGCGCGGCCAAAGCCATCGCTAAGACAAGTGGACGGGACTTCAAAGGCAGGCCGATTATTGTGGATTGGGCTCTGTCAAAAGATAGGTACGATAAGATTCAGCGAGGTGAGAAGGTAGAAGTGAAAAAAGAAGATGTCAACGATGAAGACAAACCCGACGTTGAGGAGCTGAATAAGAGTTTGGAAGGCGGTGTTAACAGCAAGAAATTCTTCGAGTCAGACAGTGAAGATGATGTTGAACTGGAACTGAAGGAAGAGAATGGTAGCAGCAACGATGAAGATGAATACAGTGAAGATGATGAAGATATAAAACCTGACGTGAAGCCTGTTATAAAAAGTGAAAGGTTCCTTGAAATGAAAAGACGTCACCAAGAAGAAGATCAATTGAATTTGAGGACTTTGTTCGTGAAAAATGTGCCGTTTTTAGCGACCAACAAAGAATTCAGAGTTGCTGCTGAAGCTGCTGGTAAGGTGTCTTATGCTTTAGTCGTTATGGATCAGATGACTGAGCATTCACGTGGGACGGGTTTCATCCGGTATGAAGATGCCGAGACAGCCGAGAAAGTTTTGAACCGTGAAATCGTATTGTCGGTCAGAGGCGTAGAGTTGCAAGTTCAGAGAGCTCGCGGTAAAAACGACACAGAAAGTAATCGAGAAGGTAATAAACAAGCCAAAGACACGAGGAATTTGTATTTAGCGAAAGAGGGAGTCATCCTGGCTGATACACCGGCCGCCGAAGGTGTCTCCGATGGCGATATAACTAAAAGATTGAAGTTGGAGCAATGGAAAACTACCGTTCTACGAAATCTGCACATGTTCATATCTGATACACGTTTGGTCGTTCACAACATACCTTCTCATTACGACGACAAAATGCTGTTTGCCCTCTTCAGAAAACATTCTCCCAAAGGTGCTTTCATTAAAGAAGCCCGAATAATGAAGACCGTCAACGATAAGGAAGTCGGGAAATCCAAGGGGTACGGGTTTGTGACGTACCAAAAACATGAAGATGCATTGGTGGCTCTGAGAAGGATAAACAACAATCCGGACTTGTTCTCCGTCCATAGACGGCCGATCGTGGCGTTTTCCGTCGAAAATCGTAAAGCTCTTAATATCAAAGAGAAAAGACGGGAAATGAGTCTGAAGAATTTGAACAAGAAACAAACAGATACCGAACCACCCCAAGAAGAGATCAAAACGAATAGGAAAAGGAAGGCTGGCAAAGACGCAAACCCTCGCCCCAACAAAAAACCTACACCAGCCACTGGTGCACCTAAATACGCAGGGATGGCTTCAAAATTCGGCAATAAGAAATTAATGTCTAAAAAGCAACTGCTGAACCAAGCAATCAAACACAGACAAGCTCGGAAGGCGGCCAAAACGCAAAAGAAAGTTTCTCGAAAACAGAAGAGAGCGAGAAGAGCAAAAACTTCTATTCTGTAGTATTTTAAATGTATTGTGGGTTCAAAGTCCTTTGTAAATAGGTATATGTATGTATTTAATTTTAAATAAAACCTCGAGTTGAAGCTGTGAATTAGTTTTATTTAATTGTCATGTTAACTTTGTTATGACGTGGAAGACACAATGAGAAACGGTGAAAATAATATGGCAATTTGTAGGCATTTTAGTGAGCAATACATAGAGATTTTCAAATCTTCAATAGTACTTAGTATACAAATAAATGGCAAATTCGAAAAACTGGAAGGAACGTCCTAAAATTGAATATAAACAAAAATTATTGTAAAAACGTACCACGAGAAGTAATCGCTGTGAAACTACATCTGCAAACCTCACAAAGTAAAAATTTCTGCACACCGTCTGGAATTATTATCAATGTCCCATGGTACAACTGTGTTGGAGGTAAATGAATATATTAGAAATGAAAAGTCAGGGGTAAGGGTATAACAGCAACCACGAGTATGGCGCATTTGCAAAACTGAACATAGCATACAGTCTGCTTTCAAACTTCATGTAAACCCACTGTCTAGGTACCACCGTCCATTCAAATCTCCCCCAAGCCACACTCAGTAAGTCAGCAGAACGGTAGGTTCAGTGTTACCATCTTCAGATCCTTCAACACCTGACCTTAGGGTATCTCTCTACACTTCGAAGGGGACGCCTAAGGACATTACTGTGGAGGTTCCAACCGTCCTGTGAGTTGCCCAAAAAGAGACAGGGAACCTTCTCAAAGCTGTGCGTCGACGTTTAAAATAGAACACCAATGATTTAGGAACTGGCCATCCAGGCAGCAGTTGTGGTTCTGAAGCAGGTGTCTGTGATAGAGGCAACAGACTGAGAAAATGCGGTAAGTTTATTTTTCGAATTTTGTATGTAATTTTCTGGAAACTACTTCAATTTTGTGTGAGACAGGGTTGCACCAAATCAATCAACGACTTATTAGTGAATAATCATATAATTACGCTTCAATTTTGGGGGAGAACCATTTCTCCAGGTTGTTTGGGGCTTTGCCCCACTGAGATCCCTCGCTTATTTTGGCATTGTTTGTAATGTTCTGGAAGAAGCAATGTATCATTAAATTTTAATATTATATATATTTTATTATCAATCTAATAGGTGCATATCATGTTACATTGCATCAGTGGCCACACCCCAAGAAGATAAGGCTGACATGCAGCACAAAAACACCGATCCCTCAAAACATGGCAACCGAAGTCAAGGTAAAGGGTTGAAGTCTGTGCTCCTAACGGTGGGTGAGTCACAACCGCGCGCTAGTTTACGTCCATATTTCAAATCAATTAGATTTCAAATGGGATTTGTGATGTAATGGTTTGCTGAGTTTCCCCTGTAACCCGGGGAGGTTAGGCACTTACGCCCGACCCAGAGGGATATCTTGATCTGCGTTCACAGAGCCAGATATGCCCACAGTGGTGGGATCACAAACATGGGAAGGAACAACTTAGCAAACCACTCCCAATTTCAAACAACAGTGTTTGGAATGCCAGGTTGTTGTTGATAGAAAAAAAGGGGTACTGAAAGTAGTATGGAGTTCCAATCCATTATTACTATTGATTATTGATCTCTGTGAAGTTTTTTTTTACGTGGAAACTAGCGTTTAGGTAGGATAGCAACTCAAATAAAATAACGTATTGATTTTTTTCGGATACATCACTCATGCCCTCAGCAGCTGCATCGAATAGTTGACAGAATTCTGGACACATCCGAAAACAATAAATTTTGTCTTGGAGAAAAGGCATTCGATAAAGTATGGCACGACGGATCACCTTCCAGACACCTACTACTACAATCCTACCTAAACAAGAGAACATTTTCGGTCAAGTGTGGCAACTTCAGCTCAACTTCTAACCCTATTCTCTCGGGTGTGTGCTAGGCCCCTTTCTATACTTAGACCCCACTTCAGAAGAAGTAGTCATAGCGCAGTTCGCTGACGATGTACCGTTCTTTCAGTCACCAGAGGAACAGAGGGAGCACAAATCCCCTTACAAGACTTCATGAGGAGGGTAGACATCTGGACACAGCACTGGAGATTGAACATTAACACCAACAAATCTGCATTACTCAAGTTTACATTACGGACATCATCACAAACACCAATAATACACCACAACGGAAATCCTACCATCCTGTAACACTGTCCGGTACCTTGGGCTACACCTGGACCAACGTCTGACTTGGGCAGTCCACATAAAATACCTGGTAGGTAAAGTGCGGGACAGAATTCGAACCCTCAGACACCTCCTGGACCACAGATCGACTCTACCTCTCTCATACAAACGACAGATTTACCTGACACTCATTCGACCAATTTGGGCCTACGCTTGTGGGATCTAGGGTGCAGCTACTACTACACACATTTATGTTTATAGCTACTACTACACACACATATTTATAAATATGATACAAGTAACTCAGAACAGGGTGCTTCGGTTAATCACGTCAGCACCTTGATATGTGCGAGGCAGTACCCTGCATACAGACCTAAATATTCCCTATGTAGCCATTACAACTATAACAACCTTCACCACACTATGACACATCACACAAATTACCATCCTGGTCAACAATCCACCACCACCAAGCCTCAGAAGACGACTTAAGAGAATTGAATTGAATTGAATAACTTTATTTATATATCTGTACAACATCGGGCTAGGTAGCCCGCTCTTCCTGTCATACAGAAGATTCCAGGTTTTACATCTTGATTCGTCAAGAGACGGAGACCCCAAGATTTCTTAGGACCACCCAGCGTAACATGATCAAGTAGTACAGAAAACACTTCTTTACTTCGACACCATCGCAACCCACATCCAATAGAGAGACCAGTTGATGGACTGCACCCTCTCATCACGTCACACGCCAATTAGAGGACTCCTCTACTATAGTTCCATAATCATCTCAACTGCAATGTTCACAACAGAACAATAAAATTTTCTTTTACTTAAATACAAAAATCCATTATTTTTTTTTTCAATTTTCATGTCTCATGCGCACACCTACCCCATTGCTGCTGTGAAAGAAAAGAACGTGCTGAAGCAAAAAAAAAAATGTAAGCTACTCTTCAATGTAACTGATTCAAATGTGAGGAAGAAAACGATGGTAAGTGGCAAAAAAGCAGAATCTGCTTTGAACATCTGATGTTGCCTCCTCAGAGAGTGACGAGGAGATCTCGGTACATGATAATAGTTCGGATTTCGATTGCACATGACAGTTGTAAATGACCGTTGTAAATTACCAGGAAGAAGAGGATTTCGACATTCCCCACGTGACTTGCCTGGACGTCCCCATGGGACTGGGCCAAGAACTCAACATCCACCATCACTGTTGCCTAGTGAGTATGTTGTAGGTATTGCGCAAGGCAAAACAAAAAATATCTTTCCGACACTAAATCTCTACCGCATTTCTACCTGTGATGACGGAGGCTGCGAAGGTGTTCTTTACAGAAAACTACCTGGTGCCTACAAGTTTATTGAAACGAAAGAAGTGGCTTTCATCGAGACTGATGACGTTGTACTACTCTGTCAAGCCCAACTGGAATTACACTCCACACGGTTTTTCTGAAGACGTGACAGCATATTGGACAGGGACAATTTCTCCTTAGTATGGGGGCCAGGGCTGAAGGGGAACGATGAGGCGGATACACTGGCCAAAAAAGGGTCGGAGACCGCCATCATCGGACCCGAACCCTATTGCGGGGTATCCAAAAGCATCATGAAAAGCACCGTAAAACAGTGGTTGCTATCAGAAACTCAAGCCTCATGGAGTAGATCACTGAGGCACGCAAAAAATGCATAAAAGAACCTTCGCATGCTGCCACTGCAGATCTACTAAACCTCAGCCGCAACAGGCTGAGGATATCGGTAGGCCTACTGACTGGACACTGCCGACTCCGCAAGCATCTCTGCAGGACCGGGGTGGCAATGAAAAACCTGACCTAGAAATCTACATGGGGAATCCTAATAGCCTCTGGAAGTTGGTAAAACCAGAGGAGCTATAATTACAAGGAGGGCACAATAAATCTAAATAGGTCGAAGTTCTTTACTTATAACAATCCTCCCAACATCTTATGGAAGTACTTACCAGTGGAAGTACAGAATATTTCAGACTTTTGATAGCATAAGTCAAACTTGGGCTCACACTGCGCTCCTCCAAAGTTTTCCATATCCCTTGTCAGGACACTTGTTTGAACGGTTTCTCCAAGTATATAAAGAGGAATAGATCGCTCTGACGACTTCAACCGCTTTCTCACTTACTAGTCAATATACGCGAATTTTTGGTCCTCTAAAACAATCCAACTTGGTTTTCATTTCACAAAATAGACCAAAATTGCCAGAATAGATCTGGAATTCGCTCTTAAAATGGCCATCTTTCAAGTTCTTGTAGCTCACTTCTTTTCTTGATAGTAATTCTTCTTACTTGTTTTATTAGGGTGATTCCATGGTAAACGTCAAATACTCGTCCCGAGGCTTCTACTTGGCATTTTTAGAAGGAGAAAAATACTTCTAACCTCTTCGTTCTATTGCATCCATTAAAAAAAATAATTAATTTGTCCATAAGTAAGTAATCAGTCATTATAATTATTATAAATTAAAAGCCTCCTCTGGTTGTCCCACCCTAAGATTTCACCTCTTCAAAAGTGATAAAGGGAGGCCTCCAGTGATTACCAGACTCGTTTAAATATAATATATTATAAAATATATATTATATAGAATATAATATATATATTACCCTTGGAATTTACCAATGTTTCACTTCTGCATGTTAATTTCGTTGAATCATCTTAGCAAAAATGACCCTACATTAAATCAATGTCCCATGGATCTTGTCTCTCTCCCTTAGCTTTTTCAAACCAGCTCCTGAACGGGAAGTGATTATTGACAGTAGGTACGGTATTTCAAAGAAAGCGAAATTTTGAGCTCCTAATTTTTATTTTCCTCATCCAAATACACAATGATGATTTAACCCTTCTGATTAAGACAACATTTAAGTTGGTTGATAGGATAAAAAATAGACAGGTGTTTAGATGCTGATCGTTATAAAGTAGTACTAAAGTTACAGTCAACAGCAAAATATTATGTGGTAGATAAAGACAGTATTTTCCTACCTACACTAGATAACTAAAATCATTACATTTAAAGGATAACAATCAAAAAATAGTTTCAACTATATCAAATTTCTTTGGTAACAAATATTTATCGTGTAACGTGCTACCAATACTAGAACATAATATGTAATACTAGAACCTATTATGAAGGGCGTCTAGAAGAAGGGCCTATGTCACGATTCTTTCGAAACCCAGTTTTTCGTGGAATAAGGGAACAATGTCATGTGGAGTTATAAACAAGAAATCTATTGATCGATACAACATTTTGTAAAAAAAAAAAAAAAATCAATTTTATTGAAATTTAGCTACTACATAATAATATTATATTATGTAGCTAGTAGTAGCTAGATATTATCGATATGTAGTAGCTAGATATTATCTATCGTGAGATTTAGTGGTACCTAACTTATACTTAGATCGATCCGCCGGGGGAAGACGCTTCGAATGGTATGCATAACTCATTTTGGCCAAAAATGACGATGTGGGAAGTTGCCGTGAGACCCTCGATATATACAGGTCGTTGTGATGGTGGCGATTAATCGACAAATTTTAGAAAATGTAGCAAAGTTCTTTTTTTTTTCAAAATGCTCCCAAACAGCACTTTTTGGAGGCATTTTCGCACAATTTTTGGAGGCAACAACAAACGAACAAACAAGTCGAGCAAGGCACTAAGGTTAAGGACTGAAGCAGGTTATATGTTCCGCTAAGTTATATTAAATAACATACCAATTAATTAATACATAAAATGTATAATCTACATTTTATACCTATGTTCTGAGGAAGTGGGGGACGGGCCCAGAGCCAGAGTAGTGTCAACTCAACGAATTAGTCTCAACTCTCACATGAGAAAAAGAAAAGAAGGAAAAAATTAAATAATCGTGATTTAAGCATCGATTAGGTACCAGATTAATCAAACTTTGCAATCATCGATTAAAAATACACCAATTATTTGGTGAATTAATCGATACCCGTCCCTTTACATATTTTGCGTTCTTTACTGTGAATCTCACAGCGTGAGAACGAAAAGTTCTTCATGTTTGGAAGTTTATAATGGTTCAAGTTAATTTGTCACTTTCTGAGGCTGGGCATATGAATAGTGGAGAGAAATCAAATTCCAAATTATTAGGTACGTGTGGTACAAACTATCTCAAGGTGTCCCTTCAACCCTTGTATGCTAGAGAGTCCCATAACACGCCTATTAAGACTATTATTAGGTAGGTACTTATTAATACCCTGGAAAACATTCAAGATTTCTTATTCAGCTGTCGCCATTCCAGAACCTCACCATCGACATACCTCTTGTTTACACAAGCCTGTTGCTCATAAGCGAGGGGAAAAAAGAAGAACCTTCGTCACATCACACAGTTTATAACTGACCCAACACTTGAGCTATTTTACAAGTCACTGCCTTCAATGTGAATATTCAGAGCAAAATAAAACATTGCCAATTTTTGTAATAATTTTGTAGAAATTGTGACATAGGCCCTTCTTCTGGACACCCATTCATATAATGAATACTTGCTAAATTCAATTATTCTTAATACATAATTTGATCGTAAGAGGGTGGTAAGCTTCTTAATCTACTGGAATTGAGTGTACAGGGAAATCAGCAGTAAAACACATTACTGTTTCAACAGGAGAATATATCAATACAATAGGTACCTACAGAACAAGTGTCCAACAAAGGGAATTGTTGCCTTCATAATGACAATACAGAAAGTCACGTAGTCATCTTGACTGAACATGTCTGATTTCCAATTTTGAAACATCAAATTCAGTGGAGACGGCAGTGCTACTGTATTCCCGGTTCAACACTCAAGCGTTGGAGAGAAACCTGGAATACTTAGTTAGTTACAGACATACATTCTAAAATCTAGGAAAACCTTTTCCTTAAAAAAAAAAAAAAATTATTAGGAGTAGATGACAAATTAATGCAGAAAAAGGCATTACCTGCCTAATAAATTAGTAGGTAGTTAATTGGAACCATCGCGTAGGTATGATAGAATTTTTCGACTAGAAAGGGTCTTTTTGCCGCAGTAAGAAACTGACTTTCACAGAACAAACACAATTGTTGAGTAGATCCACACTTTTACCAATCTATACTTTTCGGAGACAGCAACAACCGCTGAATTACACTACAGATCATTCTAGGATTGCGTTGCTCTGGTTCGTATTGATTTTAACCTTCAGACGGCGCTATGGCGGCCTTTTGAATACAAATAATTTTTCATAGCCACAAGCATGCACAGTGCAACAGGACGCAAAGGTATTTTGCAGTTACAACAGAAGGCAGCAGATGGAAGGTAGGAGCTAGAGACGCAAACAACGCTTGTGGATCAGTGAGAATGTTACATCCAAAAGGAGGCCAAAAAGCCACTGCGCGCCTCTCAGTGATACATGTAAATATTCACTACTTTTATTTTCGTCCTAATTTCATTGTGATTTCATGGCTGTTTCCTGAAGTTTAAAACTTCACTATTTGTCAATTTTATTATATTCAAAAATTAATTTATTTGTCGAATTGCATTCTATTTTACGATTACGTGAACAATATTCCAATTTTGATTTTTTTTTTTACAATAAACACACGTAATATGTAAAAAATGTTATGTTATTTAAAGGCGGCCTAAATGCCGCCATGCGCCCGTCCGAAGGTTAATACAACAAATTAGTTGTTGAATATTCAATAGCAACAAAGAGCGCATAGAGTGGAGTACAGTCACAATTTGACAATCAGTAGTGTATTTTAATATAATTGTTGAAGGACAAGGAGTGTTTTCGGTTGATGCGAATAGTAGAACATTCACCATTGAAACTGTAGTCAGTGACTCGTTGTGTGTTTTTTTTTTTTTCTTGTTTTTTTTTTTTTTAAATCTCCGTTCTTTAAAATCGATGAACAAAAGAGAATTGCCATTAAAATAAAAAATGATACAGTGGTTATAAATGAAACACTTATATCCTAGTGCACAAACCCCATCACAGAAGAGTACCTACCATGCCATTAATAACACTACGGAGCTCGAGAAAAGTTAAATTCGCCAAATACGTTGTAGTCAGAGTGGTCGCTTTAAAATAGTGCTTGGCAGTGTATAATAAACTTTTGAAAAGCAAGGTGATCGTTTTTTTTTCAAGCTCAAATATCAGAGAAGGGCGTGGCAACGTAGCTGGCTCTCTTGTTTTCGATGTCAGGCGCTCGGATTTTGCTCAATGCGTCGCTGTGCGATCTCTCTGAAAAATAAGAATTGGTTTGAAAACAACATACGAGTACTTGTCGCTGACATGATGTGCGTTATGAACGGCTGGTTAGAATTCGTCTTTTTAAACATATGGGATACCCTGGAAAGCAGGAACCGACTCCCTTCCTGAGACGTTTGAGAACTTTGTCATCCTGTAATGTACAGGGTATGGAAACTATCCCGTAAAAGAGTCTAAAACGAGGGGAAGGGGGCTTCTGGGTAACACCCCCCCCCCTCCCCCCGGAGGAACAATTTTGAACAACGGGGTACTAAATAAAGGGGTCTTTAACTAATTTGAACAATTTTTATATTTGTGTGAATTTTCCCGCAATTCAATTTTTTGTGAATTTTATAAACACTTTGACCATTTATGGATGAATTACACTAACCTTTCTCCTTTTTACTGTAAATTTGACAAAAATGGCCATTTTTGTTTTGAATTGTGCTAAAATCCACTGTGTTTGGCTTGAAACATTCATTGTAACATTTGAGTAACATTCACACCAAATACAGTGAATTTGAGTAAAATTGATATAAAAATTGGCATTTTTTCAAATTTACAGTAAAAAGGTGATAGTGTAATTCATCCATAAATGGCCAAAGTTTTTATAAAATTCACCAAAAAAAAGTTATGGCTTTATTCGTATTCATATTTCGAGGGTCTCACGGCAACACCCCACATCGTCACTTTTGGCCAAAATGAGTAATGCATACCATTCGAAGCGTCTTCTCCCGGCGGATCGATCTAAGCATAAGTTAGGTAGGTACCTAAGTTAGGTAACACTAAATCTCACGATTTATTTTACTAAACATATAATAACATTATATGTTTATGGTTCCAATGCCAAAAACATATAACATATTATGGTTCCAATGCCCGTCATTTACAAATTTATAATTTGAAATAAATTATTATGATAAAAAGTGAATTTGTCAAATTTTCGCAGACATATTCTCGATAGCCTAGATGCCATAACCCTATAACATTCCATACAAAACAAAAACCAAAGTTGGAATTTCGGACTCATGCAAGTTCATGTCATGATACCTTTTCTTATATTTGACTACATTCACTTAATTCCTCAGTAACTGAGGAATTGTTGATGATAGCTTTTATCAACAGTTACTGTTGATGATAGCTTTTTTTTTCCCACAAGCTCGATCGTGGCTGCCATAGGGAAAGCTATAAGGCGGTATTCTTTAACCAGAACGATTAGGTAATTTATAACAAACAAACAAAATCTCTTTGACTCACCCCTGTATCTGATGTGAGTGCTGGTGTTGGAGGGCGGCGGCTGGAAATAACCGTTTCTGAGCGACTGGGGACCGGCAGTGACGAATGACCGACCGCTGCTCATGGTAGCAGAGTTGTTAGTACCTATTGAATACAAAAATTATGAAAACATTGTTACAGAGCTAGGTACTTGGAGATTATTATTGTTACCAATTCACATGTTAATAAAACCATGATTAAATCATTATTATTAATTATTAATCATTATTATTATTTCTGTGATATCCTATTGCTGCCACCAAATGAACTGGGCGTTGTAAGTTACCTAGTGAAATAATTCGACCAGCTCGTTGTGGATGAAACCCAAACACAAACTCAGGTTTTTAATAGAACAACACATTTTGTACAACGCCCAATTCATTTGTTGGCAGCAGTGGGATGTCACAGAAATAATGGTCAGTAAGCAAGGTGTACGTAAGATTTTCCGAAAAAGTGTTTTTGGACTTTGGCATATACGTATGAATAAAATTGGTCAAAATTTGAAATTTAGGTGTTCTTTGAACTTGTCGTTAAATTCTCTACAGCTTTGATTCCAAGAGTGTTTTGATAGGACCAGTACTTAGAAAATTAGCCAATATGAGGAAAATGGTCGTTTTTCAGCCTTCGATTACTACTCTATAAATCGGTTCGATTTTGAAGTGGGGGGTGGGAGGGGTGGTCAATCGACGAAGAATTTAATGCTCTTCAATCTGTCACTTGGTAAGATTTTCGCTAGGATGCGATGTTTAGGAGTTATAAGCGAAAAACTGAAGAAAGTCCGAAAATGTCGACGTTTTTGGGGTACCTACCAAAAGTTAAGCACAACTCCTGGAGGGGCATAAACTCAGATTACTCAATTTCTAGACTATCTTAAGGATTTAGAAGGATTTCCAGTTTTCCCCAGGTCACTTCGAGGTCTAATTTCACTGAACTACTCACTCAACCAAAATTGACCGATTTAGTTAAGGATCATGGCTTCACCAAGGAACAGACTGAGCTTTTGGGATCAGAACACAATCCACATTCTGCGATTTTCGACGAAGGGAACAGGAATTCGTTCCATATTTTGCGTATTTTGGAGGCATGGTAAATTGCTCTGATATTCCCTGATTAGTGGATATTCTTGTCTTCGATTCGAAATGGTCACAAAAAGAACTAAGAAGGGATAGAAAGGGGCACTACTAGGGGTGTACTAGAACGTCTTCACATAGTCCACCTGCAAAGTTTATTATCCATATTTAATTTTCATTGTTAGAATGAGGTTCAATAGTGAACACAATCATGTTCGTATAGAAATTGGAAAAAGGCTCCATCGGGCTGGTGTTAGCTGCAGTTGATAATTACAGCATTCCAACAGAATTTTTTCTTTGATCAATTTCTCTGTAGTTTTATTGAGTCTCATGAAGCTCAAAAATAGGACATGAAAACACATTTTTCTGTAAGTGGTTAAATTATACACTTGTTTTCGTTTCAAGGGCCTCTCGAGAAGGAGGAGAGGGGAACTGCACTCTAAGCAAATGATCACATTTCATCAAAATTCACAGCATTGTGCAAATGAGGAAATCAGAGGTTATGGATCGGAAATGTGACGTTGCTCCAAAATGTGCAAAATTTCACAAACGCGGCCTCGGCCGGCTACTGGGAGGTACGGAAATTGAAAAGCTTGTGGTAGAGCTCCTTCATCTCCCCTCGGGCAATATACGCTTTGACATAGTCGATGAATATTCAAAGGGCCTCATTCAGAAGCTCATAAGACCTTGTCTCTTGGTTGTTGTCTAGGTTACGAAGGCTCCTGTGTTTAGGTGGCTGGGGGCCCACAACTAAACAACTACGATAGTAGTAGTTATATTATAACCCAGTAGTTCCAACAAAAAAGCATTCCATGATCAAAAATGATGTTTTCACTCTTAAATAAATTCGTGTTTAATTCCCAGCAGATCCACATTGGAGGAGTTGAGTTCAACATTTTTAGAACAAACCCCTGATTTGGTGGCAATCTGAGGTAGTATGTATACTACCTCAGTGAATATAAAAGTGAAATAAAAAGTGAAATTTTTCAAAAATCCCCAAAGAATACGAAAATCGTCTCTAAAATCAGTTATATAGATATGAAAGTAGATATGAAAGAATTTAGAGACGATTTTCGTATTCTTTGGGGATTTTTGAAAAATTTCACTTCAGTTATTCGTTTCGCGTGAAATGGAGTCTAACCATGCCGATTTTGAATTTGGTGTCTGTCTGTTTGTTTGTCCTTCAATCACGCAAAAACGGCTCAATGGATCGAATCCTTCTCCCGTATTTAAATGTTTCTGTGATCAGGGACGGACATAGGGGGGTTCACTTCCGGATCTGATGCATAAGGGTGGAGGTTTATAGGGAAGCCGAACTATAAAAATTTCAAATTCTCGAAAACGGCTCAATGGAACTGTCTGTTTGTTTGTCCTTCAATCACGCAAAAACGGCTCAATGGATCGAATCCTTCTCCCGTATTTAAATGTTTCTGTGACCGGGAAAGGACATAGGTGGGGGGTTCACTTCCGGATCCGATGCATAAGGGCGGGGGTTTATAGGGAAGCCGAAATATAAAAATATTAAATTCTTCCTTCCCGTTAGAAAGATGAATATTATTTTTGGTATTTACGATTATAAGTGTTTGTAAAGGGACATGTAAGAGGTATAATCCGTAAAGCAACAGGTAAGAGTGGCAGATGGATCCATCCCGAGTTCTGCCCGTTAGCGACGGGCCCGACAGCTAGTTTTCAATAAATTGGAATTATATATCTTGCGTGTTACCTAACCAGGTATTGGGGGCACTAAATTATGGTCCCGACAGTTTAATGCGGCCTAATTGATTGGGATATGTGTGTTTGTATGTTTCGTCCAGCATCATGGCTCCAAGATTCGTCCCAGACATCCGTTTAGTGGAGATCCATCAACTTATTGCTATGAGCTGTACGTGACTACACATCAATTCCTTTGCAAACGAATGTGGGAAAATCTACCCAAATTCAGCGGTGACTAAATGTTAAATTAATTAAATTCACCTTGTGGAAGGAAGAAGACGTCTGTGTTGAATCTGTAAGGGCGTCCTCTGAACGTAGATGGAGCTGACGGTGGGGGGCTTGAACCCCAACTGTTGATGTCGATATCTGTCAACACTAAACATACAACAGTTCATTCAAATACTTCAGCCAACAACGGGTCATCTACATAAACAATCCACTGAATTTCAAGGTACATAGCACTAGACGATGTCTATTCATAATCTATTAACTCACAAGAGAGTCGATTCTCGTGTTTCGGACGAGCCCAAACGTCAAACTCCGGACCACATCGCGAACGTCTCTTGAAAGCTGCTTCCATTACACTCGACGTTTCAGTGAAATTATCTAAAACCCAGCAACACATCCAAAATGTCAATACTGCTTAGAGTTAGGTACATGTTAAAATCAATAGAATCTATTACCTATCTGATAATTTTCCATTATTTTTCATTGAACGATTAATAGACACAACTCTAAATGCCCATTAATTTATGGAGTAGGTACAAACTGACGTAAGACCAGAATCACTTGTAAGTTCCTACTGGTAGAAACAGTATTGATCTGATGATATGTTCAAACTCTCGCTACAACTCTTTCTCCCAGAAGATAAGCCCTCAGAGCCACCAATCGAGCTACGTATGCGGTTTCAGTTCAGAAAACGTCGAAAGGGTCTTGCCCTTGTTGTGTATGCGATTTGATTGCAATCTAAGGTTTTGCATTTCTGATCCCAAGTTTTCCAAATCACCCTTTTTTCTCGTTCAAACTGTTTATTCATTCACAAACGTCCTGAACAAAAACAGTGGTACACAAAACTGTGCGTGAAGTTCTTCAAATTCAGAGAGTCAAAAACGCAGACTGAGGGCGCATAACGAAGGAATGTGCATGATGAAGGGATCCACATCAATAACTTCTGCTTGATGAACCTCACAAACCTTAACACAAGTGATAACGAAGTTAAACCTCTGCATTCCACCTGTTTGGATTTTTGATAGCCAATCGTTTGCTACTAACCTAACTGTGCAGGTACGTACTTTTCCAGTACCTATGCTAAAACATGCAGACCACTAACAAATAATGTTTTAAGAAAACCTTGAATTGGGTTTGAAAGACCTTTGACTCGGAAATACTGTATATAATGAATACCTACCTACATAATATCTACCAACCCCTGAAGATGGCTTATTAAAGCCGAAAGCTTGGAAAATATTCTCTTTCTTTTTACACCAAACCTCCTACAACCCTCCAAACAAAATTTGTTTAATAACGGAAAATGTTTATTTAATAACGGAAAAACATTTTGAAGCCCCAACAGATAATCGCGATTTTCCACCATTCCCAATTGGTGACATTTGCCCTTAATTACGATTATTACAGTTTGTTAAATAATTACCAACCAATAATAGGTATAGCTGTATGAATACTTTTATGGTTGTTGTGAGGTGAACACACAAGGGGTTAAATCAATCGTAGACATACCTGAATTGTCTAGGCCTTCATGGGATCTTAAAGAGCCATTCGGCGTTTCCCAGTGGGGGTCATGCAGTTTTCTCAGAGCTTTCCTTCTTTCTTTGCTCGAAATCGTACATTCCTGTAAAAAAAAAAAAAAAAAAAAAAAAAAAAAAAAAAAAAAAAAAAAAAAATCACCATCGAAGTTAGAGAAATCAAATTGTACGAGAAAATATCGGAGGGCAGGACGAAGGACTAATACTGGTACTACACCAGCCATCTGTGGCTGTGCAACATTGATTACCTATTAGTTCTTGGTTCATCCATTCCGCTCGACTATGTTGACAGCGGTATGAACAAGGGATAACTAACCCCTCGGCCACGATTGGTGCAGCATGTTTAACCGAGGGAGAATTCGCAAGAACAATAATAAAAAGTAACAGCTAGCAAATCGACATATGCCACACAGGAGAAGAAGAGGAATTGAGAATACCTGTAGAGCTGTAGTTTGAAAAGAAGGAACATAGAAAAACAACTGTTAGACCGGTTTCGGTGATTAAACCATCGTCAGTAACAAAACTCATGAGTATTGTTTTGTTACTGACGGTGGTTTAATAATCGAAACCGGTCTAACAGTGTACACATATTTCAGTGGAAATAGACGATTTCTTCAAATACTCTTGTTTTTCTTAACATGGGTTTCCATGATTTCGTCGAGTGATTTAGTTCGGAAGGAACATAGTCCAGCAACTAAGACCACTTTTATTTCTAGTTAAAAGAGAACACAAGAGGGATTTTGGAAGAACACCTCGAGCTTTTCCATCGGACACGAGGGAGAGAAGCTACCATACCATCCCGAAGGAAGTGAAAAGGCCGGAAGACCAGAGCCTATGCAAAACCTTACAATAGATGAGATTGGCTCCTCTTCCCCTTGTGAGGGAAGTTACGATAACCCCGAGGCCCGAACACAGTCCAACAACGAAGGTTATGAGGAGTTCTTAGGACACATTTTTATCAGTACTGCACTTATAATTTCGGGTCTTCTTTTAAATTTTGCAAACGTTCACCTCTAATCGGTTTTCAATCGGCAACCGTCAAAGTTCTCACATGGACCTTTTTAAGGACCATCAGAGATATTATAAAATTACACCAGAGTGCATAAATGGCCTCATACAGTAAGAAACCTCATATTTCCGACTTCATAAGTGTGTCTGTTTCATTCAAATCAGACCATTCAGATAGGTATTGGCCTGCAACTCAGACATGAGTAAATGAGACAGCATTAAATGCAGTAAATTTTACCACAGTGCTATGCAAAAGGAATAAACTCTTTAACAAACCTCGAGGACTTCAAACCAGTCTTCTAACCCGGTAGGGGCTCTAAGGAGAATCCTGCTCTCACGACCCTGAAGGGTCAGTCCGACGGCATTGTAGCTTTTCTTGGTCAACCATTCAACTTTTTCAAGTTCTACAAGCTTCACCTGAAATTAAATAGACGCATTCAATTAGACGTTAAGCAATTAAGAACAAGTAAAATATATTACGAGAGCATAAAATTTATGCTACTATTTAATACTACTTAATATATTTTAATACTACTTATTAAGATTTGACATTTGACAGGGACGTAGCCAGGGGTGGGTTTAAGGGTCGCTTTGGACTGTTTAAAATGACTAGAGGGCCTGGTGAGGCTTGAGAGTCCTTGAGATGCTCAAGAAAGGCTTGGATTGGTGAAGGATGCCTGGGGTTGGTCTAAATGGACTAGGGGCGCCTGGTGAGGCTGAAGACGCTTTGGGATGCTCTAACAAGACTTGGAATCATCTAAAGTTGGCATAGTGGCGTATGTATACGTAATAAATTATCCACTGGCATGTCTGAATAGTTAAGGAGGACTTGAGACTGGGATGTTCTATATTGTCTGGGGAGAGCTTGAAGTGGTCCAGGACGACTTGGAAAGGTTACGAAAAACTGGGGAGGGTTAAAGATGACTTGGAATGAATGCGGATGGTTCGTTATGCAGTGAGGCCTCCAAGGTTGAGCCATTGAAATGCCGTCAAGAGCGTGTATCAAATGGCGGCCAGTAGGGACAACGGTCTTTCTGTGGAACAGCTGATTCAAACAACATTGTTTCGTCCCCATCTAGCAGCTTGTTCTGAGATATTTTTCATGTCTACCGAATGAAGGTAGGTATATCGTCACACTGAGCTAGCCCCCCCCCCCCCATCCCCGCGTATGTCCCCTATTTGAACAAATATTTTAGCGCCCTACTCAACTTTTTCCGTATGCAGAACAGCGATCTAGACTGCAAGGTGTGATCTGTTCAGAAGATAATAAACCGTAGTGGAAGAATTTGCAGAGGTTTTTTCTAGGTCAATTCTAATGGTTCATTATAGAAGATGTATCTTCTTATTATAATAAACCAAAATTGTTAAGGGTAAAAAAGAAGTACAAAGGTACTTGTTCAAAGCATTGTTCGTTGAAAATTAACAGTAGAATCATACTCGTGAAGTAGTTCGTTCCTAATCTGAGATACCCGGAATACCATTACAATTTCGTCAGGGGATCTGAAACGTACACGCAAACGAGAAATCCAGCTACCTTAAGTACACATTTATAATCCTTAGCCTTAATTCCCTTATCTGTCCCTATACGAGAAAATATTCGATACTAACATAATAGCACACATCATTATATAACTTCACGCAACCAAATAATCTGTCAACATGTTGTTTCAGTTTTGGTGGATTTCCCGCTGAACTTGACGCGGTCAATCAAGAGCCGAAGTCAGTGAAAGTCGATTGGTAACCAGGATAAGATAACGTGTACATTTAGTATTCCTACAAGAGATAAAGCTCCAAACTACCGACAGATTTGTTGCGGGGTCCTTAGAAAGATCACAACGAAAAGTTTGGCGGCAATCCGAAGCTAAGACGTAGACAGATCTGTAAAAAAATACAACCGGTCGGCAGGAAATTTGATTCAAGGGTGAACGCCTCAAAACCTGTCACGAAGTTCCCCCAGCTTATGGTATGTGACTCACAAGGATATTGCGTGCAGATCAGCGATCTAGCCACAAGGGTGATCTGTACAGAAGGTAATCGATGTAGAAACATTAGCAGCTTTTCTACTGCTTCCAAAAGTTAAGATTCTCTTTCATCTGCGCTGAACGACGATAGGAATTGTGGTATTAGTTACCCTAAAACTCTATGAGTATAAATCGGATTTTCGCTTCCGCCTGCTGGACTAGCTCATTCCTCACCTTCGATGGTGTGTTTTGATCGATAGTACCTTACTACAGCGATGTTAT
Organism: Stenodema calcarata; assembly: GCA_963920205.1. Classification (NCBI taxonomy): domain Eukaryota; kingdom Metazoa; phylum Arthropoda; class Insecta; order Hemiptera; family Miridae; genus Stenodema; species Stenodema calcarata. Next base: position 31,090,227 of record OY986049.1, on the reverse strand, counting down.
ATTAAATGTTTATTCTTAGTGCAATACGAAAAATTATAACTCGACTACCTTGAAAATGAACTGGCCCATCGGAGAAATGTTGTGAACGCCGGATGATCGTTTGAAGCAGTGGAGATAGTCTTTGGTCACGATGAAATACCTCTCTTTCCACCGTGAAAAGATTCGTTCCCGTTGCTGCCACAGGAGGCCTTTCTTGATCGCGTGCATCTCACGTCCGACTGAGACTACCGACTGCAACAAGAGAAACCAACAAGCCGTGAGAAACTCATTTCAATATGCACCAGAGCCTTTTCATTTAGTCGTTTGAATTCATAGGAAATATCACGATAAAACGATATTTGTAACCTTTCAGTTCCAGTGTCCAGTCAGCTGGACATTCAATGTTTGAATTTCTCCGGGAAATCTGTCCTTTCTTTATGGTTAGTTTTGATTTCTATACCTTCTGTAATGTAGACGGTATAATATGGAAGGTATAGAAATCAAAAGGATATAATATATTCTTTTGATTTCTATACCTATTATTATATTCTTCGGATGGATCCTATAGCCCAGATTCATTTAAAAAAAAACTACCAAAATTTGAAATTACATTTAATGGAATTTCTGTTACAATATTCCACATTTCAGCATTCATTTGATATTGTTTGAGCATTGTGGCTTCATTTTGGCTGGTTCTTTAAGCTACATTACCTAGGTACCTTTCAATATCCCCAACATCTTAATTACATAGTTTTCCCATGAAGGATATTCATTACATGAACCGATTTTTTAGGACCCAAAAAATCATTCGATCGGTTCGATCAGTCACTGTGAATCATCATACGTAAATTGGGATGATGATTCACCAAAAGCAACTCTTTCACCAGTCAAGCTTGCTACAGTTGTTTTAACATTTGAGCCAAGACATGTACATTTTACCTGGCTTTCACTATTTCATCGGTCTCATGTGAGTTTTTTTGTCAATAAAACCAGTTTGATTTCGTTCATAAAAACGTTTATTCAAAGTGCACCAGCATAGGTACACCTTTACAGTAAAATCTTTCAAGTAAAGAACCAGTGCACAGTATAGTAGACATGTCATACCTTTTTAGTGGGTAGTGGTGCAAATCTGCAAACATGACACCCTCAACAACCGAGTGAGCCGAGTACAAAAGAACAAATGTTTTGAACCACAGGAAAAAATTTGGTACTGAAGAGTTTATAAAACTGAAATGGAGAATTTTCTTGAAATTATTTTTAGATACAGACAAAACTAGAGACTTTTTTTTTTTTTTAGAATGAAATCAGAGCGTCATTACCCTTTTACAATATTACAAATTATTTGTAATAAACAAGTAACATTTGTAGTATTTCGTGTGCACGGAAAGAAAGTAATTTCCAATATTTGTTGGTAGATACCTACTTTTTCATTTATAAAAAAAATTATGTTGGAAAATTGACGATGAATGAATGAGGTAATTGCAAAACTCAAAGAGGGCCATCAAAATTTTACACAATATTTTACCTCATTAAACTCACAAGTACGCTCCGTTTACTTAGTTGGGAAATCGACAAGACCATCATCGAGTGAGTAGGCAAGTTATATTCATATTACGTTGTCTGGTGAGGTTTTAAGGGTCTTAAAAGCCAGTGGAATTTCCAGGCGGAGTAGTTCACCAACTTTTGGTTGAAATAGGAAGAATGGTTACCGAGAAACAGGTAGCTGCTAAGCTACCGAAGGGACGACATTGGAATGTGCCGTTTGAAGTCTACAAACATCCATAATATGCAGGCAGAACGTGTAAAAATACCGCCCTGGAGGAGCTAGGTCGGAAAGGTTTTGAAGGATATCTCAGGGGGTGTTGTTCGCTATCATAGAAGCGCCAAGACATCCATTAAGAAGAAGGTTACGAAAAATCGAAATTTATTTGAAATCCTGCTCGTATTTTACATGCTTTAACTGCGATGTTTGCATTTTGCGGTCTATTAGCCTTCAAAAAGGCCCCCTCGTCTCATTTTTTTAATGTGAAAATTTACAAACATTTACCTATTTTATGAATTTCGAAAATCGGACGACTAAGGGGCCTTTTCTTACTAACATGGTGAATTTAGAAATTTATTTCAAAACTAAATCAATCACAGCCTGAGATATCCTTCATAAACCTTCCAACCTAGGTCGGTCCTCCAGGTCCTTAAGGAACTAGAATACTTAACAACACAGTTCGTACAGGAGTTAGGGATTGGGCTTGATTTTGCGAGGGGTTTTCAGGTGCAGATCTACCACGAACATGCCTACCTAAAAACATGCGGTGGTCTAAATATCGGATTCGGAATTGTTGGTCAATCTTTTCTATCACATACAAACCACATCTCCATTTGAAAGTGTCTTCACCACAGCCAGCAAAATCGTCAGCTACCTTCCAGATACCAGCTCAGGGATGGTCAGATTCCTTGGGATCCATGCTAAAAAGTGACCTGGGGTGTCAGACGCCCCATTGTGCCGTCAATTCTCTGATTTCAGTTCGATTTTTCTGTGAGTTTCTGTCAGTGTTCTCGTTCATTTATTTATTTATTTTGTGACATATTTTATGGATGCTAGACAGTTATTTACTTCAGAAGAAAAGTTATTTAGTTTGTTGTTACGTCTTCTGGAGAAAGAGGATTAAGAACGAGTAGGAGATGAGACCATTAGCTTAGGTTCTTCCCATAAAATTCTAAATAAATGACGGTCAAATTGCACATTATTTGGCTGTTTAAATACAAATTCTGCTTGATTACTAGTTATACAATACGAGTGTATTGACCAATTACAAAGGTTTTTGATAATTGTATCATAGGTACTATTGATTTGCACTTAGCTTGACATGAAAAAACTCAAAGAGCTCCTGTGGCTCCTAGTAATACTATGGTCACCGCTGTATACCAGTACCCGTTACTTATGTCTTGATGTAATTACTATAGTCGGAGGAATCTCGTCAGTTTATTGTGCACAATTTTTATTGCAAGATACCCGTACCCGTACCGTGTATTTTGATGGAAAAGAGAAATTAGCCTCATGCCAATACGGTTGAATCAATCACTGATATTATATTTTAACACAGGTCGTTCACTTGAGATAGTTGGCCTGACCACTACTGAAGAAATTTCCCTTTAGTATCCCAGATTCCCCTTCGCTCGTTTGCGAAGCTGTTTCTTTTTTTTTCTTCTTCTTCTTCTTCTTCCTTCCTTCCTTTTCAGAAACGGTACCCCTTGTTTCTGAAGGTGGTTGTTTAGGCCCTTTCCACGCTCCGCCGATCACTCGGGTTACTGGACCCAGAGCATCCTAGCGGGCATCTTCATCGGGTCCTTCACCATTTCAACCCAACCGACAATTTCCTTCCAGAGTAATTACTCGGAGTGATCCACCGTGACCGGGCGGCGAGCCGACTCGATCCGATCCTCCTTGATTACCTTCATTCCGATCAGTTGAAAGGAAAAAGGTTACGTTGGGAGATTTTGAAAGATCGTTCCTGCTCATAAACTCGATGAGTGGGTGAGTAAAGGTCGTGGCTTCAGAAGACCTCAATGTGGATGAATTCAGATGAATGATTACTACAGACGATGACGACAAGTAACCCGTAGAAGTACTTTGTGGTCATACTACAGCCCTATTTCCTGCACGATTGCATGAATTGGTTGATATGACGCCATGACACAACCACGAATGAGCCAAAACCAGATTGATGGCCTTGAAGTGCCAACCTCCGAATCACTGTGGTCGAAAAACGCGGCCATCCAGTCTTGGAACATCCAAAAGTCCGAAGTGAATTACCTGCTGCTCCAATTTTCAATAATTTTAGGGTTTGAGGCAATTAATATTAATTAAGTAATATTATGTCCCGTACGGTGTGAAAGGTTTAAACCAGAATTGGCCAAAAATTAATTGCCTCAAACCCTAAAATTTGCCTCAAAACTCTAAAAAAAACCTAAACATCCTAAAATTAGCCTCAAACTCTAAAAGTTTTTTTTAGTTGAGGTAGTCTAAAGAAAAAGACAGTCACAACTTTAAAACAAAAAGATATTTTCAAGTTTTTATCACGAATTAATTAACTCTGAATTTCACCTAGTTTTACTAAAGAAGAGAGCCTCAAACGAAGGTGCAGTAGAAACCGCTAGGAAGAACAAGTCATTTGTCTCAAGTCAAGCAAGAATAAGGGAGACAGAAGGCACATCTCAGTTGTTGACAGTGCTTTGTGGTGAAAATATCGCGACGACTGTTCAAGACTGTTCTAACTTCAAAGTACTCTGCTGATTCAGCAGCCTCAGTCCAAAAGCGTCTCGATTCAAAGTGTGACGGTCTTTCTCATTATTTCAAACGACCTAATTCCGAAAATGGCCACCTATTTAAGTCAGAGCATGAGTGCCTCAAGTCGAAATATTTTTAAAAGGGATTCGGTGGTAATGCTAGGGAAGATTTAAAAAAAATAAATACCTAATAAATATGAAACACACGTATACATACATGTTATTTTAATTTTCGAATTTAGCAGAAATTTCAAAACGCTCTCCTGAGAAGTGCCACATTTTGAGTGGTGACAGTCTTCTTCCGGACCAGTTAACGAAAAACATCTAGGAACAGAAAATAACGCCTCATGGCCTTATGAATCTCTCATCTCAGTTGTTCCCCAGGTGCTCAAACCAGCGACAACCTCCAATACGAGTATTGCTCAGCTCTCTACTCTTACGCCAATTTATTCTAGGGATGGTCGGTCTTCGATAGTAGCCAACAATCGTTTGTTCGTTACAATTGACTAGAAACAATCGATTATTTTTTCGATCATTTTTAACCCTTGAACGCCTAAATTCGGTGATAGTGCTAGATTAATCTTCATTTCTAGTTAATTAGACCCGGATTTGATGGAAAATAGCTCATTCAGGATAATTCATCATATTTGTCAATAGTTCGTGTCACCAAATCTCATCTGGGTAGGTGATTTCTACTGAACTCAGTGTCATTACTGTTTCACCAGCAAGACTTCATTAGCCATTTGTAATATGGATGAGGAATACCAATATCTACTTCACTCATACCAACTTGGGTCGTTTTATTCTCATAAAATCAAATCACTCACACTTCTCCTGCGGCTTGAGGTTCTATGAAAGTGCACTTGTGGCAGTTCGCTTACCTGCAAAAAAACAATAGAGAACATATGAGTATAAAATGATTGGAAACAACGGTAAATAACGTGGCAATTAGCGCTAACGATTAGGTGGAGGAAAACTGCGCCAGGGAGTAATTTGTGTAATTACGACTTATGGATGTTGTAATGTTAGCGTCTTATAAGAGAAAGTGAATAACAAGAAAGAAACACAATCGTGTTGTCAAAACATTCGATTTCCTCCTAATTTATCGCTGAGTCAACTATTACGTCCGAATAGACGGCATTTTCCTGTGTTTGAGATCTTTAACGAAACTACTACGAGTATTTTAACATGGTCTATTTCCACTGAAATATGAATTCACCGTTCGACCAGTTTCGGTGATTCAACTCTCGGCAATAAAAAAAAACCACGAAGGTGCATTGCAGAGAGGTGAACTTATATAGGGATCCCAAAAGTGAAAGGTCGGTTGATAGAGGAGAACCAGATTGCTATTGGCTACAAAGTGAAAGGTCGAATGGGATTGGTTGCCACTAAATGAAAGGAAAAACAGCTTCTGGTTGGCTGTTTGATGTGAAGGGGGTGTGTTGTAATGCACCTTCAGTAATGTTTTCGTTACTAACGATGGTCTAACAGTGTACTCAGTGGAAATGGACGATTTTCAAATACTCTTGTTTTTCATTATGGTCTGGGTTTCGTTTCCACGATTTCGTCGCGAGTGATTCAGTTCGTACCAGTTCAGTTCTGCTGTCGAGCCATCCTTGGGGTATTCAGTTATAAATTATTGCGGATGTAGGTAGTTCAAGAAAAATTAAATTATTCTCGATAGCTTATCATCAATATAAATGTTTAGTTCATCAATATTATAAATAAATTATATAAAATAAAGCAGAACAGTGATATGCGTAGAATGATCTGTAAAGAGTGTGATAAACAATTGTCCAAGAATTTTCAGCGTTTGTTCGGCTCTTTCTTGTAGCCCTGATGATGATGACATCTGGGAACTCGCTTTAGATGTATTTATACATTGTATAAATACATCTAAAGCGAGTTCCCACTTCGACCGAACTTCAACGTCCTCAGTCTCACTCATAAGTTAGAACGCCCAAGAACCCACATCTCCTGAAAATTATGAACCGCTTGGAAAAATAAGCTGGAGTTTTTTTTAATTTTTTTTTCGAAAATAAACCCGAAATGAATAAAATTTCAAGATTTAAAAAAATAACATAAATATCAACGATATTAAGATATACAGATCTTGATCTTTAGATACTTTTTGAAGAGACAAACATCCCTAGGTATGCCCGAGTACTCCATTGCTCTGATGCGCATGACTTCGGCGCAAAACCCTCTAAACCTCCTGCGCATGCGTGGCTCTGGTCACTGCAATAAGCGTAAATAGTTTCGGATAAGATTCAAATAGAACAAACTTTGAATTTATTGGGAAGGTTTGGTCCATGGATTAGAAGCTGTCAGTTCATAAGAGACAGTTTTGATACACTTGGAAAACACTATCAGAAAAGTTCCAGACGGTCTTCATCGATATTGAGATTCGACGGCAAGGAATTGAACTTGCCATCAGCCGATTCGCGTGCTGAGATGTGGACGGGACATTACCAGGGAAGCAGAGCGGAAAGAAGTTGAAGTAATTCACTCACTCGTGCACATTTGACACGCTTTCGTTACCGTGTAAAACGGCCCTGTGGATGTGTGTTATGTTGGAGAGCATGAGCGGGTTTTTTTTTTCTTCTTTTCATATGAGACCCTGTGGCATACCGGTAACACGAGTGATGCAATAACAGCGAAGTGAATCTGAATGGAATGAAAGGGACAATTTCAACGTTCCCCGCATACAGTTTGGCGGGAGGGACAAAAAAATCTGGTCGAGATGGAGGGTAGAAGCCCGGAGATTATCCTTCCGCCGAATCTAAACTGGCGACGAAAATCTCGAATAGGTTTTGCATAGCAAATAAATAATTCCAGGAAGCGGCAGCATGTGTGTAACACTCGGCCATTCCTCTGGGTTAGGTCTGAATTGATTTTTCGAGATTCTTTTTCTATTATGTATGATTTTGGGTCGACTTATTCAACAAACGAAATGGAAATTCTGCTGATGTGGAGAGAACTCAGCGTGAGTCGACGTTTACCATCTTGTTGGTTCAATGCGTTATTGGTAGGTATAACAAAGGAATATTGTTATTCTGAAGGAAGCGATTTTGGTAGGTGTGAGTTCAACACTCAACTGTTCATCAGTCCCACCTTTTCCTCTGATTGTTCCCCACTTCTTCGACGTTACTGGAGCATTAATGAAGGATTCCTTCATTAATGCTCCAGTAACGTCGGTTGACATTGAACGTTCATTCAGCAAATATATAAAAATTCTAAGACCTGATCGACGAAGCTTGATCTTCGAAAACTCGAAGATGCATATTATTGTGAATAATTTCATCAATAATTGAACCAATTAAGACTCAAAAAATAAATGGTTTTACCTACATTTTGGCCAATTTACTTTACTTGTTTACCCAAAAATAAATACATATTGAGTAATATGTACATAGTATGTACACATAATATGTAACAATAATATGTAATAATAATATGTACATATTATGTACATATTAAATAAATTTTATGAACATGTTTCGAATTTTTAATTACATCGAAACCCTAGACATTAGTATCTTCTCGTTTTCAGTCACATGGTGACTCGTTAGGTGGACCCGTGTTTTTCTAACTCATCCTTTCATTTCATTAGTTCAAATTATACTGTCATTTTCGAGTCACGTTAGACGAAATTCCTAATAACATAAACAACGGAGTGTTACTCGAAATCAATTCGGGAACGTGTTCATTAACAGACGACACGTGAGCATACTGAAATTACTCCACGTGCTGTAAATGTTGGAGCGTCGTGATTCTGTGTGATGCACATTTCGTTTGATGACTGCAGAAGTCGGTAGGTAATGAGATCTGAAGGAGGTACATCATTATTATTCTTTGAAAGGAGAAAAGCGCCAAAGTGAGCGACTTCCCGTAATTGGAATATTGCATTCACGTTCGAGACTTTTATACACATTCTCGTCGCTCGCCGTATTGATGTAAGTGGAAGTAGCTTTAGATACGCTCTGACGACATTAATTAGTGATGGTCAAAGCTCGAAGAATGCCGTTATGTAATAACTAAGTGGATCGCCTTACGTAACGAGTTTTCGGTTTAAGTTTAAACTTATCGAGATTGTTTATGGAGACTGCACACGAGCGGCTGACGGAAGTTTGCTCAGAGTTCTGCTGGGAGGTTCGCTGGTTTGAAATAGCGCGAAATTATACAGCGTTTCCAGCGAGATGAGCCGATCGCAGCTGCTCAAGTTGTTCAAAATATATTTCGTAGAGGGACTAAGCTCTCCTTTCAAGGGGCTAAGCTCGTATAATATCACTATGGACGTGCTGTTCTTCGCCGAAAAAACTCACTGAAAACTCACTGGGCGATGTCATATCGGACCGGTCACTGTTATAGCCTATTATAGCCCGACTGTGATAGCCTATCACTGATAGGTAAGAGGGCAACTTGGCCTGCGGTGAAACCAAGAGGAGGTGTAATTAACAGTCTTGCCGTGGGTTTTTAAAAGATATCGGTGTATACGATGCGAATGCAATAACTGAAAAGAATGCAATAACGTTGCCCACAACAAATGAGCTTATTCCCGAAAGGAGGTTGGAAAAACAGAAGCTTCGCGCGTTGGCAACAGTTCCAGTTATGCGGCATGGCTATGAGAGCAAATTTTCGAATAAATAACTGGTTTTATGTAAACCGGGTGGTTTGGAACATCTGAATCAAATATGGCAACCTTCAACTTCTTGGTTAATAATTAATTATTATAGGTATTTAAGAATGAAGCTATTCGGTGTGGTGCTCTCTGACTAATGATCTGTAGATACCTACAATAGTCTTCTTAATAGTTAGGTACTTGTCATCTTGGAAAGAAAATGTTCTTCAGGGTTCCCTCAATGTCGTTTGTGTCAATTATAAAATCTTATTACCACTATAATCATGAAAAATATTCCAACTTCAACTGACTTACTGACAGGCGGAGTTAGTGGATTCATGCGAGGATCAATGGTACTGCGGGTTTTTGCATACCAGAATTGCGAAATCTCATTCCGTTTTCCGATTGGAGCAGATGGAACGTGAAGAAAATCTCAAGTGACAACCACGCTTCTTCACCACCGTGTTCAGCGTAAATAAAAAGTCCTTTAGAATGAGGTGTAACAGTTTCCTTTTTGGAATTTATAGGTGATCCCCCCCCCCCCCTCAAAATTCCCAGAAACTCCCCTTAGAAACTTAGCCTTTCGATTGCCAAGACAGATTTTTCGTGCAAGTTTGATCAGTTTATCTCGATTCTATCGAGAGTTTTGGCTGCGAATTCAGGCTGGTCTGGAACGGATTACAGTATTAAATTTTTTTCGGAAATTCGGGTTTTACAAATCGAACATTCGCTAAAAAGGAAAGCGATCGAAAATATGTGCGAGAGGCCGTACCATATCTTGCGGACAGTTTTAGTTTCAGTTTTGTAGTTTTTATTCTCATATAAGTACAAGCGTATAACAAATCAGAACAGCTACATAAAGTACTCCTACATAAATTTAATATAAAATTAAAGTTAACGAAAATTTTCCCAATATATAATTTACCAATGGTAAGATACCAAAATTTGGAATCTTACTATTGCCACAACAAAATGGTGGGTAATCATGGATATTACCTAGTTTATTCAATCTATAATGCGTTCGTTCTTCAAATATTAACATTTTTAAACACATCAACGCACAACGCAGCCTCCATTACTGCGTCAAGCTCTCGACCAGTCAGATTGCTCCATGTGAACCAACCTTGAGCCATGAGTTGGTCGAGAAATACGAAATTCCAGTCGATGCGAAAGGTTAATGGCCCGAATGTTCGGAGAGACGTAAGTAAACCTTTGTGGTGAAGAATACCCACGATCGCGTAGGTGTATAATCGCTGGAACATACTCACGCTATGGCAAGTGGAAATAATCGAGACGTTTTTGCAACCACGCGTTTCCATCCGATTATTTCGTTCTCTTACAATAAATGCAAATGGGTCCCCAACGAAATCGTTTTAATATAAGACTCCAGTAAGTGGATATTAGACAATGGTAAATCTGTAGAAGGAACAACTAATTTACCACAATTTGTACGGAGTGGTAGAACTATTATGGTATATGATGAGAAGTGAACTCATATTGCATGATTATTATCTTAAGTGCAATATTACTCGTACTTATTTTGTGACGTTATGTAGTTAACGTCAATAAAGTCTCTCTTTCTGAATCGATCAGTTTTCAGGCCAGTCGCCAAGTTCCGCGTTCGTCTCATCCAGTGGCGTAATATTTTTCGCTATCGCAGAATTTCACTTGAGTCAGACGGAGGCGGTAGAAATAGACTTCCCACATGAGTCAGGCTCTTCGTCAATCGTTGGTTACCTCGGAGGAGAATGGAAGGAGTGTCGCCTGACTAAACGGTCAACGTTACGAGATGGTGCGTTACAACTCATGGAAGTCAGGGACGGTGCGGGATTTATTCAGAAAACTAAAATTTAGAACAACTCACATTTGAGAGTCAAAAACTATTGAGTCGCCTGTTTACCGAAATACTCGAAAAAACGGTCCAGTCATAACCTAATGAGTGAACTTTCTACGAGTAATCAATATCATCTTGCGCCTGTCATTTTCCAAATGTATTCCACATAGATTCTATATACCAAAACAATTCAAACATGTCCTGGCTGAAGCTCTCAGAATGGGGACTGAAGTGGACATGAACCTGCACGAGCAACGCATGCGTGAAGTACGAGGAGATGAACAAGTACTCAACAAGGCTGCAGCCAGAGCCAAGCAAGAGAGGCTTCTCCAATCCCTCCGCCCCAAACAGATGAGGACCCTCAAAAGAATTGCCGAGAGTAATTCATCTCAATGGCTGACGGTAATACCATTGGTAAAAGACGACCTGGACCTCTCACCCATGCAATTCAGAGACGCACTTGCTATAAGATACGGAAGGGAACCAAAAGGAATGCCAAACCAATGCGATGGCTGCAGTGAGCCGATGGACCTTTGCCACGCGCTAAATTGCAAAAAAGGAGGCCAGGTCAAACATGGTCACGACCAAATTAGAGACCAGTGCGCACGGATGGCAGGCCTGGCATTTAACTCTGTGGGGATAGAGCCAGTGATGAAAGAAAATGAGGATGGCACCCCACGGGTAGTGGCGGACCTGAAAATTCATGGTTTGTGGGAGGCCGAGAGGACGGCGTATTTGGATACTCGCGTGATAAACGCTGACGCCTCCTCCTACAGCTCTCAAACCTGGGCAACTGTCTCCCAAAACGCTGCCAACGCCAAGCACCGAAAATATGATGCTGCTGCTGAGGACTTGAGAGGGTCGTTTACACCTTTAGTAGTATCCTGTGAGGGGTCACTACACAAGGAGTACGATTCCTTCCTTAAAAGACTTGCAACTGCTCTGGCAGACAAATGGTCCAAACCCCTTTCTCAAGTCACTCATTGGGTGCGGGTGAAGACCCAGATGACAGTCATCCGGGCTGTCTCGTTGCGTATTCGAGGGTCACGACGGAAGGTCCGCTGCCTAGGGCTGGAAGACGGAGCCCTGATGCCCCTCAACTGAGAAACTACGGGTCACGAAACCACTTAACATCCACACCTTCGCTCGACTCGCTGGAACCGCAAAAATAACCTCTTTATTTACTTTGAATAATAAATATTTGTTTGTCAAAAAAAAAAAAAAAAAAAAAAAAAAAAAAAAAATCAAGCCTAAATGGATTCCATATTCAGAAACTAATGAAGCCCAGCTGAAGGTATTTGAAAATTCATAAAGAACGACGCCCATTACGTGTCAAAACAAGTTGGATAAGTAATCTCTCCCAATTCCGTTGATCTGTTTTGACATGAGTGACCAGTCATAAACTGTGAGCTTATTTCAATTCTCGGTTTCCGGAATTTATCGAGGCTCTGATATTTGTTGCACTAGTAGCTGCAACTTCGCCTAACCCACAATGTGGACAAAGTGAAGTTGAGACACTTTCTCACTCCAAATTTCGCGCTGAATAGCGTGGCATCGTCAGAATTTCGAAAATCTACCGCTAAAAGCGCAAAAACTACAAAAATGTGGGTTTTTGTGAGGTGGAACTTCAAATTAGAAGGACCATACTTCAAAGACTGATACAATTGACTGTCACTAGTTTACCAAGTTTAGTCAAAATTTTGGCACGACGAAACCCTTAAGTCTGATTGTTCTTAAAAACATTTCCGTCTAGTTCGTTCATGAGATGGTGTTTGATCGTTGTAACGATTTTGCAGTATTTTCTAGATTGTTTCGAGTAGGTACCCGTTCAGTTAGAAAATTCTGAAAATCAATCATTTCGCAATAATTTCAACAAGAAAATTTTAGGTAAAAAAGTCTTGAAGCCCCACCGATCCTAGGGTACTGAGGAGCGTACAGTAACCTAAAAGTAGTAATTTTAGTGAAATTGCTGGCAGTTTTGGAATAGCAGTATTTTATCTCTTTGAAAGTTGGGGGAAATAGTTAAGGGTGTGTTGCTTCTTGAGCGAAGAAATACTAAGTTCCAGTGGCGGCTCGTCCATAAGGCCACCTTGGCCCTCGCCCCACCCAAAAATTTGCAAAGGAAAACAGAAAAAACATAGAACAAGGAGAAAAAAAATCTTACCTACTACTACCCACCATGGAAGAAGGGAGATCTCCCTTCCTCCATGACTACCCACTTCCACTGAGTCGCATTTTGTTTCGATTTATCGATTAAAAAAGTCGATTATCGGATCGACCAGAAGTGCCCCAGTCTCAATGTTGAAGGTATAGGCGCTTCCTGGGGTGGGGGAAGGCACTCTGTGTTGCGAGATAGGAGGCGTTCCGGGCGGTGGCCAAAATATCGTATCAAGTTGAACGCCGAAAACAATCGATCGTTGAATCGTTCCTTGTCAAGGAAGAACGAGTTTCATTCTTCCATGCTTTCTTCCATGTTTGATAAGAATGATATCAAAACGTTGCCTGACGTTATAATATTATTTTGAATGCATTGACTGGTGGTTTTTAGCTTCGTATTTACTCATCATAGTAAAAGTGAGTTATTGTCTCCATAATATTAATCAACTAAACATTGAAATTTAATATCTCACGTGCAACGCGTGAACGCTTTGCTAGTCGTCAAGACTGAAGTGGATCCACAGAAAACCCTACTATACTACGTGGATCACTATTCGCCCAAGGGAATCTCATTTGTTGATTTCTACATTCTGTAAGTTAATAACAGTTAATAACCGTTAATAACAGTAATATACATAATATTATTATGTAGCTCAGCCAACCGTTGAGAATACTGTTTTATTTGTTATCCCTGAAACTGATGGTGACTTCGTTGACTCGAGCTTTGTTTGAGCTAACCAACGAACTCTAAAAGCTAGTTGAAATCAATCTTGCTGTTCTGTGATCGCTCAAAATGTTTTGATACGATTGGATAAGAAAACGTATGTGCAATCTGGGCATAAGAGGACATTTTTAGAGGGGGTTTTCAACGTACCACTCGGCTAGGAAGCAGATGGTCGCGATTGCTAATTTTTAAAAACCCCAGTAATAGAAACTCCAATAATATAATTTTTTGACTACCTTTATAATGTACTCTTTGAATAGTACTCGTACAGTCACAATTTCTCTTTTATTCTTCCTATAATTTTGAAGATAATTATTTTGGTGGGTAGGTGGGATTGCCTTGCAGCCACCTCCTCGTCGGTAATCCTGGATACTGGTCAGTAACCGACCCTCTCCTCAAGAGAACTCTTTGGAGAACGATGTTTCCTGACTTGCTAAGAGCTGCATACCACTAATTATGAAGCAGTTTAGCTGTAAGGGTAGTTTGAGTTTAGTTCCTATAGTGAGTACCTAATAGGTAGGTATGCACCTAAATATTGCCCTGGTGCCCCACCAGTTTCTGAGCCCACGAGCCGCCCCTGCTAAGTTCAGTACAAAATTGAATTCAAAGTATCAAGTACCTAAGTTTAAATCGTTCATGGGATCTTATAATTCAGGGTATTCGATAACGATGATCAGCTGTTCCTTCGCTCTTTCTTCCGTTCATTTCCTCCTTTGATGTTGCAGGCGTTGTTGGAGGGTTTGCGAGGGGGTTCGCGAACACAACAATCATCATCCGACTCCTCCTCGTCGGGTGCTTCATCGATGGCATCGTACAGCTGAAAAAGACGCGAAGTTGCAGAATGACGCTAATGAGGTAATTAACGGAGCATAAAGCAACAACTACCCTCAATCAACTACCTACTCATCGAAGCATTCTATGTTTCTCAGTTTATCGATGTCAACAATTAGTTTACGGCCAAACTGCTCTAATAATTAATTCTTCTCATTTGTTTGATGTAAACGAGTTAAAAAAATTAGGTAGGTATAACATTCGAAATGCTAAAAATTCGTTCAAAAATGAAATAGGTGATTTGGTTTTGGACCCATTCCAACTACCCGAATGAAAAACGAGACCCCTACGAACCGTTAAACCATTTTCACACCAGAAATAAAATCTATCACATCAATTGTTCAAAAATTAATCAACTTTTGAGGAGTTTTAAATAAAAATAAATAGTTTTCAGTTAAAAATTAATCAACTTTTGGACAAGTCCGGCGTAAAAAAGAATTACTGATAATTCATAAAAATATGGAGTACCCAAGAAAGATTAAATACTCACACTAATAGCCTTTACCCAAACAAGGAGATTTTCTTCCCTTTGCACATCTATCCACCTGCGCCAAAATCTGGTTCCATAAGAAAAATCCCATTAAACTATTTAGACCGAGTTCTAAGCCAACATTTCTATTGATGAAATACATCTGAATTTGTTTAATTTTCAGCTGCATTATTACATTCCTCACACTCGTCAGTCTCATACGATCTGGACAACTTAAGTTTTTTGTAGAATGGAGACCTGTAATAAAATGCATGTCGTTGCGAATGTCGTTATGCAAAACGAGAAGGCATAAGAATGAATTAAATATAAATTTTATTTTGGCGAATGATATTGGATTAGTTAGGCTGTTCAAAATGAATCGTATACCACCACATTTCCGATCAGACAACGCCGAAACGTCGATTTCCTTAGTGTGACTCAGCGATGTATTGAGCAGATAGAATTTAGCTAAAGAAAAGTAACTCATGGATACACTATGGAAAAGAGTAGAAAAGGAGTTTCGGTTGGAGTTAGAGATTTGCTTTTGTATATCCAGCTTATGGGGAAATTACCGACAAAATTGGTACCTTTGGACTGTTTTGAATGACTAGAGACGCCTGGTTAGGCAATTTTTGAATATCTTCGTTTTCATTTAAGTGGAAACATGTTGGAAGTACTTGGTAAAAATACATGTTGGCAAAGAACCATTATCAAGTCCCCTGTAGATATACCAACTTTACGAGATGGTACGTTACAAGTCCCCTGTAGATATACCAACTTTACGAGATGGTACGTTACAAATCACTAAAGTCAGGGACGATAGACGTGACACTGGAGATGCGGTATTTATTCAGAAAACTACAACTTAGAACAAGTCACATTTGAGAGCCCGCAACCAGTGACCTGTTCACTAGAATACTTGAAAACGGTCCAGTCATGACCTAATGAGCGAACTTTCAAAGTAACCTACAAAACTAGTGGGTCGACCGACCAATATAATCTAACGCCTGTCACTTTTCAAATGTATTCCACATAGATTCTATACAACGAAACAATTCAAGTCCAAATAGATTTTGTATTCCGAAATGATTGAAGCCTAGATGAATTTAGTATTTGAAAATGCATAAAGAACGCCACTCAACTCATTCTTTCTTTGACAGGGGTCACCCCTCGTTGAAACAAGTTAATAACGCTTTCTCTAATTATGATTATCAAAGTCCGTTGACCTGTTTGCACTTGATTGCCCTAAAGGAGTACGCACAACAAACTGCACGGAAAACTATGCTTCAACAAAACAAAATCAAAGACATTTTCAAAAAAAGCGAATGAACGGATTGTCGAAACGAGGAAAAAAAAACGTTTTGAAAGGAGGACTGAGGCCTCAGGATCTCAGAGAGGCAAAAGTAAAGGGACTTGATCTGTTACTTTGATTCGAAACCCCTACAGTTTTTGTCCACCAGTAACGAGGTATTGCAACATCCATAACGATAGCAGAGTAATTACCTACAAAGTGGCCTTTCAATACTTGTGATCCTACTAAAAGAATCCTATCGTCGACCTTCATTCGACGACTTTCTCTTATGAACCTGCGTATTCTATATCTCACGTCAACTCGCAGCCTCTCTCACGGATAATTACCGCTTTCTGGATGTTAATCCTGGCGAGGAAGTTTTTCTTAGGCGACAGCGTCGCGAGGAGCGGGAGACAGCTCGAGAGGAACTGCTCGTTAGAGCACTGGGCCATGTGAGACGGCGTACTCCTCACTGTGTAACACTTTCCATCGTCTTCGTCTTTCTTGGTGTTGCTTTTCCGGTTTTGCTGATTGACTCCTACGCAGGGATACCACCATAAATTTTTGATCGCGTTATTATCCTCCCGATTTTACTCCAAATTCAACCTGACCTTCAATCGTATTGGTAGCAATGAAAAGGATAATTAGGTGGGTCGCCAATATCGGTTTATGAGCTTCTATACTGAACCACTGGAATGGAACAAGAACCGATTTTTTGTACAGTAGGATATTTTGAGCTGATTCTCAGGATTCCTCATGTTTCTGTCCTCAAATTGTTCATTAGCAGCGGAATCGTTGATAAAAACCGTTTTTCAAATTTAAAATTTTTACTCTTAGTAGTTTGGAAGCTTCAACGTTTATATTAAATTATTTTTACTCTGTTGTTAGTAGTTTTGGAAGATTCAACGGTGATATTAAACATAACATTTTGTTATTTTTGTAAAATAAGGTGACTTTGAACAAAGACAGTCATAGTTGCGTAGCTGGAAAGCTGGGGTTGGTTTAATTCGTAACAGAAGTCATAGTTGCGTAGCTGGAAAGCTGGGATGGGTGTGTTCATGGTCATGATATCATTTAGATTTTGGCAATTATTAATTTGTTCTTTGTACGCTAGTAATCGGACATACTATTTGTACCTAGTTGTACTCGTATAACAGACGAACTCATCGATCAAGATGATTTCCATGTCTTTTTGTATTCTTTTAAGTCTCTCATCTAAAAATCTCAATTCTTAAATCTATCATTTGGTTGGAAATCTCTCATTCAGCTACTAGAAAACTAACAGAAAACCCCTGCAAATTCTCGACACAACGGTTCCAGAGATGAATTACTATAGTTAGCGTTGTGCTAAAATTACGAAATTAGGTTTACGGGTTTGGACCAACCCAACAATGATCCTTAAAACTTTTCATAACCTTAGGTCAATGGGAAGGGGTTAAAAACTAATTTTGAAATGTTGAAAAATTCAATCTGGAACGGTATCCGGAGCTTCGTACGACCAGCCGTTCAAAGTTAAACCATTGTGTCAAGAATTCGCAGTTTTTTTTCTTGGGCTTCTGGAAGGTCGAGAACGTTTCAATTTGTAAACCGCTCTCAGAACTACTTGGGTTGTGATTGTACCGCGTATTTCTTCAATGGAAAACTACGAATTTTGGGGAGGTGGAGAAATGCAATCAGCATGTTGGCGCCAAATCTAGACGTTTAGGGGTTAATAGTTAATTTTACACGATTGAAGTCTTAGGAAGTACCTGGACCGTGTGACTTGTGGGAAACGCTGGTATTAACCCTTTTCGGACCAAAAGTAGATGCAGTGCGAATTTTTGAAATTTTTTAACGTAAACTATATCATTAGCTCTTATTTAACACGATATGACAGTTTTTGGAAAGAAACATGAAGGATTTATGAAAATACAGCCCCCCTAAAATATTGGTGTCCTGAGGTACACCTTGGTATGGCTCTATTGAGAATTGGTGTCTTCAAGGATACCTTGGTATCTGTGTGCTAAAATTGGTGTACTCAGGTACACCTTGGTATGCGCATGCCGAAATCGGTGTACTCACGGACACCATGGTCAGGGGCAATATAAAACCCAAATGCAAAATCAAAAAAACTTGGTTACTTTTATCCAAATTTATTTATTAGAATAAAAAAACAGGTAACTTTGTAGGCCAAAATGAATATTGCTACGTAAAATGTAAAATAAAATGGCATCTTGCAAATTTCCAGCACGTTTTCAGTGACCTAGTTGAAGAGTAAATCAGTCTCATAATAAATTGTTGACTAAAATTCAGACAAGTAACATAATTCAGACTAAATATTGGACAAGTAACATAATCACAATTTTTGTGGGATTTGGGCCAGTCGTCCAGTACTCTACCAACCAAAATACCCATGATCACAGTCATAGTATTATCACTCTTCATCAACATTGTTGTTTTCATTTTCCCTTTCTTGTTCACTTAGCTAAAATTCAGTTTCTAAAAATATAGGAAAAGTTTCATAATCACACTTCATTTTCAATTTCTTGTTCGCTGTCAGTCTTTCCTTCGTCGGGTTTCTTCGATTTCCTGGTATACTTCCTCTTCGAAATTTCTCTGGCCGTATGGTAGGTTTGGAAACAGTTTCGTTGCGGAGTCACGCAAAGCCTAACGTTGCACCGACAACAGGACCATATGGTTTGATTAGAATGGCAAAACCGGCATTTGCCTTTTTTTTGGGACACAGGCCAGGTGTTGTGCTTCTTCTAGCCTCTGTTCAGGGCACGGATTTGGAGAAACTGGCGCAGAATTGCTTCTTTTCACTTTTTCCATATCCTCACATCCTTGAAGAACTATCAAATCCATGTCTTCCCAAACAGCATCAGCATTCTTGGCAGATCTGCAACACCGAAGAAATTATAGGTACCTCTGCACCTCTGAGGGTCAAGCAAGAATCAATTAGGTGAAATACTTTGCCTCATACCCATGCCCCTACCTTTCCATATCTTGAAGCTCTTCCTCAACGGGACCATCGCTGTCGACTTGGTCAATGGCCTCTACCTGAACTAAATCCAATACATCCTCTGGCACGGCCTCATCTTCCTCTGGGTAAGGCTCTATTTCGAACATTTTGTCTAGTCTATCCATCAGATCATCGTCGTTCGTATCGTCATCATCATCCTCCTCTCCCGAATCATCTCGGAATTTGGGCACCAGGGCGAGCATTTTAGCTGCTCTGGACGTGAAAATAGGCATTTCGATTTCTAAAAAAATAAATCATGGGAGAATTATTGCTAACAAGTAGATCAAGGTGCCACTTGAGTTTGTAAGTAGAAATAATGAGTGAAAGGTGTTCGCAATCATGGCCACATATACCATAGTGCACTGGAGGACACCAAATTTTGAATCACAGTAGTACCACAGTGTACTTGAAGACACCGTTTTTGTGCATTGCACATACCGGTACCAAGGGGTACTCAGAGACACCAATTGAAAATCCCGATTTCCCACACATGAATCCCGATTTTCTAGAAAGCAATGGCTGATATTCAAACTATGTAATGTACTCTAAAAGATTTAAGCAATGAAAATTCGGAAATTCAAAATATAACTTGATATAAAGTTGTCAAACTTACTGCTCTCCAAGATGAAGACAAGAACCACGCCGTCGCTGGAGTGACACAACATAAAATGACTAGGAGGGTTATTCTGGGGTTATAAATCCACGAGTAAGACTTGAATTCACAGAACTATAGCCACTTTGTGGATCAAGAGCGTCAGGAAGGTCCATATCCTTCCTGAGAAGGCCAGAAACGCCCGAGAAAATTGGTGTACTGAAAGACACCTTGGTCCGAAAAGGGTTAAGTACCTGATGGTATTAAGTACCGCAGTTTTTTTTCTTGGGCTTCTGGAAGGTCGAGAACGTTTCAATTTGTAAACCGCTCTCAGAACTACTTGGGTTGTGATTGTACCGCGTATTTCTTCAATGGAAAACTACGAATTTTGGGGAGGTGGAGAAATGCAATCAGCATGTTGGCGCCAAATCTAGACGTTTAGGGGTTAATAGTTAATTTTACACGATTGAAGTCTTAGGAAGTACTTGGACCGTGTGACTTGTGGGAAACGCTGGTATTAAGTACCTGATTCCTTAGAAGGACTGGGACTCGGCTCCCTGTCTGTGCTCTTGCTTTTCTTTTTCTCCGCACTCTTCTCTCGGGTGTTCTCAGTTTTTTTCGGCATGGCGGCCAATGTATTTCAGTCGTGTCGTGTAACGTGTGAACTGAGGAATGGAATTGATTTTTTGTCTCTCAAATGACACGAACATGTGTTCAAAAACCAGATAATTATAAAACGGGAGTTGTCATCATTTGGGTAGGTAACAAAATCTCAGCTCATTAAGTGAAAATATTGTAACGGAAGTTGAACTTCCGAGTCGGCCAAAGTAGCGGAAGAGCTGGTGAAGGAAATGTTTGACTTCCAATACCACAACATCCACTTGCATTTTGCATTAATCCTATCGCTTTCTGAGCATCTACAAAACCTTTTTAAGTGCACTTTTTAAGAATGGTGTCCCAACATTTTCCTGCTTGAAACAATGGCATTTTATCATTTCATCCGTTTTTAGAATACGAGGAAAACAATTTTGGTAAAGTGGAGGAGGGGGTCTAAAAGGTCAATTTTGGTGAATTTGCGTTTCAAGATCCGTTAGGTACGTATTTCTTACTTAGGTCCATTTCAGTGTTACAGTATTATCCGTCGCTGAGTCACGTCTCTTGGGTGGATGTTATGTTCTTATCACCCTCAGTTATAAAGTTCGCCATTTTCTTTGTACTTTCGTGCTGATATTCTCTCATTTTAGTTTATTAAAACCATTTTATTTAGAGCTGTACCAAGAGGTGAGACTCTAAGTCCTGTACTGTGTCACCATTTTGGCCTCATCTGCTGGTGCTGGCTCACTTGGAAGTTCCAAGTTAGCACTAGGGATGGCCATCGATAGTCAATAGTATCGAAATATCGATATTTTTCATCGATATAATGATATTTTTATATCGAGAGTGCATAGTCCGATAGTATTGTGTATCGATACTTGAGTAACCGATAGTTTCTGACGATATTTATTTTAATCTGATTTATTTATAACATATTTATTTTAACATCCGAGTTTTAATGTTGTGGGTGAACTGGTAGAGCTTTCTAACGTTCGTGAGTAAATTGCACTATATGTGTCCAAACATGGCGTCGGCCTGGACAGGAAAATGGAAAGAAGAAGAAGTGGAACCCTTTGTGTTGATTTTGATTAGGGTGAGTCTAGGTGTCTGTGTCGTAATTTATGTTTAATTTGTCTGGGCCGTAAACAAGTACTTATGTTTAAATAGTTATGAAAACTGTAGTCGAAAACTCTACATAGTTTTTCAATTGAATGTTTTTTCTTCAACTGATATTTTAGTAAATATCGATATTTTTCATCGATACTATCGATTGCAAAAAGTATCGATACTGAGCTATAAATTAGCTAAAAAGCTAAAATATAAATTAGTCATTGATACCTTACCTCCGATACTATCGAATATCGATATGTTGGCTACCGATGGCCATCCCTACTTGGAACAGTGTTGCAGGGCTTCAAAGCTACCGCTGGTGGTACGTCAGGGGGTGCTGTAATCTGTAGAGTCGAATGCACTGCTTCATTTCCATGGGGGTACTTAATTCTTTCATAATCGGGATTTGCCTCTATCAGCTGGGCCTCTCCCACCATAGGTTCACACTTGCTCTGTCTTTTATGCCTCCTAACAAGGATAGGACCAGGTTGCAAGAGCCGTTTGGGCTGTGAAGTTCCATTCTGTCATGAGGAGTACCTATTATTAGTCGAGGTACATAATAGAGAACGTATTGAGTGTAGCGCATCAGGGATAACGCTTTCCCACTCTTTTGTTTTCATTTCTTTAGATCATAAGATGAGGGTGATGGTTTTCCAAATGATGCCGTTGTAGCGTTCATCTTGAGAATTTCCCCTGGGATTGTATGGAGAGCAATGCCTTGAGCAATGAACTTGAAGCAATGCCTTGAGAAGTAGGGAGGTTCCTCGATCCGAGTGAGTTTAGCCTGGCGTTCCAAACATAGAGAATATTACTGAGAGGCTTTTAACCACTGTAGTAGCAGATACGTCCTGACGTGATAATATCATATTATGGTAAATGTATATCTGGAAATCTCATCCACTACCGTTAACATTTAATCTCTAAAATGGTGCCATTGCATGTATCAGTGGTGAGTGGGGTTTTTCATAAAACCAAGGTTTCACTTCTGGTCCTTCCTAACAATACCTGGATGACCATTCTCATAGTGCAACGGCACAGTTGCTCTGCATCTTTTGGACGGGTGTCCACCCAACTGAAATGCCCGAAAATATTGAACACTCATCACTTTGATTGAGCCAAAGACAAATCAACGCTGACTTCAGAGTTGGGAAATACTCCAAAATCAGGCGCGTTATGTTGGGGTTCGGAAATATAAAGTAAGCAAGAGGGTTCGCATACGGGAAAACAATGTCGGTGCAGATGTGAACAGATAAGCGAGGTTTACATTTAACTTTTGCTGTCCAGTAACAGGGGATTGACGAAGGGCGGTCCACTTAAATGTCACACCATCCAGTTCCAAATAAAAAGCCATTTTGAACGGCACTAAAATATAGACTTCCTGCAGTCTTTGGTTCGTATTATACAGGCAGGTAGTTAAACTCATTCGTGTTACTTTACAAGATAATTTTAGTACCACTCTCCTCAAGAAAAGGCCACTATGAGAGCCCGTCGTCCTTGCAGTTATGCCGCTCCCTCCGTGTCCGGGCCCAGACTAAAGTTGAAGGCCGCGACTTTAAAATTCCTTCAAAGTCTCATAAGAGCCAACACCAGCCTCCTCTTATATCCGCCATCGAAACGCTCAACGAATTAATAAGAAATCGTGAGTAAGTGATGAGGTAAATTGATACCTACCACAGAAAAATATACTTGAGAATTTCGTCAATCGTTAAAAACCAACTTTATGATGCTGGACAAGAACATTTTTAACTCACCATACGAAGGGGGTGCTTAAGAAAATCAACTTGTACTCGCACTTACCTGAAAACGAAACAAAACAAAGGATTGTTATTAATGCTGTTGTTACTAAATTCAACTAAACTACATTCAAGTTATTCATATTGTGTTTAGTTGTGTTATGTGTGTGTTGTTGTCAATTCTGTGAGTTCTCTTCACATGGAAAAGAATAATTCTCAATATTCTCAATTATTGAGAATAGCCATCATTCTTTTCGACGAAAAACGTCAATTTCGATTCACATACAGCAAATTCAATTCATTTGTATGGTAGACGAAAAAACGCCAGGTCGAATTCGATACCAATAGATGGATCTTCGACAAGACCAAAATTCGACACACAAAAATTCGAAAAATGAGAATAGTATGAATTTTGATTTTGATAGTATGAGTGTTTGGGATGAAATGGACCTTCGACATGACCAACATTCGAATCGAAAAAGTAGAAAAAACGTTAATAACACGTATTTTGATTTTGATGGAGATATTCGGTTGGGGTGGAATGAAACTTCGACAAGACTAACATTCGATTCGAAAAATACGGGAAAAATTCGGAAAAAGGTCGATTTTGATTTCAGTAGAGCTACGTTGGAAGAGAGTCTAATAAATGAGAATAACATGAATTTCAATTCCGATCGAGCTATTAGTTTGGGATTAAATGGACCTTCGACAAGACCAACATTCGACATGAAAAAGTCGAATAAATGAGAATAATCTCATCGATCTCCGGATTCAACGTTTCTATCTGAAAGAGCAAAAATCAGCAACATCATAGAAGGTGTCTGGGCGTAACCCAGCGTTATTGGCCAATGGCCACAAACCTTTCGGCAGTCGACCTTTGTTGATTTTCAAGATAGTGACGCCTCCCTAATATCGAGGGTTTGCTAAATACATAGGCCCAGAATAAGGCTGAATTCGAACATGGACGTCTATGGCGAGCAAATAGTGTTGTATTAAAAACATTTCAAAAAAGTAAAATCACTAAAAAAAAAAAACCCCATTGATTTGACCATCTAGGAGTTGGGTAGAAATTCAATTAGTGTCAGTGACACCGCAAACGCTCTACATGCAATAGAAAGAATTAACGTTGTCTGTAAAATTCATATGTCCATGTAAGTTATGAATATACGTTATGAACCTTATGAGCCCCCCAGATCAAAGTCTGGATCCGCCTAAGGGTCAATTCTCCATTCCAACGGTTCATTACCTATTGAAAATAACCCACCAACGATAAATTGTGTAGACGGGTACAGTTAAAAGCCCTTAAATTTAACAGGACAACTCGGGGACGAGTTGCGATCCGGAATCAAGGCCCTGAATCGTAATAAGATTAATGTGGTTCCTCGTGACGTGGAGGCATGCAGCGTAGGTGAACTCCATTCGCCCGATGAAATCTCACGGATTTTGGGCCCGTCGGCGTGACCATCTTTTCGAGGTTAAAAGGACGCTCGCTAAATAAGGTAAAGAATGATGTCATACCGCATCACCAACCGCGGATTGTCGTCTCATTGAGTCGGGCCAATGAGAAAACCGGTTTTGTTAGCAGTTTTTTTCCCTCAAGGCTTTTATTCTTTTAAATTTAAACAGGCATTTCGTTATGCGTTTCCGATGTGGTAAACTCTGAAGAGAGCTTTGTCAGAAAACGTAACCATTCAAGAGGAATGCCACACTCGGGTCCTCTCAGACAAACCTATCAACAATCTGTACTCACTCAGTGGCACGATTCTATCCAAAGATAATCAAATCAGTGGAATCACAGTCGTAGAGGTGTTGCCGCTTTCCATATCCCTACGAGGGAGTGCCTGCGTGGGTGGGTGCCAACGTTACGTTATTGTAACCACTCTTAACTCAGAAGTTTTTAAACGCATTTTAAAACCATTTTTTCCAGGATATGTGACAGAGTTCCTCGAACCTTTTATGGATTCGGAGTGTACTACAGTATTGTATTGTACTTCTTGATGATTTGTAGTTTGTATTTCTTAAGTGAAAAAGGTAAGCTAAAATACTGTGCTGAGATGGCAAAATGTGACTTGTCAACTTTTTAAAATTTTTCAGGGCACCAATTTTAAAGTTTACCTAGCCCTCGAAAATCGGGAACTAACCATCTTGAATGCACACACAAGCTCGTTATTATAATTTCATATAGAATTTTATGGGAGTCTCAAAATCCATCAGTTTATAAAGTGACTTGTAAAAAATAATGTTGGTTGACGAAAACCAGGTATCAAGTTGACGGCGTTGACAACAATAACGTGAGGACGAATTCGTAGGTTCGAGGAATTTACGGTTCTTGCGTGTTGCGATGACAATAAGGTAACTGGAATCAAAGGTGGAAGACCATTGTGGTTTCGTTTTTTAGAATTGTTGAAACCGCCTCTGAGTGACCCTACCAGAGAGTGGTTCCTCGAAAACAGGTTTTCGGAATTGAGGGACCTAATTCTTTTTCATAACTACTAGGAAGGTTCTACTTGGTCGATGTAGAAATGCACTATATCGTCGTTGTCAGAGCAACATGGCACAACTTCAATTTTGGCCGTTTTGAGTTAGGGACGGTTCTAGATTCAAAATCCTCTGAAGCACATCCTCCGGCCACCTCAACCCCACACCGCACACAAGGCTCCCGAGCTGCTGCCTCCACATTGCCAGGTCCTTAAATAAGAACACTTGTTTGTGCACAACGTCAGTCGCCACGATCCGTAGGTATCTGCTGTCTGGCAAGCCCAACTCCCTAATGAAGTAGGAGAAATCGAGGTGCAGGGTATATTTGAAGACAGGTTCCAGCCCTATCTCAAGGTACGCTACATAGTTTGGGCTGTTCGCTGGGAGAGTCCAAATCATGAAGAAGTACCGTTGAGTACAGCCTCTGATGGGGAGCAACCCCAAACCTGCAGAGTAGCAAAGCAGAGCTCTCGAGACCGCATTTGAGTCCGGAGTTTCGCAGTCAATGATAATGACACCACCGATTGCCTGTTATGGTGATACAGAGAGCTATAGGAAATGCTGTACCTGACGTAAAATTTAACATAGTTGTGGATTTCAAAAAATGGAGTCGAACGAAACTGTTGACGAATAAAAGAGAAAAAGAAGTTTTTGCGTCAAATAGCTGTGAAGAGGAGTCCTGGAATAAGGTCTGGAGCCTTTTCGATTCCTTCCTCTTATTGGGAACCACCATCTGTGAGCAAACTCCGCTTTGATATGAAGGCCCAGACCCGAGGAAACGGCCGTTGCGTTCACATCCTGAGGACACGACAAAAGAAGAAATCAAACGACAGAGAAACGATTACTATGAAAGTCACAGAGGCCCGATCGGATGCAGACAACGCGTGTTCGCGACTGTAATTCCAACTAGGAGACGCGCATTCCGAGTGTTGGGCTGCGCATAATTAAATATTCCGAGCCCCGATCCCGTCCTGGTCCGACTTGCGACGTATTGTCAGACGAAAACTGAAAGGAAAATACTCGAATGTGTCTCCACTACGCAAATCTTATAAGGGCAGTTAATACTGAACAGTTTTCCAATAATATATTATGGTTTCTAGTTACCTCTCAAATAGAATTCAGGACGTTTCCATTGGTGAATTTATTAGTAAACACATTGATTAAGGAGTAGTGTCACTTTGTTTTTACTATTCTTAATATCCTACCACTGGCATATATCGGACCATAAAATATCCCCGTTCGCGGCTGATACGTCCCTGATGATTTCCAGTAACAAGCACTCGATGCCCTGGGGCGTTAATTTCCTCGGGTGTTTGGACTAGAGATGGTTAGGGATTGATTTAATGAAGGACATCATCAATCAATCAAATCACTGGTAGAGTGGCAAAATAAATACCTCCAAGTATCATTGACTAATGGGTATCACCACTACCTGATTCAGCTCCACATCCGTTCCAAACCGTGGAATTTTCATTTGGGATTGAATAGGGCTAACATTTAGGTAGGTACTTATGTTGTAGAGAAGGCTCTTTTCTACCACCTCCCTAAATTGCAGCCCTATTCGAGCCCTTTTAGGGCCTCTAGACGCCATAGTGTCATTTTCCCCTACAAACCAAGGCAATGCGAACCGGAGTGTGCACATGGTGGGAGTTTCTGAATCGTCCCAAAATCCCGCATTGCGGTGTAGGAGAATATTGTCGACAAGATCGGGGAATGCAAATTTTACGTAGAGGAAAGATCTAAATAGGATCTAAAAACAATCTAAACGATCTAAGTATTGGAGGGTCAAGGTATGTGTACACTGGTAAAGACGGCATGAAAGACGACATGCAGATAAATTGAACTTCATGAAACGTGCTGCCATAAAATTATGATTGGAAGTTTCTAATATGCAGATAGAAATACTAATTATTAAATACATTCCATGTAGAGATAAAATTGTGCACAAAAATCCTCGTGATCAGCACATGTTACCGACGTCTGCTAGCAAAGCGTCATGGCGTCAATCAGTGACACTCCTCAACAAGGCGAATGGGAAACAGCGCGCTGAACAAAGAATGGGTCCAGATGCAGCCCGCACACCAAGAAGATGAAGAGAAAATACTAGTTCTATGGATTCAGTCCATGGCCAGAGCGGCTTATCCTGTCACTTGATGTGATCTGCTGCAACACGTCAGGCGTTTGGAAAGACCTAATGCGATCACTGATGAATACCAGGGAAAAAATTGTAATCCTTTATCAAAAGGAACCCATCAGTTCAATACAGAATGGCTGAGAATCTGACGATATCAAGGGCTCGGGTTAACAAGGAAAGCCTCCTGAAATGGTACGGTCATGCTTATAAACACCTCAGATCAAATGACTGCTTGAGTGCAGTTAGTGGTCCCAGACCGGTTTTCAACTGTCAAATTGTTCATTAGGACGAGAAGGAATGCCTCAAGGTGAGAAATGCCCACCACTGATAGTTTTCAAATAGCAGAAGGGGCCTCAAGATATCGCCTTCTCTGTATATCCTGACTGGGGGTTATGCAGATCTGATTACGGTTGGATGAAGAGCGTTTCCAAGCGTTTGCTTTCATTACCTTTCGTGAAAGTTCCTACGTACCAACAATCCTGCAAGGAAATTATCTCAAAAGACTGTTGAGTGTTGAAGTCAACCCTTCAACCGTGAAAACGCAATTACTCGTAATAAACCTTATTAGAAGTTCAATATGCGTTTATATCTCAATCTGACCTCTAAATACATAAAATTACTGAGTTTTTTTAATGTCAATTGAAGTGCATGATAGTGGTTTCGAAGGGTGTATGATACTGGTGACACACAATTTTTAGCCCTCTATGACAATGGACAAAAAATGCCTTCCTAAAAGCGTTCACTATTAAATAGAAATTTTCTAAAATAAATCGAATATGTTCAGGAAGTCCAATCCAGGATCTACACTACTCTAGAATTCATGAACGATGCAATCTGACCAAAAAATCGCGTGGAAATTGGAAATTTTTCACTAATGTGTATGAGACTGGTGCCCTCACAATACCAGACTATCAAAATATTGTTATACATATCAATGTGTTATATATAACATAATATGTTATATGTATTTTTTTCTGGAAAAGGTAACGAGTTGCCACTACTGTGATGTTATGGTGCATGATTTAGAATGGAAAAACGAAATTACCATATTGAAATCATTTCATATTGCTATGAGACTTGCAAGGATGTTGCTCACAGAACAGTGATATAGACTGAAGATCTAATAGAATATAATAAAACGCTTTGGAAACATTTGTAGCGTTTTCTATTCGATTTTTGATGTCTTCGCAGCATTTCATACTATCAACGAACGAATTTCCTTACAACCGACAGAAATCTACTGGTGAAGTTGGTGTACGACCGATTTCCCTCTGCAATAATCGGGTTCGGGTCGCATTATAGATCTCGTCCTGAAGGTGAATTTTCTTCCCCGGTTGACCCACTAACCTGCTTTCGTGGCTCCATCGCCCTCGTGCAGCTCGCGGAATTAGCTAAATACGGGACCATCGATATAATCGGAGAACCCGCCGATTTGATAGGACCGACTGTTCGACCGACTGGCGGCTAACTGGTTGTCATCAATGTTATTTGGGAGGCTTCAATATTTTGGTTCGTCTTCGATGATGAACCGTTGGAATCGACCAAGGGAGAAAAACCATTTACGCCCCCCTCCCCCCCCTCGTCAAAATTTGGTGCAAAATGGTGATTATTTAGGTCTGACCTGAAGGTGAAATCAGATTTGCGATATCTCATTGCGCTCATGTACTTTCACCAGCATTCGTATGATTTTAGCTATGCACAGGCGCAGTTATCTAATTACTAAGGGACATGCCGAATGCGCAAACCTGTTTTCAAGCATCTATGTTACGAATTAATCACAATAAAAATGTATCAAATTAAAAAACCAGGAATAAATCAACAACAATAAAAATTTAACAACAAATTAAGAGATAAGCTATACTTATAAGTAAACTAGGTATTTAAAGTAAGTCTACATAATAGAGAATTAAGGAAAAATTAACGAACTGCAGCGGTACCAACAGGTGAATAAGTACCTACCTAGCGGGGTACTTAGGCCAACTCCCCCACTTAGCACGGAACTGTGTTTCAAGAAGTGGGGTAATTCCACATTATTATATCTTACTCATTTAAAAATAATTAAAAACGTACGTTTCATCTGCTGTTCATCTACTGTTCATCTGCTCCAATCTGACAACGGAATGAGATATCGCCATTCTGACTTCACCATCTTGTCCAGCGTTGAAAAATCTATAAACTGAGATTTACTCGTTTTATCTTCAATCTCACTATAGTTATAACTTTATCAATACCGATGCGTTTGATAATCCGGTTTCGTTTGCTTACCGACTACGACCTTCACTGAACTCGTTATCGACTCCTCCCTACACTCGAAGACGACCATCTGATCACACAATATTTCGTACAATATTTTGTACATTTACGGTACTCACAAGGTTTGTGCGCTAGCGGCAGATTACCACATATTTGGAAAGCAGAGGTCAAATTGTCTTCTGAGCGCAATAATTGGCTCGAAATAGGCATGACATGACATTTCGAGCCAATCATTGCGCTCGTGTACATTTTATTCTCTAGTTGGGGTCTACTCTGCAAGATGACAGTGTTGTGGGGTCCGCAGTAGCACTCCGAACGCCAACAAATCAAAAAGCTGCGGCAAATTGCCGCACGCGAGCGGGAGTGTTATTATTTTTCAGACTTTTTGTCCGTACAATGTACTTAAGTAAATTTTCACTATATCCAGCATGTGTACTGTGGTATTCATTAGATATTAGTATTTTTCTGTATTGTTCATTATCTCCTTTGGTTGAAAAACCTTTGTCTGTTTGGAGGGTTGTAGGAGGCGGTAAGAAAAGAAGAAGTTTTTCCGAGCTTTCGGCTTTAATAAGCCATCTTCAGGGGTAGGTAGGTATTGTTTCCTCAACTCGGTCTCTTTCGAAAGAGACCGAGTTGAGGAAACAATACCTACCTACCCCTGAAGATGGCTTATTAAAGCCGAAAGCTCGGAAAAACTTCTTCTTTTCTTACCGCCTCCTACAACCCTCCAAACAGACAAAGATATTAGTATTTAAAACTACCAATTAGTTTTGACATGATTGCGGGGACTCTTCCTGTAGTTTACCGTCTTCTAACTAGTTTAAATTTCTTGTGTTTATGTTTTCCTCTTGGTGGTTAGGGTCACAAGACAGTAACCCTAACACGTGTGCCATAGTACTTATGTACTAATAAAATTATTAATGAAATATTATACTAACATAATATGTTAGTCTAATATTAGACTAGAATGTAGTATTAGAATGTAGTATTACAACACTATATTATAGTGTTGTAATACCTACTGAAAGTTGAACAAATAAATTTAAAAAAAAAGAAGATTTTATCCGCCGCAGAACTAACCAAGAGTTGTGTTTTGCTTTGATTAGGGATCGATATCATAATCCGGAGGATATCATTCGAATCCTTGGTGAATTGGAGAGGGAAGAAGAAGAGAAGGATTCGAAATAGAAGAACTAGGAACGGCATCCAAACACGAGTAAGTCGAACGAAAGGTATTTTTTATCTACTGAGCCTTTTTGAATATTCGTTATTAGGTCGCTCTCTAGGAAGGAAACTTCAGGTGACATTGCGTGGGAAGGCGAAGAGATGGAGAGGGGTAGCATCGCTACAAGTAGCTCGTGTCACCAACCGAAACCACCGAGAAAGCGGGTAATGATGGAGCAAACTCAACGAAAGTCTTGGAGGGCGTTGCGCTTCATTATCCCCGCGGTCACTCTCACTGTCATCTCTCACTCTTTCTCGCTGGAAAGATGCAACATTTGCCACAGCTTTCCGCCGAGTCTGTTCGCCGTTCGTTGAATACGATTCAGGTGTCTTCCATTGAGTGTCTGCTGCCTAGAAGAGCAGAGATTGATTGATTGAGTTTGTTTGGCCACCATGGAGGGATCAGGACCTCTATTATAGATATAATATCATCCCCCTTGATGGATTATAACTAAAAACATCCACGTACAATCCCGTATGTACATAACATCGTTAAGTAAGAATGTACACTTCTAGCATTTTCAACTTGACCTAAAAACATACAAGGAGTTTTTGAAAAAATTGAGTGACGTTGAAAGTGTAACACTATACCAATAAACAGCAACGGACAATTTTGACATGGATACGTATTCACTCTGTGAAGCTGTAATTTGGTATGTTGCCTTCTTAGGACGCAATGTAGACTCCCTTGACGCGGGATTAGTTGCGTGTGCGTTGTATGGTGGCCACCAAACAAATGGATTTCATTTGATACCAATAATTTGGGATTTGAATATTGATCTCAAGAGCAATGACGGTGTGAAGAATCTTGAGTTTATGAAAGAACTGAATAACGGTCCAGAAATGTCAACAACAAGGAGTAAAACGTGTATGGATGCAGTTTTCACACACCATATCGAGTACATGTACAAACTATAGTTCCTGTAGAAATTACATTTCATATTTTCAGCATTAATGATGTGACCAGGTGCGTCGGATTACGAGTGTGATCGAGGAGGCACTAGAAAACAAGCAAGGTTGCTCTGCTGAATATTGCAATCCTATCAATCAGATCCATTCTTCAGATAACACATGAAGATGCCTACTCAGAAGTGCACCGAATACATACCGAGCAAGGTCAAAGGAGTACGGTGGCTGAGGAAGGGTTGAAGTCCCGTTTTTGACAAGACAATCACGAATGAGGAGCGCTGTGTGGCAAGGCACCATGTCAAAATTTCACCCAGTCTCCTGTCGCCCACAGTTCTGGTCTTTTCTGAAGAAATTGTTAGCGCCTATTTCGTAGGGTTTCAAGGTAGCTATAACGATTTATTGCTTCACCTTGTGGGTGGAATTCGTTGCCACTTGAGTGTCTTCAGTCGATGTTGAGGGCCTTCCTGAACGACGGTCATCTTCACAAGTTGTTCTTCATTCCTTGAACCTCCTGAACCACTCGTGACACTGTGAACGGCTCATCAAATCAACCCCACAGGCCTCTTCAAGAAGTGAAAAAGTTTCCGCAAACAATTTGCCGAATTTCATGCAAAATTTCAAGTTGCACGTTATTCTTCCTTCGCGTTCATCCTCACAAAATCGCAAAAACGCAATACACGAAAAAGACACTTCACGAAACAAAAAAGAGATTTCTTAAGAGGGTTGCTGTTACAAAATGAGCGCAACCGCAACCTTTTACGTTAACGTGGGGCCGCGCAATAGTACTGGAACTTTTTGATCAGACCTCGTAAATTTCCGGCAAACCTAAGTTTATTACGCCAGTAAATTGTTCTGCTCTTCTGCCGCCTGTCCTGCGAAACTTACCCTCCTCGCAACCATCTTTACGCTTGAGAATCTCGCAGTTTTCAACCGGTTCCTCGAGGATCCTTCTCCCTCTGGAAGCCCGAGGCTTCATTGCGCACCGTACGATCTATCTATTTCGCATTCCTATGGCCATAGAGTAGGAAGGTAGGCAGCAGAAGTTACTCTCACGCATGCTTCAAGGTATAATACACGCGAGAATACATGCTACTTTACACTTCAAACCTCTCTGCTTTCTTATTTCAATTTTCTCACTCTCAGCATTAGTGTTTTAGGCTACGGTCCTTAGAGTAACGGATCCACTAACAACAAGGTGTTTGCACCGATGCGTATGTAAAACTAAGACCTACGAAAACTAGTTAGCTCATATAGTGCCATCCCACGCCATTTCAACAGCTCCGATAGCCCTGATCCCTTTGGAATCCCTAAAGCCTAGTCCACACCAGTAGAAACTTTTGTGGCGCGATTTTGGTCTCAGCGACGTGTTTAAGAGTGTCTAAGGTTGTCTCAGGATGTCTCGGTAAACATGTCTAAAGCTCTAAAGAACAAACCCGGTCTACGACCAAAAATCGCAGGTCTGAATTCCCCCGATCGGATTGGGAGACTTGATGGAACGATATTGCCTGCTTAGACATTCTGAAGGCGTACATGAGCCTCGTGTATCAGTCTCCACTTGCTAGGCGACGCAGTGTGACTGCCAGTTTCTCTAAATTTATTTTCCCTCCAACCATCTGAAGCAATTCTTCATAATAAGTAGACGTCAGCCGGGTGAAATTCCGAAAACCAGTCTTCCATTCTCAATTTACTAAACAAGGCAGTACAGAACCTAGGTCCTTCTGCCAGCACTTCGCGCGTCTACTAACGTTTACATTTTCACGTTCTTTCACTTGCAATTATAATTAAACAGGCACTCATTCCGCACAAAGCAATTTCTGTCATGATGGTTTGCGAAGATGAGACTGAAAAATTCACATGACAGTTTGGACGGTAGACGATACAAAGATCGGTGTCTATAGGCCATGTTTATGTCTAAGGCTAGACCGTCTCTAGACAGCCTGTAGACTAGTGTGATGGTCTACAAGGCTTATAGGCCGTTTTGACGAGAGGAGCGCGGACCATGAGAGGCACGAGTACTCCTCGGAGTACTCTGAGAGCGATTAGGCAAATAGGAAAAACATCATTCGACCAATTTCAATAATATTATAAAGAATATTAATATTCTGAATTCAATTATCGTTATAAATACATAACTTACACGACAAAAACAGAATAATACTCAACCCGTCTATGGACCATGTAAATAGGCTTTAAGTACGACGTCTGCAGACGGTGTTCAATCAATTCGACTTCGCAGATGCGTGAAATAAGTCGGCCTGCGGTGCATCTGTGTCACTTAAGACTGGCGAGCGAGATCCACGGGGACAAACATTTGGCCGATCATAAAAACTGTGGAGCTGAGTCAATTAAAAAAATCTTTCTCGCATGTGAAAGTGCATGATAAACTCCGTTGAAAAAACTAAATTTTTATCGAATAATACGTTCGTTACAACTCGTTTGAGGTGAGATGGTACGTTGGTTTGGATGAACCTCAACCAACTAACCGGTTACTTGAGTGATGTACGAGTAAAATCAATCAAAACTGTCAAAAAACTTAGATAATCCACAGGTATTCAGCATGGCTATAAGAGCGAATTTTTGAAGAAATAACTAGTTCTATAACCTAGAAATAACTACATGCTAGGTCATGCTACATGTCTGTGTTGTTTCAGCTTGAAAAAACACTGCATTATTCCCCGGAGACAGCTCCAAGTTATAGAGAGAGTGTAATAACTACTGAATGATGACATGCAGAGACGGGTGGGTTCCCGAGTAAGTACTTCTATTGTCATTCATGGAAACGTATTCATGAGATGAGGAGAGTCGGACATTTGAAATGGCGGACCGAAGTGACGAGCGGAGTTGTCTTCAATGAACCCTGGCGCCTGGGCAAAGACAATGGTCCATTTCGAGGGCACTGACTCTCCAGGTAGCCAAGATCATACCCGTAGAAGACTTATCAGTATTTATCAGGGGTTTAACAGAGATCACTCACTGTCAATCCAAGGTTTACTAGATGTCAGACCTTGAGGAGCCCCCAACTTTTGACAATTAGCACAGCGGAGCTTATTTTGCACATAGTATTCAGAAAACGCTGCACATTTTTCGTAGTAGGTAACTGGCCAAAATGATCAATCCACGATGAGATTTATGAGAGCTGGAGTTGCTCAAGGAAGCGTGCTAGGGCCATATACAGATCCATCAGAGGCGACAAGAAGTTTGCAGCAACACCTCCTGGTTCTTGGAAGATGGTGTACGAAATGGAGACTGAAAGTCAACTCAGAAAAATCTAAAGTCGTTAGTACTTACACGTATAAACTCCATTCCCGAGCTCGGACCCTTACCCGAAAGCTCTCATGTATCCGTACAAAATCAAATAACGACGTATACCACCCTCAGCCGTCCAATTTAGACCTACAAGTATTGGGATAATTTAGACCTACAAGTATTGGGATAATGTTCCCCATATTATGGGGAACATGCTCGATGCTCATCAGAGTTCAAGAGGGGCGAACAACAGCAAAAGAAAATAGTGCACACCCCTACTTTCGTGAGGAATGTAACATTATACAAAGATTTTCAGAATTGAAACTCCCTCAGAAATCTTACAAATCCATTCCCAAAGATTCCTCCAGAATAATGTGGATCATTACAATTACACCTAGCAGCAGCAGGATTCAAGCCACCAGAAATTAGAAGATTAACAAGAACGGGTGTCTCTACGCTGAAGCCTCGATGAGACGTAGTTATGAGCCATAGCCTATGGTCAAGAATCAAGAATAACTTTATTGACATGAATATAGCACACAATAAGTAGTTAGTACAGAGTGACTTAAGTTTATACAATACCGGCCTGACGGCCCTAAAAGTTTATTAAAAATGAGGGGTGATAGAGGGTAAAGGCATGAGAGTGAGGGTAGTGGAAGGAATGATACATTTAAGAGAAAATTTCGCAGCAAAACTCTTGACGGGACGGTGGTTAATACTACTATTTACAGATATATACAATTATCATTAATTATTTACAATTCTATATTACCTAGCCTATGGTGAGGGGTACGTACGCTGGGCTTAGTTGTTTACAACATTTCCACCGAGATTTCTTTCTTGGCTCACGGAATTCCGGATTTTCTTCCTCCTTGGCAGGGAATAGGGCCTTTCCCGACTTATTAGCCTGCCTGGCGGGGGATAGATGGTACCAAAAGCAGACGTACACGTAGAAGGAAATATAAGGAAACAACTGGGACTGCTCTCTATAGATTGTAGCACAGGCGAAATGAACAAGGGGAATTGAGTGATCGGAGAAAACATTCTTATCGGTATGAGCTTCTGCCGATGAAACCAAAACATTGCGCTCAATCACTCCTTCAAATTAACACAACCGACGAAAGGAAAGCTTCTAGGTCAAACATGTGTTTGGATCAAACAAAAATATCTGTTACACACCAAGATTTAATTTCCTGTCATGACCTTTACCACATTTTTGTACATCATGTAAAATCCCAAGCACTAGGCATCTTTCTCAGTTTCGCTCCTTTGGTCATAGTTGCTCTAATTGGATCTTTCCTCACTATTGGTACATTGGTACATAACTCGAAAGCGGTAATGTAATAAAAGGAGGTGGATTATTAGACACATACGTTGATATTCCAACGCGCTGATGGGATCAACTTACGTAACAATTGCCCTTATAGTGCTTCAAACACTTCCACGTCTCGCGTAGCGTGTCCGCGGTGACCTAATCCCATGAAGACGTCGGGGACATTTGAGTGGACGTTTTGTCTCAAACGAGATTTAACGTAATCGGACTCGGCGGTCAGTTTGTTCACGTAATGGATTGATATTGAAGTGAGAGAAACCTTTTTATATGAAGCGTTCAATAAGATGAAGTGCCCGTTTGATTGTGAAAGAAGTTCTTTTGAAATTTCAGAGTAGAGGTAGAACCCCAGAACAGGCGGTCAAAAAGAAGTAAAATATCTCAAAATTTGAAAACCTCCAGGTTTTGGTATAGTAAAATTATATTTACACACATATCTATTATGCACCACCAATTTCAAAACCTTTCTTCTGCCCCCCCCCCCCCCCTCCTCCCAATCCCCCGAAGAAAGAGCGAATTTATCACTTGCATCACTCCAACCACTTCAATGCTCTTTCAGCACTAAATTTCCTTTAAAATGCATTGTTCAAATAATAATCCTTGCAATAATAACTCGGTAACTTGGTAAAAATTAGTAAACTCACACCGATGAAAAGCGTGATTTTAGATTTGAAGGAACTTCCGACAATTTTATTCAGGCGCTAATGGCTCCATTGCAACACCACCTTTTTGACCGCCTGTGTCTCGGTTATTATTGGGCCAAAAAATTTTGACCAGTGAATTTTAAAGGAAATTCAGTGTTCTTTTACGTGGATTTCCGGTTCTTAGCTAAACTACATGGTCTAGAAGACATGAACCAATAAAACAAAATTTGTTTTATTAAAACAAAATTTATTTAATAGTAGTCCGAAACCATCGCTCAGAGTCCAGGGGTCATCGTCCGCAAAAACTCAGCAAACATACCGTCAACCATCCTGGAACAATCCTCCAAATTTTCGTTAAATTTGGAATTGAGCCCAGCACAACCCATTTTTATAACAAGGCTTCCGAACTAAAGGCGACAACAAGGCTTCAATGAGAGGATAATATTAGGATGAATAAGAGGTCTTTGAACGACTGAGGACTAAGATGAAAACAGAAATGGTGTTAACCACACACAGATGCATACACAGTACCAACGCACGGTCACACAGAATTGGAGGTGGTAGAACGTGAAGGCATGGACATTGTGATGGTTGCTGTGCCCCTGTTCTTTATCTTTTTGTTTGGCCGATCTGGGGATATACGGTTCTGTGAAAGCACAGACCGGATATCCCTCTGGGTGGGCTTATTGCCTAACCTCCCTTGAACTTGGGGCAATTAGCAGCCATACATTACAACATGGGCCGATCAATGGGTCAGTCACTAACTAGATATTGAATTTGAACGTTATTCAGAAGAGCCTATGGGCTCCAAGATGATCAAAAAAGTTTTTGAAACTTGGCACGTCGCGAATGTGATGTTCTTGAGTTATAGTCCGTTTATAACTGCTTCAGTATTTGGGGTGAGCGGGCCGTAGGGTGGTGGGGTCGCAGTTAAAACAGACTATAGATAGCTTGATGGGTGGCTAATCGGTTTTCTGTGTACTTCGGTTTATCGACTCGTCAACTCTCCGAACCTCTCCAAACTTGTGGTGCGAACCCCAACAAGTTTGTCAAACTTACTTGACCCCGTGTTTGCTCATTCGCATCCTCAGACTCCACAATTGCTCTGAATGCGATGAAATACACAGGGGGGTTCTGAATCTGGTAGGGGGGTTTAATTATTAACTGGAACTGTTATTATAGACTGTCTTATTCCTCCCTAATGACTTGGAATTTCGTATGGGACGATTTTGGTGGGTGAACGTGTCCAATCACCGACAGTCGAGATTCCAAGACACGCGAAACCCGGTTGTAACTGGTGTCAAGACCTCGCGGACCCGAACTCACTTTGTTAACAATTATAATCAGGTCAACGGAGGCGTTTACCGGCCTGCACCGGTCAGAATCAGAACTGGTGATCTTCGTGATGGTTGTAATGTGATTGTTCCTGTGGGTCCTCACACAGACCTCGACATAACTTATAACACCGCTTGGTATTGCAAAATTGTAGGCCCAGCATGATAAATTTCATGGAATAACTTGTAGGTACTTGGACATTTTAGGAACACACGGCTCAAGTCCAAACTGTTGTCCAGGAGTGTCTTCTCTGTGCTTCTCTATATCTTGACTCACTCTAAAGTTGACAATTTGTATCGGCCCCACGTTTGAGCCATCATTGTCAACGAGTGACTACCGCCAATAAGCGCTAGCCCTTTGTTTTACTTCCCTACAGCGCCATGTTACATTTCCGGGGGGTTCTTAGTTGTTTCTCATGAACCAGCGTATAGAACCAAACGCAAAAGGCTGCCAGCTAGTCCGAAATCACGCTTTGCAGCAACTTCAGCCAGCACAAATACTCTCAAGCAGCAATGAGAATTTGATTCATGTGAATGCCGAGTCGGAAACAGGTACCTTTATGTACAGAATGCAGGAAAAAATTTAGCTTTTCTTTGCAAAAGTACACTGTTATTAGGCGACGGAACCTTCCATCTTTGCCCTACGTTTTTCTCTCAAATGTACTCCAATCCCAGATTTTCGAGTAGGTAACTGTGCTTTTTGCCTCCCAGAACTGTTGAGTGCTATGCAGCCAAGTGGACTTTTTTTGGGTAGCTATGCCTTCAACAAGGGTTATTACTAATCCCTGACCATTGTGTTTTTGACTGCGAACCAGCGCTACCAGTAGGCTATGGGCCATGAATTTTGGCGCACACGTCAGTTTTTTCTACAGATTGGCCCTTATGTCATGTACCGGAACGAATAGGTGGTTGCAAAATGCTCTGGTCTGAATTTGCACGGAAAGGTGCATCGCTCTATTTGAAATTTTCAAAGTTAATTTTGAACCCCTTCCAATTAACAGTTTCAAATCCCTCACACACCAGAAGGACGGAGGTTTTAAAAATTCGATATTGTGATTAACCAAAATCATATTGAGCTAGTTCCAATGCAACGGAAGACGATCGAAATCCCACTTCAATTTCAAGAAATAACTTGTTTCAGCGAGTTAATCGCGCTTTGATCACTAAGGAACACACGTCCTTTCATATCTGGAGTAAATACATATTCTGGATAAAGTGTGTGTTTACTAAGAGTAAATACTTCCCTAGGGTTGACGGCGTGTTTCCAGAATGACCGCAAGAAAAATCAAATGAATGCCCTCTAATGTGTTTACCTGACTTGCTTGGTTTTCCTTGGATGTTATGATTATACACAGTTGCTAGAATTGTAATGGGTTGTTGATTTTTTTCTGGAAATTATCCAGTGGTAAATTATACGAGAAACCATTGTTTTTCCCTGTAAAATACAAAGGACCGGAAGCCAATAACATGTCGGCATTTTCCCCCATTAATATTTCCCATCTCGAGCGATTGCTGTATCAAAAGACCTCTACACAGAGTTTCACATGGATTTCCTCTCTGTTTACCTTTTTTCAAATTCCAAGCAGGAACCCTCCACCTCATAATATGAATCCTCAACTGTAATCAAAACTGAAGTTTTCGTTTGAAACCCCTCCTGCTCCTATTAGTTCAAACAACTGCGAATTACGGGGGCTATATGTACCAAATCCAAATGTCAACTTTTTGAATATTTTGATGATATTTTTGGTCCATTAACTTGGTGGAGTGAACCGAAAATCAAAAGATTAAGAACATGAAAAGATGAAAATCGTGATTCAACGTGAAAAAATACTCCGAAAATCGCGTTTAACACGTTGAAATTGGATCACTCCACAAAACTAGATATTTTGCATTTAGCGCACATTTTGAGCATTTTTGTGCACGTTTAGGCCCACCTCATAATTCGTTTGACGAGTCAAAACTTAGCGATTACAACGGTTTATTATAGCAAAAACAATGAAACCAATGTTTCGACACCTAAAACATTGGCATTGAAATCGTCGGACTCTAGACGCTTTCCATTGTTCCATCCTTCAAGTCCATTGGCCTGAGATAGTAAGTTCTTGTTAGTGCTATCATAATCTACGGCGTTCACGTTTAACAATAAGCTCTTTTTTCAGTGTGCAATTACGATTAACTACATTTTTAATTCGCTCGGAGTTCATTGTACACGAGTAATCGCTTAGGGAATTTTACCTTGACCAACCTCCTTTTGTTTTTCTTTTAATGAGGACATTTCACGTTGGCGCTGTAATGACTCAGATATTTGCGGTCGAATTGAGGTCACAGAACATGATGTTGCGCCGGGTTCTTTACTACAATATAATGTAGAATTGAACTAACAATGAACTAACAAATTGAACTAACAAATTGAATTAACAATTTGAAGAAAGTTTCAGGACCTAATTCAAGTTTTACTACCAACTAATCGGAGTAGATACTGATTTGGAACTTCAACAATGGATGATTGCAATTGAATTTAATTGTTTATTTATTTGTCTGCATAGCTTCAGGCTTAGCAGCCCGCTCTTCCAGCTATGTAGATCAAAGATTTACAAACCAAAATATACATGTGCATGATATATACGTAAAATATTATTTTATCCAAAAAGCATAATGTAGAACTAAATAATCAAACAACTAAATCCACTTGAACTCCTCGTATTAAAAATAACATGTCCTTTTGTAGTTTTTTGAAAGCGTTGACATTTTTTGCTTCCGCGTACAATTTAATACGCCTATTGAAAATCCTAATCCCCTCTACAATGAAAGACTTCGAAAAAAATGGTGTACAATATCTAGGCATCTCCCACATTTTATTATCCCTATTTCTTGTAACTAATTGCTCGTCTTCTATTCTCTTAAAGTGCAGGTAGTACATGAAGCGTATGTTGAACTGATCCATGACATGACTGCCTTGATCCGAGTTTATCCAAAACTGGTGGCATTTTTATTATGTGGACACATCTGATTGTAGACCGTGTAGGTCGTAGGTGTCGATTCTCTTTTCCCTTGTCGAGGAATTGAGGGCAGTTCTTTCAGGAGGCCGCGCCTCTGGGCGTGCATTCCACCGCATTCTGACGTTTGCCAATGACATAAAAACTTCACCGAAAATCCTTTCTCAGCCATCAAGTATCCACGTTCTCAGTTTCTTTTCACTGTTGCCAGTTCTGCTCACAAGCGATCGCTTACTGCCAATGCTTATAATATAACACATTGGGTGAAGTGACAACCAGGGGCCTTACTCAAAAGGGGCTGAACAACATGGCCTACTAGAGATAGGGCTGGTCAACATGGCCTACCTCAAATGGTGCTGTACAACATGACCCAAGTGTTCTTTTTTTTGGTTTTTTTTTTATTTTTATTTTACAGGAGACACAAAAAATTGTTTATTTTTAAAATTTGGGAACATGTACGTGAATGTTTGCAGCTATAGACACTCCTGGGTGCCAATGTAATATATTATTACACAGTCAACTTACGTGATGATGAATAATTTTAATTTTGATCCCGCTGAATCAATAGTCAATATGCCAAAAAATGTCAGTTAGGCCATGTTATTCTGTACTATTTGAGTCAGGCCTTGTTGACCAGCGCCATTTGAGGTAGGCCTTGTTGCTACTTCACTCTCGATATGTCATGTGTCATATAATAT
The DNA here is from genome assembly GCA_963920205.1 of Stenodema calcarata. Classification (NCBI taxonomy): domain Eukaryota; kingdom Metazoa; phylum Arthropoda; class Insecta; order Hemiptera; family Miridae; genus Stenodema; species Stenodema calcarata. Next base: position 31,047,761 of record OY986049.1, on the reverse strand, counting down.
AATATTATTATACCATTGGTATCCAAAACAACAAAGTCAGTTCATTTGCCTATGTTACTTATTTTGTTGCTTATTTCAATGCTCGTGTCATCTATCGAAATTTTGTCTCCACAGCACCGCATCGTCACCACCAAATACGCACTCATTTCTACAAACAAAATATTATTATGTTTCTTCTTTTAATTTGCTCAAAGTTGGCATTAGCTTGCAGCCATAGCCATGTGCATAATGACACACCATTGCGAAGGAACAAGAGCCGGTAGGTGCGTAGACCACAGACAGAAGTTTTCCCTCGTCAGTCTGTATTCGGTTGCGTCACAGCCTTCTTAATACCAATCTGTTCAGCTCCAAGTGCCTACCTGTCTAAGAAAACGCTAACGATTCCGGGTGCTAGAAATCCCACGGTATACAGACGAGAGAAAAAACTGAAAAATTTGTGGTGTCATTCGTTGGCATTTGGGAGCAACGCTGAGAGGTTTCAGAAAGAATCGCCATTCCGAAATAATCTTCAATAGGTTACCTGTCGGAATGACACCGCAACTTCATCTCCTCAAGAGTTATTTTCAGTTTTACGTCCTTTTCTCCTGAAGGAACGCACAACTTTTCTATAGAAAGAGCCGAATGAGCTTTCTGCTAAGACCCGAAATCGTTCTCATCACTTGTCGGAGAAGACGTACAACGAAATTTGTAGCACTATCCACCTATATCGAAATACCAACACAAATGTTTCAGACCTTTCCGAACTAAGTGAGTAGCGTATCGATCGGTCGAATATTACACCTAACTATTCCTTATAACCATCCATTTACTCCATAATATAACGATTTCTACCATTTGTAATCGTTTTTTTTTTAATTGAAATGTTAAGTTCATATTGACGTTTTATGTATTTATTTATGTTGTAACTTTATTAAGTTACTGCGGATGAAGGAGAAGATCTTTATGCTCATATCGTGACTGTGGACGAAACTCCAGAAACCAAAAGGCTGAGCATGGTATGGAAAGAGCGCCAAAAAAACTAAGACGTCGCGACCGACGACGCGTCGACCGGAAAGATCGTCGCAAGCGTATTTTGTGACTCAAAGGGAGTGTTTTGGTGGATTATCTGCCGAAAGGTGTTCGATGCTGCCAGGCATTGTGAGGTCTTAAATCATCTCAGAACTCGACTAAAACGGGAGTTTTGAAAGCAAAAAGTGCCTATTGAGGCCAAATCAACCAGAGAACTCCTCCTTACCAAATTTGATTGGGATGTGTTACCTCATCTCCATACTCCCCAGATCTCTCAATTTGCCTATTCTAATCACATGGACATATAACCTTTTAGTGACTATCTACTTTTAAAAGACTTCAAGCAGTTACTGTAGCCATAGAACGATGTCACAAAATTGTTTCAAGTAGGGTTTTTGTGACAACAATTTGTTGACATTTCAGGAAATAAAGTTCTAGCTTTGAAGTTTTAGCACACTATTGACTTTTTCTGTACAATGACTTAAGATCCGAAATGAAGTACATAAATATATACTCGTACCTATCGAGTTAATTGTTACAGTCTCTGTAAATAGTGAATCATAGAGATGGGACGGAATTCACTTGACATGATAAAATCACCAATAATTGGAAAGAAGCAGTACCACTTGCAACCTTTTCACAACAAAGTAAGGTACAGGGCAGATAAGAAGAAGCTGCTTGGTGCTCTTTACACTCAAAACTCCATGCCAAAATAACTATTTTTTCCGGTAACATTCAAGAAATCTCAGTTTATAAAACGGCGAAGTTTCCAAATTGCGAATCAATTGCTCCTCAGAACATAGGGACACCAGGAGGTATTCACAGAGCAGCCGGCGACCAATCTTTCTGGTACTGAAATCGCTTAATTAGTCCGGTCTTTATCCTCGAGTTACACATTCATTTCCTATGCTTTCCTTACTGGGCAAAACGCAGACAACCTCAGCTATTACGAGTATCATCACCGTCTACTTCTGCCCGCCTCGCCCGAGTTGACCAAACTCCGCAACGTGAATTTCGAAATAGTTGTTGCGATGAGACGATTCTCCCCTCATGAGGAGTTTTTTTCCCACTTTAGTCGGACGACTTGTGCAATTGACTCGTGTAGCAAGAGAACGCTGACCGAAAATATCTTTCATCAGGTGCGCGCTCATGCGATTCCCACTGCTGCCTCGTATTTATGTTTCATATTCCGCCATCTCTTCCCCTAGTACCCGGCAGATGGACCGATAAGAAAAGTCGAACTCAATGCGAACGAGCGATGGAAACGGAAATTAGCCGTCGCTGTTGAATTTACCATCTCCATTCATTCCGAGTGAAATATAAGTATGTCAGTTTTGAAAGAACTTAACACCCGTTCAAAGGAGTAGTTCTGATCTTAATTGGTTTTCTAAAGTCCATGAACTTCTTGGAGCCGAAGAGCCCACCATTTCTTCTGCATGGGGACAGATATGTAATGGTTTGTTGAGTTGCCCCTTTAACCCGGGGAGGTTTGGCAATTACGCCCGACCCAGAGGGATAGCCTAGTCTGCATTCACAGACCTACCTATCCCCAGAGCGGTCAAACCAAAAACACAAGAAGCAAGGGAAACTCAGCAAACCATTACAGATAACAATACAAATATTCCACAGATCATCGAACTGCATTAAGAACCATTTTTAGGAGTACAGACACAGTGACGTGTAAGGATTTTGGATTGGAGGGGGATGTCAAGACTAGGGCCGACCGCGAGAGGTATCTCTCCCTAGCTACGTCACTATGGCATCTTTCCATGCCTTCGTCATAGATGATTCCAAGCCCTCCTTGAGCATCTCAACGCCACTTCAGTCCCTTAGCCAACTCTAGTCATCGTTCACCATTCCAAGCCTTTCTTAAGCATCCCTGCCCCTCATCATTAACCTAGCCTTAGTAATTTGGCCATCACCAGGAGCGCCTTAGTAATTTGAAACCGTCCTAAGGCACCCCTGAGCAGTCCTCAACCATCCCCAGTCATCATTCAGCGTTCCAAGCCTTTCTTGAGCATCTCAAGGCCTTATCAGGCTCACCAGGTAGTCCAAATTTCGATAGGTGGGTTACAGACTACTGCACCTACTGGGAGAGGGATGGAACACTCCCCCAGAGGTACGAAGGAAGAACCCACCGCCTGGCTATGTCCCTGTAAACATCTAAAGAACAATATAATTGTATACAGAGCAGTGATCTGTTCAGAAGATGATAAACCGTTATGGTAGAATAAGCGGGGTTCTTCCTATTGAATTTGTTCGTTCACAATGCACGGAGGGTTGAGTGGTCAAAACGGACGAATATTACCGACATTAGTGTGAATCACACGGTAGAACTGCAGGCCTATGTTCATACTGGGAAAACGCTGATTCAATTACATTTTGTGTTCTGAGATACTATTCATGTCGAATATTCGCTCATCTTGTCTGGGGTACAGACCGTTTGTGTACAGAATATCAAAGTTTCCGTGTGGATATAAAGTGTTAACTTACACAGCGGCGGGCGGAGGGTGATCTCATGTTGACCAAGAGCGATTCCAGAAATCCCATACGAAAAACCCTCACAACTCACTCGTCCGTCTGCAACTAGAAAAAATAACTCGGCAGCTTCAACTCAGTAAACTTTATCGAAACCGGACGAAAAGACGGCGGAGGGGGTACTGCCGAGATATAACAAGACGCGGATGCCGTGAGTCACATCCCCGTGAATTTCCTCATTTATTTAGCTCCCTTTCATTTCTCAACCCGGCGACGCTTTAAGTGAGGATGAGACGAAATAAAGAATCACAAATTCACTAGGCGACTCATAGTACGCGATGATTGTTAAGTGGCGTTCTTGCGACTCGCAACAAGTGGTGACGAGAGCTTCCTAGCGGTTGGACTCTCCTGGGCCGATCTGAAGGCGTTTTATCTCCAATTCCGGTCTATTATTGAAAATAACGTACCATGGCAATCGACCATGAAAGAATTGCTCAACAACTTTCCCCTCAAAATGTGTTGATTTACGATTCAAGGTCCGTAGAATCACACTATCGATTAAAAAACGCTGCGAAGTTTTCCACAGCGGTTTATTATTTACACTTTAAATCACCTGTCCGTCTAGATCACTGTTCTGTACAGAAACTATACTAAAAAACTGGATTTATGCGCTAAAATATTGATCAAATAGGTGTCGAGGTGTCTCGACACCATAAAAGCATGACATGTATTGTTTGTATCAGATGTTACTCAGTATGAACATTGGCCCAGAGTTCTACCTTTTGATTCACGCACACGTGTTGACGATTTCTGGTCTTGAACAATTGAACTGTCTGAATTGAACTCTTTCGAAATTTGTACAGGAGAATACACCGTCCCATTTGACATTTCCGAGGTGTGACGTTTTCTAAATATCGAAATTCACTTTGAACCCCTTCTATTTGACATGGTTATGAAAAGTTTCAAGGATCCTTCTCGGGCGGTACCGAACCTGCAACCCAAATTTCATAACTTTAGGAGAACGCTAACTGGGAAATTGATAGTCTCGTCAATAAGTTTCAAACTATAAAATTATTAAATTATTCATTATCATTTATATAATTCATAATTTACTCGTAAATAAAAAACTTATTATAATTGGAGACCAACACTGAGCTGGTTGCGGACCTCTTCCAACTTCCACTGTCCATTGTCTTGTATTTCTCTACAACTCTTTGTTAGAAATCTTGTCAGTCCTTGTTAGTGACCTTCAAGACCCTCCGCTAACAGGTGTTGGTGAAGAGTTGGAACTTCGTTTTAGATTTTGATCTTTGGTAATGAACTATTGGAATGGACCAAGAAAAGAAATAAATGCCATAGAATATAACATTATTATATTATTTCCCCCATGCAAGAAGAATATAATCATATTATGATGGTCGGCCGTCCAACTAGCTTGTAGATACTTCTTAAATTTTGCTAATATTTCATGTTGCATCACTGGAACTTAGTCACACTTGCATGAACTTATCATGAACTTGCCTTTTTAGTCCAGTCCAATAATCTAATAAAAGGTGGTCTATTCTTACAAAAAATTATGAAAATCTTAAAATCGCCCTGTTTGCTAAACCTTTATGTACAGAAGGTGTAGTAAATTTAATCTTATAAAAGTTTGAAGGTTTTTCTCTAAAAACCACTCGTTTTGGAGATATTTAGAAAAACCGAAAAGGGCTTAAATGGGGTTTTTAGGCCGCCTAAAGTTGTGCCGAGGGTTTCAGAATTTACTTTTTCTCGAACACTTCCTACCTATGTATGCCCACTGCATTCAGAATATTTTGCAAAGATTCTCTCGCATCAAATTTTTTTTGAAGAGGGAAAAATATTATACAACAGGATTTTGTGTGCAATCTGGCGGCAATTGCCTCAAGAGCTAATGTGGTCTTGCATGTTCAGCCGTTCTTATCCTCTCGGTCAATTCTTGCAACACTCCCTCCCATCATACCTCAATGCTTACTACTTATCGCCCCTTATCTCTTCTACGGTATCGCTAAAGTTACCAAATGTCCTGATTCTTCGTAGTATAGAAAGGTGAATAGTGATGTACTTTTACTTTCATCCGCATGAGCAAAATAAGTCAATAGTCTGTTCTATAGTATCTAGGGTCCTAATTCTGATAATGTTAAACTACCTAACCTCCACAACAACAAAATGTATGAGTTACCAAAATTTGCAGAGTTAACAATTTAACATTATCAGAATTCGGACAACAAAATACTATTGAGTTAGTTTGCTCATCCTTACTTCCAAAAAGTTTAAATTTATAATTTTAAACCTAGTTTAAGAGTTAATCAATTAGCTCCTAATAGTGATATTTTTCCCCCACCAAAAATCCAGATGTCGTGCCCATTTCCGACCTATAATTTCCAGTAGACCTAGCTGAGGATACAGAAATAAGTTAGGATTGTTAGGTCGAACCAGAAGAAAAGGCGAATTCAGCAAGCACCACATGAAGCTGGGCCCTAATGTAGGCGGTGATTGGACTGTTTCTCCGTAAGTACAGAATACCATTTTTTACCAACTCATTTTTGTAATTTTAAAAATTACAATAGCTATATCTTAATCGAAATTAGGTGGAGAATCTGAATGTGCAAGTATATTTTTTACAAAAATGAAGCAACTTATCACAAACCCAACTTCATATTCGTATTCCCCATCCCAAAAAGCATTGAAAATTATAGAAGAACACCGAAAAAATTCATGTTGGCACAGTAAATTTCAAGCTTCTGCATTATTTAAAAAAAAGTGTCAAGCCCTATATCTTGAAAACTAGAAGTGTCAGCGAAAAACTGATGTCAGATTCGGATTCAGGGCACCCGAAAACTCCCAAAATGGTTGTTCTATAGTGGAACACCGGTCTGGTTTCAGCAGAGAGTCGTAGGATACTCCGTGGGCCGTATAATGTTGTATTACACCTTGCACCTCAGATATCAAGTCAGATATTATTCCAGCTATTACTATAACTGGCACATGAGCTAAACAACTATAATATTGAATGAAAATGTACTTTTTGATGCTGCTTGGGGGACGTCTGCGTCGAAAGCCCTCTCGGCGAATAACAAGGCGACGGAGGGGCGACCGGCGACGAGGCCTCGAGGGCGGGAATCCTTTCGTTCAACACTTTCACGGCGAAGCAACACCATTTTTTTACCGTCTTGACCATCGTTAACGAACAATATCTACAATTCACAATTCAGACCTCGAAACATCAAAAGAGCCACGATCCGTGTCCGGAGACATTCGAAAAGTGACGGTCGATTTGATGGTGGGCAATCTTAGTTATCATACTTCTTATCGATGTCGAGACCTCTCACTCCGCAAGTGGTTATTGCACTGCAATCTTCAAATATATGGAACAATAGAGACCTTCGCGGCTCCACTCATACATGGAATTTTGATAAGCCTGACTATTCAAATTAACGGGCTTAAGCAAATAGATTACCAACTGAATAATAATGACGATATTTATTCAGTACATAACTTGTATTTCAACATATTTTCAGTCCATATTATGCAGGTGAGAATCCTCCAATTTAAATACAACTACTATACGACGTGTGAATTTTATTTTAAACATGATTATTAATCAGAACAGACTAATTACGCTACCATTCGACTGGGACACGAGTTCCCTCGTTGACCTCAACATTCCACTTGAATGCCCCAAAGACATGCTCACTCGTCTCTTCTCCGCAACTAATTACTACCTCAATCGTCCTCTTCATCACCTTCCCCGACCCGCCAACTTGCTTGTAAGCCTACGACTGGGATACGACTCGGCTACTACGTTGAAACCTTTTATAATCTCCTCCCCAAGTTTTTGAAATCATTGTATTACCTTTGCTTTTAATTTGGTTCTTTCCAGTTGTGTTAGATTATATTATTAGATTTTCTACTTCTTCTTCTTTGTTATTCCTCCACGCTCTATTAATTTTCATTCTTGTACTTCGGCTTCCCCGTACTCTATAAATCAATTTGACTCTTTGTTATCGTCATGTTATCGTCACTAAATACACCCTGCACCTCGCTTGTTCCAACTTCATTAGGGCCTTCACCATGCAAGACACCAGATACCCACGGATCATGGCGGCAGAAGTTGTATGGAGGTAAATCTTCTGGTTTAAGGACCTAAAAAATTGGCGCAGCAATACGAGACGGAGTTCGATGGACGCTTGGAGGACCTGATAATGTGGAGGCAGCAACTCGAGAGCCTTGTGAGCAGTGTGGGGTTGATGTAGCGAAAGGATATGCTCCAGAGGAAGCAGGAGTCGAGCAGGCATTACTTCCTCCTGGACCCGCAGAATTCTCTAAAGAGGATCAGGAACACCCAATGTGGGTCATACGTTGGCTGGTTCGTTTCCGTGCGTCGTTTCTTGATCTAAACTGCAAACCCTATGGTCGGTAGGATGACTCTGGCTCGCTTCGCTCTCGAACTTGGCTCATACTGCATTTCAGGGTGCGATACAGTGTAGTAGGAGCGGGACGAGATGGTTCAGCTGTTGGACATTGGGGATTGGTTGTGGCTGACCAAATTTGGGCTGCTAGCGAGAAAGTATAGGGCGACGTTGGTGGCAGAGTTCGACTGGTGATGCTTCTTCTTCGTCATGGAGGAGATAGTTGTAGGACTGCAGCCAAAAAGTTTAGTGTCACTCTGCTGATGATGCGACTTCAAACTGGAACTGGTCCCCAACAAACCTGCATTGAACGTGAAAAAATCCAGTCATACAGCATGGCTATAAGAGCGAATTTTCGAATAAACAACTGGTTTTACGTAAAATTTCTCCATTAAAGGACTTGATGTCCAAGAAGAACATCTCAAGTTGGTATCAACCACGTTTATCATCTTCAAAGTGCCCCCGTTTGAGAACAGAATAAGATATTGCAATTAAAGCGTCGTCAGTAGTCACAAAAATGAATAAACCAAAAATGAGCTCAATTCATTCGTTTTCAGACGTTCGATTGTCAATAGTTTTGGACCTTTATCTGCAGTTAAGTATTCATTTCAAAGCACTAGGTATTCAGAAAATGGACCGTGTACTAGTATGTTACCTACTTCTGAAATTCGCTAATCAAAGCATGATGCATGACTGGAACTTTCTGACAGAGGTACGATGTTTTCAATTCTGCTTCTCTTGATCTTACACCATCACAAGTAAGAGTGGTTTCTTAATAGGGCCCATAAAATAATAGGACCTTTCATATATTGTTACAGTTTTGATGGCTGCTGGTAGGTTTTGGATGGACATTGCGGGCCCTAAAAACGTCGCGTTGCAAGGAGGTAATAAATGCAAAAGTGGAATAATGCTAAATTTTCTTCGTCATTAGGTTGAAATCCAATTGCGCCTTTCCCAAAATAGTCAATTTGTCGATGTTAAGGTTAGGTTTTAATTGAGCATTATCCGTCAGAACTTCCTCAACTAATTCATCAAATTATATGGTTGGGCCACAGCAAATTTGATCACGTAGCTCAAGCTGACCCTCAAAACGCGTCACGTCTTTCACCCGTTCGGCCTCCGGGAGCATGAAGGGAGCGACAAGGCGGCGATGAAGTGAACGAGGGAAGGGGGATGTACTTGACCTGGCAAACTGGTGGAACAGAGCTCTCGTCCCGAGTGTATACCTATCTTACCTAAACCCATCCTGTGGACCGGTCGACGTCCTCCCTCTTCGGAGGGTTATGCAAACGTAATGACCCCGAGAGTGCCCAATTATGACAGGAACCGCGGAAAAGACGGTCGAACGGCTACGGGAACTTTGAGAAAGCAGACTGAAATGTCAGTTTCCCCCATATACAAACCACGACAAGGCAGAGAAATGCCTAGCACTAGCCAATTTCCAACTAGTTATCAATCTCTGACTAAGCTCCGATATTTCGTCGTACATTTAACAACTAAGACTGGTGATGATCGTTCAATTTATTTCCTTTTTAATTCAACTTTATTAAACCCTATTAAACCTAGTAATATTTGATTAATATTTCCGCCATCTACATACGAGTCCATTTTGGATCACCAAATTATGTGTTTTTGGACGTCATCTGCTCTAGCAACCCAGCGGCTCTTATGTGGCAGACGCACATTTTCACGATCCCTTTTAAACCTAGTAATACTTTATTAATAGTTCAGCCATCAACCAATGAGTCCAATTGGACACTAAAATTATGTGTTTTTTTTTTTTTTACTTCATCTGCACTATCAACACAGCGGCTCTGATGTAGCAGATTTGCATAATATGCAAATAAATATTATTTACAATACACGGACATTCCAGTATCATTGGTTAAATATCAATTAGATGAATAAATACATATTTTAGTAAATAAATTTTATTTACCAATAAGTCATTCCTCCACCTCAAATACGTGTTTATTGACCACTTCTGCACGTAAAACCCATTCACTTTGAAGTGGCAGACACACATGGTTGAGTGTTCAATGGATCAAAGAATCATGGGGCCAAAATGGTATCCCATCTTCCTCTGAGTCAAAATTTCATAATTTTGAGTGCTCTTTCACTGGCTGCCATCTTTGAATCCATCGTCTTTGGACTGGCAAACGTGCATATTATATCCAACCTCAATGAGTTGTAGGAATTCCACAACATTTCTATCGATGAGTTGCCCTCTTTCAGCCTGGCTCCCAGACTACTCCCTCCCTCAAGTGATTACTATAAAATTCATAGGGGAACATCAGGGAACGACCCGCATGGCGTCCCGTTTTCATCGAGAACCATTTCATCGGATATGGAAATCACATTTGCCCAAGCCCAGTCCCTACTATTGCTGAAAAACACACCATACGACAGCAAAATGTAGATTCCATGTAAAATTCTACTCCTTACAGCAAGTGTAGGACTTAACTGTTGTGAAGGGTTGAATGTATTACTCACTTAAATCAATTATCTATATAACTTTGGATGGTTTAACGGAAAAGAAACACTCTGGAGAAAAATCTACCAAGCAATTCAGTATTCGCATTTTAATGCAGAGCTAAAATTCTATCGACAATTATCGAGCCACGAAAATAGAATCTGAGACCTGAATCTGTACGGTCAACTTACTCAACCCATCCTGTACGTAACCACGCGTGGGTCTCAGTTGTACTCGTACGAACCTAAACGGGGCATCGGGTAACGAGATGCTCCGGAAATTCATTTCAGTGTCTCAATCGTAGATAATTCGACACGTTACACGTGTTATGTGCAAGTGGTCGGAATAGGAAGGGCCGGCCATGCGGTTGGCAAACAGGTAAACTGGGCCGGGTGTGAGAGCTGCGTGACGGCTTCAAGAGGAACTCGAATGTGGGTGGACGGTTAGTTGGGTCAAATCGGAGTAAAAACTTCCGTCGGGCTCAGATAGCGTTTCGTTCATGTCTACGACATGCTACTTATCATGTTCTAGAAAACCAGCCACTTTATCAGTAACCCTCTAACAGCGCGATACCAACTACGCCGGCAAGGGGAACAGAGAGTAGGTATACCATAAATTTCATTGCAATTGAAAAAAATCTGCAACTCTTGAAACAACGGTTTATTATCTTCTTCGTGCAGATCACCCTTCGATAGATCACTAAATGGTATATTATGAATTATTATGAAGTACTTAGGGTAAATTATTATTAATAATAATTATTATTAATGAAACAAAAAAATTTATATTTCAGATCCCCTTGTCAACCACTTTTATTTGAAACGGTATATTATACTTAATTTTGAAATCTAGACCCCTTGCCCCCCTCCCCGCCAAAGGGGTAAGGGCAGGGGGTACCCCTGGGTTCAAAAACATTTATATTTCAAATCCCCTCGTCGCCAGCTTTCATTTGAGCCCATAGATTATAATCGTAAAATATATGACAATCCCACCCCCCTTCCACTGACCGATGGGAGAGGGGGGGCGTGTTCGAAAAACCCTACTTGTACCTACCTACAACCTACCTACCACCAAATTTTAAATACATACCCTTCATTCCGTAGACACGAAAAGTAGGTACATACCTAGCTCAAAACGCGGAACTCGATGGGACAAGAGAATTCTTTTCAAACAACATGAATGTTGTTTAAATCAGCTGTTCCCTAGCAAGAACGTAACGGTTGCCCCGACGTTTGACACACGCTGGTATGGAAGCATTTCATTAGCCCAACCTTCCGAGCCCTCATTGTGAACGAACGGCTGGTGGTAGAAAGCTGTGGATGGTCTTAAAAAATTCTAAAAAAAATAAAGATAATATCTTTATGCAATTATAATATTATTATGCAATTTTCAAAATTTCAAAATTCGTTTTGAACCCCTTCCCCTTGATTTAGGGTTATGAAAAGTTTCAAGCTAGGAGAATTGTACCACGCCTCCATCCGTATACTGTATCCATACGATACTCTCAAATGAGGCTGTTTATAAAATTTTATAATGCACGGGGCCTCCAACCGCAATCATGAGACACGAAAAAAATATTATTTGATTAATACCGCGACATAAACATTGACGGAGTTAAAAGCCACTGAAGGCATATTTTAGAACAACCACAATCACATGGCAGTCGCCCGAGTTCACCAGAAGGTCTCAGTCTCGTGGGAACACTGAATACTCATTTTCTTTCTTATAGCGAGCTCTCTCTCATGTCAGGGGGTCCCACTGAGGTCGAGGAGCGATGGTTGACATCAAAGGAAGCGTCGTCAGCGAAAACGGCATTTCAAGAAAAATGGAAATTAGAAAAGAAGGGAGTAATGAGGACGAATGCGAATAGTACTCCTAGTAGTAGGTAGTATGAAACAAAGAGAAAATGTGAAATGTGGAAAGATATTTGAAAAAATCGTCTATTTCCACTGAAATATGAGTACACTGTTAGACCGGTATCGGTGATTAACCCATCGTCAGTAACAAAACAATACTGTCTAACAGTTTACACATATTTCAGTGGAAATAGACGATTTTTTCAAATACTCTTGTTTTTCTTAACATGGGTTTCCACGATTTCGTAAAGTTAGGAACGTCGAGAAGACGTACAGAAAAACGTAGCATATTCGTCCACAAAGGTTCATTATTTTCTTTATATAGGTAGATCACTATAGGAAACAAAGGAAGTAATAACCTGAAATAAATACTGTATTCAAGGGAATATCTTGGGGCGAAAGTTTGCAAAGAATCTGGAACCGCAAGCCAAACGGTGGACGGGCAAATTGTGTAAACCACACACAGTCTAAACTTGACGCAATTTGAGACGTACAATTACAATATTTGAGGGAGTTAGATATCCTTTTTTATGATTATTGCTCCCAAGCTGTGGAATAACCGTCTATGTCGATTTGCAAAAAATCTGTTCCGGCGTTGGTTTTTTTTCGGATGTTCGGCAGCGGTCTTCAATTTCCGCTGACCTCGGTAAATACAAGTAAAAAACCCCGGAAACGGTACGTGTTTTAAAAAATTGAAAAATAAATATATTTAAATGAAGTTTACAAGATAAGTGTCAAAACATGTTATTTCTCTACATAATCGCCATTGAGGTCAATACATTTTTGAAGACTAGGGACTAGTTTTTGTAAACCCTCGTCGTACACCTTCCCCTCCACCTCACGAAGCAATGTTTCGACAGCATCCGGGACCTCTCCGTTATTTGACAATCGTTGTCCACCAAGAAACTTCTTCAATTTATTGAAATGATGAAAATCCAATGGTGCCAGGCCCGGGGAGTAAGTTGGGTGAGTCACAAGCATGTTTAAGTGAGAGCAGGTTATGAGGTCCAGCGTTGTCATGAAGGAGTGACAAACCACAAGTCAGCATTTCTCTCCTTTTGTCCTTGATTTTATTTATTTTTTTTCCATCTTCTAGAGTGTCCTACATTATGTATCTGCATTTATGGTGGTTACTTTAGGCATAAAATCGAACAATAATATTCCTTCCCAGTCTCAAGAGACAGATGCCATGAACTTGCTCTCTGAAAATTGGACTTTAAATGTTTGGGTTGATGGTGAATGGGTTTGGCGCCACTGTTGAGACTGTCTTTTTGACTCAGAAATATAGTGACACACCCACGTTTCGTCACCAGTCGCAAGTGAGTCAAGAAAAGTTTCACCCTCGCTTTCATACCGTTCACACAATCACAGAGAGTGGAGCGCTTGGAGGACGGACTGTTTGAGGCGTTTGGCTGCTATGACGACATTTCAATGGACTGAGACGTTAGATGATTTGTTTGGACCGTTGGAACCTCTCTACTGACCAGTGTTGACAACGCTGAAAAACAAAATTCCCTTCGTCCTACACAGCCCTTGTAACCTTACTTTTTGAGCGTCTCTCGTATAAATAAAAGTAAATTATAAATAATTACTTAATATAATTGGTGTCACCTATTAGAACAATATTTTAGCTCATTTTGACATTTTACGTCTTTACTCTGGCACATAACTCGAAAAACGTTACACAAAAGCGTTACACGAAATCATCACGAAAATTTCTGATGATTTTCGCTTACAACCGATTCGTTGCTACGGAACTTTATCTTCGCCAGTTATCATCGTACAAAAATCGTTCACCACTCGTTGGATAGCTCTCGATTTACCAAACCATATTACGTTAACCACTGCGGAGTGCGTGGTCGACAAGCTGCGGTATGAGCGTGATTGATTAAATAATTGTTTACACACAGGTGATCATTCTCAATAATTTATAATATAAATAATATTATAAATTATTATTATAATATTATTGTCTACACAAATGCAAGCTTCATAATTTATGATGAACCCTACAATTATAACAAGTGTTATAACAAGTAGTACTGGGGTAGGTGATGTAGCATTGTTCGAAGGTTCTTGAATCACTTCTTTAAAGACATAAAACGTCCCAATGTGTTGCAGACTCGTATGCAAGCCTTTAATTCTCGACTGTATCAACAACAGGATGGAGTTGACATTCTTTTGACATTTTCATGTCTTTGCTTTGGCACATAAACTGAAACAAGAAAAATTTGTTTCCTTGATTCACCCTTTCCCTCAGATCACGTCAGAACACAAGCGACAGGCGGGCCACTACGTCAGACGCACCTATGACGCACAAGCGTATGACGTCAGTCGGCTGGCAGGAGGCTAAATAGTACGTCAAAGCCTATGACGTCAGACGGCTGGCCAAAGGCCAACTAGTACGTCAGAGCCTATGACGCACGCGCTTATGACGTCAGGCGGCTGGTAGGAGGCCAACAAGTACGTCACAGCCTATGCCGTAAGAGCCTATGACGTCAGAGGGCTGGCTGGCTAGGTGATTGGGTTTTAATAAGCCTCTGGAATTCCGCGCCTTCATTTTTTCTATGAAGAGGAGGATATGTTTATGGGTGAGGCGTACAGATCGCATTAAAGTAGGATGTAAAATGCTCTTTAGAATGTTCGGCGGTGACAGGAGTGGCCGACCATGGTTGAGGTGGCTTCAGGACAAGGAGACCAACCTAAGGAGCTGTATGGGCAGGACATGGTGGGAGGGGTATACGGAACACATTAAACCATAGGAATCCTGCCAAAGAAGCTCTTTAGACAGCCAGTTGGTGACAGAAGAGGCCGATCGTGGTTGAGTGAGGTGTCTTCAGGACCAACCTAAGGAGCTGTATGTGCAGGACATGATGGGAGGGGTAATACGGAACACATTAAACCATAGGAATCATGCGAAAGAAGCTCTTTAGACAGGGAGTTGGTGATAGGAGACGCTGATCGTGGTTGAGTCTGGTGGCTTCAGGACCAACCTGAGTAGCTGAGTAGACCAACCTGTAGGGGTAGGATATGATGGGAGGGGATAGGTACACACTAATCGATACGGAGATCAGGCGATTATACCCCTTTAGAAAGCCAGGTGGTGACAGGAACAGGCTAAAGGACAAGGAGGCCAACCTGAGCAACGTGAATTGGCAAGACATGGTATCAGGAGGCCCAAAATGGCGGACTGGCGAAGAAGCGTTAAAGAAGCCCAAATTATTGAAGGATGTAGAAACACCGTGGAATCAGGCCATTTTCTACTTATTTCTACTTATTTCCAGTTGTGGGACTTGCAAGGATATTAGTACAGAACAGTGATCTGAGCAGAAGATAATAAACCGATGTGGAAAAATTTGCAGTGTTTCTTCAATTAATATGGTGAACCGCGATTCAGCTTGAGTAACCGAATCGGTGTTAGTTAAAAACAAGCTGAGCGTTCATATTGATACCTGAAACCTTGGCGACCGCACTCGTATGATTGGCCGAATTATTTACCAGTGCAGAAGGAGGGTAGAGCGGCTGGTGACCTTATAAGGTGTTACCCAGCGCCGATTATGAGAACAAGGTTAACCGCGAGCGGTCCTGAAGGATCTGGTCGGGCCGGTCATCCTGATCTCGGACAACTCGATTGGTTCCACTTACCTGAAAACGAGAAGAGAGAAAAAAAAAATGAGGAAGTCCCTTCAGGAGGAATTCGATGAGGTTGAGCTAAATTTAGAACGCGATCGCTGCGTTTTGGTGACTCGGTCAAGGTACCTATCTGGCACATAACTTCCTCAATGACACAATTACTATCATGAATCATAACATAATTCATAACACGATTCGTATTATTACCAAGTAGGTATCAACCAAGGAAACTTTTGCTATTAGTCACCAAGTGTGCCATATTATTAATGGAGATTATTTATTTATTTGAATAATATTTGGATAATATCCGACTATATATTATACGATACCAAGATACAGCGACGTATATTATACGATACCAAGATGCACTTATGTACAGAAAATTGATGTAGGAGGATTAAAGGAGTTGGTAAATAACAGAGTGTGGCAAAGAGCGTATGAAAAGAAGAAGCAGTCTTGAGTGAGTGAAGGAGCGAGCTGCAAGCTTTAAATTTACCAAAAGAACAGGAGAACAAATCCAGGTCCTGAAAAATGCTCATCAGAAGGTTCACAGAACGGGGGATCCGTCACAGGGTGCGATTTAACTGTTTGTTGAGGGAAAAGGGGCGACTAGTGGGTGAGACAGACGGGTCGAAGCTTGAGGGACCCTGAAGT
The DNA here is from genome assembly GCA_963920205.1 of Stenodema calcarata. Taxonomy (NCBI): domain Eukaryota; kingdom Metazoa; phylum Arthropoda; class Insecta; order Hemiptera; family Miridae; genus Stenodema; species Stenodema calcarata. The sequence goes on along the minus strand of OY986049.1, from coordinate 31,031,229 downwards.
TCATCTTGCTAAGCAGGCACGGCGAGGATATTCGGTTGTTTAGCAGCGTGTACAGGAAATACGTATCGGCTATCATTCGGGGGTTTTGAAGACATTGAAGATGACACCTGCTCTGTAGGAGTTCACAGTTAACTACGGATGAGGGTATCCCGAGCTTGAAGGCCACACAACGCAGAAATCTTCTCTGCGCTCTCTCCAACGTGTACTTTTGGGCTACATAAAGAGGGGACCACGCCGGTGAGCCATATTCCGATTTCGGAAGCACTAGAGCCTTGTAGAGGAGAATAATTGGCTAGATTTTAGTGAACTTTCTAGTGCTACGTTTAATGAAACCCCGAGTCCTCATCCCAAATTTAGTTGAAATTTAGCTGCTGATCACTAAAGACCGGATTTCTATGCAGCATAGATGCCCCGAGTATGCCATACAATATGCAGTAAAAACTAATGAAATATACGACAAATAAGCATTAAAGAAGAATACTGTAAAATTCGAGAAATTAACTTTCAGAACTTGGAAAAAACCACTCTACCAGTATCCAACTTTCATTAAGGAATTATCGAATGAAATTCTCATTTTGTAAAAATATTTTGTAATTGCTGCTTTTACAGAACATTATTTGTTTTACTATTTACAAATTTTTGCAACGTTCACACTATTTGTACGTAACAAAATCTCACAATCGGTGACAATTACTACTCATTTTACTTTCACCATAATATAATTTTGAAGTAACACGAGTAAGAATATTCACAGTTGGAAATGAGTATCTTTCAACTTTTCTGTACACTTACTTCTTTCAATTATCATCAAACTTATCTGGCTCAAATTCTACTACCTATTTTCGTGGCATACAACTAAAAGTACAACTTACAAATGGAACACAACTGTTTTGAAATAATTTTCTATCTTTTTCATCTTCTTGGCAGATTTGCCCATTTTTCGTAATTATTATATACAAAAATATATATTTCAAGGTTGCCTGGAATGAAGTTGTGACGACGGTCCGAGAGAATGTGTTTGTAGACGGAAAAAGACCACTCAACGTCAACCGAAGTGACTGGAGCAAATTTAAAATTGCTTAAAATGACCGGGCAAGTTCACTGGGTACATCCTCTCCCTTTAAAATGTTGTTAACGTTCTTTAATGTTTCTAGACCATTATTTTTCTGCAAGAGTGTGGACCACTTCTCTTGTAATTTTGTCCCATTTGTACCAGGAATCGCCTGCATTTTTGCGAAGCATTCGTCGATCAACTCCAAACTTTGTCTCAGCTCAACATCACCTTCCTCTATCCGAGTATGTATCTATTACCTATAAAACATGCAGCATTTAGTCCCCGAATATGCAAGAATATGCTGCAACGTCCGTATGTGCGCAAATATGCAGAATAAAATTCAAACCAGAGCATCAACAGAAGGCAACTCGGATAAAGGAAGAATTTGCGCTCGACTTACATGACGCAAAATGGATATGCAATTGCATAGAAATCCGGTCTTTACTGATCACACACAATTCCGAGATTCTTTATCCGTCAGGGGTGCGCCACAGAGCGCACAGTCGTTGACCAAAATACTGTCCGTCCCATGGAAGGAAGTGACAGAGCATTCGGAGATTAGGAACAATATGAAATTTACAGGAGTAGAGAGATTGTCTCCACACGTGTCACACTGGGGGCAAATGTTTGAAACGGCTCATGATCCACGGAAGTTGGTGCCGGAAAACCATCAGCAGGGAAAACGGTGTCGGCCCTTGAAACCAGACCCGGATAACCTAACCTAACTTATGGACACATGCATTGAATTTGCGACAAAGTTAATTCGTTCAATTGCATAAAGAGCGTTTAGGGAACAAGGGCGGATTCAGGATTTTCATGGGTGGGGGTGGGGGGCAGATTCTTAAGCAAGGGCTGTTTTTTAAAGCCAGTTTTGGTCCAAAAACATTGGAATATTGCCTAACAACAAAACGGACGTAGATAGATTGGCTAACGAAGAGGAATTAGCTAATGATTGGCTAAGGAGCCCAGCTAGAAATTGAAATTCCTAAAGAAGATTTTTGCCCGACCATAAACCGCCATTACAAATCTGTGTGGGTTGCCGAATACATGGGATCAGAAAAATGAAAGGATTATAAAGAAATTCAAGCACAACCAAATTTTTATCCTTGGTTTGCTGGGTTCAGCTCAAATAGATCACTCATATTTACAATGTGTAGGTTGCGCTCGAACCATTTGTGTGCGAACTACATCCATTCCTACAAAGACCTTAGAGAGCTATATATTACAAATCTATGTATAACAAATTTACACTAGATTTGCCTTTCGATTATTGCATGGCCATGACAAATTTTGTCGGAAATTGATGTTTTTCATTTTGTACATGAGTTTTTTGTTATGTACTTACGAGAAGCATTATTGATTATTGATGTCATAATGTGATGATTCAGTGTGCGAGGCTGTATGTGCTTTTCACAAAGCCAAATAAAATTTAATTAAAAAAACAAAAAAGCTTCATCTGCACAAAGTGTAAGTTCTATTAGAATCTCAACCATAAAATTATCCGAGAAATCACTATCATTATCGAAAAATCTTATCGTTGAAAAAAAATCTTTTCTGTAGGTACCTACCCATGAGGGGGAGGGGGGGGGCATTCGGCAATAAGGCTGGTCTACCCCCGTAAAACACTATTATAACGAAATATTACTAGAACCTGGTGGGGTCCTGCCAGGAGTCTGGGCTCCGCGTTATAATAATATCCATTATCTATAATTTCTCAGACCTCCGTGACCCCCCCCCCCCCCCTCCTAAATTAGGCGCTGCTTAGAACTCAAGGAACTTTTGGCCCCAAGGCTAAAACCTTTGTAGACCCCTGATCTTGACCGAAGGGGTACAGAAGATAATGAACCGCTGCGAAAAAATGTGTAGCGTTTGATTTAGTATTATCGACCTGAAGCTGGCAGTCCATTTTCATATGTTAATCAACCGTTATGTAATAATTCCCTCCGTTTTCACACCCAGCTGACAATACGCGGCCTCCAATTGTCGCAACGTCGATGCGAGAGAAAAATTATTGTACACTTCGGCCTTCGCAGGTTGTGATGAAACGTCTTTTAGTTCGGCTGAACCCGACGGCGCGACGATGAACTGACCACGAGAAAACGGACCCGTTTTTCATACCGTTGAAGTCGCCTTGAACTTTGAATTCACTTAGCATATTATTATAACGGCTTCGACGTGTGGGCGGGCGAGTGGCTGCGGACCGTGGAATTGTGAAAGCGGGGGTGGACCTTCTATAGTCAGCCGTCGAGAAATTTAGATGTTTTAGGGCAGTCAATCTGGTGTTACAGTCAATTTTGGTTTATTGTTTTTAATAATCGACCATTGGAATCGACCGAGAAATTATGTTCAAATGAGGAGCTTTCTTTCAAGCGGGCTTAGTTCCACTTGGAACTTGTTTTGGGAAAGTGAAGAAAAAAATATATGACACGATGCAATTTTTTCAAGGCTTCCAAATTTTCCTTATAGTCTCTCCGTTAAGAAGACCATAAGTAAATTTTCAAACATCTACCTCAAATTTTGGAGGTGATACGACCATTCTCAATTTGGATTTAAGCCCGTTTGATTTAAACTCTCGAAATGAAAAATTCTGACGAGTGACCCCTCATTTTAAGGCTTTTTTTCTGCTGAACACGTTGGTGAAATCGGTGATGCGATATCTTATTCTTTTATCATGCAGACACCAATATCAAAAGGATGAAAGCCACTTTGATGAAAAAGATTTAATTGAACATAAGAGGGTGGACTTAGGCCATTTTGATCATAAACCGATTTTGAGCGAGCTTTTGGAGGTGGATTGAAAACGTTTTGGAAGGAAATCAACTCAGGAGGTGCTAGGCTTTATATCAAAGATTCATTTTCCATGAAATACACCAAAAGTGTAGAAAATGGATATAAGCCCGTATGTAAGAAAGCTCCTCTCAGTAGGTTGTGCGCTACAGTGTGATGATGAAAATATTCTCTGGAATAACGTTTCGGAATTAAGGGCACTCTGATTCATACAACTCGTCGAGAATGATCGGGTCTGGAATCGCAATACGTAAAATGGGCAGTTTGTATTTTGGAGCAATAATCATGACTCATAACCGCATAACATCATGACTAAGAACCGTAAGAATTCGCAGCTTTTTACCTACTTTTTTCCTTTCTATGAAATTTAAAAATATTTGAACATTAATTAGTCCAGTAACATAAGGAAAGGACCTCGAAGTGGCCTGGGGAAAGCTGGAAATCGTTCTAAAACCTTAAGAGAGTCTTGAAAACGAGTAATCTTGTACTCCTAGAAGGATTGAGCCCTTTTCAACATCGAAACATCGAAATTTTTTAACTTTTTTAGTTAAAAAATGCATCCTACCGAAAATGTTAGGTACCAAGAGACAAATTGAAGAGTACTAAATTCTGCGTCGATAGTAAACTTCAAAATTGGACCAACATATAGGGTAGGATGTACTGCTGAAAAACGACATTTATGTACCATTTGATGACTTTATGTCGTCTGTAGCTTAAAAGTACTCGTTTTATCACAACACTCTTGTGTGGGATTCAAATTTGTATGGAATTTATCGGCAAGTTCAAAGAACCAATATACCAAATTCCAAAAACAGTCATTCTGGAATACTTCCTTATTTCGTAACACAATAAAGCAAGATATCGCACGTCAAGGATAGTAGAGTGTCAAGTCAAAAATCCTAAATGTTGGGGAAACGCGTTGGAAGTTTTGGGCCCCAAACATCGCTGAAAATGTCGTTAAATTTATTTTTTTATTTTTTTTTTAGAGAACCGGCTTATGACTACTGTTTCTCCATCAACAACTAGCGACTTGAAACAATTCGGGATAATTTTGTTGGATAAATTGAGAAAAACCGTAAGGTTTTGAGTGGTTACATTACTATCTTGGATTTTTTATGTTAATTTTCAATTATTTTCCCTGATCATTTACCCTTTTTTGCACGTTCCAACTCGCCAATTTGCAAAACATTATTCCAGCACCAACAACAGGAATGCAGGTCATATTATATATTTATATATGTATGTATGTGTCACTCTCGATAAAATTGAGATAAAAAAGGTTAAATTTGCACAAAAATTCGTCATTGCAATCGAAAGGCTAACTTCGTAGATTGGCAGAATCGGGCCACACTAATGAGGGGTTTTGGGGACAACATTCTGACAAGTGACCCCTCATTTTAAAGATTTTTGTTATGCTGAACACGATGGCGAATATGTTTTTGTTGGGCATGCCAAGATCTGTCTTCCTATGGGCATTACTTGAATATCGAATTTTTCGAATTGTCACACTCCTATTCTTGAGGTGCGATATGTGTAATAAATTATTATTCCTCCCCCCCCCCCCCATTGTCGATACACTGGGTATACCGAATTCGCGTATTTCTCATCACCCTCTCCATCATATCGACACTTCAACAAGAATGTTGGCCTTCAGGGCTTCAAGGCCTTTGCCCTCGCCAAAGGTCACAGTTTGGTGCGCGATTTCCTCAGTTGAGATTATTAGACCGTGGTTTTTTGAAGATGACGGTCGCTCTGTTACAGTGAATTAAGACCGTTATGTCAACATGCTTGAGGAGTTTTTTTATCCCCCAACTTGATGAACTGGACTTACGGTTCCAAATGGTCGGAGGAACCGCTCACGTTTCTTGGGTTTGGATGGCTTTGTTGGGGGACCACTTCCAGCAGCGCCACATCTCACTCAGAGGCGATTTGGAGTGACCGCCACATTCATCTGATTTGACACTGTGCAACTTCTTTTTGTGGGGTAAAGTCCAGGGTTTTCAACGGACATTTAAAGCCCTGAAAGCAAACATTCGTGCAGAAGTGGCCAGAGAGGGTGATGAAAAACACCCGAATTCGGTTCACGCTGTGTATGACTCGGGGGGTGGTCGATATGATTTATGATTTTCAAGACCTTAAGCTGTAAAACTGTATGAAATTTGCTACACTAAAAAAAATATACAGACACCTTGAGTACTTCTTGTTTTACTGCGCTACAAAATAAGGAAGTTATGCTGCCCCACCCAGTATATTTTCAGTGAAAAGCCAAAGTATAAGCTTTATATTCTTCCTGAAATGACCGGCCGCTAGTTGAACTGAGTTCAACAACTACAATTTTGATGAATTAGCAAAGATTGATCTGTGTTCTTTTATTATATTTATTAATTATTTAAGTCGTCAAATGGTACATTTTGACCAAAATGGGAAAAATTGTCGTTTTTCAGCCGTCGATTAGGTACTACTACACTATAAATTTGTCCAATTTTGAAGTTGGGGGGGGGGGGGGGGTTCAGTCGACGTAGAATTTAATGCTATTCAATTCGTCTCTTAGTAAGCTTTTCGATGCGTTGTTTAGGAGTTATAAGCGAATAAAAAGAAAGTTCGAAAATTATAATTTATTTATCTTAAGGTTATAGGACAATTTCCAGCTTTCCCCAGGTCTAATATTACTGGACTAAATCTGATTCAATTCAACAGGTCCAACGAGGACCTATCCATTGAACTGTTTGCATCGATACAGAGTCTTGATAATGCAATCCGCATCCCCTGGCTCAGCTCCCCTCCTCTGATTCACTTTCTCATCAACCCTGTTTTAACCGGCCCAGATAATGAAAATGGAAATATAAAGCGTTCGGCCGTGATGATGGTACAAAATTTGTACGGTATTTAATACAGACTCTGTATTTTATTCATAAGACCACTAATTTGTACGGGGAAACACCTGCTTTAGGCTTCTGAATCTAAAAGAATCTACCGTCAAGTTTCATATAAGATGAGAAGAACCTCACGCCACCGCCTCAAGTCTGGCGGATTGGTAAATGGAGCAGTTGCGAGACCGGCGAAAGGTCGAACTCACTGCGCCGATTGCGCTGGAACAGTTTTTATCCCCTCTGAAAATCCAGATCTGTTATAATCGCTGTGTGATAAAATATTCAAAGACTTCCCACGACGAACACGAAACTGACTGACCGACTTTATTTCGGTTGGTTTACGCGAGCAGCAGTTACAGAACATTCCCAAGTCAATCGCGAAATGTACCAGTGCTTCACGGTTCTAGGAATTTTGGTGGTTCTGCAAAAGTCTTTAAAGTAATGAAATAAACTGATGATGCGTTTGTTTTGATTGCTGTATACGTACCTAATTAATTAAACGCAGGAAAATTGATAATTCATTTTGATCATCGATTCATTCATGTTAATTTTTGTCCGACATCGAAATACTTACTTTCGATATTTCGAGTGCGTTTGTATAGAAGTGAAGATAGCAATCTACATTATTATTATTATTAGGTACTTTATTGTGTTCTGTATCGATCTTCTGTCTAGATCAGTTCCGTATAAAAGATCCTTGTTCAAAAACTTGAGTATTACCTATAAAATTAAGATAAGATTATCCTACCTCATCTATTAGCCAAAACACCAGTACATACTACGCTGTGCATCGCAAGGATAATCTACTTTACACCTTCTTGGGAGGTCGTAAACTTAGTCGTAGTTTGATTTTCAAATGATTTTGTTGGTAAACGTTCCCCAAAGGTCATGGGGTCATCCTTCACCATCACTTGTCAGACTGTTACATTTTTGGGATTTATGGGTAGATTTTCCTCCCTTAAACTCCCCAAAATCCCCCTTGGGGTGTTCTAAAACGGATTTTAGTGTAAAATGTTTTCGGAAATTCGAGTTTCAAAAATGTTGGAGCAATACCTTCCTTTTCTTTGATAATTCGGTAATAACTAGGAAGTTCGACCCCCCCCCCCTTACCCCACAACCACAAATCCTTATTTCCCAATGGCCACTAACTTTTCGTCATCCTAGGATATCTTGATTTTCAAAATAGTGACACCTCCCGAATTCTGAGGGGGTTGCTCAATAGCTCAATACTAAGGATGAGTTCGAACATGGACGTTTTTGGTGCGAAAAGTGTTTCATCAAAAGAATGCCAAAAGCAAAATCGCTCAGAAACATTGATTTGGCCATGTACAAGTAGGAGTTAAGTAGAAATTCAGTTACAAACGCTCTATATGCAATAGAAAGAATTAAATCATCGCTAAAAAACTTAGGTTAGGAACCCCCCCCCATTCAAAGTCTGGATCCCTGTGTTGGGTAATACATTCCGAAAACGAGAAAGAAATTGGAAGTCCTTAAAATCTGTAAAGCTCTTTGGATTCCAACGATCTCGAACGGTCATCCGCGATGATTTCTCGAATATTCCTCCATGTGACCCGAATGCCAGAGAAATGTGCTAAATGAACCGTAGCCTCACCGCACGTATTCCCCTTCAATTCCGCCTCGACGACCTCTCATCGGTAAACATGTAGTTGGTCCGGACTGGTAATGTATAAGGTGAGGGTTAATGGGTAGTTGACTCGCCGATAGACGAGAGCAGCGTAATGACAACTTACGAGATGAGCGGTTAGGGACGCCCCCCAGACTGCCATAATCGTCAGGTAGCCGGTGGTGACTAATGGGGTAGAAAAACTAGTCATCGCCTGATCTCACTCGAAGGGAAATGAGGACTCGACAAAATACCACAATTGGGTCAGTCGTGTTGAGAGCCAAAACGATGAATTTTCACATGATAATTAATTACACAGGTCAACTCTGATTTCGTAACATGGAAGTGAACCACCATTTAGGGGGTTTTTGGATGCGCTCAATCCGAATCTGACATCAGTTTTTCCCTCACACGTCTAGTTTTCAACATAACACTTTTGTTTAATAATACTGAAGCTTAACATTTCCAAAACAACAAAGTTCCCCCCGAAAATCCAGATATCATGCGCATTTCCGGGATTGGAATGTGGAGTAGACCTAGCAGAGGATTAAGAAATAAGTTAGAATTGGTAGGAAGAACAAGAAGGGAAGGTGAGTTCAGCAAGCATCACATGAAGCTCTGGGCCCCCAATGTAGGCTGAGAATCAGCCTGCTTCTGATACCTTGTTTCGGATACCATTTTTTTATCAACTCTTTTTTGTAATTTTAAATTACTACTACTGTTTCTGAAACGAAATTTGATGGAGAATCCGAATTTGCAATTAGATTTTTCAGATCACTTTTATATTTTAAACTTGTGAAAAATGGGCATTTTAACTGATTTTTTGGATCTTTTTAATGTACATGGAACATGTATTATCCATCACATTTTTGGCCAAACCCGAGCGTCCATCCGTCCATTGCGTTAATATATTTCCGATTTTATAATGATTTCCGCGCATAACCAAACCGTTGCTGCAGAAATTTATCTTCGCCATTTTCGATCATACAAAAATCGTTCACCACTCGTTGGAAACCTCTGGATTTAACGAACATTTTCCTATTCACCACAACTCTGTGACCTACGAACAGCAGAGCAATATACTATGAAGCTGTAATGTGGAATGTCTTTAGGACTTCAACCTGACGGTGCCCAGGCCCCGTATCAGCTAGAACAGGTCCCATCCTTTAGAAATTTAGCCGTAAGCTCAGAAGCTGAACAATCCTCATTCAATTGGATCCACTGGTTCAATTTTAATGTTTTGACTGTTTTTCGCTTATGATACCTAAACAACTTTACCAAGGAGAACCAAAAGACGAATTAAAGAGCATTAGGTAAATCCTTACACCCAACATTAAAATTGGACCAATTTATGGAGTAGGTAGTAATCGACGGCTGACAAACGTCATTTTTCCCATTGTTGGAGGTTTTTTAAGGATTTTTAGGATTTATGAGCGAAGAACAAAAGAAAGTCCAAAAATGTCGACGTTTTCGGGGCACCAAAATTTAAAAGCTCAACCCCTGGAGGGATGCAAACTTGGATTAGTCGTTTTCAAGACTTTCTTAAGGTTTCAGAACGATTTCCAGCTTTCCCCAGGCCACTTCAAGGTCCTTTCATAATGTTACTGGACTGCTAGTGAACGCCACGTATTCGGCTTTGGATAAACAAGAACCTTCCTGTGAGTAATTCACCAACTAAAAATACGAGCTCGTTTTTCTCGTATAGTGGTAATCGCAGAAACGCTCGACACGCGTATTTGTGTTGTATGTGCGTGTAGAAATAACGAGAAGAAAAGTAAGCGTGTAGGTGTCTCTCCTATAGAATCTGGTGATAACCTAATGCGGTGCGAGAGTTTGAGCGGCGGACCAAGAAAATCGCACGTTCAGCTCCCAAAAAGAAGGTGAAAAGCTGCTCGTCCGAATCTACCGAAATCCGTCGGAACAGCACGTAGTCAACGCTGCTCGTTCGTGCGAAAGATCTGACAGAATACGAAGGCGAGTGGAGTGTAATCAGCGCTGAAAGCAGAACCTCAGAAAACAATGGATTTTGGGTGTTCTTCAAGGCGTACCCCCCCCCCCCATCCCGTTGATTGTCAAATTGATTTTCTGATTCTACGTATCTTCAGCCGCAAACCTACCGACGATAACATTTTCATGCCTTTACTTGGGCAAACAACCCCGGAAAGCGACACCAAAACGCATTATATTCACCACTTTTTGGAAAACTCTTGATTTATGTGAACATTGTACACATCTGATGCTACCTACTGATTTCCCCCTCTATACATCCCTGGAGTTACATTTCCGCAGTGTTGGCACTCATGCACGTGCGCCATTGTTTACTAGAATCAAATGATTTCCATTCAAGTCCTAAATTAAAATTAAGAAGAGTACGACTATGTTGCGTAAACAAGCGTAGGTAACCATTTCTTTTCCGATAATGAATAAAGAATAAGCGAGAATGATTCTGAATGTATCTACTGTCAAGATAAAGCTTGTGATACAACTAGACCAGTCACCGCAGTTGTTAGGAGAAGTTTCAGTAAGTATTACTAGCCCAGTCAATGTAGACACACGAATTTTTCATGTTGTTCGGACCCCTAGTGCGTGCCTGAATTTGCAACCCTGACATTTTTGAATCATTTTAGTTTTTGTCCAAAAAGGCAGTTACACAGCCTTGGCAAAGGAATTCTTTCCTTTCTTAAAGTATATAAAATTCCCTACAATTTCAATGGTAGTAGAACACCGTAGACCTAGTAGAACCCGAGATAGGGCTCTAACAAAATATGTTTTCCAAAAAGTTCAAATTTTATGTTACAGTCATTTTTCCAGTATCTCACCGGCCAAACTACTGGTCCTACAAAAAGGTTGTGAGAGAAGGATTTCAAATTAAAATGGTGTTTCTACACCGAAGGGTTTTCTCAAAAACTGGTATTCTGGGACCAACTGATTTGAAATGTGCACGGCGTCAAGAGGTTTTATGCTTTATTTTCTTTAAGATCTTTAAATTCTACGTCAGTGAACCCCAAAACTATCAACAGCAGTTTGGCCACCACACGTGTTGAAAAATTCTGCGAAAATACGTTTATCGGTTTCTTTTGGCTACAGCTCCGAAACTATTCGTCCGATCCAAAATTTGTTTTTTTCGTCTGAAAGCTAGTTAATTTTACTTTCAGACCCCAGATATGAAATGGTAATCAAGTTCCTTAAAATAACCATGCCAGCACGCTAAAAAAAAAACCGTACTGTTGTGAAACTAAACAAATTTTGTTATTGGCCCATTGTCGCTATAACCCCGAAAATGTTTGTCTGATTCTTGAAGCTGGTTGAATTTACTATCACATCTCATATATTAAATTTTTATTCAATCCCGGAAAATACCCACGCAAGCCCACTAAACATGTCAAAATCGTCTTTTTTTGGCCAAAATATGGACATTTAGCGTGCTGGTGTGGGTATTTAAAGGGACTTGATTACCATTTCATATCTGGGGTCTAAAAATAAAATTCTAGCTTTCAGACGGAAAAAAAATTTTTTTTTTGATCGGACGAATAGTTTTTGAGTGACTGACCAAACTTGTTTACGCATAGAAGTGCAACCGCAGAGAAGTACTGCAGGTAAGCTAATTTTTAACGCGTGTGGTGGCCAAACTGCTGGACCGAATTTATGTTTCTGGGATTCATAGACGCACAATTTAACGCTCTTTAAGAATGTAAAGCATAATACTATGATATAAAACTCTTAATGACACCGTGCACATTTCAAGTCAGTTGGGAGTTTTAAGAATTGGAATTTTCGAAGAAAAAGAACCTAATAATACGAGCATTATTACGAGCTTCGTATCATGAGGTTGGCATTTCACTCCATTGTATCGAATTTTCGAAAAAAAGGAAGCTGTTGTTCTCGGTTCAAATTCGAATATTCTAGTCGAATTATCGGAAAAAACTGTAAGTATACCAAATTCTGTTTCAGACCATCCTGAATTGACTGCCAAATACACCAAAAATCATATGTATATATAGTTACCTGAAAGCTAGTTAATTTTACTTTCAGACCCCAGATATGAAATGGTAATCAAGTTCCTTAAATAACCATGCCAGCACGCTAAATCATCAAGTTTTTCTAAATTTACGTACCTAAGTGTTTGCTATAATTTTCATCCTCCTGAACATTCATTCAAGTTCATATAGTTACCTAGGTATATGCTTATATAGAATTGAGATAAAAAATTCAATTTGTACAATAAAATCTGTCTTGGCAATCGAAAGGCTAAGTTCGTAGATGGGCAGAATCGGGCCACTCTAAGGGGGGTTTAGGGGAGTTTTAAGAGGTAGGAGGGGGAATTACCCATAAATTCAAAAAAGTATAGTCTGACGAGTAACACTTCATTTTAAAGGATTTTTATGCTGAAGACGATGGTGAAGTCAGAACTGGAGCACTTCGAAGATGAAGTACCGTGGTTGTTAATTGAGATGTTCTTCGCGGTTCATCTGCTCCAATCGGATAATGGAATGAGATATCGCTCTGACTTCACCATCGTATTCAGTATTGAATGATCTATAAACTGAGGTGTATTCAGTATTGAATGATCTATAAACTCAGGTGTATTCAGTATTGAATGATCTATAAACTGGTGATACTCGGCAAAAAAGGACTAAATTTGTTATAAAACCAGTAAAATTGAAACATTTTACATAAAACGAGTTATTTCTTCGAAAATTCGCTCATAAGGCCATGCTGCATGACTGCAGATTTTTTATGTAGTTGTATGCCAAATTTTTGCATCCTCGAGCGGATCAGCTAGTATAATATGATTATGTTATTTATATAATTATGTTATTCATAACGAAAGAGATCATCACTGAGCAAGTTACTGCCTCCCCCACCAACTCGAAGAGGATCACTTCGTCACCTTCTTGAGAGACCACAGAATATTTGACCGCCAATCACGACCCTAATCCAGTACATCATCTCATTACTCAGTTGTGGGACGCACAAGGGAGTTGTATGCACAAGAGTAACCTGTACAGAAGGTAATTTGTAGGGGGTTTTGGTTTTTAGTTTTCCAAAATCGATTTTAACATTGTTGTGTGTTGACAGCTTTCGAAACTCATCAAATTTTTATTAAAAACTTCAGCGAAGACAATATGAACAATCAGTCTCAATATCCGCCAGTTTGAAACGTTCTTTATGTGAAATAATGCTCACCGGACAGAAGGAACTGAGATCATCCGACTCTGAGATGAAGGAGTTTAGGCGAGGGAGAGTCGTTGTCGACGAGTCTGCGATGATGGACGACTGTTCCACGAGCATCTTCAGCAAATCAACAGCACTTGACAATTAACAGACTACAAACTACCTACTGACGAGACTGACTACCACAGGGTGAAGAGTACGCGGTTAGAAGAGACGAAGGCGGTTCACGTGACGGCAACCCGAACAGCAGAACCGCTGGTAGCGAACTGAGGAGAGACGAACTGAGCCTGAGAGGGGTGAGTAGCGAGAAATGACCGGGGCAGGGTGTTCTGCGCATTGACGTCACCCACGAAAACCCCCATCTACCTGACCCTACCAATTCGTCCACAACGGTTTATTATTAGCTCAGTCGATGTAGTCACAAAAAATCTGCAAATTCTTGGCGCAACGGTTAACGATCTTCTTCGTACAGATCATCCTTCTGTTTAGATCACGAAATGGTGGATTGTGAATTATCATTAATTAATCATAATATTTTAGCCAAAAACTAAAACTATTGCAAAAATTTGTGGGTTACTTGAAACCATGTGCTGTTCGAATCAGCTGAGCCAGTATGAACATTGACCCGGCATGCTGCTGCATGATTCATTCTCATGTTGACGACTTTTGATCTGCTCTAACTTTGAGCCCTCATTGTGAACAAACGGCTTGTCGAACCAAGTTCCGGAATTCTTTTTAAATTAAACTCTATTTAAATATGAACTAAAAACTATACCGTTCCATTTGAATTTTTCAAAATTCGTTTTGAGCCCATTCCCGTAAACCAAATTTTGTAATTTTAGCACAACGCTAACAGGGCAAAGTGCCACGGACTGCGGAAGGACGGATTTTTTTTTAACTCGAATTTCCTAATATACGTGTATTAGACGTAAACCCACAAATTTGGAGGTTTTATTCATTTATTTTTTTCTTGGGCGATCCCCCTTTTTGGTTTATTAACTATGTTAACTATGTTAACTATGTTGATCCCCCTTTTTGGTTTATTAACTATGTTAATAAACCAAAAAGGTAAACTTTGCATATGCGCCTGTATGAAAACCGTGAGCTAACTTCAGAATGGTGCTTCTACGCCCAAAGGATTCATCAAAAACCGGGAAACCGGTATTCTGGACCCAACAGACTTGAATTGTGCACGGCGTCAAGAGGTTTTATATCATAGTATTATGCTTTACTTTCTTTAAGATCTTTAAATTCTACGTCAATGAACCCCAAAACCATTAAACAGCAGTTTAGCCACCACTGGCGTAGAAAAATTGGCTGACCTTCAGTAAGTCGCACTTCTCTATGAAAATTCGTTTATCGGTCCTCAAAATTTGTTTTTTTTCGTCTGAAAGCTAGTTAATTTTACTTTCAGACCTCATATATGAAATGGTAATCAAGTTCCTTAAAATACCCATGCCAGTACGCTAAAAAAAACCCCGTACTGTTGTGAAACCAATTTTTGTTGGCCGATTTTCGCTATAACTCCGAAAATATTTGTCCAATTCAAAATTTCTTTTTTCTTTTTTTTTTTTTTTTCAATAAAAGCTGGTTGCATCTACTACTATCCAACACCATATAAGACATCTCGAATAAACACCGGTAAACACCCACACCTGCACTTTTAGTAACGTTTCCGCTAAGAGGCTACGTAACTGCGTTTTGTGCCAAAGACTAAACTAGTGCAAAACTTTCGCTGTTTTCCGAGTACCACGAAGTTAGCACACGGTTTTCAGGGTTGCAAATTTAAGCACACTCTACCCGCACGGTCCTAACAACATATCGAGGGTCTCACGGCAACTTCCCACATTGTCAACGATCTTGTTTTCCCTCAAGTGATTATAAAACAAATTCGTTCCTCATGAATTCTGGGATATTTATCCTACGACCATCTGTATTGCTTGGATGAGATTATATATAATCGTATAAAGGATAAATATATTTCAACAACACAGCAATAAATTTATTGCGATTTTTTATTCGTCAAAAAACATGGTTGGGGTACCTCGGGACCCCACCTGGTATTTCCCGTAGTCCTAATTTAGATAGCTAATGGTTACCGGGAAGCAATTAATTATATTAGTTTTTGCTTTTCGAGTGCCATAGTTGTGACGATTTTTTTAATGCCAATATTGAGAATTTATTTTTAATTCAAGAATAAACTCAGTTTTAAAATATCTAAAAATTCATTGAACTGGCTTTCCTTTATTCAATGCACTCATTTATTGCATTTATTAACAAAAACTATCTTAAATAACACTCCCCAACAAATAAATATTTTTTGGTAGTTTCTGGGATAAAAATAGCCATATGTTAATTCTGGGTCAAGAAACACGAATATGACAATGAAAATTGTTTATTAGCTCTTGTTCTCAAGGTACAAACAGCTGATTGAAGTTTACTGTAAAAATGTATGTTCCTGCCCGAGAAATTCGGTATACTTATTTCTCGTTTTGTCTTAGTTTACACTTCATCTCCAATAGTAGAGGAGTTGGTTCGAGCGTATTCATGAAAATGTTTCATCTAGATTGCCTATTGTACGTCATATCTGGTGCATCTCTTGTCAAGCAGTAGTTACCTAACTACACTGACATTTGCGTCCATTGCAGAAATATCCTGGTGGAATCTTTCACCGTGCTTATCACTTACAGCTGGATCACTCGTTGCTCTGATGAAAACAAACTGGAGACAGCGTGAAGGCACCAGAAGGGCGCGTGAAATAGCCCAGTGATCCTGAATATTGACATTCTAAAAGAACTTACACTTTGTACAATTGAAGCATTGTTTCATTTTTAATATTTAAGCAATTTTCTAATGCTTCTAGACTAAAACTGGCTTTAAAAACCCACCCTTGTTTAAGAATCTGCCCTCCTTCCCATACCCACCACTCATGAAAATCCTGAAGCCGTCCTTGCTTCCTGGTGAAGGGAATAGCCACTGTCTTTTTAGGATTGACGGGCAGCCCCTCCTCACCACTCCATGCTTCCACGACTCCCAGGGCTGACCACTCCTGAATCGTACTTTGAAACCTCCCTTGGATAAGTATGACTAGGTCATCCGCATATTCCTGACAGTATTAACCTCCGTCATTCAGTGTTTCGACGAGGCTGTCAACGATCAGGTCCCACGGAGCTGTTAGAACTCCCCCCTTGTAGACACCTCCATGCGGTGCTCTAGCACGGTTATCACCCAGTCACGTAGGGTTTTATCATGCCATGACTACCCAATGCTCTAACCAAGGACCCAAATGTGTGCCTAGTTGATGAACGCCCCTTCTACGTCCAGGAAGACTCCAAGCCCTTGGTTTTCTTTCTCGCCAAATGGCGTGGAGCTGTCTCACAACACTTCCCCTTACTACTAATTAGACCAGCATTTCTTTTTCAATGTGTTTTGAACAGATTTTAACGATTTTTGAATACTGTGATAACACGGAAAATGGGGTGAACAATAAAAGTTGACATCTTTAAATAAAAATATATTAATATTTTATCTACTTATATCTACAAACATATAAGTGAATTAGCCAATTTTTTTTTGTTGAAAGTACTTAGGCCTAAACAATGCAATTATGTACAGATGGGAAGTCGTAGAGCTCCAAATGATGATGACCTCCTCCCGGGAATTGCACTATCCCACTAACACTAGCTGTCTGCACTAAAACTACAATATGTTTGTTCAACAGTTTCTCGTCATAATTGAGGATGCGCGTGAGGAAGAGGGTGTGCTTGGCACAGTCATCATTTGTTTCAATCAGTCTGTCGGTTTTGTTGAATAAAAACTTTTCAACGTGATAAATTGGGTAATTATTCATAAAGGCTAACGAGATGAACACCGTTGTCCCTCTGGGTTTCTACAAGAATTTTGAATTTATCCATCTTTCACACAATTTTTTCTTCCCCAATTCAATTAATGTCAAGCGGAGGGGCTTCACGATTCTACTCTTACAGTCGTGCGTACAAAGAACAACCATAATATCAATGGGCCATGAAATTCTTGGGTGCAATTCGCATCTGAATTAGAGAGTCTGATAATCAACTAAATCCCAAGTGGTTTGAACAGACTGTCCATTTCGTGTATTTCGATTTGTCCGTTCTCTTAGTATTTTTTCCAAGGAGCGAAAAACGTTTGAAAATACATTTTATGTCGCAAAAACCCAAATATACTTAACACCATTTGTTATTTTCTAATTATTTAATTTCGTCCAATTACTTTATAAAAAGATCAACCCGGAATCTTTCATTTTAAGGCCAATCAACGAAGAAAACATCAACATCCGCCAAGTATGAGTAGTAATACATACAAGTAATAAATGAATATGTTATAAATCAACTCGGGTATAATCGCGTTGATGTAAAGTTGAGTGCAAAACATTTGACAATGCTTCTCTTCAAGTTATCAATTCGGGGTCAAAAAATATGGTAATCGACTATTTTATAAAATGCATAAAACCGTTGGGTCATGGGCTCTCAACTACTCTCTTAAGTATTAGATTAGAAAACGCATGAGTAGCAGCCGATTTCTTTGCCAGCTGAATACATAGGAACTTGTACAGAATTGACTTTGACGATAAAACTGAACTACGTGTAGAGAGGAAATCCAGTTATCAGGAGAAAATACAATGTTCAAAATGAATGCCTAGCAATGAAAACGTCATTTTTTAATTGGTGGTTTTAAAACCAAGCGAGTGAAAGATGTTGTCATCATGATAATCGTACGCACAGTATAGTTCCTTCAGTTCAAGCTGAACCAGGCGAAGTGGAAGATTATGGAGTCCAGATCCCTGTCACAGGCTGTCTAAAAGACAGAAATTGCACACCTAACGGAACGAAAAGATAGATGCACTACAATGCAAGTTGATGAACAACCCGTTGCAGCAATAGAAGCAGTAAGGTATCTAAAGTCAGCAAAGTGGCTTATAAGGCCGCAAAAGTATTGGCGAACTTGTGCAGACTGATGTCCAATATTGGACGATCATCTGCAGTGAAAAGCAAATTGCTGATGCCATCCTGCCCTATGGAGACGAAGTGTGGGCCGAGGGACTCCAGAAAGAGAACGGAGGCCGTACCGAGAAGAGCACCAAGATCTGCAGCGCATTGAGGACGGCGTCTGGTGCTGCAGCCAACGTCACTGCCAGTGATATTCTGATAGATATATTGACTGATGAACGAGAGCAAATATATCGGCGAAAGCGTACTGTAGACGATGGGACTAGGAAACCAAAGATTGTGATTGCCAATGTGCATGAAGAGGAAGCACGGGATGGGCTGTTACCTGACGCAATTTCTGATCAGATACGGGGTCTGTTTCTGAAGAAGATAGGGAAAGCAACCGTGGCCAGATGTGTAGCCGTTTGGGGGATGAAGACGTCTTCTATGTATGTTCTCACAGGGAGCATCTCAGACAGCAAGAACTGGAGTACTTTTAACACGTACGTCTCTACAGCTCTCAAGGGAAAGGGGACCTAAAAATTAACCTGTTGCTGGTGGGGAGGTGGAAAAACGCCCTATTTTAACAATTCCCATCTTTCTGGTTATTCAAAAGAAGCAGGAAACGGAGAAGGCGTGGGCAGAAGTAGGAGAAGTCGTAAAATTTGGCTCGTTGTGTTGTTGTATACGGTCAGCTGCTGCTCATGACTTCATCTCCACGTACATCAACATCTGCATGATTTGACGAGTACTGCAGTTGTTCTAGTTTCCTCACAAAATTGTGAAGAACGCAAGAATCTATTATGACTGCTGTCACGATCTCAGGATCTCGGATGCTGATAGGACCGTTCGTCATCACTCGACTCTTCCGACATTGGAGGATCGATATCCATGACGACACTGAAAGAAGATTTCAGTTGCTGATGAGCTGCCTCGTGTGTGGTGTCAAGTCACCATTCAGTCTGTAACTGGTCAAAAACCCAAGTTACCAACTGATTTAGTTTATTTCCAGTATCCCCGTGTGCCCAAAGAAACGAGGCGGACAAGGTTAGAAGCAGACTGTCCCGAAGTAATACCCAATGAAAGTACGATCACGGTACCGAAAGAAGCAGGAAAGGGTCCGACACGAAGGATGAGGATACTCAACCTCTGTCAGTCCGGGGAAGAAAAAACAAAAACAGGAGAAAGAAAGTGTTGTTTTAAGATATTTTGAAATGTTATGGAAAATCTCGTGGATCAACCAACACAAATCCTCTATGCGCTCAACTTATGAACCTCTCTCCCGTATTCCACAAGTTGATTCTCTACAGGTAAATATTTGTCAAGATGTCCCGAAATTAGCCAACAACGGATTTCCTCCAAAATAAAAATCGGAAACGTAATTTTCAAACACCAGCATGCGTATTATAATGAAAATAGAAACCGAAAGCTATAAAAACAATTAGTTACCTCAAAACAAATATACCTTATCGAAGACGTACTCTATTTTTGATTTTGGAATATACTATAACATACTTCATACTTCAACCGCCTACCCCTCACAAGTAAGTGTGATGGAGAAAAATCTGAGAGAACTAAAAGCGCGAGAAATGCCCAAATATACAGGCTGGACCATTTGGAGCTCTACCAATCTGAAAATAGTCAAAAACACACCGGATATCTTACAAGTTACATTGGTAGCCATTTTTTTCTTCTCTCATATACCTGGGGCTTTTCAAGTTTCACGACAGTTTCAAGACAGATTTTGAATTCGTCAAGACGAAACTAATATACAGGTATCTTTTGTTAATTAATGTGAACAATATTTGATCGTATGTTAGTCAATAGCTATTCATAAGCTCTTTATATTTAATTTCCTTAGATGAGTTTGTTTACCATACAAGTACAAATAATGTAGTAATGTGGAGCAAAGAAAGAAGGCGTTCCTCTAATACAAAATTAATAAGATATAATAATAAAATCATTATATAGCATTGTTTCAACACATCAAGATATTTTAAATACATGAAATTTTAATAACGGGCAACCGTGACGAACGTGCAGGACTATAAAAGAAAGAGGCGTTCACTGAACATTAAACAAAGGGCTACAGAAAAATAAGTTATAGCGGGAAATTTAGAATTTTTGGACAGAAAAATGCAAAACATGTTCATGCTTGTGTATATTAAGAAATCGACTAACATCATAGTAAGCGTTAGGGATGAGGAAGAACATTTATGGTGCCATCAAATACCCAATACAGAGTTCTGCGTCACAGCTACAATGACAAGCTGGAATACAGAGGAACAGTGTGTTCTTCAGCAGAATCGTCTTGATCGGAGAATTACAATTGAAGACTACAAGGGAAAAACGTGGTAACTCGATTTTTTTCCGAAAATGAGTTAGCGATGGTGTCTCATAGATTTTTGGATGACGGACACGATGGTCAAGTCTTAACCGGGGAAAAAAGGAGTTTAAAAGGCCTTAAACCGCTATTGAAGGACAGACGAGTACCGACGTGCACGAAGAGCCAAGACGTTAAGAGATCTGATCTCTGATCTGAGCCCATCCTCCCATCCCCTGTGATTCCATACGGGATGCGAGCAGATAGAGGGTTAATTCCGAGGGACAATTGGCTCTCCTGAACATTTGGGAACAAGTTAGTTAGACCGTTTTTTCCGGTAGTCTTCATTTATATGTGAGGATACGATGGAATGAGGCGAAAAACTGGTCAAAAACCTACTGAATGGACAATTCATCTGCCTTTTTGGTCATTTTTTGTGCACTTTTGGGTACCCGGAGGTGGGTACTACAGAGTCTGGCACACCATGTAAGTGGATTTTGTGAAAAGCAATAAATTCATTTCGTGTATCTGTCAATACACTGAAACGAAAAAATACCAAAAAAGCAGATTGGCGCGGTG
Source organism: Stenodema calcarata (assembly GCA_963920205.1). NCBI lineage: Eukaryota > Metazoa > Arthropoda > Insecta > Hemiptera > Miridae > Stenodema > Stenodema calcarata. Next base: position 31,009,853 of record OY986049.1, on the reverse strand, counting down.
GTGACGTGCATCCAAAATGTACACTTTGGTTCCGAACTTACCCGTACATAATTGTTACACGGTAGGAATAAGTTCACGTACAAATTTTCTTGTTTTAGTACAGAAAATGGTTTTCCTAAGGAGTCTTTTCTCCACATCATGTCACTAATTGGTTCTTATGGTTCAAACTGACGCACCAAACGCCTCATGTGAACAAGGATTTCCATTTCATCACCCATTTCATTCCCTTTCAAGTACAGTCCGTTGGTACAAAGTTGAAATACTAACAAAACCTACTTTCCCGAGAGTTTTATGAACAGGAGTTACTAAACTGACCCCGACATTGTGATAGAAACATGTTTGGTTATAAAAATGCGAAACTTAGGTCAGCAAAATTAGCTAAATCTCTAGACAAAGCGTGGGAGTTGAGATGGAATGGGTGGTCGTGCAGTTCAACATTCGATCCCTATGTTCAGTCAGGGATCCCGACTTCGGCATAATTAGCTTTGGAGATTAGTGTACAACACAAATTGAAATGAATCTCCACAAGGGGGTAGAGAGGAAGTCTCTCATAACCTGGTAGAATAACCCACATAACCTGGTAGAGAAGACCCACAGCCAAACGCACTACCAAGTCTCGACAGGCCAAGAGGGTTACAAAATAGATGGAAAACATCGACAATACATTGAACAACTCAAGTCCTAATATCTCTGAACAAAGTTTTGAGGAAATAAAGTATTTCCAACCGACACCTATTGGTTCTTCTACACACAAAAGCAAAGTGACATCGAGATGGCAGAAATCACAAAACCCGCACATTCCATGGTCAATTTTGTTGTTTTGATCACGTACTCGTTCCAAGAAGACAAATTAATAATGTGTTTACACTGGTATGTTTTACCAAAATTCGGTTTTGAAGAATCTTTCTTAATTTATAATATTAAGATCAATTCTCCAGTAGAATTGAGAAAGATTGACTCTAAACGTTTTCCAAATATCAAGACCATTCAAGACATAGCCCTCTGGGTGGTGGCTCAAATACTTCATAAATGAATACAGAATGAAACCGTGGAATGTGTCGCGGTGCAGAAAATCGGAGACAGTTGGTACTTACTAGAAGTTCTCTTAAACATCCAACCCACAGGTGAACAATGATGTGATATAGTAACGATTGTCCTGACAGTTCTTTCAAACGAATTGACTTCGTGCAGCCATAACAACGAGATGAAACGATCAAACAGATCTCAAAATGTCAGATGTCAAACCCCAAAAGTCAAGTGAACGCCGTATCGAGGCCAATCACCTTTACATTGAACATTTCATACGTTGATAGTTGACAAAGAAACAGGTTCACTCTTACTTACAACAGTTTTCTTCTTCAGCGGCTATAGTACATAATTATTATATTAGCTCTGTACAAAGTTTGAGATAATACAAACAAAAACACTATTACCTATCATCTTAAAATATGTTTTTGTTTCATAGAATCCACATCATTCATACTTTCATTCGTTTTTAATAAACAAATGTAATTTACAACGTATAAAACAACAACAATTTTCTATAATCCTCGTTAAAATGATATATAAGGGTGATGGTGCCTCTTCTTTATAAAATAATGATAAGAAATGATCCTGGAAGGGATTTCAATTTCCAACGGGTAACTTCAAAAATCAAAGAAAGACATTCACTCACCGGCATAAAAATGATCAACCAGCAAATCTCAGGGCAAAAAGATGATGACGGAACATTTTAGAAAGTTACCAGTGACTAACAGACTTGATAATAAGTTTTCAAAATAAATAAAAATTATCCTACTGCAGGTGTTATGTATCTCATGTTTACATCGAATTCCAATTAAATTTAGTGACTAGTGTTCTCGTCAGTTTATCCTCTGAAAGAGCTGAAATTTGGGATGTATGCAGAGAAATTCACGTTTGAAGTCACAGAGGAGGTATCCGATACCTCGATGAGTCCGTCACTAAAGTTATGTTATAGAGATGCTGAAATGATTAAAATTCGTGTAGGAATTCCAGTGATTAACATTTTTTCATTCATATTTACACTTAATTGCGTACAACTATGGAGCGAATATTGGTTCGGTTAAATCAATGCTGCCGATGAGTGAATATAAATACAATTTATACAAAATCAAGGTACGAGTCATAGGAGAATCTGTCATGAAAATGAAAACGAAGAGAATGGAAGAACATAAAATGGAAGAACGATCGTGGACAAATGTGGGACTGGAGGTAGTCGCCGTTAGCATTGGACAGGATTGTTTTGTGTCACGTGCACTTCTCAATGGAGGAGAGCAGGTTGAGGTAGGAAGCTGGATGGCAACATGCGACAGGATGTAATGAAACAGGATGTAATGTCCACGTCCTGCTTTATCACTAGCGATAAAGGGATCAGAAGCGAAGTGGCCTCAGAATCGCCGTCTTATTCTTAATGGCGGGTAGGTAAGAACAGAGGCATTCACTTTTGAGATAAATTTAGAGAAACGTTGATTGGGATCTGATGTGCCAAATTTCTCAAGGCGAGTGGCAAACAAAGACACGCCAATTACTGAGCTACTAACATCAACAAATCACTCGATACGTTTGAATCAAAGGCGGAGACTTTGAATGCAACAATATAGCGGACAGCAATCAGCAGTAGCCATCTTGAAGAAGGTAATCGTAATTAGCAGTGAATGGTGACACTCGTGTACTTCTCAGGCTAGGGACACAATGCGATGATCAACGCACGTTGTTTTTTCTCCAGCAGAACAGTAGGGTGGGAGGGGAACTATCTCCTCAATGAGTGCAATCAGCTTGACATAGGTACATGAATTGAATCCCAGGTAGACAACGCAACTTGTGGAGCCAGTCCATTCGTTCTTTGCCTTCCCCACTCAACGTCCGTTGAAAATACCCATAGTGTCTCACATCTCTGCACTGCAGACTGCTACCATTGAATTCAGAACTCTCCCATCTATTTCGTGAACGTCACTTTTCCATTATTCTAATTGAAACAATTAACAGTCTACTCCACGTCGCTGATGACCTTCTCCGCCCCCAAACTTATACCCATCGTGTTATGAAAAAGGTGGACCAATCGAAGAATTATCCACATCGATGCGCAGGACAGGCCACATTCTGGCACTCAGTGAATGACTATCTCGACACGCTGCTCTCAACGATCCCAGGAGAGTTTAACGTTTTATTATCGGAAAAAGTCCATTGCTCAATGCAGATCTTTCCATGAATTGAGGACCATGATGAAAAAGGTTATTTCAAGGGAAAATCTTCGTCATTACCAGTGAATGATTAACAGAGATAAGTAGGTATAATACTCTTAAATTAAAACGAAAAACTACAAGCCTTGCAGTAGACCTGACCCTCTCCAATACAAAGCCACCCGATTTCACGATCCCATCAATATCGTATGATCAGCTCAGGTTCCCCCAACTAATCTTTGGATGAATTCATTTCTTTCGTTAGTTAAAAGATAACATGAATGGGAACAAGGGGGAGGGGAGGGGGATAGAAGGGCAAAAAAACATGAGGGCATTTCGAAAACAATCCTTCCTGTATCATTCCAGATGATAATGTTCTCCTCCCTAGAAAACTTTTTGTATCATAACTTACAGCAAACCAAACTTCTTTACACGTGAGGTTTTGCTGCATTATTAAAAAAGAGAAAAAACCAAGTTACACAGCTAAAAATACGCAGAAATAAAGATAAACCTAAATTTTGACTTAACAAATAGGATTTAAACCTATGACATGAAGAGTGCGACAGCGGAAAATAGTCATCATGAACAAACATCCCGATTGCATTAAATGATAATTATTGTTACATTTTATTCTGCTCTATGAAGCAGAAATTGGGTTTGTCCTAATTGTTTCAATATCAAAGACGATCTACGCAGTATCAAATGTAAAAAAAAATTACATTTTTTCTTCTTTTTTCTCTCATCAAATACTTTTTTCTGCAACAACGCTAATTTTTTTTAAAAAATACACGGTCGATACTTACTATAGAATGAAGGCAATGTTGGCACAGGTAAGGGAAGCAATCTGGGGTGGAGTGCTGCTATGAGCTGATGTGGTTGGTGGTCGAGTTGTTTGTGGTGTTGTACGGGTGGTTGGAGTTGCAAAGCATCGTGTAGACATTATCAGCTTTGCTCAAGTTTTCGAAAAAGGGGATGAGGTCCAGCATTTCGGTATCCGTCATGTCGTCAAACCATGAAGCAACAGGCACCTGAAGAAATGTCAATTACCATTGAGGAATCATTAAGATTTGATAATCGCATAGGTAATGAATAATTCATTAATTAATTATTAATGTTGAGTACAACTTGACTCATAGTACTAAACTCCAACTCATTTACAGGACATCCAAGGGTTGAAAAACCCGAAACTCAACCCTGGGTCCTTCAACATCCCACTATTTCCATGGTAATACAGATATAGTGGGGGAAAGATAACTTTTGGTTTTGAAAGGCCTGGGCTCCGCTTGTGGTGGGGCTAGTATAACGGGAGGAATCTCATCGTGGCCGTTATGTTGTCCCGTTTTCAAAAGCCCCCGTGTTATTAGTCAAAATAAGCCCGGGAACGCGTCAGTACGTTGCTGAATGTGTTTGCAGGGGCCGTTCGTTCCACCTAATGCCGATGCGAGTTTCGTTCGGTCATTTTCAGCATCATGATATGTAAGATGGCGCTTTCATTGACTCTATTGTGACTGGGGACAAAACATTGGACTCCAGTGACGTTATTGAATTCATTGGACTCCATTGACAGCAATGGCGTCATTTCCCGTCAGTGGAACATTCAAAGTCCATATTTCAGAGCAGAAGATGGTGGCATCTGTATGTTGGGACAGAAGAGGGGTTTTGTTGATGAATTTTATGGCAGAAGAGGGACATGAGATATCAACCCCTATAACAGACCACCTGAGGATCAATCCCCTTCCATCCAACGAATTTCAGGTCGACTAGCGTGGTACTTCATTGAGACATGATGGTTATAAAAAAATTCGATGGACAGACAAAAATTTGTTCCTTAATGCTACAGCTGCAATCGCAATCCCAGCGTTGCCCCAATTTCGGAAAACTGTTCTTTTTTTTCGTTCCCGCATGAATAAACGGTTTTCCAACAACCAGTACTGAGGAAACCAAAATTTGGTTTGTATTTAATACAAACTCTTGGTCCTGTTGGTTCCCTACTGAGGGTGAGAAAATTGCAAAATAAGGAAGAATGGATTAGACCAAAGAGTGAGAACTCACCGCATTATCTGGATGGAATATATAGGAAGCAGGGGAGTTGTCTACAATCACTACTTTCTGGAGGTCTCGCCCGAGTTTATTTAGATCCTTAACGTAGTTTCCGTGATGAAAGACACACGACTCTCGGAACAACCGACACCTGAACACTCCCCATTGGTCCAAAAGGTCTGCAACTGGGTCAGCATACTGAAAAGAATCAAACGTACATTGAACGATTGGGCAACTTGATTACTAGAACGACATTACTTCTCATCCTAACTAGCACAACCAGATTAGCATAACGTTGTCAAATACGACCCAACTCGGAAGACGTAACGCCACTCCATCAAAATTGAAGACCCAAGAGAGGAATGATTTTAGAGATTGCATCTTTAATCTTTTGAACTACTAGGTACCTTGGGTAAGAAGCACAGATATTAAACAATAATTTTAAAGATGATACGTGAAAATTTACCTTGGCTAAGCTTGCAGTAAATAATATACATTCATACAATTCTCCCATTCTCTGGAGAAAGTCGTCAACATAAGGCCTCTTCAATACGTACACCTGATGAACTGTACCGTCTATTTCAACTGGCACCACGAAATCTGCATTGTTGATTGGCTGAAAATTGAAAGTCGCATTAAATAAATTCGAAATAGCAACCGCAAGCACAAACGTGAGGCATAACAGTGGGACTCTAGAGGTGGAATCTATCGATGAAACTATCAAGAAAATTGCCATCGCCCACCAAGAGCGACTAAGGGGTCATGTCAACATCGAAGCTGTCCATTTGCTGGATGTAAGTGACCTACTGAGAAGATTGAAAAGAAGGAAGCCTCACGAACTAACACAGTGAATGTGAAGTAATGAATAGTTCAACAGTTATCTGACTCAACAATTAACAAGTTCTGTATCTTGTTTCGATTGCTACACGTAGTAAATAAGATCAAAATTAAATTGCTAATAAGTTGTAAACTTGGTGTAATAAAGAATGTTTAAAAAAAAAAAATAAATAAAAAATAACAGTGGGTAACGGAGGAGTTTGGTACCGATAGCGGCTATGACCCGTAAGACAGAGAGCTTTGGCTAACCTGTTTAAAATGACTAGAGGCAGAAGTGGCCTCGAGATGCTCAAGAAAGGCTTGGAATGGTGAAGGAAGACTGAGGATGGTTGAGGACTGCTCAAAAGTACCTTTTGGATCGTTTCTAATGACTAGGGACTAGGGCGCACCTGGCAGGGATGCTCAAGAAATCGTGAACGATGACTGGGGTTGGTCGAGCACAGCTCAAGTATGCCTGAGGGTTGTCTAAATGGACTAGGGGGCGCCCGGTGAGGCTGAATAGGCCTTGAGATGGTCAAAGATTGGAATCATCTAAGGATGGCATGGTGGCGTATAGATACGTGACAAATAATTTGTCACGTATCTATACGCCACCATTATTATTATTATTATCCACAGGTATCTCTGGATAGTTGAGGGGGACTTGAGAAGGTTTGGGAAGGCTTGGGTTAGCTAGGAAGGAATAGGTAGGGCTTGAGGCTGGGGTGTTCTAAATTGTCTGAGCAGAGCTTGAAATGGTCCAGGGCAGCTTGGAAATGTTAAGAATGACTGGGGATGGTTAACGAAATGGTTCATTATTTGGTGCGTACAGTAATCCATCAACATCATAACTGTCCAACTTTAACCTCAAGTGGGACACAAATATAAAGATACTGTAGTTTCGAAATGAACTTACCTTGAATGAACTATGTACGAGGGTTTCGTCCAAATCTATGACCATGCATTTTTTGTGCATGTCCTGGTGACGGACTGGGGGAAGGAGAAACCGAGAGGATCCTGGACTCAGTGGGGGCGAACATTTCCAGTCAGTTCCACCAGGGGCTTTGGATGCCTTCGAGCTGTCACCACCACCAAAACAGCAGAGCAATGTGCGGAGTATCCCACGCCTCCCTTTCTTGCCATCTGCAACTCAAATAAGCAGTAAGTCGTACACTTCTACTGTTTACGGATTAATTTATTATTTTTTTAGAATAAAACAATGGACCATAGGAGTCACCATGGCGGATCTGACAGAGGCTTGGCTGGTACTGTTTCAGCTGAACTAGCATTGAATCCTACCCTCAAGCGAAAATATCTCTGGTATGTAACCTAAAAGGAAAGTCAATGGGCCAGGCCAACAGTGCATTCAAATATTTTCGAAATCGGAACAATATTCCAAGAAATTGTATAAGTTAATCCTAGTTATAAGTTTATATTATCTGTACACTTGGATGTTTTCCACTTTACCATTTCTCTGTGCTATTATAAAGACCTCAGTTTGCTGAAACCACCTAGCAATTCGGGAGCGCTCCTACCATTACCAATTGAAGCACAAATATGAAAGAAATCTGGCCATATCACTCATCTAATAGTTTCCAACCTATTTTCATTTAACCATCTCGGGTTTGAGTGGTGACCATAGGTTAGACAGAGTAAAACCACAACCATTATTCTGACTTCATTTGCTGCCACTATCCTACCCACCAGATATCTTTTCCCTCAAACATTCCCAATCATACACGACATCGAAACAGGGAGATAGATAAAATATTATGGCCCGGAAACCCCAGGCACACGCCATTGCTGTGGCTGAAGAAGCCTTGCAACCAGTTGAGGGTTCTGGCGATCGCGATCCCTAAACCAACCTTTTGGATGAGTACTGAATAGGAAGCTTCAGAACCTTGTTGGCAGGAGTTGACTGAGAAATGTACGACCTCCCCTGTCTAACCAAAGCAGGGTTAAATGAAGAACAAACCCATAACCTGGCACCAATTCTAACCGAAGGATAGGAAACCCAATTCGTTCGAATATTGTGCGTTCATCCATGACCAGGCAAGCGTAAAGTCTTGCAGTGAGGGGTCACGTTATATTACTAGAGTTTGGATTGGAACTTTCCATTCGATGGATTTATTGGAGAAAAAACCACACAAAAAATCCTCTCCAGAGGATAGCCCGCCCCATTTGTATGATAGTAGCTACAAGCATGTTAAAAATAACGAGACAGACCGTCGACCTACTATTTTTTTCCTTTATGAAGGCGATCTGATAACTCAACCCTACCATCTTTGCTCGTATTCAACAAAAGTGGCAACGGTAACTCCTCAACCGATAACTACCGAAAAAACAAATATGAAAAGGGTCACATGTTGAAAAGGGTCACATGTTGAAGTGGGAACGCAAACACACTTGGCTTTAGTAATAATTTGTAATACTGGTAGAATATATAAATAACGAGATATCAACAGAAGATTCGAGAGGTTCGTTAAAGACCAACTTTTGTAAGATTTTGTAAATTTTAAATGATCACTCAGAAGTAGCTTTAGTTATTCGGGAAACAATGGTATCTTACAGAGCTACGTAGTTGCCTTTGAGTGCAGATCACAATTCCATGGAGTTTATTCACATGGATTGTACCAAAAAAGATTAATACAATCATTATTAGTACTAATAATGATTGTATTAATATTTTTTGGTACATTAATACTTAATTTGTAAATTTGGGGAATTGGCAGGTATCTACCCTACGAACTTGTCAATCTTGAAGTTCTTATCAGCTTCATCAATATATTTCGTGTTGCTATTTGAGCAACAACTAAGCTTGGCATAATCAAGTTGAATATAATGTTTCGAATTAACGTGATATGTGACGGATTGGGTATTCCGTATCTCCAGCAAAATATACTACAGTTACAGCTTAAGTACTCTTTAACCTTCTTTAGAAGTAGAGGACCGATCCACTAGACAGCCAACTCTAACAACTCTGTGGCACAGGACTACCAAGACAAAGAATGCGCTGCCATCACAGTTTATCAGAGTGGCGCTACTTTATTTTCCTAGAACATTTCCATTGCACCGAACTTCCTTTGCCTACCAAGTATAAGGTTCAATTTCACGACGCCAAATGACTACTGAAATAATACCGAAATTCTTCCAAGTCATTTCCAGTTATTTACATAAACTTGTGTATGCGCTCTTGACAAATTGTGAGAACATCTTACAACTTTGACTCAAATCATCACACAGCTAAATTTGAGAAGTTACTTCACACTTCACGTTCATTATGAGACTCGTGAGCGTCTAAAAGCTCCCTCAGCTCTTCTGCATACAGTTTTCTTACTTTGACTTTTCTATAATCGTTAGAATAATAAACGACAGAAAATAGAAAGAAACGTGATTCAAAACGTTTTGAGATGGTTACTGAAATATTTTATGCTTCTAAATCTGCAGGGGACTTGTAACAAACTCGCTCATATCTAGACTCAACGAGCCACTAGGCAAAATCCATAACACAGTTATGAACTTGGAAATACACAAAACGAAAGAAAAAAGTACAACTTGTGAACTCCTAAATAATTAATAGGAAATAAAAAATAAATAAATGGAGAGCGAGTCCTGAATTGGTTCACAACACATCCACAACTAGAGGTGGGATTTGATGGAGGGAATCGACCAAAAATTGATGAAGGTGTTCGCCTCTCTTGCCATGCGATAGAGAGGACTGTTGAGTAAATAATTGCGGCCAACAAAAGGCACAAGCGAAGAGCGGGTACAATGCTGTGGAACCTGAATACCGATGGTACCCAGCAATGCACCCCCAGAGGGTCTTCAGGCCGTAGGCACGATGATCAAGCGCATCCAGGGGGTATGCGTTGCGTAAGCCAGGTGCCTTAAAAATGTATGCTGCACGAGCTCTAGGCAGTTGTGTGTGGAAAGGAAGCCATAATCCAACATCGGAAGCACCAGCATCCTGAACAAGTACACTGTCTCACTGTCAGCCTGGGCTGTCTCACGTATTTCCCTTCAGCAAACCCAAGGCTCGATGGTCAACAAAGGTCAGATTTGAGTAAACGAGAATTCCAAGTCCCGCACCACCTCAACCCTCCTCAGTGGTGCCGAGCCAATCGTGTACTGATGGATGCGCGTGAGCGCGAGTACGTCATGACAGCGCATTCCTACTCCAATAGCGAATCCAACCATGATTGCAGTCGCAAAAAATCATAGGTGAGTGATTCTTTAAATGTCATGTAATATAATTACAAGCATGAACAGTCACTTTCGAACTAAAATAGAGACTGAATCGAGGTACCAGTTAGAACACACCTCAAATTAGCGTGGGAGATAAAAACGAAAATGAGAAAGGCCTTCCATACAAAGCCCACCTCCCACATCAATTTCCAAATGTCTAGTATCAGGGCATATTTGAAATGTTGACCTTAGTCATTAACTAACTACCAGACATGACAAGTACGATATTTAAATTTATTTTAATGAAGGAAATTCCGTTTTGGTTGGAGGACGACTTCAGGCACATTGAATATGGCGCAACCTTGAATTCTTTAGAAGCTTTGTAACCAACCGGACATCAGCTACGTAGCATCTTTTCGGAAAACTGCGCCATTTGCGTAGGTACAAATCTCAGGGCGCCAACAGTGATTGTGTACAGACGTTCGCCGCAATCTTATCACTCCTGGGGCAGTTCTTTGTGTTCAACTGACGCATAACTCGATGGTATTTACAACATCAACTGTTAATGGGCAGAATACCGGGTGTCAGGCGAGGTTTGTACCACTGAGAAACTGAATATTATGGAGAGGAAAACTACTACAAAAATAATGGTTTGCAGTAGTGTTTAATAGGAAGAAGCACATTGCCCTCATCAAATAAATTGTTCTCATTTTCTGTGAAGGACAAGATAGCGTGGAGACCGGGAATAATTTCAGGGGATTCTGCTCCAGTCCAAATATGCCAGATCACAGTGAGGGTTGTCTTTATATTTCCATAACAAAAATATTAATAGTTAACCACCGAAATGCAGTACCCATGTCGATCTGAGCAATTGAACCGAATAAGATTGATCACAACAGAATAGGTAAGCCATCAGGGACGATACGATGAGGACGCCAACAGCTTACAAATAAAACAACAATTCACGTTAATATTGATAATTTGCGCTCACCTGTACCACATATTTCTACGTCCCCTCGACGAGGTAACTGAACTGCAAAATAGAAACATTCTTTAATGAGCGTTCGTCCGAACGGGAAAAGACGATAGTGAAGAGAAAATGATGAAGTAAGACAAGCGAGGTGGAAGGAAGGCAGGTAGGTATGTAGAGTTTTACATCGCAATGAAGGCTAGGCCAGGGGTACTCTCCCCCACCGTGAGTGATTGAATATGAATCATCACCTCGGTTCCCGACTCATCTAGCAAATTAGGTCAAATTGCATTACATTCCAGGAAACCACATCACGAACAAACGGTAACTTCTTCAGTAAAAGTGAATAATGACAAAATACCTAGATCTTCAAGTAGACTGAAATACCAGTTACGAGTTGATCGCCCCGAGCAGAGGTGTTTACATTCTACATTTACGACTTTTGAGAACACTACGAATGGAAAGAATTAATAATACTTTGAAACACTGTGACTGATGCACAAAATGAGTTCAAAATTCGAACTAAATCCAAATTTAGAGGTGAAAAATAGGATAGTGGTGAGGAATATGAATGAGCGATCCCATCAAATGTTTTCAAAACGAAACGGCAACTTACCCCTTTCAGACGAGTTATTTCCTAGTTGCTCTTCATCGCACGACACCTGAGTGATGATGGACGTTGCGTCCATTTAAACATTTGCTCAGTATCTGTTACTGAAAGCCTAATTTGGGAAAAATAAAGGGAATTAAATTAGAAATACGGAAAAACTTGATGGCAAGATGGCAGACCACTGTTGTGGTAACCTACAGGGCCAGTCCACGGCTGCCTCGATAACCACTCCCATAACCACTTTACCCAAAACCTCATGACCTCGACTGTTGCTTGTCCTCGGCTTTGCCATGGATACTATAACCTGACTCCGAGTTTGGTTCAGCCGTTGGCGGCGTTCCGAGCTTCATCGGCACAAACGACTTGGTGACTCCATAAATTTTATAAACTTAAATTTTACATTAAATTACCTCCACGATTGTACGTCTACGTTAATGTAAAAATAAATATTATTTCCACATTAATGTATACGTTCAATCGTGGAGGGACTTCATAAAACAACTAATACCTGATATGTACTTCATTGGGCCCCAATCACATTTCTCCTGTTCCTTCTTCGTTTCATCCTGTTATTAAAGCCTTATTATCGATTGTTGACCTAAACATATTATATTATAATAATTTGGCAGTTGGACAATTTCAATAGAACAGATGAAATGCCAGCCAGATGTTAGTAACTAGCAGGTATTTTCGATGGGTGAATATTGGAAAGATGATAGGTTCAAATGGTTTCAAAGTAAAGTTGAGACTATTTCATGATAGAAATTTTCCAATTTGTATAAACCGACTCCCATCGATCCCAGAGGAATTAATGCAGAAAATTCGTTGATATTGCAAACTAATTTATTTAATTCGTGGATTTTTAGTTGTACCTACCTACACCGGCAATAATTGGAGAAATGCAATCCTGTTAGCACCCATATCCCTACTCGTATTACTCCTGTATGTTGCGATATCAGCGCTGACTAGCGGCAATCAGTGTTGCATTGCATTTTGTTCAACTGTCGTTCGTTTGTCGATGTGAATTTCACATTGTGAAACTCAATTTCTTCATAAATTCCGTAGTTATTACAGAAATTATCGTCAATTCCCTTCTTATCTTAGACACATAACGTATCTTGTAGACCTGTGTCCGCTCGCGCTCCTTTGAGTCACACTTGGGCTCGCGGTTGGGCAAGCTGCCGCAGATCCCTAATTATTCTTTTTTTTTTCTTCAATCCACTAGCACGATAGTAACGGAATTTGGTGGGTGGACTAGATAGTATGTATAGATATACATATAAAACAACGGGTTTTGAGCAACAAAAACTCCAATATAAATATAAAATAGCTACAATTCAATACAAATAACTTAGATAAACAACTTCCTTTCATAGAGTACAAAACAGTTTAGGTATGTGATAATTTTCAGTACTTTTATCTCCGTTTTGACTGGAATAATTCCAGTCAAAATTTGTACTAGTCAAGATTTTTCGACAGTCTTTATTCGATAAATTACCGATGATATAATTATAATTCGACAACATTGATTTTGTCAACGTACAGTAAAATAGGGTACAGCCATCAAGTTTCCATAATCGGGTAGATATCAAACTAGATCAGCCTTTCTTATAATAACATCTTGAGCCACGAACTAATTTATTTAATTCGTGGATTTTTAGTTGTACCTACCTACACCGGCAATAATTGGAGAAATGCAATCCTGTTAGCACCCATATCCCTACTCGTATTACTCCTGTATGTTGCGATATCAGCGCTGACTACAGGAGTAAAACATACTAGAAATACGAAATAATAAATCAGAACATTATAAACCACTTAGATAAATTAGAACATTATAAATCACTTATAGATAAGAACTTTTAATACCTACATAAAAGGCAGTTTGTTGAACATATCAAAATGAAGTAGACCTACTATCGTCAATATACCTGTATCGTCAATCATCTTTCCTAATTTCTTGAGGTTCGTAGACTGGATCTTCTATTTCAAAGGCTATTGGTTCCCTCTCCATTTCACCAAGGATTCAAATGATATCATCTGGACTATGATAACGATCCCTTGTCAAAACAAAACCCAACACTTGGTTAGTTCTGCGACAGATAAAATCTTCCAAGAGTTAAAACATAAACACAGAAATGTAAACTAGTTAGAAGACGGTAAACTGCAGAAGCCCCCACAATCTTATCAAAACTAATTAGTAGTTATAAAATACTAATACCACGATACACATACTGAAAATAGCAAACATTTGCTGCACTCCCGCTCGTGTGCGGCGATTTGCCGACGTTTGGAGGGCTATTGGATGAGCGACGTGGTACCTACACTGTCACCTTGCTGAGCAGTCCCCAACTAGATGCTTGCCCATTTCAGGAGATAATTTGAGCGCTGCTTTTCAACTGCTAGACGCAGGTTAATAGTGGAAAACTAAAGTCGACTAAAAAAAAACTAAACTAAAAAACTCCATAGCCAAAAACTGTGAGCATTTTGAACCGGTGTTACTATTTCCTGGACGACTCCAATGGCTCATTATTGAAAATAAACCAAAAAGAGGGGAAGTCGTGAATCCAAATCCACCTATGAATATCTTGTTGTACTCTCTAATCCCAAGACGGATAAAATATTTTGTAGACACAATAGGATTCAGTCACATTCACAAGGATGGTAGTTTTTTTTTCAGTTGGACTTCCATTTTAATAGTTATAAATAGAGCATTGAAATTACCTACAGATTTACTTATCTTATCTCTTAACAATTTGGTCATCTGAAATTTGAGATGAAATAATTTGAACCCTTCAGATTGAAGACCATTCCAGGTATTCATTATCATTCAGCGTATTTTTATGTTCATTATTAATAATTAGTGCTACAGATGTTGGCAGCACGGGGCTTGTAATCCGTGGGATTTGTCATCTCACTGTTCTCACCATAATTTCTTATAACGCTTTTGATACCAAGCAAATAATAGGATGAGGGCAAAGGAGTTCGAACAGACTTAGTACACGAAAACAAAATACCATTTCTTCTTTTATAATAAAATATATAAACATATTATTCACCAATTCATCAGTTTATCTACATAGTTACGTAAAAGGTTTCTCTAGTCAACTAAAGTTTGGAAGCCTCAGGGTAAAATTGACGTGTATCAACGAGGACACGAATTTGTTACTTTCTTCTTCAAGGGCATGATACTTATAACAAAGATAGGGACGAGGAGGAGGGATGGGGGGGGGTTCTGTAATTAACATGAAATAAAACCAATTAGGATACGATTGTTGCAGTCTAAGCGAGTAAAAACCCGTTTGATTTAAAACTCTTTGGATTAAATCACTTGTTCTTAACAGCAACAGATCTACGGAGGGCGCGTCCACAAAACATGCCGGTCATGAATATCATCCCGATGAAAGTAAGGGCGACGACTATGAAGTACTTTCTAGCTGGGGAATGAGAGACAGTGCCGTAGAGTTCGCTCAAATTTTCTACCTGAGAACATTAAACAACACCCAGTTTCAATATTTCTATAATACAACAGCTGAAACAAAACTTTTTTGGTTATGAGCAAAAATCCATTTCAATCCAAAGATCATCGTATGAAAGGCCGTTCTGTAAACCAGGTTAACAAGTTCATGTATGTGACTTTAAGGTCTTTAGTCCTCGTCAGCTTTTTTTAAAATCCCTTTTATTGTTGTACTACAAGACCCCAAGTATCCTGAGCAGCCAAAGCTATGTGTATCCCACTCGTTTTAGACTTGAAGGTAATGTAATTAACCCCAAACCAACTCTCTCACTTACAACTAGAAGCCCCCAATATATATTGTATATCCTTCACAAGACCCTCACTACAGATTTGAAATCCCCAACATCCTTTTCTCGACCTGTTTATAGGAATACAATTTGTGATTGGTTGATCAAACTTGGGTTAGATAAATGCGAGGAGGCTGTAAATAGTATTTATACATAGGAAATATCAATGTATTCTGTAGGCATCACACATATTATATTAGTGCGTTGTATCAATAACAAGTTGTACAGAAGTAGTATTTTATTTTTTATTAGTAATGTTAATGTTTGACAGCAATTCTTGCTAGGTAGTTCAGGCATTGCCTTTAGCCTAGCAATAAGTTGTAATATAGTATGTTTTGTTTATATATACCTATACAATTGTGAAATGTACAACTAAATAAATAAATAAATAAATAAACAATTCACATACAGCGACGGCAAGATCCATATTTGCGAAGTTGAGGCCTAATTAGTATAGCATGAATGGCAGCGATCTCTCAACTGAACCGGTAAGGACAGGGTAGGGTCGTTCCAGCACGAGGTTTTACGGTCCCGGTACAGCAGTACCGACACAGCCCTCATTTACGTTCAGTATTCTCCGGAGATATTACTGGACCAGATTGCCCTCCTACGACGTCTTGGGGTTTATGTTCTCATCATTCAAATACTACATCAACGTCTGGATGTAATAAATGGAAAACATATAGCGACCTAAAGGAAGGTGAGCTTCTTCCCAAATTACCTACGAAAACTTACTGTGAAACTCTGAACTGCATGGAGAAGAGATGAAAAGAATGGAAATTGCGTAAATCTTTCGAAAAAAAAGAGAAAAACTGGGGCCTAAACAGAGATTGCGCAAATCTGAAAGAAAAATAAAAAAAAGTTGCCAACGAAAATGGCACATAATACACAGACATAGTACAGAATGTCTTTTGAATAACAATCGCTGTTTTCGGAGAAATGCACTTGTTTGAATTGTAAACGACAATAGCGTTTGTCAAACGAACCCTGAACCGTTCAGAATTTAGACAGTCAGATATCGACCAGGCAAAAAACCGAGGAACTTTCGCGCGTTTTTCAGTTTTTCGCTTAATAGCTAGAAAAGTACGCATCCTACAGAAAATGTCCCTCGTTTCTTTTTTAACGAGCATAAAATTTCGCGTCGCATGGCGTTTCAAACTGTAGGGCTGTTTGCTCTACCAACGGGAAGATCAGGGATGAAATGACAAGGCAGTCGTTTTAACTTCGATGGCTGATATATATATTTACAGATGATTGTGCGCGTTATGAAATGTCGATGTGTACAGGTTAATGAATAGATGAACGATTGTAGAAAAATACAGGTTTACGTAGAGTGAATGCACTTGAACACACGAGGGGTTACTACACTGAGGAGACTTGAGTCACAGAGTAGGTCGGGTACAAACAGTTATCAGTTAGATCGAAAGTGATGCGTTTGAACGTGATGCGAGTGAATGTGTTGGTTGACAGATCGTTGGTTGACTGAACCGCGTTGGTTGAATCAACCGCGTTGGTTGACTCAACCGCGTTGGTTGACTCAATGAATTTGGCAGACTGAACGATGACTGAGCGGTGGACTGCACGCATTTGGCAGTGCTCAGGGATTTTATAACCCAGGTATGCAACGGGACGTGACGTTCAACAACCTCAAGGTGGTTGAACTGGCAGTGAAAGGAAATTTTATGAGGAAGCGTATTTTATTTTTGTTATTTTATTATTTGTTTTCGCGGTGTGAGGCTACGGCCGAACACAAACTTTGAAATCGGTTCAGCCGCAATCGTCCGTCAAAGATATGTGATTTTGACCAACTTTGATAAAAAGTTCTAACGTTTGTAGATTTCCAACAACTTTGGAAGATTTTTCAGTCGGAGCAGTCATTTTCGACCTACAGGCGTTAGAAGTTGAGGGTTGTCAACTTTTCAGCGTAACAAACGTTAAAACTTTTTATCGAAGTTGGTCAAAATCACATATCTTTGACGGACGATTGCGGCTGAACCGATTTCAAAGTTTGAAACGCCATCCGACGCGAAATTTGACGCTCATCAAAAAAGAAACGAGTGACATTTTCTGTAGGATGGGTACTTTTCAAGTAATATACGAAAAACTGAAGAAATTTCGCGGTATTTTGCCCCCCGTAAAGAGCTCAAGGTTCTCGTATTCGAAAACTCTGCGAACATACCTACCCTCTACCATCCCCAAACAATCGCTCAAATTAACTTTGGAATTGAGTCGAGCACAACCTGATTTTTCGTAACAGGCTCAAGCTTAAAAAATCAGTGGCTAAAGCTAGGGATGGGATATCGAGGGCTCGATATCGATATCGGTATCGATATTGACATCGGAAGAGTGGTATCGATACCAGGTAGATATCGGCTTCATAATATCGATATCAACCGATATATATCGATATCGGTTATAAAAACTCCTACTTCGTTTTTTTTAATTTCACCTACTTATTTTAATTTTATTTCCTTTTCTCCGAACATTTTTGCACTTGCAGTTCCTACCTAAGATACCAACTGGTCAATAATTTACCGTGGACAAAGTAGGTGATTCCATGGTAGAATAAATACGAAGAACTTGGAAATACGAAGTGGTTCAAAGTAGTGACATCTAGTGTTGATACCTACCTACAGCCTATTGGTTCAAAATTCCTTTCTAAAAAAAAAAAATTCTTCTGATTATTTTTCGGTCAGATCTTTATTTGTATTTATTTATTCATTTATTTTTTGTTCCCGCCTTGATAGGAAAGTTAAATTATACACATGAATATGTAATACGGAATTTTTATTTCAATATGTTTCTAAACGAAAATTGGACAGAATACAAGAACGGCAACATCATAAAAGAATTACAGGTAAATTTCGGGATTCAAAAAAAGAAGCGCTCATAGAGGCTCTCCAGGAAAAGTAACTTGGAGAGAGTTTCCCCCTTCAGCCTGTTCCGGTCCGTGGTGAGAATATTCCCGGCCCTTGAAAATAGCCTCTCTGATGGTACTGAGGTTGAGGCTGACTTCATGGTCAATTTAAGTTTTAATTTCAACAGGGGCTCAACACAACACAAAAACGCGGATACTTTTTAGCCAACAACAGCACGGAAACGGAATGATGCCCACAAGAAGAACTTCGCGGTTCGCCAGTGAAAGATAACAGTGAATCACACACAGTTTGTGATATCGACCCGATATCGGTTGTCAGAATATCGATATATCGATATTATCGCCAGTGCTGATATCGATATCAGAATATCGGATATCGGTCGCTAGATATCGATATTTCGATACTATCGGATATCGATATCCCATCCCTAGCTAAAGCATGTTTTTTTTTTTTTTTTGTGAATGGGGTCTGGGCATTATTTTTTTTTTCCCAGAATTTTTATTGATAGAGAATCACTTCAAAAACGTAAAAATGGGAACCATTCGTCAAAATTGGTTTACTCTTATTTTTGTCATTTTCATGTCGTTCATATGGCACATAACTCAAAAACCGTTACGAAAATTGACTACGAAAATTGTCCCAAATGAGTTTCTGACGATTTCCGCGTACAACCGAGTCGTTGCTAGGGGAATAGTACTTCGTCATTTGTCATCGGACAAAAACCGTTCACCATTCGGTGGAAACTAGAATAGTACTCTAGAATAGTTATAGAACTAGAATAGTATTCTAAGAATGTATTCCAAGAATGTATTCTAAGAATACATTCCTCTCACTCGGTTGTCGCCCTTCGAAAAGCTGACTTTGACATGCGCATGACTTGATACGAAGTTTGTTTGCACACAACATGAAAATGTCTCAATGAGTTGCAGACTCGTATGCAAGCGTTTACTTTGGCGTTCGACGACGTACGGTTTTATTATCTATAAATATATTATATTTTTAGTCTTTATAGTCTTTATTTCAAGTCCTTATAACTCTATAAGTATAATAATATTATTATACTTATATTATAATATACTCAATATATTATAATATAATATATTATAGAGTCTTCGTATATTATAGAGTCTGATGTTCTAACTTGTCATAATTTTTACTACGACAATGAAAACTCGTACAATGAAAATATATCCCCCTCCTATAAATCAATCGAAGTATTAGAGGTGGGTCGCATAACTAGAAACTGTTATGAATAACAGGTTATTTTGAAATACCGAACTAACCGTTATTCAATTTATAAAATAACAGTTTTATAAGGTTTTATTTATAAAAGGTTTTATAAAATATTAAATATTTTAAAAGTATTTATAAAAGGTTTTATAAAATAACAGTTATAAAACCACCTAAAATTTTGTTTTGCTTCTACCTATATTGCGGCTATTCTAGCCTCACAATCACAATAAATTGTCACTCCCATACTGTCGACAGCTGATGAAGAAACTTCAGTGATCCTTCATCATGTTCGTCTTTTGTTCGAACGTTCGTATTAATTACAAATTTTGTAGATTACAAATTGTAATCGAAAATCGAAACGTTATCGCGTCAGAGCATCGGTTATATTACAGTGGTTATTCCGTTATTCGAAGTTTTTCAGTTATTTAGTTATTTTGCAGGTTACGTTTTTTTCGGTTATGCGTTATGTTGAGGCGATAACCGGATAACTCGTTTTTCTGGCTGTAGCTGTACTCAGGTAAGGTTCTCGATTTCTTTTCGGTTATTCTATTTCATTAATATTTTCCGTACTCCCGGCCATCACAGTTATTTTGATACTCGACCGTTTTTTCGTAGTTTCGGTTTTTTTTTTCAATCTCCTGGCCGTATACGTAGGTAGTTACTCAAATATTTTGTGAATGTTAATGTTTCAAAGTTTTTCCATTTTTTCAGTCTACTCCTGGCAGTACCAAACAGTACTCAAATAACCACTTCTTATTGGGCTCAAACTTCAATTGCAGGTAATTTGGTACCTAATTTCATTAATATTTTCCGTACTCCAGGCCATCACAGATATTATGATATTCGAGAGAAGTGGTGTGCTCGGAATAACCTGACAACCGAAAAATAGCGAGAAACGGAAAAAAACTAGCATGTAGGAAGTAACTGAAAAATGAAACAGATATTTTTGTAGGTTAGCAGGAAAGAAATAACGGTTATTTTGTAACAGACAAAAATAACGGTTACTTTATCCGTTATGGAAAAGTAGCAATAACGCCCACCACGGTGGCACCACCACGAAGTATCGATGTTTTTTGGACATCGATACCCATCCCTAGTTTGAGTTGTAGATTGTTTGAAGCACCTGGTAACGGGATCGCCTACTGAAGTGTGAGCGAATCACACTTCAGGAACGATCAAAAGTGCGCCTCGCACAGTGCTGGAGGAGGGTGGAAAATGCAGTAAGGAGTGGAAGGGTCTAGTCACAATCGTTTGCTCATAGACGTGAGAAGGTCGAGTACGAAGGATTGCTTTTAATCGATCAGCAGCAAAAACAAACAGCCCTATACTATTAAAATCGCATTTCCATCATCTCAAATATGATAAAAAGACGTAGGTATATAATTGAAAGCATGAGACTAGATTTACCCAAACCATCTACACATCTGCAGCGTTTCCTAACTTGATGAACGCACTTGACAAGTATCAGTCCTGCGCTCTGTCGGTATTATGCAAAACTAATTGGTAATCTAATAATGTATAATACCGACAGAGAGCAGCACTGATACGGTTTGTGACGTCGAGATCAAGAGTGGGCCCCATCAGAGAGACAAACCTACTCGTACCAGACGCCAAACTTGAATATTTCTCATCAAGGTTTTCCCTCGTGTTATATAAGTACATTTAAGCCACTTATTTGTACCACTCATTAGTAGTTTTCTCTATACTTGAGCTAATACTGCCACTATGATAGCAAGATGTGAGACCGTCCCTGCATTTAAATTTAAATTGATAGACGAAACTGGTCTGAAAAATATTGGCGTTGATGGTTTTTCTTGTGAATTGTTCAAAAATCATTTGCGCTCCCTATGCAGTCCTATCATGCACGTTATTAATACTATTGTTCTTACACGTTTCCTGAAGCTTTCAAAGTCGCTATGGTAGTGCCATTGTTCAAGGGGGGGAATGCGCTAGACTTTATAAATTGTCGTTCCATATCACTCATTAATGTAATTTCCAAATTTATCGAACTTACCGCTGGATCAAAAAGCAGCTTTATCTTGAAAAATACAATCTATTATCAGACAGGCAGTTTGGATTTCGCAAAGGGCTTGGAGTGCTTGAGGCTCTTTTTCTGTGAGGTTCCTCAACAGAATTGAGGAATTCCCATTGAAAGGGAGAGTTTACCTTTTTGCTGAAGACAACGCTATTTTGTGTTTAGATGATGATTGGGACGACTTGTTTGCTCAAGTTAACCATGACATAAAGCCTCGATTCAGAGTTTACTGAGTTTCGGTATATTGATATGGGGAGGTATATATTTCGGTCTCATCGATATTTATGGGTAGAAAAAAATAATCATGTTCATAAAAACCGCGCGATGACGTCAGAACGGCTGAAGCATCTGATTGGTCGGGGTGCACCTGTAACACGAGAGATGGACGAGGGGGCCCGACGGGTGACGTCACATGTGAGCACGGTTTACGTCCGAGTTTCAAATCAATCAGATTTCAATTGTGATTATCGATCTCTGTGGTGTTCTCTTTTACGTGGAAACTGGTTTTTACGTGCAATAGCAGCTCAATTAACATAATGAATTGGTTTTTTTTTTCAATTTTAATTTCTCATGCGCATTTGGCAGTAAGCTCAAA
Organism: Stenodema calcarata; assembly: GCA_963920205.1. Lineage (NCBI taxonomy): Eukaryota > Metazoa > Arthropoda > Insecta > Hemiptera > Miridae > Stenodema > Stenodema calcarata. The sequence goes on along the minus strand of OY986049.1, from coordinate 30,987,486 downwards.
ACAAATAGTGGAAAGGAAAGAGGGCTTGCTTTTTGCTAGTTTTCTTGCATTTTCTGCCCTTCAGGCCAACAACATCTTTTTTTAATCGAGTAGGCAGTATTATCTGTGGTGACCACAGCAAGGGATGTCCCAAAAATACTTCCTGCAAGCAAAAATATGATATAAAGGAAATATAATAATTATGGTTTTACCCTGCGTTGCGGTTGGAGCTTGTACATTTCGATTCTCTCTTTCAGCAGCGATTGGCACTTGTACTGAAGTCTTGCTCGATCTTTTTCGTATGTTTTAATTAGACAGTCGAGTTCTGTTAAAAAAAAAAAAAAAAAAAAAAATCAACATTTCATGTAAACAACAGGCATGTCATTCTATTTTGTTACAAAAAGGAACAAGACACCTCAAAAGAGCGGATTGTTTATCTCCTCACTTAGGCCAGTCCTCCACTGGAAGCGTTTTCGAGCGACTAAGCGTTTTCGTCCGTATACCGACTAATCCCATAAGCTTAAAACGTATTAGAGGTCCTCCACTGCAAGCTACATGAGCGACGCGACTCGCGCGTTTTGAGGCGACGAGCGACTGATCCCATCCGGATGGGATCGGTCGCCTGTCTTCGAGCGACCTGGCTTCCCCCTCCCATGTGTTCTCGGCGTCAGAGTCACACTGAGGCGTTCTGCTGGTGAGATCGTGTCCCTGAAGTTGGACGATTTGGTGATAGAAGCTTGTATAGCATTCAAGATGTAATCGTACGTTTGTAGGTCCATCCTATAATTTCGAAACTTCTCCGAATCTCCTTTCAGCTCGTCGTGTAGGTGGTTGAATTCTCCCAAACTTTGCCTCCTTGTCAATATTGGGTTCATCCAGAACATTCGTCGTTTCCTTCTCATCCGAACGAAATTTACGAGAGCATTATCCAGCAAATAATAACTATCTATGTCGTCCATTGTGTAGACTTCTCCAAAAATAAATGCAGTCCACTACACACCACCACAGACTTCGCGCGACTAAGTCGCCTCCAATGGAGGAGCTCAGTCGCGTCCCAGTCGCCTCGCGGGAATCGCCTGCAATCGCCTTGTCCCTTGAATACGCTTCCAGTGGAGGGCCAGGCTTATGTTTAGGAGCAAGTACGACTACATTCTGTTACACAAGGAAGAAATGTACTCACTTCTGCCGGCCCCGACTGCAATATGGGTGCAGTGAGTTTCGATGTCCACAGAACACGCAGAATACAAGAGAGGGTCAGCAGATATGTCTGCCTTGGCCTCGTTCACCAGCTCAATGATTTCGTCTTTGCACACGTCATTGGTGATCTGGTGGTTTAGGAGAGCCTCCTTCAAACACTCTTCCACGTGTCCTTTGTCGATTTTTTCATTTTCGTTGGTACAAAGAGTCTTGATCTAAAATAATTAACAGTTAAACAGATCAAGTTAGTACACTAACATCTGATTTGAGATGTACGGTTCAATGAAACTTTTTGCTACTGAATATTGTGAAACATTACCTACATCTAGCAATATTTCATCTCATAATAATTAATTTCTGTCCAAGGTAGGTTTTTATCAAAACCTAGCCCGTGTTTGCAGCGGGACCACTGTAATCACTGGGTTTCACTTGCACTACAGAAGATCGAGGGAGGTAGCGGAATTTCGTTCCGGTTCTATGCTCCTCCAGAAGTCAAACAAATTGTGTAGCTGGATATTATATTCAATAATTAAATTGTTTCCGTAATTTTGTGGATCTCTCTATTTTACTATTTCTCACCTCAGCACTGCACACGTGGGACAGAAGCGGGTTCAATTTGTAGTTCAATGCAGCTTCCTTGAGAAAATTAACAACTTCTTTTTCACAAACGGCAGTCAATTTTCCTTTTCGGAAGTTCACCTACAACAGACATTTCAAAATGTACTAAAAGTACATTCGTTGTGGTTTCTCGAGCAGTAAATTACTACTGCAAATACCTTGAGGCAGTTGATGACCTTCCCTTCCAGCTCCTTGTCATCTCTCTGAAGAGCGACAACTTTGAAGCATAGACTTGAAATATCACTTCGACAAGACCTCTGGAGATTCGGATCAAATCTGTAGTCAGACGATTGCTCGATCATTCGACGAACAACGACTTCGCGACAGTTGAAGTCGAAGTCTTCAAAATATTTGTATTTCTGGAATACGAAAGGCATTCATTGAGAATGTTAAGTTTGAGGAGAAGAGTATACTAATTAGTAATAATGACTGTTTATAATAAGAAACGTTGATTTGCTCACTTTCAAGCACGTCAGGGGTTGTTGATTTGTTAAATTCGAGCAATACTTGTCTAACATGGGTCTACAAGCATTGAGAAGGGTGTAATCCGTGAAGCTATCTGAGAGTTCTTGCCGCTCGACAAAGAAAATCCTTCGACGGCAATTATCTTCCAAATCTCTTTTGTTGCTAACCAGACACTCCAAGATCTGAATAAAACAGTAGTTTAATAAAATATACATACAACATAATATTATTATGTTGATCTCTGATTAAGAGATCAAGATGGATGTATCGGAATATACGATATTTATAATGATCAAGCAATACCAGGGGCGAATACAGACTTTGATTCGGCGGTCATGCGGTTCATAACCTAACCTAACATGTTTTATTTATTTGGCATTATACAGCCATGTCTGTTTTGTTGATACATTGTTAGTTACACTATATAATATATAGTGTATAATATATATAACATATTATGTCGGCTATGAAGTCCGATTTGTTGGTTGGTATCATATACAGTGTAGCTGGTAACTAGTGGGGGTTTATGGTCCCAGCGCTCACTTGTAAGAACTTGAATTGATTTTTTATATTATAGGGCTCATTTGCGCTCTTATTATTAGTATATATCGATCTGTCATCATTATGCATCTCAAGTCGAGGGGTAGTTCGCCTGTTTCGGCCAGTAAAACATCAGAGTTGTTTGAAGGATTCACTGGCATCGACTGAATTTCTACTAAACTCCTACTTGTACAAGGCCAAATCAATTTTTTTAAGAGATTTTGCTTTTTGCATTGTTTTGATAAAAACTTTTACTTTTGCATGCCAAAAACGTAAATGTTTGAGCTCAGCCTTAGTACGAACCTATTGAGCAACCGAGATAACCTGCCAAAAATTTAGAGGCCATTGCCCAATAAGGCCCAGCCGCTCAGCTTGCATAGTTCGCCACTCAGCAATACAGTAGATAGATTTGAGGTACACAATGAAATAAAATCTTACCCTTCCGTTTCCTGGAGCAACGCCAGAACAAAACTTGACTATGTCTCGAAAGCAATCGACTTTGAGTTTGGTGTTGAGCTCAACCGTTTCCCTTTGCTGAAGAAGTTGAATCCTCAGTTGCTGGTGACAGTCTTTGGAGACGTGCTGTTTTTGATCCTTGAGAGTGTCATTGCGAATCACCTCGCTCAAACAACGGACGACCTCAGCTTTTTCCTTGGCACCAGGGCAGAATCGACTAACGTACACTTTACAGGCTTTCTAGAACAGTTGATTAGTAGGATATGTCAATTAGTTCACGGCAAATAATTATATGTTATTGTTACGACTTGGATAACTGCTTTGATCAATACTCACTTTGAATTTGAATGTGAAATGGTAGTCTTTCAAGCTAATTAGCTGTTGGTGTTCAATGGCAGCTTTACACTTGAAGTGAACTTTCATGAGAGGATCGTTCTTCTTCTCAATCAAACAGTCGAGATAGTCTTGATTTTTGCTGCGCTCCGGCTGCTCAACAACAACAACAAAAAAAAAAAAAAAAAAAAAAAATGCATGGACACAGTCAAGACTCAGAGGATCAAATCCGTAGAGATTGAAGAAAGGAACGAAGAGGTTAGTTTTTTAACGGCAGTTTTAACTCACCCTGCAAAGCTCGCTGATGACTTGATTGCAGTTGGAATAGATGATAGGGTTCAATTCCATGAATTCGGCTTGGAGTTCAGTAAAATTGTATACTGCCATGGCACAATTGGATTTTAATCTGGAAAAACAAATCGCGACTTATAGAAATGCAGTGAAGATTTACAATCGTAAGTCCCAAAATGGGATAGCTAAGGTAAGCATGGTATCTCCCCTTGGTTGCTTTTATTGGGGCTCTAAGATCAGTTGGAATATCCACTCCAGCCCTCCACCTAAGGGCTAATACGAAGATGATTATTATATTTCGATACCTTAATGCACAAAGGGAATATGTTGTTAATAATTTATTATGGACATATTCCCTTTGTGAAGTAAGGTATCGATTTATTCATTGTCTCACTAGGACTTTCGACTTGACCCTAACTCTAGCTCCAGCACTCTTAATTCGACTCCCAGTCAAACCTTTTCATCTTGTTCTTTTTCTAATGGCCAATAAGTGAGAAGAATTTATTATAATTTAATAGTGGCCGTTTTGACCAATTTTAACCATACTTATATACTTGGCATATATGCCAAATGTCAAAAACAGTCATTTTGGAACATCAGACATCTTTAGTCCAGATTATTTTAAAACGATTTCCTGATTTCCCCAGGCCACTCACTAGAGACTTTTCGCAGCCCCTTCAGAGTCGGGTGCCGACTCTGAAGTAGCTGCGAAAAGACTCTAATGACGTTATACTGAACTAGCCATGGAAATCGATTTTCCATCTCCAGGTCCTCGGCCACCACAATCTGTACAGTAAACATTCTCTCTTACTTTTCCAGGTTATTTTGCAGGCAGTAAACTTCCTCTCCTTTGCCAGTATTGTCAGAACATCGTGATGCCAAATCATCTATGCAAGCTAACTCGATATTGGGGTGCATGTCCACATCAAGAGCCCTCTGCCTCATAACCCGCCGGACTTCTCTGCTACATGCTGCGTCCAACTGAAAACGAGTGTACTTAGTGTTACCTACGAATAAAAAATTTCTAAAATAAAGGCATTGATGCGCTCTCCACGCACTACAGTATTAAAGGAAAATGTGGAATTAGGAATTCCGCTTTCGAATGGAACAGAACTGACCTCATCAATCATGCCGAAAAGACAAGGAAGTACGAAGGTTCGTTTAGTTGAGAAAGAGCCTGAGTTAAGTTTACTTCCACAGAACGCAGCGGCAGGCTCGCGACAGGCTTTAAACAGTGACGGGTCCAGTCTGAAGTTTCTTGCCAAGAAGTATTGAATTTGTTTTAAGGAATTCTCGCAATCCTTGGTCATCATTTCGGTCCCAATTTTCTCGAATAAGCAGTTCATCATCCTAAAGAAATCATAAAGCTGCATGATAGAGAGTCGGACGACATCTTGACAATACATTTAAGTTATCTGTAGAGTCTTATTTGGAGTAATTGAATAGAAGCTTACTTTGTATCATCGTGGAGTAAGGCATTGCACCCGACAACAGCTACACTCTGACATGATTTCCAAACCACTGGATCCGCTCTCCAGTCTTCAATTATGTCAGTCTTCTCTACAAGGTTTTCCAACTGACACAAACAATAAAATATTTGGGTTACTGCAGTCCGTAAATGAACGCTATGATACTTGGGTATCAAAGACTTGAGCGTTGGTAGTAACATATTGTATAACGTAGGCACTTAATTTCATTACTTGAGTACCCTCACACACTGCTATGCGTTTTCCACGTTTATTGGGTTGGTTTTCTAAAATTCCACCAAGCGGAACCTACCAGAACCTTCATAGGGTTACTAAATTCCAGTCATTTTGGGGCTACGCAGCATCAAACAGGATTTAAATGAATGAATGATTGAATATATATTTATTGCCACTTTTTATAGTACCTATTTTACAAAATAATTACCTTATATTATATAATTTAACAAAAGTTCACAACAACATATATCTACAGTGCACAAACATAATAAATTAATGGAATATTAAATACAACTATTATAAATATATTATAAATTTTATAACAATCTAGGAACATCTAGTGGACGAAACCGCGTAGCTCGGCTAGTGTGCGGTCCGTTCTTGGTTAGCCGTACTGTATTTTTAAATCGTTATTGAATGTATTAAAGTGGTCTCAATTGTGTAAGTGTAAGTTTATTTTTACTAGTATTGTCATTTTAATTATTATCATTATTTATTTATTTTGTTTTATTTATTCATTTTTTCTTTTACTTTCTATTATATTGTATAGTATGAGTTGATTAGCTTTGAGTGGAATAGGTCTTCATTTATATGTGAGAAGTGTGCATCAATATTTCTAGAGATTATTTTAGGAGTTAATTTGAATTTAAGTTGGTTGTGGTAGAAGTTGAAGAAATTGTTAACCACAATGAGAGTTTTGTAAAATGGTGCTGACATGGGATTAATAATAGGATTAATAGATAATTAATCTCATCATGATCAATATTAACATTCATTCCAGAAGAATCAGTGGAGTATTGGTTTTGATGGGAGGATATCATCAGGCCGATCAGTGAATACTAATCGAGTAATCACCTGATCACAAATAATATCCGGGCATGGGTCCATCCAGAGGAAACTGAGGGAGGAAATCCAAGCAGACCCAACACTGGGTACGCCTAGTGATGAAATACCACCTCACTACCGCTTCAGAAGAAAATTCCACATCCTCTTTCCCAAAAGGGAGGCGTGGAAAAAATCCAGATTCCAGTGCCTGCTCAATCTGGTGCACAGACGGCCACCCAGTAATAACATCAAGGAATGTGATTGACTGCAAGAATGCACAAGAGAACGTATCAAACAAGAATAACCTCAACTTGGTATAGGTGCCGGGGCATTCAGGACTGAAGGGGAATGAAGAGGCGGATACATTGGCCAAAAAAAGGGTCAGAGACCATCAACATTGGACCCGGACCCTACTGTGGGGTGTCCAAAAGCCTCAGGAAAAGCACCATAAAGGCTGCTGTCAGAAACTCAAGCCTCATGGAATAGATCCACAAACCAGAGTTTCATAAGAGAACCATGCAGCTATGGCTGAGGAAACCGGTAGGCCTACTGACTGGACACTCCAAAAGCATCTCTCCAGGGTTTCTGTTCCTGGGTAATGAAAAACCTGATCCAGAAAACTACGCGATAAATCTCAATAACTCTGAAAGTTGTTAAAACAACTGGAGCTCACAGAGGAGCTCTAATTACAGGGGGTCTTCGATTATAGTAAGCCTCCCAATATCTAATCGTATCTTATCTTACTAAATGAAACTAAAGCACAATAAAATTTGAAATGTACCTCATCCAGACACTTGGGAGTAATTTTATTCTTCCTTCGGATTTTAGCGTGGTCCATAAGACAGTGGATGGTCTTTCCTCCGAGCTCAACTTTCTTGCAAAATTTGCTGATGTCTTTGGAACATTGTGTGACAAGTTCTGGAGAAAGGCGGTAATCTGCTAGAAGGAGCCTTCGGTGGGTGAGCATCTCGTCCCTGCACTTAGCTCCAACCATGATGCCTGCAAAACAGAGGTACCCAAATTAATGGTTGATTAGCCGATTTGGACGAATGTTGTGACTCCTATCGCGTGAATCTACCGACCCAGGACTGTATTTTCAGTCGGAAACCGCCGACTTTCAAAGTCAATCACGTGTAATTATCTGTGGTTATTGACTGCTCGTTAAATTTCAACGTCCGAACTCATATCAACCCCGGGGCAGTACACGGATGTACAAAAGATGTTCAAAGGTCTCCTGCCCAAAAAGAATTCAGCAACGCGACAGATATCTGAATGTACACTACGCCACGTCGTCGGGCTGAATTGCGTAGTTTGGCCGATGTGACGTTATAATTCTAAACAAATCAGGTACGTAATAACCTAATTAATGACAAAAATGTCAACTACAAGTCAAGTTGTCAATGACGACGTCAGGCTAGCCTGGTCAGGCTACCAGCTGGTCAGTAACAGTGTAATACAGATGCTCAGGTCGTAACGACGACGCCTCCTTGTCTTTGTACTACAAACATTATACACAAGTTGTAGTCGCAACAACGTCACAAAACTGTAGCTGTAGTGATCATTTCTCGTAACCGACTTGTCTTGTTCTAATATCATGCAGTCGTCACGAAATAATATAATATTATGATGGAAGTTTTATTACTGGACGCAAATCGCTACCTGATCCAACCCTAGGATGAATGGCTAACCAAACCACTCACTATCCCCTCAATGTATGCTCACTGGTTGAGTGGCATTGATATAAGCAGCAATTAGTTTAGCAGGTGATTACCATATCGAGTTGCGTTTTCCAAGCACGTCAAAATTTGAGCTAGTCGTATATCCCGGTCTTCAGACACGGCTTTCCTGCATCGGTTACTCCTAATGTCTTCTTTGCAAGCACGAACGAGACCGCGGCTGACCTGGTAGTCCTGGGCCATGAGCTTCTCACGCCTCAACAGTTCTGCAGAACACTAATAAAAAATTAAAAGGAGGATGTATTTGACATCATCAAGAATCGCCAATAGATACAATGATAGTTTGATAGATGCAAATAATAAGCTCACCTGAGATGAAAATCCAACTTCATTTTTGTGCTGAAAGAGACATTCGTAAGATTGGCCAGGAAACAAATTATTGTCCTGGCAGAACCGGAGGCGTTCGTCCGTGCAGGCTCTGAACAAGGCCCGATCCAACTTGACGTTCTCACCTTGTATTTCAGAAAGCCGAAGCACCTCAGACTGACACGCTTTGGTAAGGTTCAGTAGCTGATTTTGCAAACACGTTAAAGCACCCTGCACAGAGAATAGAAAGTTAGGAAGGAGTTTAACCCAATCAGTGCTAGTGGGAACATTGGTTCCCATCCAGTGTTACCCACCTTACTGAAGAGGTAATCGCCTCTTGCTCTAAATCGATGTTTCCAATACTATCGTCTCGTGTTTAGTTAGTCAAACTGATGCGTAGAACCATTATTACCTAGTTTCTCGTAATGGGAACGTATGTCTCCGTCAGTAACCGAGCTTTGGACCAGTATGCGAACCCCGCAAAACAGAACGAAAATTCTCATGCATCATGCTGCGCCATGCTCCTTCCCCTAAACCGTAGGTACGAAAACTCAGAATTTCTTTGCCCTTAGCGAATGGTGGCACTTTCAGAATGAGGCACTCGCAGAAACACTTAGCTTAGCACTAGTGGGAAGCCATCGGAAACATGGCCGGAAATGAGAAACTCGGTATCAGTGAAACGCTATGAAAACTAGGCACACCAGCCGAAAGCTAATGAAAAAACCTAATAGCATTGAAGCCTTATAGAAGGTAATAACTTCGTGATAGCTCTAAAGGTATGCGTCCCCGCTCATAAAAAATAAGTTCCCACCAGCGCGCGAGACCCTGGTTCTGGTTGTCAGCATTGAATAGGTTAAACAAAGAAGGGGGTGGCGGATAATGATTATATCTACTGAGGCAAAATCTGTCATATCTAGCCACTACTGTTCATGAGCCAATTAGTACGCAATACAGATATAGAAACTTACATCAGCTGATTTGGACGAACAGTTCGTCTTCAAAATGTCGTTATTGCAGTCTTTGATGAGTGTCAGAAAACTTATTCTAGTGACGAAATCTACGCAAGGTTTTTCTTCGAGGGATGGGATGTTTTCAGTGAAACATTTCAGGAGCTTTTCCGATTGATGTACAGAGGGACAAGACGTTAGGTGATCAATCATCAGCTTCTCGGTTCGACAGTATGGATCCAGGAGTGATAAAGTCCCTTTGTAGTCCAGCACCCTGGAGATAAGATTCCATACTTGGCGGCGGCAACTACTGTTCAACTGTTCTCTACCTTCAGGTTGATCCTGAAAATATTACAGAACAATAGAGATTAGATTAGTAGGCATTAGGTTGTCAGTTGTTATTTATAATGAAGTGACAAATTATCCTCCAATGATATCAGTGGTCATATCAGGTAAGTAGGTAGGTAAATCGTGTTCTTCATGTTCAGGATGGCCACAATTCTGCGGAAGTTCACTTGATCATAGTTCGACTATAAAAATGGTAATTTCGTCAAAAATATAGGTTAAAAAAAACAATGCCTAAAAATGGTATGTGCAACGTTTCACGTTGGAGGGCAACTATCTTTAAACACCTACAAGCCAAAATCGTGCATTCCAGTTTCATTGTGTCACTGTAATGAAACCTTCGTTGTCTCACTGCAATGAAACCTTCATTGTCTCAGTGTTACATGGAATGAATTAATGCACATTGAACGAATAGAGCATTTCGTAGCTTAATCCTTGGATTTGTATTCGTGTTTCTAACTCAGGGTAAAAATGTAACCGTAACATAGTATTGACTTGTCATCAATTAATCGAGTGGTTATCATAATATTATTTCATAACATTATTATTATCATTTTTTTTTTCCCTTCCCCCCATTATTATTAATGGCTGGGGGGAATGAAATGCATTTCAGATGAAACGATGAATACACGATTTTCGTGAGAGGGACCACGGAAGTCGTGTAATTTGTACTTGTACTTGTGTAATGACATGTACTTGTACTTCATGAGCCGGTGGTAATGGGCCCTGTACAGATTACACGACTTCCGTAGCTTTGGAAAAACAAAGCACCCACAGGCCGATGTATTACCAATAAATTTTATGGGCACAAATAAAAACTTGCTCACCGAGAAATTGACACACTCCACCACGTCTAAATCATTGCTCCCTGCCTTCAACTGAGGGCATAACTTCCTCAGCTGAGAACACTCAGGAAAGCCCAGCAACTCGCTGTCGGAACCCACAAGAGCCGCCCGTCTGTCACGGGAAGACCCCAAAACGTCGATGCCATTGTCTCCGAAAACATGTTCACTTCCTACGTAGCTCGCAGAGCCAAAGTAACTACAGAAAACTTGAAAAACTCCTAGTGCTGATAATATGTACATAATCAAAGTGAGAAATGGATGGCTGTAACGTGAGATAAAGAATCAATGAAAGTACATCATTACGACCAAATCCCAGCTCAGTCTTAGCACCAATATTATAGAAGTAACTAGCGTATCTTCAAGTTAGTTGTCTTTCCACACAAGTGGACGGCGATTCACCAACCAGCTAATTAGAAATTAAATCGCCCAACGGCACCATTTCTCACCGTAAAAACAAACCTCACGGAAGGTTTCGAAATGACAGGTTATGGTGAGATGTTGTCGATGGTCTTGTACATGGATCCGTGGAAGAAGGAGTTCGGGAGATCTGGTACTAGAGCCTACCACGAGAGATATGGAACACCCCACAGAGATATGGAAAAAATAATCATAAAACATAATAAAGAGAAAGATTTTGGGAGAGGGAAATCAGAGAGAGAAGAAAATAAACAAACCCAGTAGGGGGAAATCCTCTTAGGTGTCCCTACTGTATGTTCTCATAGAGTGCATACCAAAATAGTATCGGTCAAGAAACATTTCCACGGCGTGTGCCCCACACAAAAAAGAAAAAAATTTATTCATAAACAACTCTGTTAGGTAAGTTTTTGTCTGGTTTTTTCAGTTTGGTAGGAGAGAAAAGAACCCCCTGATATAACCTTCATTATGCACAATATCTTCTTTGTGACATGCTCCATAGCGCGGGAAATTTTCTGATAACTGAGATAAGACCAATGTTTGTGCTTACCGATTGTGGTTCTCTTTGTAATACGGTATCATTATCTCTTTGTGTTTTCACTGAAAACTTTTCAGTACTTCTATCACTATTCAACGTAAGTTAGCGATCCACAATAAATGTATTCAGTCGATGGAAAGCTAACCGGGAGCAACGTTGTATGATTGTTCATCTTAGTTAAGGTAAAAATTACTGTTACTATTGTGTATGTTTTTGAATTTCGTTTCAATTACTGAACGATCAACGAGATAACTATAATTGAAGGTAGGTATCAGTTATCCACGATGACGGAAAAATAGGAGTTAGCACATAACTCGACGGTTTATGAGCTCAAACCGATGTTCATTCAACAAAATCAGAAACCATCAGTTGGTTTCTGATTTTGTTGAATGAACATCGGTTACTGATATTAAATAGGTTTATACTAAAGTTTAGTGTTTGGCTACTTCAAATCTACATTTTAGGCAGGTGATATACTTGTGCGTATAAAACCAGCAGTGGCTCCTTAAATTCATTGTAACTCATTAGGATTCTGTCATTGTTCTTTAATGGTTTCCTTCATCGATCATTAATATTATTATACTCTTGCAGTTCAAGTGATTTGGACCTGAAATCGCCAGAAGATGGATTTCACTCGCGTGAGTCGACGAAGTACGAGAATTCATTTCGAGGGTTTGCAAAAGTACCCGCATGATTTACAACTATATCAAGACTTTCCCGCATTCACGATATCAATTGACGAATTAGAGCAATCCATGGCTGAAAGATTGTGTGGTAAGTTGATTGCATTTATGTAAACAATCTGTAGATTTTTCTTTCTTGCGTGGAATCGTCCAGTATCAATTAAAGCCTGGTTCAAACGACGCCAGTTGGGAGTCAACTAACTAGGCCAAGTGAAAAAATAGAACGTGGGTCTCATTCACATTGCATCAAATCTGAAAAGTACAATTGGATAATAATTTCATTCACGTTATGATGTTGTGATATTCCTTTCTTTTTAATAGCCATTCAAAACAGCTCAATGTGCTTTTACAGGGTGCGGAAAAACACATTGAGCGGTTTTGAATGGCTATTAAAAAGAAATAAAAACCTACCACTGTTTCCGATGCCCAACTATCAATAGTAAACCCTTTGAACGTCGACGCTAAAACGTCTATGTTTGAAAAGCATCCACATTGATGTTTATCCCTCAGGACCTCAAGGCATAATTCGAAATATTGCTCTCAGACTGACAGTCTTTAAGAAACTGAGAGCGGACCACATTCTAGCAGTTATTAGGTTTTGTTGAACCACTGTGGAAAGTTTCATGGTGGAGAGTAACGCTGGGATACGGTTTTTGGGTGAAACGCAAAAGGATTTACAACGCAACTGAGTGCCATTCCAATATCGCATTCACCCAAGTATGTCATTATTCCATGGTTTTCCACGTTTTCCAGTTCTGCAGACTTTGGAAGAAGTGGGAACCCGTGGCATGAAAGTGGGAACCGAAGATTGGAGGAAGGCTGTCATAGATGATCTCAAGAAACACAATCTAAGAGGGTTTTGCAAATTGGTGAGATTGATATGGATAGTTTTCATGTTTCAGCATTTATATGAAGCTCCTGGCACTGAATGTGGGACCATGACAACCACATGCTATCACATTCACACCTCGTCTTATTCAACCACCCAAACTGACGTTTCTTACTCTTCTAGCTGACGGCAACATCATTGGGGAGTGATGTTGAAGATTTTAAAATGCGGCGTCGGGATCACATGTCCCATTACATGTTGAGAGTGAGCTATTCAGAGTCTGAGGACAAGCGGAGATGGTTCATTGCCAGGGAGGTCGAACTTTTCCGCCTCAGATGGTTGTACCTGCCAGAAGCCAAAAGAACGGAATTTTTAACTTTAAACAACCTTACATTTGACAAGGTGCGCTCATTTATTAATTAATAAAATTGTGATTCTATTGACTCTCACGGGTTCTGTACATTGATCAAAATATATCGTGGAATTGTTGATAACACAATGCTGCATGAATTTCTATGTTTAGTTCTAAACATACGGTTCTACGTTAGAATTTTTCGTCTATCACGCACAGTTTTGGTGCCATAACAGACTCGTCAATATGACTTGCCGAGAGCTGAAATTGGGAGGTCGCTCCCATTATGTTGGCTGACCTGCCAACTGGGAAGGATTGAACTGCCTAAACGGCTGTAGATGTTAAAGGGTTCATTAAAATAAACCAAAGAGTGATTCATTTGTTTCTGCGCTTAGTCTTCATCATAATATTATGATGAATTCTTCCCGTCGATCCTACACATTTGAACAGTCTAAATGTATTTTCTTACATTTGTTAGTGCTTCGTGGCTTTCAAAGCAGTGACACTGAAGGAGATGAAGCCTGTCGATGATCAATCTCCAAAACTGTTTACACAAGGTGAACTGAACGACCTGGTGAGGGATCTGTATCTCCCAAAGTTCTTGGATCAAAACTGAAGTCCAAAAATTTATTGGCTTCAGGTGTTAGGTTTGCTTGGTATCGCCACCGTAAACAGGAGCTCGTTTTACAAAGAGAAACATCCCATGGTTTTCTGCTGTTTAAAGACTCGTCCAAGGCAAGTTAGAAAGGGATCCTTCTCCATTATGTCAATAGATTCGCGTCAATTCCTATTGCTCATAATGTCCACATGAAAGCAGTAGCGGATTCACAGTCATGACCCCCTTCCCCCGAGAGCCAGAAATCGGCAATATTTTTCTGAGCGTAGCCCAGCCTTTATTGCCCAATGACTACAATGGCAGGATATCTCGATTTTCAACATAGTGACACCTCCCAAATTTCGAGGGGGTTGCTCAATAGGTCCCTACTAATGCTGAGTTCGAACATGAACATATTCGGCGAAAATTCTAGGAAATTGCAGAACAAAATCGCTATTTAAAAAAAAAAAATATGTTACAAACACCAGTTAGATTTCAGACATCGTTCAAACAAAATTAAAATGCAGCATTGTGTAATTACAATATGCCAACAGTATGAAATGGCAAATCTTTAATAATATTCAATATCATCATCAGTATTGGAGCAGCGTTTATTGTATTCAGTTTTCATATGATTGATTTATTTCGATAATATCTGATACAATACGATCATTCCTAATTGTTCAAGGCTGACGATGAAGAGAAGCGAACTGCAGTGAAACTGTCATATGGTTTCATGACAGTGGGTCAAGAGTATTATCTCATACCTGTATGGAAAGTTATTGATCTGGTAAGGTCAAGAAAAGTGTTCATTCACAAAGGCACAGCTTATATTACGAATGACGATATCATATCTGTTCTTCTAGCAACTTACCGTGCTACCCTGGCCCAAGCTTTGGTTGTGAGTAAAACCATGAATTACTCGTATTCGTGACTAGAGAAATCACACTATTACTTGTATTGTGTATCCCGTTGATGTATATAGAAATTCACAAGTGGCATTCGTTTTATATTTCTTTAAATTCCAGTACACGAGCCGAAGGTTACACATTTTGGATGATGACCCTAGAATTTTAGGTCTGGTCAAAGGAGCTGGGAAGAGCACACGAGAGGTGGATTACACCAACTTTGTGAATAAAGAAAAAGTCGATATCCGCCAATTGGACACCGTAAGTTGAGCATCTTGTCGAAATCTTACGAAATTGCTCCTTTTTGTATTGTTGGAGGAACAAGCTAGACACACTTTTAGCTCAAAACCATTATTTTACCCAGCCCATTATTGTCCTTAAGCGTCGAAATGAGAATTGCATAGTGGTTAACGAAGAGTTTAGGTTAAGAAGTCTAACCCTCAGTTTAATTTTATTCAGTTGGCTGAAATCTCCTACCCGCTGTGCATGAGGCGAATGCACCAGAGGCTGAAAACTGCTCATCATTTGAAACATTTCGCTCGCCTGCAGTACGGCCTTTTCCTAAAAGGGATCGGCGTCTCATTGGAAGATGCCCTGAAGTTTTGGCGAACAGAATTTTGTAAACAAATGGACCCTGAGAAGGTAATTATAGGCCAGTAAAATTAGATCATAATATATATTATAAGGGGTTCTCTTTCTCAAGAATTCCGAACAAGCTGGAAACCAATTAAATACTTCCAGATGAGCCTAAATAAGAGTAATCTGAGCTTGCTCGCACACATATTGAGAGCGAAACTTTTGGCAGCCTAAAAGTATTTTAAAATGACATCAAATTTGAACGCCTAAACTCGAGTGTCTTCACTCCACAAATATTACAGAAACCAGCCAGATCATCGTATCACCCCAAGTGTCGTTAATCGATTCAAAGGATGAGAAAATCAAAACTTTCTTATGAGCCCCAATCTTTCTGCTAATATAGCTAACATGGTGTTGAGATATCGAGTTTCTGGTTTAGGTCGGTGTATAATATTTCGTATGCTTCCCTACTTTTGTCATTATTTGCATCATGGCGATATTGGGGATGGAAAACACTTGGTTATTTACAAGGTGTTTGATTGTAAATGGTAAAGTAGCTAGACGCTGTGTCAGACGTTTGGCTCATTGCTGTACTGATTCTTTAGTTTCAATTGATTTTCAGTTTGAAAAGTCCTACTCGTATAATATAAGGCACGCTTATGGAAGGGAAGGCAAGAGAGCTAACTACGCCCCTCAAAATTGTATGCAGATCATTAACTCTCCAGTATCAGCTGGTCAGTTTCACGGGTGCCCTTTCAAGATATTCGATTCGCCTACACTGATTAAATCTCTGCAGAGCAGCGGATTTTCCATGATGGGTAATTAATTTTTCCTTTACTGATTTTTCCTGATTCCTTTTTCTTTACTGTTCAAAGGCCATTTTCCCAGTCAAGATCCGGCTGTTGTCATTATAAACAGTCAGCTTTATAAACAGTGTCCATCTCTACTAAGGTAATTTGAGAAAATGTCACAACAATTCGTGAAATGGAGGATGAGTAAAGTGCGGGCAAGATTTAGACGCTTCAGGGTGCAAAGGGATTCACCCCAAATCCCCAGGTCACAAGCAACTGAAACTGGATTGATTGAGTGCCTATCAATTCTGAGAGAAGGCAACATTGAAGACTTGATTGTTTTCTGTGAGAATATAATCAACTGCTTTTTGTTTGGTTCGATAATGATGGCATTATCACTAAGCCCAAACAAGAACACACTTCGATCGTCAACCACAAATAAATGGCACTTTGATCTGTTGAATAACAGCGGTATATCCAAGATAAAAAATGCAAGAGTACCTTTGGGATCCATTATCGAACCCTGTGGAACACCACAGTAATTGCCATTGGGGGAGAAACGAATTAGGTTCGGTTGGACAAAAACGAATTAATCGTACTTAACAGGTGTGCTGTCGAATCCAAAAAAGAAGAGAAGTTTAAAAAGTAGTGACTCTTTATTGATTATTGATCCTTACGGAAGACCAGTAGTACAATGCATGCACAAAGACTAAATTGTAATTAATAATATTAGTTCAAGTTCATTGCTGCGAAAATTAGTTCAAGAAATCATACTGCTGGATTGAAACTTTCTTCTTCTTTCAGCTCAGCATGAAATCAGCGATCTGGCCAAGAGAGGCCACTACCAACTTGCCTGCAGCTCATATTTCTCTCACAGTCACGTTGGTGCGGAACAACTTCTTGTCGCTCATCCCAACCTCTACTACGATGAAAGCCAGAAAACATTGACGAACAAACTGGTGAAGAAAGAAGAAAAGGGTTAGTCCGATCTGTGCAGCCCTCGTATTACCCCATTGGAACTCGAACCTCCCATCTATAGCTTTTATTTGAGTTTTTCAATCAAATTCATGTGCTGTTAGAGTTACTTGTTTGTTTTCGTTATGTATGAAACACCATTGAACCGCCAGTCTGTGGAAGCATGCGAATTTTTA
Source organism: Stenodema calcarata (assembly GCA_963920205.1). Lineage (NCBI taxonomy): Eukaryota > Metazoa > Arthropoda > Insecta > Hemiptera > Miridae > Stenodema > Stenodema calcarata. The sequence continues at coordinate 30,970,063 of OY986049.1, read as the reverse complement.
AATTTTGTTTCACATTGAAAATGTATATTTTACTAATTTGCAGGTTTCTGAATTAACCTTTCAAGTTGATCAGAGTTGATATGTAGGGGTGGGTACTGACAGCCAATATTTTGGCCTTCCTCTCTCTCTTTAAAAAAATTTAAACTTTAAAATTAAACTTGTTAACAAACCAGGGAGCGTCTACAAGGCTCTGTTTTGGAAAGTGTGCAAACGTCTCACCCGCGACCCCACCCTAATCATGGCTGCCGTACTCCCAAATCTGTCTGATTAGAAGCTTTAAACCACTCATTCATTCGCCATGCGAATAACTCATCAATCAATGCATTTTTTTCATTTGGTGAAATTTATTGTAGATATAATAATAATCAGTTATCTTACTGAGCGGTTATATTGCAGAGAAATTTCTCATGATTGTTTCAGGTGTAGCAACTTCAGCTGTAAAACCAACCACAACCAAAGTGAAAAGCGTTGCTCCGGACTCGGATGTTTGGGAGGATATGGACCTTTCCAATGTGCCATTGTGATATTATTGTGTCAATCAATTGATTTTTGTCCGTGACAAGTATTCGAATTTATTCAATGAGTAAAACTCAATGATCCATTGATGTTTGTTTTTATACATTTTTTGCTCTCGTTTTCTGTAAATGTCAAAAATAGAAACCGTGTCTGTTCCCGCTATGCTTTCAGCAGTATATTGTTGGGAAAATGCCAATGGAATTGGAAAACTGTGAATCTCCTTTAATCAACCAAGAAGATTAGTAGTAAACTCCAATAATTCAAAATAGGACAATCAACTTTTTCGTGCGTCTAGCAACACAATGTCATAATATGGGGAAATGCAAAGTCGTACACGCTGACCGAACGTTCCCCTTGAGGCTCTTTATCCGGAAAACTACGTTGTTCAGCCTCTTCACAATGACGTAAGGCCCTTCCCAGGGGCATTGCGCCCCTTAACCCTTTCATGGGTTATGCAACCATACACATCCTTCCTCATAGACCTTGAGTTGCTCGCGACATACATATAGATTAGTTGGACAGAGAGTATAATATACTCGTCATATTATGACGAGTTCTCTTTGTCCAACTAATATGTATGTGAACTGTGGTTCGGGGGATGTGTTTTTTTTCAATTTTCGAGATTTATTTTTCATCCAGAGTGCTTAGCAGCGCATTGCTCATCACGTGGACCCCAACCTCTCCTCAAATTGCTCATAAACGCAACAGGAATAAGCTCATGGCACTAATACTAAGTAATTTCAGACGAATCATACTGCACGTTGTTATAGTCCAGGGAAAGGCATCATGTTGGGGTCCGTCTGGTCAGAAATTAACCATATTGGTTCAGAACGTTGTGTCATGGTTTTGAAATTTCACAACATCAACCACATGTTCCCGTAATCTACCAACTTCTAAGCTGAAGATGGGAACTCAAACTTGGAATTCGACTTTCTCCTTTACTCAGCTCAATACTCCAATAGTTATGGAACACACAAAGGTACCTATTGTACATGCCATGATAACCGTAGAACCGTAAAAATGATAAATAGTCAACAGTGAAGGGAAGTAGAACACAACTAGTGAGAAAATTATAATTTATTGACAAAAAAAAGTGTGACAAAAGAAGAACGAAAGTTTATTATTTAGCTTTAATTTCTTTAGGTTTGGACTCCTCCTCTTTGTTGGGTTTGTCTTCCTTTTTGCCTTCTTTCTTCTCAGCATCTCGGTTGCTCAACTTGTTGTTGATGAGGTTGTGGAGGGCAATGATGGAGCGAACAAGAGCCGCGAGGTAGACGACCAACATTTGATCATTGGTTTTGATGTAGAGTGAGTCAACGAAGTTACCGTGCCCGATGTCGGGGAGGAGATTGAAAATATCCTGGAGCTGGTAGACGATTTGATGGTTGATGGGGAGTTGGCCATCTACGACCTGCAAATGAAAATGTTACAGTTACGTACACACTTGTTATATCTAGGAAGGTGATTTATTGATGGGGCTGAGGGGTTTGCGAATATAGGGCGAGTAGTAGTAGTTGAACAGAAGTAGTGGGTTGTACATGAAGGTTATAAGATGGTACAGGTTATAGATGGATCATAAGACATGTGTATGGATCACGACAGTCTCCCCCACTAATTCAAAAACCTTGCGGTGCAAAAAGATACAATTTGAAGGGTATAATAATAGTAGTAATAATATAATAATAGTGAAGAAAAGTGTTCGGTTCAATCTGAGCCTATTAGGACTTGGCGTCCACCCATACCAAAATCTGGTAACCCTACAATCGATATGTACGCGCTCCCAATTTTCTAGTGGAACATCGCAGGGGTGGTTCGGTGCTTTAGGTGGACCCGATCTAGTCAGAGCATGCTGTTCACCGTACACAACCGATCTTCTCTGCAAATACATTTGGAAATTCTGTAACTATTTCTTCTGGTGTGGAGATTGAGTTGATCGCAGGCGATATCTGCACAGGTTTTACTTCAGAGCCTATCTCCGACGTCTGTATCCCGGTCGCCATATTGTTTTCGCACACAAAGAAGCGGAATTCAACAATGAATTGACCTATAACGTATTAGTTATTGAACTACTTAGTAATTCCATCACATTAGAGACCGACCTTCGCCTGGAGAAAACCCAAATACCTACTTCAGTGAGGCTGACAGAAACTCCAGACGCACACGCCTGCTACCAATTTGAAGTTCGGATTTTGTTTTTAATTCAGTAATTAAATTTGAGAAGGTATTGGCCAGTGGTTCCCATTCTTCATTTCTGTTTTCACCACTAGCCTTCCCACCAAATTTAGGTGGACGTTCAAGTCTGAGAACGTCACCATAACCATTTCTTAGTCTGGACTGCAACAGTCCCACGTGAGAGGGAGATTCGTGGCGACGGCTCTTGATGGTTGGAGGTTTGTAGGACAGCACAGAAGTGGTTGCCAATAATTTGTTTTGGTCGGTCACAAGGCCTATGATCCTATCAGAAGTTCTGATTCAGAACACATACTGTTCCACACCTTCAATTTGACCGATTTCGTCCCTATTAACTACAGTTAATAATCAGACAAAGTCTAATGAAAAGAAGGCGGAGAACCTCAAACAACATGATAATTGCACAGCCTTGAGGCGGCTCACACCATTGGCTTTTGTTATCACATATTGTGGGCTTAACACAAGTTTGCATGCGCTTGAAGACTGAAATAATTAAGCCTCTGAATGACTCCACTCGAACATTATTTTTTACAGGTGACCTTAGTATGAGGTCTCACATTTCAGTTCTCCCCTCTCGGACTGTTATCCACCGTTTCCCAATGGGATATTCAATATTTTCAACCAAGTAGCATAAATACCCGTCCTACCTGTAGTAGATAGTCCTTTATATCTTGGAGCTGCTGGAAAAGACCTTTGAGACCCATAAGCTGGTTGGTGACTCTTTGAGACAGGGTACCGACCGTGGTGTCTTTGATATCACGGAGGAGATGCTCGACGCCAACCTCTTCTGCTTCTTCAGCTCCGATTTCACTGGGTACGTGTTCGAACGTCTTCGTAGTAGGGGATCCATCCTGAAATTAACAGAATGCCCGAATCTTATGAGACTGTTCAAGGGATGGATACTCGCATCTCATCGATTGAGACATACCTAATCATCTGTAAAATAAATTTAAAATAACATGGAGCAATATCTGAGCAAACTCACGTCATGGACCTCTTCGACGGCTCTGTACGCCTCAGTAGGGAGGCCGAGATCTTTAGGTTTGGCATCGATGATGACGAGGATGGAGTTAGGGCAATACCTTCGTATCAGCTCATTAATGGCCACATCGTTCTGGTGTAATTTAGGACCTGTGTGATACCATCCCACAACCTTTTCTCTTGCTGTAAAACAGTGCATAGCGATCAAGAAAATGCAGACCTCACGTTGAATATGATTATTGTTGACTCCTGTTATTGAAACGATAACGAGTTGCCCCAGCGCAGGCGCGGTGGTTATGGGGTAGACGGGAGAGTGTGAAACCATCCCGAAAAAGACACATGGACTAGATAAGTTATGGAGAACCATTGAATATTCCACGTAGACGGGACTCACAACGATATAGTGTAATGGTAACAAGATCTTGACAGAAAGCTGATTCCACAAAGAAAAATTTAAGATTTTACAGCTTTTAGGAATCTTCATTTTTTCACATCGAATAATTTAGTGAGGTTGGCATTGTAAACGACTGTCTACATCTGGAATTACCTCTACAAGAAAGGCCAACCCTCGGCCACATTGAATTTTGATCTGCCGGTAGAGTTTTTGATCTACTTGTGAGAGGATAGCGAGGACAATTCAAAATTTGGCAGTTATGATTATTTAGGTACCTACTCACCATTTACTTTCTTAAACATCCCATACATGTTTTCTAGGTAGTCATGGTCGAGAAACCACACAGACTTGTCTTTGTCATCCTCATCGAAAGGCACTGAAACAAACAACGTATACTTGGTAGGGTATAAATACATCCGAAAGAATTTGTATCAGGGGTAGCTCCGAAACGTTTTGTCCCAAGCCAATGAGGAAAAGGCTTACCCAGTGATTGTTGTCATTGGCATTGCGTAATGAGTATTTCAGACGAAAGATGCCAATGTCGAGAATAGAAAGTCAAACCGGTACATGATAGGTAAGTTACAACTACCCCATGGAGATGTCATGCGGACAGCGTTCCCGAATGAGTTCAGGGATGAGGTGCAGTGACAGAATGCACCAGCAAACTGTGGTGTAAGGTACCGAATATCTACTATGAACAACATGTATGGTATCAGATATAATATTATCTGCGTTAGCGAATAATGTTCTGGCCTGGAAAGCAACTTACCAGCAAAACTGTTCGACACGTCGAGAACTCCTTTGGGTTTCCAGCAACCAAGAAGGACACCAACCACTCTCTTTTGGTTTCCTATTTTACCCATTCGATTGAAATGGTCCACCACACTCAAAAGAACCAGAGGGTGAACGACCACCTTGCTTGTGACCACTTCCAGAGGCATTTTAATAAGTTTATCAATACCTATAATAAACAAATTCACTCCTCTAACGTGCTCGATAATTGGAACAAAATGTGCAACTTATTTCATACAACAGGATCAAACACAGCAGTATCTCTTTCAGAATGTACCCTGTCAACGCGTCTCAAAAGTACGAACCGGACATACAGAACACCAAATTTGCAATTTTATATTTTTGTTCTTGCTTTGCTTCTTGCTCGTCATTCGCGACACTGTTACCAACAAAATAAGAGCGATTTGTTTGAGTTCAAGAGATGGATGGATTCTCAGAAGGTTCCTCGTTTCATGCATGGATTCCACATTCTTAAAGCCGAAGTAGGACATGTTGGATACTATAGTATAGTATCCAACATGTCTTCAACATTCATTGGAGTGATTTTACTTACCTTATAAAAAACTAATTTTAGTATTGTCAATTATTATAAAATTGTATAAGAAGGCATTTGGAGTTCGAACACAAACTTTGCTTATTACTGTAGCAGAAATGCTTCGGGTGATACTATCGCCGAATGCGTTATATGAGATCCACGGAAGAAGTATGTCCAACTTGAAAAGTTGCCCCGCAAGTAAAGTATTTTCTCGAGAGTCTTAGAAAATGCTCGAATTTGCGGTGAATGAAAACGAGGTATTACTTGAAGGCATACCTCGTTGAAATTGGCCTCCTGTTAAGAATAGTCTTCCTATTATAATATAATAATAGTCTTCCTATTATAATATATATACCTACTTAGTATATTATACTTTCGGAGAGATTAGAGACACCTAATCCGTATTATGAATCACAATCAAGCTCTCAAATTCAGGGTTCCGACGCATGGACAAGAATTAGAAGAATACGCAGAAGACAGCAACGTCAATCAGCAAAAATCAATTAGCAGAAACCGATTATAACTTTATTCTTTATACAAACAAATGAAAATGACAGTACGTGAATCGTGAAAGTCAACTTCATACTCGTATTATAACCAGAAGACCACAATATGAACCTCAAACGAAAGAACAGGATGCGCGACATGGAAGAAAGATGGATGCGCTATAACCCACTGCGCTCAGACCGACCTCAATGACGTCATTCGTCTACTAGATGCAAACTAGCTCCATGATGGATTCCAAGGAGACTCCTTGATGGATTCTATAAGATCCATGCACCGGCTTGGTGTATGAGCTGCCCTCAGGTTATGCTTGTGTTTTGTTACTCACTGTAAACTGTAAACATGGCTTGCGTTTCATTTTCTAACTTCTTTTGAGTTGATCATTTTTAGTGAGTCTTTTAGCTATTTGGATAACGAATAAAGATTATTCTCTGAAGAGAACTGAAGACTTTCACCTAAATTACTTTTCGATGTGGAAATGGGATTGATCGTTAGGTTGTCGTGATGTAGATTGTTCACAATATTTTACTTGAGTACAGAGGTAAGGAAGTTCTTTGCTAAAATCAAATTAGGTAGTGTCGAGTGTCTTTATTTTCATTATACAGTCAAGAGTCTTTATTGTCACCACATAATATAATCAAAATTCTTCTGAAATGAGTAAAGGGTCAAGGTGCGCTGGCGAAGGTATGTCGTCGGCAAGATAAGGCCCAGAGGCATGTAAGCCACCACTCTATTACTGAATGGTACAATAATGATTTGAGTATTGGCCACAAACTGCTCGCTAGGTAGTGCCAGTGTGAGTTTCAGGTGAATGTCGAATAAACAAGTAAATGTAATTAAACCAAACAAGAAACATGAACGAAGTAAACGTAATTTAAATGTAACTCAAAAACTGAACGTAATCAAATTGGTACGTAACCACGACTGGGGAGCAAGTGTCCAAAGGGAAGGGAGGATTTCGGCTGCACACACGAACTTTGTTGGATTCTTTGTCTATTACCTGGTTGGTGGGGGGGAGGGAAAGAACTTCAGGAGAAAAGCACCTCTTGCCTCGTTGCAAAGTGATATAAGAGAGCAAGGGTGGGCGGAATGTTTAGAGTTAAAATGGAGAACGTTCACCGACACACTGAACGTTTGCATAGGACACGGATACCGTTTCCTGGATAGGCTGGACAACATATCCCATTATTGTATATGGTCACCGAAACCGTTCCCTTCACAGAACGGGCAACGTTTCATGAACAACAATTGTTTAAACTCACTTCACCAGTACTGGAAAGACTTAGGCACAGGTTATGAGCAAACTAGTGTAATGTTACAGCACAACACACTGTTGGCATTCCAAAACAACCATCTCAAATGGGGAATAAACGTAGGCATGGGTAACGTTACAGCACAACACACTGTTGACATTCCAAAACACCATTTCAAATGGGGAATAAACTTAGACATGGGTAACGTTACAAGCAAACATGAGTAATGTTACAACACATGGTTGACGTTCAGGCAAAACCACTCCCGAAACAACCTTCTCTAATGGCGACTAAACATAGGCACGAGTAACGTTACGAGCAAAGAGCAAACACCTGTAACTCTACTTATTATTTATTATTATTATTATTTTTTTTTAACAAGTCCTCTATATACTTGTAATTGTTTTTCAGGTTTCATTATTGAGGAGCGAATATGTATTCGATCTGCAAGCTGACTCATCCTGCCACTGGGATAGAGCACTCCCTTACATGCTACTTTTTCAACCGCTCCGAAAAATCGTTAGTTGTTGCTGGCGCAAATGTCATTCGGGTTTTCAGATTTATGCCCGACATTGATGCTAACAAGCGTCATGCATATTCTGGTTAGTATGATTATGCATTAATTAAACTAAGGGTTATTGGCAATGCATTTTAGTGACGTTCTTACTGACAGTACAGTTTGCAACTGAATTTCTGTCACGTTACTGTCATGATACAGCATCAGCCTTCTTTCTTACCATCCGGGTGGCAGATGGTAAAATATATTTGAAAAAACAAACGCTCTTATTGTATACTAGCCAATACCCGTGTGCTGTACGGGTCAACATGCATTATTGCTCTATCAGCTGTTGCGACTTCATCCCAATTACTCCCCCATGGTCTCAACAGGCGGTGTATCGAATTTCAGCGCCCTAGGGTGAACAGGAGACAATTCAGCTGTATCGCTCACGAAGCTGATTTACATCCTCTCAATTACACCCCGTAGTTTCATGAGGCTGTGTATCGAATTTCAGCGCTCTAAGATGAACAGGAGAGAAGTTAGAACCGACTTGATATTTAGAACCTTTAATGCTTTAATGATTTTTTTCAGATCGAAGCCCTCCCAAGATGAGGTTGGAGTGTGTGGCATCCTACAACCTCTTTGGGAACATAATGTCCATGCAGTGCGTGAGTTTCATCGGATCAACTCGAGACTCCCTTCTTCTGAGTTTTCAAGATGCAAAACTTAGCATTGTGGAGTACGACTTGGACACCAACTCTCTTCATACGGTTTCGCTTCACTATTTCGAGGATGAGGAAATTCAGGTAGGTACACTTCTTCTCATTTACATGAATGAGCTGGTCCCTAACGTAACGGACTGACTTCGAGTTATAGTAGGACATTATACGTTGGTCACGAATGTACCGTTAATTTCACATACCCCGTTAATTTGTCCATAGTTTGTATTAACGCTGATTTATTTTACCAAACTATACAGGGCGGGTGGACGCAGCACCATAGCGTGCCTATTGTGAGGGTCGACCCTGAAGGCCGGTGTGCTGTGATGCTGGTCTACGGTAGGAAACTGGTAGTGCTTCCGTTCCGTCGTGAGAATCCCATAGACGATCCGACTGCTCCTCCCCTGCTGTCGGACCCAGCTGCCGCTGCTACCACCCCCAATCGTCCTCCAGTCCTCACTTCATACATGATCATTCTCAAGAACATCGAAGAGAAAATGGAGAACGTCAAAGACGTTCAGTTCCTCCACGGATACAATGAGCCAACGCTTTTGATTCTTTATGAACCCATGCAAACCTTCTCAGGGTACTAACTCCTTTTTCCTTGTTGTCATTTTGTATCATTTTTATCAAATATATTACTGCCTCACTGAACTTTCAAACATTTTGAGTTCAGTACACCTTCAACCGTCAGTTGACATGGGTTGAAGGTATTGCTTATAATGTTTAGTCATAACTGCTCCATAGTATCAATGAAGACCACGTACTCTGCTGAATTCAGTTCACCTTTTGAAAAGAATTCCTGTATGCAATCAAATAAAAGCTGTGGTTTCAGGATGTTTGATGCATTTCAATCAAGTTTCATGACTCGACTCATCGCCTAATTCCCTATTTAGGAGGATAGCAGTGAGACGCGACACCTGCTGTATGGTCGCCATCTCCCTCAACATGGACCAGAAAGTTCATCCTGTGATATGGTCAGTCAACAATTTGCCAATGGATTGTACCGCCCTTGTCCCGGTGGCCAAACCATTAGCTGGAACTCTCGTCGTCTCCCACAACGCCCTCATTTACCTCAATCAGAGCGTCCCCCCTTACGGAGTATCTCTCAACTCCACTACGGAAGTCAGCACAGGGTTCCCACTGAGTAAGTTTCTATTGACCAATTTCAACAATTTCTTTTAATAACGGTGATATAAAACACACTACAACATTAGTCTTGCTATCTGACAGGAGTTCAGTTCTTCTTACCGTATATGTACCACTATCCCTGACGTTTTATAAAAGTAATCATACACCCTTCATAGAGAAAAATAACTTATTATTTTTCGTTTACCCAATTCATTTGATCAACAATTACAGTAGGATCGAGTTCACCCCAAGGTTCCATGCTACCATTGTGTCCTCCGAAGGACTTTCGTGAACCTTGAGGACCGTTAAAAACTTTGGCCACATAATTGATACTGAGGTCCAGCGTGAAGTGATATAATTTATCTATACCTGCCTCCATGCAAATCATTTAGTCTGGGATGTTCACTGGTAACGCCAAAAGAAGAGTTCCGTAATGGAGTATTTCAAAAGAAACTCTACTTCTTAGTAGGCATTGTGCATAACCGCACACTTGACCACCATAGCATATTATCATGATGTACTTATCTTTTGAACCTAACGCACGCACTCTACACTATACTACCATCATCAAGTTTAAAAAATACGTTTTTCTATTAAAAAAAAACACCTACCTATTAGCTACTTCAAATTCCGCTTTCATTTCATGAAGTGTTTTCTTTATTTTGTCATTTCAGAGGTTCAAGAAGGTGTGAAGATGAGTCTTGAAGGAGTACAAGTGTGCTTTCTCGCTCCTGACCGTCTTGTCATGTCTTTGAAAGGAGGAGAACTGTATGTTCTTACCCTTATGGCAGACAGCATGCGTAGCATTCGGAATTTCCACTTCCAAAAAGCTGCAGCTAGCGTGCTCACTACTTCTGTAAGTTACCTGCTTATAAAACATCACGTGCCTGTAAAGTCTAGTAAAATTAGACCTGAAAGGAGGGGTTACCTCGAAGTGACCTGGGGAAAGCTGGGAATCGTTTTAAAACCTTAAGATAGTCTTGAAAACGAGTGATCTGAGTTCGTATCCCCCCAGGGGTTGAGCTTAACTTTTGGTGCCCCGAAAACGTCGAAGTTGTCGGACTTCCTTCAGTTATTCGCTTACAACTCCTAAACAACGCATCCTAGCGAAAACCTACCTAAGCTTACAAATTGACTTTGCCTAAGAGACAAATTGAAGAGCGTTAAACTCCGCGTCGATGGACCACCCCACCAACATTTAAATTGGACCAATTTATAGGGTAGTAATCGACGGCTGAAAAACGATAAGTTTTTTCATATTCGTTGAAACGTAACCAATTGACGAATTTCTGTCGTGGTGAAGGACCCACTCCCCTGTTGCCCACAGTTCTGGTCTTTCTTATCGAGTTTTTCGGCGTAAGGTTGGGAAAACGATTAATAATTATTGTTTCACCTTGTGGGGGGGATTCGTGAAAAATAACGGCCTTTGAATCTTGGAAAACAGTGAGCATGACTTTGACATTCGATCTCATCTGGCAAGCTTTTTGGGTCTGGGAAAGGATTTTGTCTTTGCACCTTTGTTAGCCGTAAACTCACGATTCGTCGCCTGTGATTGAGTTTGGATCGTTTGGTCCTCAGTCATCAATCGTGGAACCAATTTGGCTGCTACCCTTCTCATATACAGGTATTTGGTCAAAATTTCCTCGCACGACCCAAATGAGATGTGGCACTCGTCAGCCATCTCACAAGTCGTTAAACGACAATTGGAACGAACAAAGGCGTTCACTTTTGCCGCTTGAGTGTCTTCAGTTGACGTGGAGGGCCTTCCTGAACGAGGGCCACCTTCACACGATGTTCCATTTTTCTTGAATCACTCGTTACACCGTGAACACAGTTGATTCCCGTATCATACACCAGAGTTTCGTCTCCAATAAGTTTCATTACTTCAACAGGGATTTCATCTGTGCCAACAGCTTTCCTATTTTCACCCACAGTGATGACACGAATAACCTCTGACCTAAGAATTTGTGGTTTAGTATTGTATTATCTACTGTTTATAATTGTTGCGAATCCCATTATTGACCGAACTTCAACACATTTTCAGATGGCCCTGTGCGAAGAAAAATTCTTATTCCTTGGATCCCGCTTGGGGAATTCCCTGCTGCTCAAATTAGCGGAGAAAGAAAATGCAGACTTGAAGGTTCAGCCGATGGTCACAATTGATCTTTGTCAACCACACTCCAAAAAGAGAAAAATGGAAGTCATCACTTTGGGTTTGTTGATATTAAATATCAAATTTTGTATTTTCCGATCATATAGGAAGTAAGGAATAACAGTTACTAGTTCACGAAAATAACAGTTCCCTCGATTTACAAATTTATTGTGATTGATGAAATGAGTTTTCGGAGTTGACGGTCTTTGGGCAGCTTCAGCGCTGAATTTTGAGTCTGTCAAATCGGAATTGACAACGAATTTAAACATGAGGCGAACAACGAGCGCCCGCTCATTCAAATGACTCCAAAGGTTCTAGTCGCTGCTAATTTCGGCCAAACCAAATTTGACCGCAATATCCGGCATCCTGAATATGTTTATTGACGGCCTCCTCATACACTTATAGGTAGAACAAAGGTAATTTTTTTAAATTAGTGATTTGTGTCTGCTTTTGAGGTAAACCTGTGGTTAGGGCTTGCTCAATTGAATTCAAGGAATTGAAAACTTCATCACTGACAACATTCTGCTCAATCGCTCGCCTTTTCTTCATACCGTATCGATTATTTTCCGTCTCATGTCAGATCACTTTGTAAACGACTAGAAGTCGTGACGAGCAACATCAGAAGCTTCCGATTTGATAGAACAACCACAGGTAACTGAGCAACTGATGAAATATGAGTCGAATCGGAGCGGAGACATTGAATGCAGAAGTGAAATAAAGTCAGTTCTTATGTTTTCCACCATCACACAACCGATATAACTGACGAAAATCCCTTGCAGAACCCCTGTCTTGTTCCGTCTCAAGCCCTTTTCACCTGAATGAGCGGATCACGGATTTACCACCTACCAAAATAAGGGGCAAATACGTATCAGGTGGAAATAAATGGCTAAATGGGAGGATTGGAAATTCATTGGGCACAAAGACAAAAATTCGTGTGGATTATTGTGTTGTCTGGCCCATGTAAACTCTCGCACTCTGTGCAGTTGCCCCATCCTGCTGAAACTGAATTTGCTTGGTATCCCATTGCTCTCCTCCAGGTGAGGAATGAAGAAATTCTGAAGCATGGCTACGTAGCGCTCTGCATTCAATGACTGCTTGTCCCATCTCATTTTCAAAAAACTAAATTTTTCCTCAAGGGTTTATTATCTTCTGTACAGATTACTACATCTATGACAATACAAAATAACTGAAACCATTGATTAGATATTTGAGAAGATTTGCATATGAGCTTCTGATATGGTTTGTTGTGCGATCATGATTTTCAGGCGACTGCATGGCTTCCGATGTTACGGAAATACGAGACGAAGACGAATTGGAAGTGTATGGCAATGAAATACAGGCATCTGTTCAGCTTTCCTCGTACTCATTTGAGGTACATTAACATCTGGACTATATATTTTATGTACCTACATAGTATTGTATAGTGACTTTGTTTTCTCGAGTTTCGGTGTGGTGAAACGATGGAGATGTTTTTGGAGATGCCCTTGCAACCAGAACTAATTTTTTTCCGCAAGTTTGCCAAAATCAATTCTTCCATTCCACCCTACTGAAAATCGAGAAAGGAGACCGTTACAGATATCATTTGGTGCCACAAAGGCGACAGGGAGCCGCGCAATGGTTATAGTATTTTACCATCTAATTAAAACTTATCACCAGTTTAACTTGAAAATTCGCTCTGTTATTTATGCTGCCTGACTTTTTTTTAAGGTGTGTGACAGCTTGTTGAATATTGGTCCTTGCGGAAACGTGTCGATGGGCGAACCTGCGTTCCTATCCGAGGAGTTCAACAACAACCCTAATCCTGATATTGAACTTGTGACTAGCTCTGGTTACGGAAAAAATGGTGCCCTCTGCGTCCTTCAACGTTCCATCCGACCTCAGGTAGGGGGTTAAATGATAAATAGAAGTTTGGAGAGTTTAGAGGTTTGGTTTATCGAAAAGATGAATTAGGTAATACTGGCGGCTCATTGTAAAGTTACAACGCATGTGTTTGGTTGAGGAGGGAATGATAAATAAAAGGGCTGAAATGACCAAAGTTGACCAATTATTTACCAACGCATTACGGATTGTGATGTGATGTATGATGCAGTAGTCTTGCGGGTATTGCCAACTGGTTTGGACATGAGGACAGACGCGTCACTCAGTGAATTGACCAGCTGTGGAATATTTCAGTAATTTAGTGTCTTTTCTTGGTTTATTGGCCCCTACCTAATTTATCAGGTATTCCAATGCCCCAATAGTCGACTTGGCTAATCAATGATGAAAAGGCAAAATCTTGAAGATAAAATTTATCATTTAATGCTCATGTAGACGATGATAACCAGTTAGGATATTCTCCGGTTATACAGAGAACACCCATACAACCTGCTTATTATACTGCTTATTATTATATGTTTGTATTATATTTGTATTATATGTATTTGTATTATTTGTATTTGTATTATTTGTATTATATGTTTGCTGCTGCGGTGGAAACCGTGTCGATGCTGCTCTGGTGACATTGAGGGGAGAGATGTAATGCTGTTCATTCCAGCCTAAAGAACTGGTCCGGAAATGATCGTTAAAACTACTAATGGTGGGGGGGGAGGGGATGAGTTCTAGATCTAATTAGTTCGTGAACTAATCCATCAGAGAAACCCTGGCAAATCTTGGCCTGCCTCGGGGATCACCATGAAATAACCTTCTCGTTCTCCCAATTACTTACTTGAGACGCAACCAAATATCGAGCTTCATTCCTTTGTAAAGCGTTGTACATTAATCTAAAATGAGAATTTCGGGAAGGTTATTTAGGTTTTGTCTAGTTCTCGTTCCAGTGCCGATTCCATTTGTGAGCCAGACAATAGATCAGGAAACAAGTTCTGATACTGGAAATGGGTGTTACAACGTTCTGCTGCGCAGTGGGTTGTATACCGGGCTCTTAGGAGGACTTCGTCAGCTAACCTCTACACATCCCAAACTATTATTTTAAAATATTTCAACTTCGTTTCTAGCCTCCATTTCTTCGCTTTCTTTCAGGTTGCGACAACATTTGAACTGCATGGCTGCACTAACATGTGGACAGTGTTTGGGAGCAAGCATGATGTTTTTGGTGATACCAAAGAAATCACCCATTCCTTCATGATTCTGTCTCAGAAAGAAGCAACGATGGTAATATAACAATTATTGTTCTCGATTGTGTTATCACTAACAATTCTCATGTACGTTTGAAACTTGAACCTGTGAAATTTTCTAGATATTACAAACTGGCAAAGAAATCAACGAATTGGATCATTCTGGATTTAATACTCGAGAACCTACCATTTTTGCTGGAAACATTGGTAACAACAAGTACATTGTTCAGGTATGAATTATTAAATCTCGTTAGAGTAAATATAAATTTAGTGGTGTCCTCCCAGTCTCACTCTCTGCAATAAATGCATTCGTATTTTCTTGACATGAATGAGTTCTTCCAATTTGTGACAGGTGTCAACGATGGGTGTGCGATTACTTCACGGCAGTGACTCGATCCAGCACCTCCCAGTCGACCTTGGGAGCCCGCTGGTAACAGCAGCAGCTGCTGATCCTTTCCTCATGTGCCTCTCTGGAGATGGTCAGCTCATCCTATTCACGTTCAAAGAAACCAGAGCCAGTGGCAAGCCTTCCATTCAACTCACCGCTACAAAACCCAAAATCTCAACAGTAGGTTCTATTATTAACTGAGCTGGAGAACCAAATAACATTGCTTTAGAGTCATGATAATACTTAGAGTGAATGATCGAGTTTGGCTATTCATTGACATGATCATGAACATTAACTAGTTTGTATGAACTCTTTTTATAAAATTTTGGTTATTTTTTTCAATAATGCGTGACCACGCCGAAATGCATTTGGAAAATTGAAGCGACCATCACTGAGCTAGTTACCGATTTGCCTCTTCCTCTCACTCGAAGATGAGCTTCTCGAAAAATCATACGATATTTTAGCTCGCTACTCCAATTACATGTAGTTATGAGACTCTCAAGGATATTGTATACAGAATATTGATCTAGATGGAAGGACGATCCTGATGCAAAACAATAAACCGTTGTGGACCAATTTGCAGCGTTTTCAAAAATGGACAGTGTGAAGTGAACTTGGACATTTCCTCTGATGAAAATAGACGATTTAATCACATGCAATGTTTGTTTCAAATGCAGAGACCTCCGGTTACGAACGTTTGCCTCTACAGGGACATCAGCGGTATGTTTTCTACGACTGCTGAAGAGCTAGAGTCAGAAACGTACACTCTGCCCTCTAAATATGTTATAGACAATGTTAAAACGTGAGTATAATCCTATGGGCAAACATAACCAGCTCCGGGTTAGTTCTTTAATTCTCTCACCTCAAATCTTACCTGTAAATCTCAATCAATTAGAGTTCATGTTGGGATGCAGGGAAACAATCGATGACGAGGAAGAGCTGCTGTATGGAGAGCCGAGCATGTTGAATGTTAAGAAAGAGGCTGAACCAGTTCCTGGCGGCGGAACGACTGGCGTGATCAGTAGGAAACCAGCTTGGTAAATCTCAGTTTCTTCTAATCGAATAACAGATCGTTGCTACTACACTCATTCATCACTAAGTTCTAGTTATTGGTCGAGTTGTTTTTTCTTGCGATCTTGTTGCGACCAAACTAAAGCGAGTCTGTGTTTGCAGGTGGAGAAAACACATGGCAGAAACAAAAGTATCATATTGGGCAATTCTGACGAGGGATAACGGCCACATGGAGATCTATTCTCTGCCCGATCTCAAGCTGAGCTACCTGGTTCCAAACATTGGCCTTGGAAATCACGTCTTAACTGACAGCCTCTCTGCTCCCCCTACTGTTGCCCAAACCGCTGGCTCCGATCAAGGTTGAGACTAGAGATTGTACAAATTACATGAAATATTGGTCAGAGTTGAATACAAATAAGCTATTTTACAAAGTAACTTCATGATGTAAATATCGAGGATTGCATTTTAAGAATAACTTTTATCAAGCACAACTGTCATATCATGATATTGTTATTCCTATTTAACCTATTAAGTACCATTTTGTGGTATTTGTCAATGCTTTTAATATTTTTAAAAGATAACTAGAGACCTATTGGACCTACGGACTTTGCTACTCTACAACTTTCTATCTTATGACTTTCCGTGTGGGATGATGTGATGCAAACATTCTAGAGTTGCTGAGTTGAATTTTATTTAAACGTCCTTAAGAATGTTCGTCTGATTTCCAAATATATATTATACTATGTAATTCAGGTCAGTCTTCAAGTGAACCAGCTGTGAGAGAAGTTCTCCTTGTGGGACTTGGTCAAAATGGAAACCGACCGCTCCTCTTCATACGTATGGACTCGGAAGTCATTGTATATCAAGCGTACTCCTACCCCCACGTCAGTCTCAACTTGCGCTTTTCTAAAATTGGGACCCTCCTCGTCAAAGACATCAATGTGAAGTTAGTCAACAAAATGTACTAATTTCTGAAGGAGATAAAAATGCAAATTATGTCTGCAGTGAAATTTTTCTATCTATTCAGTTTTGTAAATCACATCAAGTTACAGTTGGTAGTACAAAATATGTTCCGATAGCCAAGCCGCATTGAAGGCCAGCCTCTCCAGTAGTAACATCACGGAATGTGATGGACTGCAAGAATTCCCTGGACAAATTCCGAGGACAGTGAGTGCCGGTTTTGCCTCAAAGCACGTCCTATGACTCTGCGAGGGACTGGCTAGGTCCCGGTTTCCGTGGCTGTGTAATGGAAACCCTGACCCAGAAAACTTCATGAGGAATCTTGTTAGCGCCTGGAAGTTGCTAAAACAACTGGAGCTCAAAGAGGAGCTCCAATTACATTGAGGGTCCAGTAGATCTAAATGTCTTATCTTATCTACCTATTCAGTTTTGTAAATCGCATCATGTTACAGTTGCTAGTACAAACTTTATACTTGCTCAATCAATAAATCAGTTACTTCATTCAGGAAAAGGCGAAAACGAAACTGAGGTCTCTTGCCAGATTGATGCAAACTCAATACCCAGCAGGCGCATAGAGAGACCGGAATATTTTTCCACATGAGGGAAATGTGCAATATCTCACGATTTTTTTGAAAACTAAATGTTCTAATTTCTGCTTGTCACCCTTTGTAGGCCTGACAGTGCTCTGGACCCTGAGGCAGTTCGCATCAACCAGCTGAGATATTTTAGTAACATTTCCGGTTATTGCGGGGTAAGTGATGCATTTTGAATGTATTAATTTCCTAATGGAACGATAAACGACATATTTATAGAATCGGTGCACAATTTCAGGTTTTTTGGGGTGGTTTTTCAACCTAAAGTAGTTGTGGTAGTGTTTTGACTGATACTGAGGTATAATCTTATTAACTAAAAGATTCAGTAATAACTGTTCTAATACCGTCAGAAAGTTCTCATAACTTCTGCGAGGCAAGTATTATGCCGAAATTGTACATACACGAGTGTTACAAATTGAGCTCTCTTGCACTCGAATCAAAACTAACCTTGTAGATTCGATTTGTCTAGGTCTTTGTTTGCGGTAACAATCCGCATTGGGTGTTCCTCACTGGCAGAGGGGAATTGAGGATGCACCCGATGAATATCGATGGCCCAGTCACAAGTTTTGCAGCTTTTCACAATGTCAATTGCCCTCAAGGGTTCCTCTACTTCAATCGAAAGGTAACAGAGTAGCGCCTGTCGTGTTGTGTTCAGAATAATCCAATTTATTGCACTGTAAGCACATTCAGGTTTTGTGATTATTAGTTCATCTAGGTGTATGACATGTATAATTTTCAGGCCTTTGTATTGTTCACAGAATGAACTCCGAATATGTGTTTTACCTACTCATCTATCCTATGATGCCGCCTGGCCTGTTCGTAAAGTGCCGCTCAGATGCACCGTTCATTTTGTCACATACCATTTGGAGAGTAAAACTTACTGTATTGTCACGAGTGTTGCGGAGCCGACTAAGGAGTATTACAAGTTCAATGGCGAAGACAAGGTTCGTGTCACTTGATCTGCGAGAAATTTTCGAAATTGACAAAACTTATGGAGTAAATAGTTTTTCAGCTGAAAATCATTTCAAACTCACAATGTTGTGGTTACATCGACGGGCGCGGTGCGGTGCTCTAGTTGATACCTCCCATGTTCTGAAAGGGGCTTAGTGACAAAAGTTCATGACGGAGTGCAGGATGAAATTGCATGCTTGGCGGCTCTGGCATATAGTAGAGTTGATGTAGAATGCCGGTTGCAGTTGAGTGTCGCTGGCCTAGCTTTGGTAGCTGATATAAAGGCCAACGACCTTTAGAAGGGATAGCCACTGTTACGTATTAGAGTAAGAAGAATCGCTTCATTAAGAATAAAATAATATTTAGTATTATATTGAATGAACCATGTTCATTCACGTTCAGTGTTCCCGACGGAACGGTCACCGGTGATAATCACTATGTACCTCAACTCACTACTTGAAGTTCGTACTGAAGGAAGAATATACAGTCCATGAGTTCTGTTTAGTGGAAGCACATGGAACGAGGGAGCAACATTACCAATAATTGGTTAACATTACCACTAATAACTGATGGCGTGAAAGAAATCACAGTTCCTGAAGGTCGATCTCCCGTCGGTTCTTTAAACCTGGTTTAGACCTGTGCCAAGCTGGGAACTTAACAGAGACCTGAAGTAGCGATTATTACAATCTTCAAGTGGTTGAGTTCTCGGCGGGTCATAAACTCGTAGTCAGAGAATTATGAGGAAACGCGTAGTAAAGTATGCAGCTCGAGCAGCTTCGTGTGAATCAATTTTTACAAGAATCTTGTATCTGATACTAAATACGAGTATATACGTTTGACAATATTCCCAATAAATCCCAGCCATCTCATAACTTAGAAACTGTCGAGTTTCGACGAAACTTCTGTTGAAGGGAATGGAACAGATTTTGTCTTATTGAAGATCTCACCTACTCTATTTTCAACATTTGCAGGAACTTTCCGTTGAAAACGAAAAGGACGACAGATTCGCTTACCCGCTATGTGAAAAGTTCAGTATTTCTCTCTTTTCGCCGGTCTCTTGGGAAGTAAGTGAAAAATTGGTCGTTCATGCCAAAAAGTGTGAATAATTTTGGCATGGAATAATCTTATGCCAATTCTTTATGAACTTGATTTGTCTCTTCATGAATGCGCTTTCTTCTATATTTTCGTAGATTATTCCTAATACCAAGATGGATCTAGACGACTGGGAACACGTGACGTGCTTGAAGAATGTTAGTTTGGCGTATGAAGGGACGCGGAGTGGCCTCAAAGGCTATATATCCCTTGGTACCAACTACAATTACAGTGAAGACATCACGAGTCGCGGTCGGGTATGTTAATGGACGGTTCTCGTTGACATGCTATTGTGGGTTTTGTGAAGCTGACAATTTCGCATGTATAAAATGGTGACTTAGGGACAAAACTCGACAGAATGTGCTGTATTTGACCGTTGGTATTGTTTTGGGTTTGTCTTTTAGATTTGGTTGTTCGACATCATTGACGTCGTACCAGAACCGGGTCAACCATTGACCAAAAACAGAATCAAGATGGTCTACAACAAAGATCAGAAAGGGCCTATCACAGCTATCACTCACGTAGTTGGTTTCCTCGTATCTGCTGTTGGTCAGAAGGTAAATGTTTTTATTTGCTTCCATTATTCATATGAATGAGCTTTGCTTCCATTATTCATATTATTCGGTATGAAACTCTTCATATACCTCTCTATCATTCTACCTGACCCTTCGTACCATGCGTATATTGAAGAGGATCAAATCGACATTAGGTGAGGAAGGCTTGAGTTCCCGGGGCCTGAAGCGGAGGAAAGATCACATTCTGAGGAATCAACCTGGCAAATTACAACACTACTGTAAATGCAGTTTCTGTTGTATGGGTGAACCTTTAATGGTCTGCTGGAGGCCTGCAACAATCCAGAATGATGAGCTGTGAAAATTGAGCAGGACCAAAAAAGCACTGAAATGATTTAAAAAAAAAGGGATTGGTCACAAGCTCTGTTAGAAAGAGAGAGCCGCCCTTTGTGATCAATGTACTCGTAAGCTGGTAAGGGACCGATTGGCATTGGCTAGTGAGTTCAAGTTTTTGGATGAAGTGATCGTGAGTTGTCGAATTTACAAGAAAAAATTACGATTTCGACTTGATTGAATTAATAGTGTACTGTTTGGGAAGGCAACGAAGCTGTAGATAAACTCGTTTTGACTGCCAACAAAGTTGCGAAGAAGCCTATTGACCATAGTGTGTGGTAAAAGATGAATTGGTGGTTTTGTGAACTGTCCGAATGTCAGGCTTGGTTTCAGAAAGCGCGGAGAACGACAATGGTGAATGTAATCTAAACATGTCCTGAAAGTGGACGAAATTTTGAACGCTGCATGGTTACAAAACGTGAATGGTGGATGATAAGGTTGATCTTTCAGATCGAGGGCCAGGGGACCAAATCTGTGGATCCAGCTCCGAGGAGCGCTTGGGATCCCATGTTTCCCCCTCGAACTGGACTGTCGTGAATTTTACCGAATATGACGTGTAACACCGTTATTCAAATGATCTGACCACAATGCTTCTGCGTTACGTTTCTCTTGTCGCCCTGACACGATGACCTCGTTTCAGCATCATTTTAGCCCTCACAATAATGTTTTCGAGAGCCAAGTTTGACGTTTTTGAGTCGAACATTTGTGTTGGACCACCGAACACCATGCTCTTGCCGTAGAGGCCTTTTTCAGAAATAGCGATTCTGTGATCCTAATCCACCCAAGTTTTCGTTCCTCCCCGT
Organism: Stenodema calcarata; assembly: GCA_963920205.1. Lineage (NCBI taxonomy): Eukaryota > Metazoa > Arthropoda > Insecta > Hemiptera > Miridae > Stenodema > Stenodema calcarata. Next base: position 30,948,584 of record OY986049.1, on the reverse strand, counting down.
GGGCGTATTCCATCAAGGGATACGATTCTTTTATGGGTTCGAGCTTTTCGAAACACGGCTTTCGGAATACCAAGAAGACAGCTGCAAACATCGAGGTAGTACGAGTAGCGTTTGAACGAAGCCCACGGCGTTCCGCGATTCTTCACGCTCAGACTCTTGGGACATTCTTCCATTGTAATTCAAGCTTCTTTATAATATAATATATGTATTTTAAACAAAATTAAATCTGACAGGTACCCTCACAGTTTTCAGTGATTTCCGGTGATATTCACCAAAATCCAGTGGTACCAACTGTAGCACGGTAGTGATCATTCTGGAGCATGTCTGAAATTAGATTGTTTGTTTCTTCGCAGATTTACATTTGGCAGCTGAAAGACAACGACTTGGTGGGCGTGGCCTTCATTGACACTCAAGTTTACATCCATCAACTTCTAAGCATAAAATCCCTTATACTTGTGGCGGATGTGTACAAATCCATTGTCCTCCTTAGATTCCAAGAAGAATATAGAACTCTGTCCTTGGTCAGCCGGGTAAGTAAGGAATCCACCATAACTAAATCCATTTTAAATTGTACTAGTCTAGTATGCCTTCTAAGAGAACCCTGGTCCAAAACTCTACGACTTCCTTACTACATACCTACTTGAAATATGTTTTCAAAGTTATTTTTTGTTTAGAATTTATCCGTTGTAATTAATTTCCTAAGAACTTGGGAATAACAGGAAGGATTGGTTTTATTAAAGAATCACCAGTCTTCATCACCAGCACCACCTAATCCATGTACAATAAATCACAGTCTAAGCGCAACTACCTATTATAGTATAATACGAAATGAAGCTGTCTATATCTGAATCGTAATGAGATTCAGTACGGATAGGACCCCCCCCCCCCCCCCCCCTCTTTCAGGTTAGAAAGTGGACAGGACAAAATTTGCACCCAATCCAACCCAAAGTTTATTTAACAAGCAATAGATTTCACCTGGTTTTGAAGGGCTGTAGGAAAAAATAATTTCATCAACTTGGAGAAATGAAACTTATTTTATTCAAATCAGTAGGTAATCCCGTTTTTTTTTTACATCGAGTTTTGAAAACCACACCAGCAATTCAGGCGATTTTGGAAGCTTTCCACTGCTTTTCAGCAGATCTGAGTAGGTATCACCTTGATTTCATCCGTGATTCCCACCCTGAGCACTTCTAAAGTGTGAGGTCGTGTTTGAAAAGCGATGCAATTGATACGTCTCTGAAGAATTAAGAATTTTAGACATTTAAGTTGGGTTCAGCAAAAATTATTATGTATTTTCTGTAGGACTTTAGGGCTACAGAAGTGTACGCGATAGATTTCCTCATCGATAACACGACATTGGGATTCCTCGTGTCAGACCGTGAGAAAAATATAATTCTCTACATGTACCAGCCGAAATCCCTGGAAAGTTTTGGAGGTGAGCTTTCATTAGTTTCAAGTTGATAATCGTTCGTTCTAATTGTGCATCTAGAAGATGAATGACTTGTTGGGTAGTGATACGAGAAATTCAATTCTTGCTGGTTTCAAAGTGATTTCGTTTTTCTTCTTTATTCTCAGGTCAAAAACTAATACGAAAAGCTGACATTCACCTCGGGCAACACATCAATTCGTTTTTCCGGATCAAATGTCGGACCAGTGACATCGAGCCAGAGAAGAAACATCTGGCTGGAGCTGATAAACGTCATGTTACAGTTTTTGGTAAATTACACGATGTTTGTATTGTTGCGGAAACCCTTGTTTCCATTATGGTTTACTGCAGTAGATGTTAGAGTAGGTTTTACAGACAGAGTGGTTGGGTAATCTTTTATGACTTTGAAAGTCTATGAAATTTTGGCTGCAACTTTTCTCTGTGCAAATCGAGGACTCTTGACTCCTCAAATAAGCCAACGTTTTGAGCTTACATTTTATTGGTTATTGCAAATTGTTGTTGCATGTGGTCGCATGTGAATTTCAAAAACATCGAAAAGCAAATCCAAACTACCCAAAATGATACGGAATGAATATAATACGGACACGAGGTGTACCACACATTTGTGGACATGAAAGGAAATAATGCATATTGTTGTTAGAAGCTCTGTGTACTGTCATTGGAGTTAATCAAATTCACACGGAGGTGCAATTCCGAACGGCAACGAATTATTTTGCGTAACCAACGCAAAATGGATTAATTAAAAAAGGAATATCGTTTGAATGAATGCATGTAGAATTCTGATATGGCTGAAAAACCAAACAGGAGAGGTGTGCGCAGTAACTTCTACGCAGATACGGGTACGGATTGTAGAACCAGGCCGTGTCATGGATGGTATCTGTCGCAATAGTGCGATTCTACCAGCTGTGACATGAATCATGAATGACATGAGTGACATGAATGAAGTAACTGTTCTGTACTGAACCGAAAGGGTTTGTACTACACAAAGTACCTAGCCGGGCGCGGGCAGTTAGTGTCGAAACCGGATTGGCACAGCATCGGTTGGTAAGTCAGTCTTAACGTGTTGTTGTCTGGGCACTGCGATTCACTGTTAGAGTCGAAACCTGATGAATAAAACTTCGGTTAGTAAGTCTCAACGTACTATTCTACAGACACTAACATTCACAATCATGTATTAATCTCAGTTCTTCAGACCCTAATATATTAAATTACAGTACATCGGCATTGGTCATCATTACTGTAATTATATTGAATCTGACAAATCTGAATATACTCGTATATCGGCTTTGGTCTGACTTTACAAGTACCTACTGTGTATCGACACAGGTCTCTATTACTACTGAAACAAAAACGGCAACTGCCAAAAGAACTCTGTTACATCGACATCTGTAATAATTATGGATCAGGGAGGTTGGAGGCTGAGTGGAGTACACCCCCTTCAATCTACAAGAACTAAGATTATCTGGAAGTTATATTCATTATCTGATTACTATATCGAAACTTATTGACGCTAGTAAGGAGTAAGGTGCAGAATTTTAACTGGTATACTTAATAAATGATGAACAATTGGAACGCACTTGAATTAACAACCTGAATTTGGCTAGTTGTCTGTAAACAAAAGACAAAATAATTAATTTTGAGCCAGGGAGTTGAAATGTAGTGTAGCTGCGCTATAATATTAACACATCCATTAGAAATGGATATCGATGTTCTTCACATTTACCTGCCCAATATTATAATATAATATTATATTTGACATAACTATTCGGAAATATGTAAGAATTGATGACAGTAAATGAATTGAATATGTTCATCCTTTCTTGTGATGAAGTTAGTTCGTAGAATTTGGATCTTTGTACCACGACCAATAGTAAATAATATTTACTATTGGTCGTGGTACAAAGATCCAAATTATGTCAGTATCTGTTTTTGTGGTCGATTACTCGTCAAATTATTATTATACCTATATTTTTCCTCCTCAGCTACCCTTGATGGTGCTATGGGTAATTTGCTGCCAGTCCCGGAGAAAACGTACAGACGACTTCTCATGTTGCAAAATCTATTGGTGACTTACGCCCCTCACATTGCCGGCTTGAATCCCAAAGGTTACAGGTGAGTTAACGTAAAACAAACGAATTTCAGTCTGTAGCTGCGACCGTTATCAATATTCTGGCTATATCGTTGACCCGGCTTTGGACTATTTGAAATGACTAGAGTCGCCTGGTGAGGGTGACGAGGCCTTGAGATGGTCGAGAAAGGCTTGGAATGGTGCAGGATGGCTGGGAGTTGGTGAAGACAGCTGAAGGACCGTTTCAAATGACTAGGGCGCTCCTGGCGAGGCAGAAGAGGGGCTGGGATGCTTATGAAAGGCTTGGTGAAGTCATTCTGCAAATCCTCGACATCACTAGGTAGATGAGGATTCGATTTGAATTCGGTTTTCTGATTTTATGTACCCTTGTTGAAACGTTAAGCCACTGATTTTGAGGGGAAGGATTTCGGATCAATCTAGAGGCGCGAATCAATCCGAGTTGGCGAATAACCCCCTTGAAACTCTCGACAACTTAGAAGTTTTCGGCCCAGGTTGCTTATTGAGTTTTGACTCACTTGGAGGATTCTAACGGAGCAAAAAGGATCTGTACTTGACTTAGTCCAATGTCATACGGTAACTGGCCATACTGCTGATCTTGGGCCTCTCTAACCATTTAAGGTGCTTAGGCAATCTAGTGACGTAGTTACTGAGTGTTGATGACTCAATTTCACTCTTAATTAGAAGCTGTTTTTTTGTTGTTGCAGGTTGTACAACAGCTCGACGAGGCTCCTGGGAAACCCCGTCCGGAGCATTATCGACGGGGAACTGGTCTGGCTTTTCCTTTCCCTCTCAGTCACCGAACGAACGGAAATATCCAAGAAAATCGGCACCAAAGTCAACGAGATCCTCGAAGACCTCATGGACATCGAAATGCTCACTTCCAACTTTTAGAGCCTTCACTACTGACTCAAGTTTTCCAGTTGAACAAGTTCCGTGTACATAAATCAATTTGCTGCAAGGTGATGATGCATTTTTATCTCATGTATTTAGGTTTAGCAAAGATCTTACTTTGTTCATAAATACCACCCTTGTACATTTTAAATATATGTGCTAATTGACCTATACGTAATGAAGTATACAATTCTTACATAATCTAAAACCTTTGCAGAAACGAATGGAATACAAGCTCGCTATTCTAATGTTAACGTTCGCTATCGAACGAGGAGGTTTCTTAATACAAATTGACAATACTTGAGACCAAAGTTCTCAATTGGGGTGGGTATCGAAATGCCATTCGTGTTTTCGTCAACTCAAATCTTCACGTCACAATGTTTTATTGTCAGACGGTTCGGTTCATTTTAGTCTTCCGGGTTTTCATCCTAAAAACCGGGGTATCCCCCAATTATTTCGTATAGGTAGGTGGATAGATAGATAAAGCATGCTTTATTAGTAATTACATGATGATGAGCGCATTGTTAAACCAAGGAGACTTGCGGCTAATCGTGGTGATGCGAAAACCCGGCCTTAAACCTGTTTGGGCCTAAGCCGCGCACAAAGAGCCCTTACTCCTCGTCAAAACAAATTTAGTACTACACATTCATCAATCCTTTCAATTTTCTTTATATTTTCTTCTTCCGTCTGCATATGAAAGGGTTTGAATTTAAAGGTTTAAAACTAATCAAAAAATTCGGGTAAAGAGGAGACATTTTTTGTCGAAAATCAGCTGGGGACTTGGTGGGTGAAGTAAGCCGTATCGGGATACCTTGGTTAGTAGGTGATGACTGAAACCAAATTTCACCTCGTTTGAACTGCAGTTTTACGGACTGTTCATGGGGTCTTCTCTTCAGTCCGAGCAAATGGACAGCTCAACGTTGACTTGTCCTCTTTAGATGGGTGAGGGAAATTTTCGTCATGATTTTATCTACATCAAGATCGCGATGAACTCTGTCACACATCACACATTAACAATACTCCTGAGTACACCGTTTTGGAAGCTAGGAGGATATCACTATTGCTGCCATAGTGGTTTTACCATTTTTGGCGTAGTTCATTTGGCTAGACTTTTATAGTCCGTATTGGAAGGACCAGCACCAAGATAGGACCAGTCCCCAGTTTCGTACTCAGAGATTATCATAATTATAATTCAGTATAAAATATATTGTACAGTGTAACAGCTTTTGGAAATGATTTTCTCTTCTAGCATATTTCATTGGATCCATTCGCCATTCTATTTTAATTATCAAAAACTGAATCTAACAACAAAATACCTACGTGTTGGACCACACTACTCCCATCTTTACCAAATCCTGGCAGGTCAGAAGTACCTCATCTGTCCGCTGTTATTGAAGTTTGGGGCACGGCCGAGTTCGGGTCCGCCTATTTGACTGAAGAAGTCCCTTGTTAGTTCATTCAACATATCGTTATTCTTGTTTGTGATTACCTAGTCCATTGTGGTTGGAGTTTGGGACACCTACCTTCCATCCACTTAAGGGGATTACACCCACACCCAACCTCCTTGCTTGGAGGCTGATTCTTTGGCCTGCCTGGGACTCCTTCGGCCCTGCTTTAGCGAATTTCCAGAAATCGAGAATTTTTACGAAAATACCTAAACCAAACACATTTTCCAATAATTTCAACTGGAAAGGTGAGAATTTAATTTCAGCGTTCTTTTCTACAAAAGAGCGCAATAATTTGTGATTGAGCATTCTTTCTGGAGACCGGGATCGATCGTATGCACATTTGCCTGAATATAAACGCCAAGTATATCATAAAGGCATGTGTCCCTCAAGACACGCAAGAATATCAGCCAAGAACGCCAATCAAAACCAGCTGAAATGGGTAAAAATATTGGAGGAATATGTCAGTAAATATGGGAACAGAAGGGAACAAGGGCGGGCGCTTAAGATCATGTCGAAGGAGTCGACCGGGACGCGAAACTGGACTCGATTCAAAGGTTCAATGAGCCAATTTCATGGCCTGTACACGCTTGAATATCAACATTCTGACACATTGGATTTGGGAAGACTTGGGTAATGAAATGCTCTAGCGAGCGTCTCTGTCTTAACAATATCCCATGGATTTCGAACAGGTTGCATTTATGCGCTCCATGCAATAAGGCACGAATGAAAACGAGACACAGAACACGTCCCAATGAATTCCCCAATATTGGGAAGTGTTCTGTGAAGCATAATAATATTATGATTGTGCTTCAGCACCCTGAATTTGAGTTGGACGGATACCAACTGAGCATACAAGGCTTATTTTCAATATGTTATTCCTTGATGTCCCCAATTCAAAATACGAATAGAAATTTGCGTTGCCCTCTTTATCTGGAACCTTAAACGTTGGAAATTCGTCCAACTCTACGATATCTGCATCTAAAAGTTCGTTTAGCTCGATTGTCCCCTTGATGGTAGATGGCGTTTGTGAGTCTATTCAATCTACCACCGGAGCGGCAATTAACGGCCGAGACTAATGATACGGGCACTGGGGCAGTAGGTGAGGGCGGTCAATGGGAGATCGCAGTTTACGATAAATCTCAGTTACAGTAAGAGGGATGTGGGACCCCCACGTAAACACACGTATACATATTAGGGGAGGACTCGTCTGTCTGTTACCCCTTATCACTGCATTGTGCACATTCAATCGCTGTCGTTCCTTTCCCATCGCCCGTCTGGCAAGTTAGTTAAAAACTCTCCTTATGAACAAGCTGTAGTACCTAATCTAGTAGTTATTAATTCACATGTTCAGCCCGTTAATTAGGTACCTACCATATTGAACGCTATCCCCTAATACTTATTCTGATCCTATACCTATGTAGGATTTTTAGCTGATTTAAGCCTTTTTTCCAAAAGGCTTTCAATATTACACAAGCCAAAAGAGCCACTTACTGAATATCTGTGTGGTTCTGTCCGTCAATCTCAGTCTTGACAGATTCTGTTCGTAGTAGGTCTAATATTGAACCAGTCTCTAACAGGGATTGAATGTACCACTTTCATCAAACATGACTAGAAGAAGATGTAGAAAAATCAACTAAATAAATAAACTATGCAGAATTGAAAATCCATCTACCAAGAAATGGCCTGTTCTTTAGTGTGGGCAGTAGCGTACTGCCAGTAGGTATATGATTGTGAAATGAAGAATGAATTGCTTCTACTATTCTCTTCAAAAACATAGAATAGTCAACCATTAAATTCCATGACGGAAGGAGCCCAAGCTGATCTATAAAGATTTCCTACATCGTCCAAACGGGACCGTTCAGGACGTGCATCGACTCGCCGCGGGTATGAGATCTTCGTAAACGGGCTTCTCCTATACTCGGAGGTAACGGGGCATTTGCCAGAGGAAATGAAACACATCGTCTCTATTTAAATGATACAAAAGATCCCAGTTATTCAAAGATTTGAATAGTTCCCTACTGTGGGGATGCACTCAAAGGTCTGATATAAATAAATGAATAATGAAATCCCTTAGGCAAGAAAAATAACGAGAAAAAATCAAAATTTTTGGAAATGTTTTTCAGAATAAATAAATTTGACTTGGACGATATCGAAAATTTTCACGAACAAACATTTTTATTTGGTGCCGTACGGTAGGGGAAAGAAAAAGTTGGGAAATGGGATTTATACAGTCTGTTTTTTTGTAAACCAGCCCAGAACTTCTTCATCTTCGCTTGTATGGGAATCCATCAACGTTTTCAGTGGATTTATCTGAGAAAGCATGGACGTAACATCCGCAGAGGATCATGGTTTCGACAATCGAAGACGACTGATCATTTATGAAGACAAGGAACAGAAGAGGTCCTAGCACAGAACCCTGAGGTGAGCCAAACTTAGTAAAAGCTGGTCGTAACTCCCCTATGGTTAACATTTAACTAAATAACTGCAGAACCCAGTAGCTGCACTGCGAAGACAGCAGTACTTACATATTCTTTTCTTCTAACGAGCATTCAATCAGATTCGTGATCCTGTGTACCTAGTCTATTTTGGAGTGTTGTTCTCTGTGATGTGAGGGAATGAGGTATCTATCATGACTAAAGAATGATCGTAAAAATGAAACGCGGAGGGTAACTACGGGTTGGGCCCTCGATGTTCCCATACATTAGTAATGCTGAACGATCACGACTCATAATGAGCAAACCACTTTACCAATTCGCACCCAACCAGGACGTTAGTCAGGAGAGTGAAGATGTGATAATTCACGCCGGGTTCTCTGAACCCGAGCCGACCCGGTTAAGGCGATGATAGGCGAGAGGATTCAAGTCTATTGAAGTGGGGCGGGTGTGGAATTAAGGGATCATGTTCGGCAGATCGCGTCTAGTGACAATTATTATTGAGAGTATCTCGAGATGTCCTGCCCAAACTGTCGTCATCTCTCTCGAGCTCGGAGTTTAGTTGTTTCCTGAACGGATGTACATGATTGTGAGCCCTGAAGGGTCCTCCCTTCTCTCGAAGCAAACAGGAGCGAGATGGAGATACGTCCAATTGCCCCATTAGACGACCCCATCGGCGGCTGGAGGATATGGCGGACTCTTCGCCTCCTCAGTAGCAATTTAAATCTCAGTGCTTCTTCTCTGCCGCCCAGCTCATCCGCCCCCACTCGTACCGATCCCGCCCTGGTAGGTACCTTCTCATACAACTTACGACCCGTTGGATATTTTCACCTTCAACACATTTTCACGTTATGAAAACATACCGACGATATGTTTTATATTATAAACCGTCTTCGTCATCACATGTTTCTACATTTAGATACTTTATTGTATACGTAGATTTAATTGTATTTATAAATTATAGAAAAGCATAGGTATAATATTTATACCCTGGGTCCTTCATGTAAAGGGTGTCTTCAGAAATGATGGGACAAACTCAAGAAATCAATTTTACAGCTAATTTGCAACAAAAAGTGCCCCTTAGAATTTATTTATTTATAAAATAAAAGTTGAGGATACCGTTGAAAAGAGCGTTAAATTTGCTATCTCCCTGATATTAAATCCGATTTTTAAAGACAGTACAAATTGATGAAAAAATGGCTGAAGTCCAAAATTTGAAGATTTCTTAAAAATCACCATTTTTTCTTTCGTATTTTGCGCCGTCAGTACGGGGCTCTTTCGGCGTGCGCTCCCCGGGAAAAACTATTCCAGAATCTCAGTTTTCGAATGGAATAAAAAAAGTGTTTCACAGTGATATTTGGTGGACAAAATGACGTTTAAGTCGTGAAAAACGTTGGTTTTTAGGTGAAAATCAACGTTTTTCCATCTAAGCCAACTTTCTTCATGTTAGTGAGTTCGGTATCGAAATTTAGGCATTTTTGACGCTGAAATGAATGGTAACACTCTCTGAACAGTTACAACCGTGCCTACACCGGGACGCCACGAGGAGCGTTATCAAAAGATGCCGCCTGTATGTTCAGCAAGGACGGGGGCATTTTGAACACCTACTCTAATACCTACAACCCTATTCGCGATGTTTTTTGTAAAGAATTATAATTACAAATAAATAATAATTCATTTTTAAAAAAGGATTGAGTTATTTTTTTAAAGAATCAACAATTTAATAAAAATGAGATGCCAAAAAACGAGTTTCTTTCTTATCAGGGAGGCATGGAGGCGTCACCATTCGATTCAGCGTCAAAAAATGCCAAAATTGCGATACCGAACTCATTTCATGAAGCAAGTTGGCTTTTGGTGGAAAACATTGATTTTCACCTAAAAACCTCCGTTTTTCAGGACTCAAATGTCATTTTCTCAACCAAATTTCCCCGTGAAAAACCTTTTTTTTTTTTTTTTAATATAACTGGAAAGCTGAGATTCTGGGCAAGTTTTGAAGGCCGATAACACACAAAAAAGTGAAAAAAGTTGGTTTTTGGTTTATTATCTTCGATAATGAACCATTGGAATCGCCCAAAGAAAAAAAAATTTTAACCCCCCCTCAAAATTTGTTGGTTTACGTTTCAAGATACGTAGATTCAGAAAATCGAATTAAAAAAAATCCGTCCGTCCGCCGTACGCCGTCCGAGGCACTTTGCCCAGTTAGCGTTGAGTTAAAATTACGAAATTTGGTTTCTGGGTTTGGACCAGCCCCACAATGATCCACGAAACTTTTCATAACCCTAGGTCAAGGGGAAGGGGTACAAAACGAATTTTGAAATTTTGAAAATTCCATATCTCGAAAAATTCCCATCAAACGGTATGTTTTTTATTTCATATTTAGATAGAGTTTGTTCTGTAGAATTTGTTAAGACCATCCGCAGCTTTGTACGACCAGCCGTTCGTTCACAATGACGGCTCAAAGATTGTGCCTCACAACCCGATCGTGAATCAAACTGTTGAAATACAGGTCCATTTTCATACTAAAAGCTCTTTGGAACATCATATGGCTTAAATTATGTCAAATTTGTTGTTCTGAGGTGCGTTTCGTGCTACGGAAATGAAGGTAATTTCGAATGTTTGTTGGTAGGTACTTCTTTTATAGAAAAATTATTACCGACGTAGTATTTAAAACCCCAGAATTATATCGTATTAATTAATCATAATTAATAATAATTATTATTAATAATAAATACGAATTATCAATACCTAACAATAAATTATAATCATTTTCAGTAGGTACTTGATAAAATTGTTAATAATTAGTGATAATAATTATCACTAATTGTCAATTATTGACAATAATAATTAATCTAACATTTAGGATCTAGACATTTAGACCTAGTGATCTAGACAGAAGGGTGATCTGTACAAAGAAGATAATGAACCGTTGTGTCAAGAATTTGCAGAGTTTTTAATTGAGCAATGAAACACTTCTAAGGGGAACTTTTTGTTGCAAATTAGCCTTAGAATTGATTCCTCGAGTTTGTCCCATAATTTCTGTAGACACCCTGTATATTACACATGAAGGACCCACGGAAAAAATCCAGTTTCGACAAACCTTTCGTGATTTTTACATCGTTTGTTTGACGCAGAAATCGGAAATTTTGAGTTTGAAGGTTTGTTGGGCAGGGAAAGAACCAACGATTTCACTGATACGGTTAGCGTCATCGAATTTTTATTCGTCTAGACAGACGCAAATGAGTTTCGAAGTTCCAAACTGAGCTTAATCATTTTCCAGTGGAATTGATTTTATTCATTCCATGAACCCTTCATGTACATTGTCTATGTACATGCCTATAGTGTGTAACCTTCTGTGCCTGTATACAAAGTCCGATGCAAAAACTGAACTATTAAAATTGATTAGTTTTGTTTTGCCGACAACAGAGCCATTGTTTTGTGGAGTAGGGATTTTCAGCAGCTATCGGTAGGTAGGTACCTTAAGATTATTGCACGGGAGATCAGGGATGTAGCCAGGACGTGGGTTTAGGGGGTCTAAAGGTGGCATGGTACCGTAAGTCTATGTAACAAATGGTGCAAGTCCAATTCTTCAAATTTTCAGAATATCAAATATTAAAAGATAAAACAGCGTATTCGCCGTTCGCGTCGTTTCAGCTCAAGGTTCTTTGGTTACTGGACTTACACAACTTGTCACTTGTTGCGCTTGGAATTTTCAAAACGAGCACTGGAGTCACCCTCTTCCCTGAATTAATACCCACCAATGAAGCCTAGTCTTCGTGTGTACGCGATCCAGGGATATGTACACATAGGTAGAGGAATGATCCCTGGATCGAGTAGGTACTGTTGAAAACTCAATTTCGCAAAAATTGGACTTACACCACTTTGCACCCAAGGAGCCCAAATTATCCTCAGGTATCTCTGGATAGTAATGGAGGGCTTGAGAATGACTTGGAATGGTTGAGGATATTCCATACCTCTCACGGTAAGCCCGAGTCTGGAACCCCCCTGTCGAAATTCTGGCAACGTTACTGGGGAGGTCATTGCCAGAGAGACCAGTTGGGCCAATAACTACAACATACTGGCAAGTACAGGGCATTTCCCAGTAGGTTCTCATCATTTAACGCCTTCTCAATCAATGAAGATGCCGAGAGAGTCCAACAAGTCCTTCCATCCTCGGTGGATTGAAGGTCAGAAAGCGTTTGCTTTGGTGTATTATATTATATTATTGTATAATAATATATTATTACTCATATAATAATATATTATATAATATTGTATTATATAATATAATCCATATTATATTATATGGTTAACTCCTCCGCTCTACACCAAAATATTATTATGCAAATATTATTCTAAACCCTCGATTAGACGAAATCATTGGGATGACCTGTTAACGGCTTGTTCGTGGTATGTTGGAATTTGTTAACACAAATTCGTTCGTGATCAACAAATTTGGCCAAGACGGACAATTGTGATGTTTGAAACCTTAGACTTGAATGGGGGCGGATTCACCTTGAGGCTCAAATTTCCTCACGAGTGCTTTAGTGTTTTTTTAAAAATCCTGATGGTGAAATGTGGGAGTTGGCCAAGAGTCTGCTTGGAACAATTGATAAGATTAAATGCCGATGGGTCAAATAACGATCCACGATGGAGTAGGCTTACCCATAGGTACCAAGAATTCACTTCCATTGATTGGAGCGGCCAATCTCTTAGGTAATATGACAGGAGATAAATTGAAAGATGAGCTCAATAGACTAGTACTTCAATATAGCAGTACCACTGCTAGTCCCCCGACATTCATAGAATGTGTACAGATTAGGTAGGATTATCATAATATGATTATCATATTATGATAATCCTAATAATCAGAATTATTAGATGATTATAATAAAATTTATTATAATCATCTAGATTTAATCTTCTTTGAATAATTCTTTCTTTGGTGCATCTCTGAAACTTTCTGTTTGGTCCAGATTGTTCAACTCAATCTGGACTCAAATCAGTTCGTCAATCAACTCAATCAGTTCGTTGTACACTCTGGATCCCTGCGCGACAAACGATCTATCATACAAACAGGTCAAACGAGAAGGGATCCGGAAATACCTCTCCCTGTTATGGATCTGTGCTATGATTAGCAATTTACCCGCCGAGTACTTTGCTTTTGTGAAGCCCAGCACTCCTGTCTACAGGCGCTACTAGACTAGTCATAAATTGGCAGAATTAGGGCTGGAGCCAGCTGATTTCCGACGTGCACTGGGAAGTCTCTTGCTCATTATCTGAGCTGGTTCAGACTTGAAGATTACAGGGGAAAAACGAGGTTTAACTCGATTTGTTCCGAAAATGAGTTAGCGATGGTTTCTGATAGATTTTTGGGTGGCGGATACGATGACCAAGTCAGAACAGGGGAAAAACGAGTGCCTCAGCCCTTCATCATTGAACAAGTAGACAAGTACCTTGTTACAAACTGGCGCAAATTTTTAAAATTTAAAATATCCATTATCAAACAAAGTTCCATTAACTTTGAAGGCCTGATCGACGAGAGAGGTGAAAATACACAAAAATCATAATCGTTAATATACCTCAGGAACACATACGGCGGAAACTGGTAAAGCCCAATCATGATCCCTAATTTAAAAAAAAAAAAAAAAAAAAAAAAAAATAACCACAATGTGAAGAATAATGATCAACAGCTGCAAGCGAATCAATTTATTTTCGTGCTAAAGCCTATAAACGAAGCCTACCACTGTCAAAACCAAAATACGACGACGTCCAATACTTGAAGCGTTTCTGTAGCTCATCAACTCAAGCTTATTTCTGCAATCCGAGAAAAACGGAGTGATTAAAAAAAAATTAATTTACTTTACAAATTTGCAATAGTTTGGTTTGCTCGTTCCAACATTTCCGAACCTATTGTGATAACGAATCGTCGTTTTGAGTTTTAAATCACGTTTTATTCCAGCAATAGGATGTAAGATACCTTGGTTCAGACCCGCATAACACATAGATACCTCGTTTTTCCCCTGCTCCGCTGGGCCTTGGGATGTTCAGTGCCATATTACCACCTTTTTTCAAAATTTTATGCATCTCTTCCTACAGTGGACAATAAATTTAAAATTATTTCTAATTTCTTTCAAATTGGCGTAATTGAAGAATACAGGTAATTTTCGAGGGACAATTGGGTCTCCTGAACCTTCGGGAAAAAGTGAGTTACCCCGTTTTCCTCTGTAGAAGCCAAAGCCCTTCATCATTGAACAAGTAGACACTTCCGAATACAGCTTTCCAGGTTGTAGTGGAAAAGGATTGCTGAACCTTTTACCTCATACTCTTAATTGTACATGACATAGTAACTGCTTCTGGTTCTGATTTACAATGTAATTTGCTCTACTAATTAGTCAGGCATCTTGTGCTCCTCAACCATTTAGCTGAACCGGTTTTTCTCTTTATTTATTTTTCAGATATTTAAGGCCTGTACAAGGCAACAAGTACCAGTACAAGGCAAAATAGGAATTGAAACGACTGAAGAGGCAGACGAAGGAATCGACAATAAATCATGTGATGTAGGATGCTGACTCACAATGTTGGAGTATATTGTAATTGCTCTAACGCTTATTCTGAGCTCTCAGGCGACACCAACAGGCAACCACACTTGCACAGGAGTTGTCAAGTAAGTGCTCACCAGTCTTACCCTTATAAGTAGCACCAGTAGAATCTAGGGCACTGCCATTATTGTCGAGAGGATGGCGTAGAATGAGATGGTTCAGGAGATGGGACATTTTTGGCAGGGTGTGCAGAGGTGGCAGGAATCATCCTCTCTCACGCTTAACCCTTCCAAATCGAAGTTCATAATCATACAGGGCCACAGAGATTTCCACTTTACAAATTCGTGATTAGGTACATCTGCGACGGGCTCAGTCCAGCTTGCGACTGTCCCAAGTTCCCCCTTTCAAGTACATAGGAGTCTTTATCGATGATAAGCGCAATCGGGAAGACCACGTGCAGTATGTCTACAACAAAATCAGAAAATTTACCTTCTTGCTCTATAACATTAGATCTTTGATGTCCCCCTCGCCCCTCAAGCTGATATATCAAGCACTCTTGCAATCGATATTCCAATATGGATTAGGTGTATGGGGTGGGGCTTATAAAACCACAATGGCTAAACTCTCAGTCCTCCAGATGTCAATGTTGAAAATTTTGATGAAAAAGCACCATAGATTCTGAAGAAACGTAAAACCTAGCCAACGTATTTTCTCTCAAGCAGTTGTATGACATAGCCCACAATCATGGCTATTCTACAGGTTTCAACTATCTGGTAAAGTCGTGAACCCAGACCTAGACTAGACCACCCCCTCTGTACGTCCCTGCGTATGTGTCACAACCTCACTACCTTCCTAATTTGAGATGAATCGTAGTTGAGGTCCTCATAATGTAGACGTTTTCCAGGAAAATTCATTCGTTCGGAATTTCGATTCCAAGTGGTGGAGTCTTTTCAGGTCCTAGGCAACATAATATTATTGAGAAAATCTAAACTTTTCCCCATCATTTTAATCCGGAGAATTAAGCCTTATCTGACCATCATAAAGTATTTACACAGATCCACGCATAGGCCGAGATACCCCCAAGTCGTCCCCGCTAGACCTCCTCCCCACGGTTGACCTTGTTCGATAGACCTACCAACCCAATTTACTGATCGGGCAATTCCATTGTGAGTACACTTACTTCAGTAATCATGTCAATACTCGCCAACGCCATTGTAAAGCTGGAATTCAATTACAGACACGAAGTGACAGTTAGAGTTAATGTGACAGAACCAGTCACGTTCCGTGCATACGAATGGTGCTTGAGGGTCCCGCCAAGATGCTCAACCTACACTATACAGCTGAAAGATCGCGTTAAAATTCACGTAAGATTGTGACATAACACATTGGTTACCATCAATACTGTTCTATTTTTCACACATGGTATTTTATGGGGGTAAATATGATTTATTTTCTGCCTACAGAAAGAAATGCACAATCGAACGATCACAGTTTGCTGTAAAGGTTACGTAGAAATAGATTATAAATGCGTTCCCGCCTGTCCGCCAGATGTCGAGTGCCCAAATATGCATTGCAACAGGACAAATCACTGTTACTGCACGCCAGGCTACACTGGTCTTTACTGCAATCACCGTAAGTCACATATGCCAAGAAGCTTTGCAGTTCAGTATAAACAACTCAAATGTACAATTATGTTAAATAATTTGAAACTTTTGTTGTTTTTTTAGCGTGTCCAAAAGGAGTGTGGGGAGCCGGCTGTATCAAACCTTGCGATTGTCCAACTGGATACACGTGTCACTATTTAACTGGAGATTGTATGATTGATGACAGTCCGCCATCAAAGACGAGAAGGACGACAACGGTGGCGGAACTGTTGACAGAAGTGGCTACCACGCTAATGACGACACATTCAACCACTAAAATTCCCACCACTTTGAGAACCACTACTACTACTACGACCTCGACCACAACCACTCCTCCAACAACTACAACAGTGGCCACCTCAACGACTCCTGGTCCGACTACGAGATCTACAAGTGCAAGCTCTACTACAACCACGCAGAACACAACTCCTGAGCTCATCACAGCGATAATAATACCTACCATCGCTACCTCAACTTCCACAACTCCTCCCCCACCAACAACGACAATTATCGAGAGGACTACAGCAACCACTCGAGAACTGGACCTCACAACCCAACAATGGGAAATTGTAGATAAATCTGAAAATACGACATCTACAATTTTGACGAGTATTCCACAAAATACCGAAGAACTAGCAAAAACAGTAACGACAACTAGAGCAACCACAGCTGGTACAACTGAAACGACAATTACGACTGGTGGAAAGATCCCACTAACTCTATCAACCACTGCTGCGCCCACGGTCATCACTAGTATTACAGACATGCCCTCAACCACCTCCACTATTGCGCTTTACTCAGATATAGTACCAGTTACTACAACATCTCAGAGCCGTTACACGGAGGATATTGCAACGACAACCACGACAGGGCTTCCAACAACAACCATTCCACGACAGGAGGGCACGGAAGCCAAGGCAGACACCACGAAAGCTACACTAATGACATCACAAACATTTGTCCCTCTGTTACAAGAAAGAGAAACTACTTCGCCAATTTATCATGAACAACCTTCATCATCCACAACTCGGACACCAGTTCGTGAAGAACCCAGTGCTCCACCATCGTACAGTACACATGCTTCAACTACCGTAGTATACACCACACCGACCACAACAACAAAAATGACCACCATGACGGAAAAACCAACGACCAGAGCAGAAACAACGACGCAGCGTATAACGACAGTAACTCAAACGCCAATTGAGGATTTCTCCACAGCTCAGCAGGTAATGTATTACACATGAAGCGCTGAATTGCACAACTGGTTAAGTCCATTTTGGCTCAAATTGAGAAAACCACAAACAAACGTTTTGAGAGTGATTGTTGCTCAAAGACAGATATTCATGAAAATTTTAAAATTAAAAAACTTTCTAAGACTAAGTACATAAAATTTTTAAAACAGCATTACATTCAGATTACATTTGGAGCTCGTCGTTATCCTCTTCAGCCAAAAGTTCATCATTCTCCTGAGCAACTTCTTCGTTTTGGTTTTTGTTGTGGTATTCACCTAAGTCCAGAAGACTCTTGAAATACTCAAGGTACTGAAGGTCTTTCCATAAGTCGCTTAAAGCTTGAGCAACTTATTTCTTTTTATTAACAACCACAGAGCCACAAGCAACTTCTTAGGGGATGATGGTGCTGTGGCTGCAATTTTTCTTGAAGAATGGTCTACAAGGTCCGATGTCACTCCTACAAAAAGGCTCCTATAAAAAGGATACCTCTTGTTGTTTTCTCCAAAAGAAGTCTTTTGCATTGGAAAAAGTTGAAGTGCAGGTTCTGGGTGGCCTTCAAATTTGCACAACTTTTCCAGTCAAGCACTCCTAGTTCAGATCCCGGATTTTTAACAGTGACATAGCGAGTAAATATATGTTTGTAGTCACCAGGTACTTATGTAAATGGTTGCTTTTGTGCGAATTTCTTACTTGATTCTCCCAAATGTGCGGTCGGATGGCCCAACGATAGGGTGAAAATTGTTATTTGGTTAGCATGGCCAACAAAATTGTGTTCTTATTCTGCCCACCACAACCATCGGCAAACAGTTCAAGTTGGTTGCACCTTGACATATCTGTGTTGTACAGGTGGTGGAAAAACAATAGATGAAATTGCATGTTTGGCAGATTTATAAAATTGGATTCATTTTTTGGTATCTCGAGTGAGTCTCAACCAATGTCATGTTGTATTGGCGCAGTTGCCTGCTGTAGTACGCTGCCTGGTCAGGTACTTTTGGCAAATACAAGTTTTTTTTGGCAGTCAAAAGAAATCTTGTAGATCTTGTAATCATCTTTGCGAAGAATATCATAGAAGCTGTTGGTTCGGATTTTATGTGTGTAAGTTCGCCATCACATGAGCATGCAGTAACTTCATTTTTGATCCTCATACACTCGAAACATGCGTCCGCCGTGGAAGATTTAAAACTAAGATTGAAATCGTTGTTGAATACGAACCAAAAGCAGTTGTACTTCACCTGCAAATTTGGTTTCGAATTTTCATTCTAAGCTTTGTGAAGCTTTCGTACATTCAAATGGTTGCTCAAGTATTGAATCTCTCATTTTCCGCGGGTATAATGAGATTCAACAGCCTTCAAATTATTGATGACATTTTGAACGGATCCTTCTTGACAATAAATTTCTTTGATTTTATCCCCCCCCCCCTCCTTTCTTTAAGGGATATTCCTGTTAGTTGTAGAGGTTGCAGAGGTGAAGAATACGGAATTTGCTCAAACCCAAAATTTATTAAAAAATTTCGCACACAAAACTAGCCCGTAAACCAGGATTGAAACAAAAGCAGCGGACTTAACCACGTTTGACCTGAAAATTTGAGGTAATCATGATTGATTCAAAACACGCCAGTGTGGCGACAAAACGCATTTTTCAAACTTGAATTACAATCAAATCTAACGAGTTTTGACGAACAACAAGATCGATTCCCCACTATGAGAACCCTTAGTGCCTCATGACTGAAATCACATTTCAGCAAAAAGTGGACCTAACCAGTTTTGCAACTCAGTGCCTCACATTAACAATAATTGTTATGGAGAAATTCAAGATACTAAGTGATATTGCCATTTATTGTCAATTGCTTGTTTATTGTCTTGCACCGGTAGATTTTTAGTACCTACTGTGTAGTGTATCTTGAAAAAAGTAAAATTTTATTTATTTCATTAATTTAATGTTTTAATTATAATTTCATTTCAGGTAACAACTGACAAACACTTATTAAGCACTGCAACCATCGAGAAGAATCCAATTGCAGAGACCACTCGTACAGATGATTGGGTTACGCTTGATAGGGAAATTGAGTCGTCCAGAAAAATTAAAATGCAAGTAGACGATTTGTTTTTCACACAGCCGTCAGCCACATCTACATCAACGATTGATCCACTTGTAATTTCGAGGAAACCTACTTTGACCTCAGCAACATTTGATGATATCAAGCCGTCCACTTTTTCTACAAGTAAGGGCGTAGAACAGTTCGATGAAGAACGAGATTATAAGGAAGCAGGTGGGCTTCCGGAACAGGGAACATCCGAAGAGACAGCACACAGAAGTACGACAGACAGGCTGGATAGGCTGATCATTGAGGAGGTATCCAAAGCGCCTCAGTCAAATATGACAGATGATGACAATCCAATAAAGATAGTGGAGGAAGTCATATCCAAATATTTTCCCGATACTTTCCTAAAGGCAGCAATTGAACCGAACAACAATCCTGAAACTTTGCCGGGGGTAAAAAAATACGGAAATAACGAAAAACCTTCGTTGCCAACTAGGAAAATGGGCGAAGGTCCCCCACCTGGAATTGACGTTGAAGATTTAGATGAAAGGTCCAGGAAAGTGGAGGATGTGGTTAAACCGACGTCACCGCTCCCCACGACTGAACAACCGACAACGGTAACTACTTCATTTCCACTAACGGAAGCCTCGACAATGGCAATAATTACTCCAAAAGTTATAGTCTCGGCCAAAAATCCAGATGAAATTGATCTAGGGGGTGTAATATACAGGAAAATGAAGCTCTTCCCACCAATAAAGCCACTCCCAGAGTACACCACAGTGCCAACTTTAGACACCCCACTTGTGACGCAGTCCATGGAACCTAGTAATAAAGAAGCCACGACAACCCCAGTTAGCGATAGATTCAAAATTTATTTACCAGAGTATGATAAGGAAGCGGAGGAATTTGAAACAACTGAGACGCCCAACATCAAAACGTTTTTGCCCAAATTCAATTTTGACAAAGAGGAATTTGATTATGGAAAGCAGGCGCAAGTTAAAAAAGCTAAGCAAAAAGAGAAGGATTTAAAAAAGTACAAAGTCAAGCCCCATGAAGTCACAAGTGCACCAGTCGAAGATGTTTCCAATGAAAGGGTTACCAACAACGTGTTTTTGGAAACCAAAGAGTTCAAAGTTCATCTCGCATCTACTAAGTCACAGAAATTTGGAGAGTATACCAAAGCCCCATCTGACCAGGACAGCCCTATTCACGATTTGAATAAGCTGGCAAAGAAAAAAAGTAAGTTTGGATCAGGTGAGTATGAGCCAACAAGGTATGTGAAGCAAACAATACCAGCTGAAGGTCAGAACTTTGATGAAGCAGGTACAACACAGGCTTTTTTAGAGACAAATAACCCGACCACTAATGCGAAACCCCCGCACACGTGGTACTCACACGCCAGGGAGAAAGCAAAGATAAAGAGCGCTTTGAAAATCATGAAAAGCACAATGACTTTGGACATGACTATGAAGCCCACCGTGGACAGCATGATGGAGGAGTCAAACGACATCAACTCTATGGCCACTCAGTATACAGACAGAGAGCCCAGAGCTGCAGTAGCGGCAGCGGTAACCTACCAGGATGATCTGAGCAACCCTCAAATGTTTGGGCAGGTCAAGTTCAACGCTCCGGAGGGATATGCTGCTGCATCAGTGTCGGGAGGTGGGAATTATGATGGGACGCGGGTGGGAATTCTGTCGTCTGTAGCAGTAGGAGGCGCTTGTTTCATGACCATGGCGTCACTGTTGGTGGTCCTTTGGCTAAGACTGAAGACCAGAAGGTCCCAAATGAGGAAGACTGAAACTACCCAAGGACTCGAAGAAAGACCTGCGGCTTCCACTTCTGCCTATGAGACTGTGTACCCCATTCATAGTGAGTGCTCAAATCATACTATTACACATTGCTATGCAATATAACTACCAACCTGTGTATTATAATATAATAGGTTGGTAGTTATATTGCGTAGCAATTATTATAACTTTAACGATAAAACGGTTGGAAACGAAACTGCTACACAGTTTTCTGACAATTGTTTTTGGATTGATCGATTAACATCACGACCTTTCACAGAAGATAGATTTCATATCTATAGAAGATGAAATAGTTTTTATATCGATAGCAGTTATCTATATTTCCAGTGAGTACTGTGACGTACCCAGAATTTCGATAGGGGGTCCAGGCAGGGGCTTATCGCGAGAGGTATAGAATACTCCCCCAGAGGTAGGTATGGAAAAAAACCGAGGGGGGGGGAGGGGATCCACCCCTTGGCTACGTCTCTACCCCAGTCATCCTCAACCATTCCAAGTCATCCTTAACCATCCCCAGTCATTCATAACCTTTCCAAGCCGTCTGAGGTCCATTTCAAGCTCTCCCCAGACAATATAGAACACCCCAGACTCAAGCCCTCCCTATACCTTCCTTGCTAATCCAAGCCTCCCTTAATCTTCTCAAGTCCTATCCAGATATATCTGTAGAGAATTCAAGGACAGTTCAAGAGGTCAAAGCTGCTACTGGGCTGCAGCGCCCTACAGATACCTCTCGCAGTAGACCCTGGTCTGGACCCCCCCCCCCCCACCGCACACTATTGAAATTCTGGCTACGTCACTGGAGTGCCCAGGTATTTGGATTCTGTGAAAAGGCGTGCTAGTCACGACACGCTGATCACAAGCCAATTTGAAGTAAGTACTAGGTTTTGGAGGTAGTCAACCAAAGCACACTGGTGTCAAAAATGGATTATAACAATCATATTCAGAGTTCTGATTTGTAGACAAATTTCGCACCGACAAAGTTATAAGGCCCCCACCACAAAGAGGCCTTTTCATTATTAGCATCACAGCTTCTCCAAGCAATAAGATCTTACATAATTACTTTACTTTAGGTCTGTACAGGTGACTAGTTATATGCTCCCCAAATAGGAGTTCAACCAAATGATAAATTAATAATAATAATCTTACTTAATGTATTACCTATGTTACTTTCATCATTTCAGGAGTGTCAGATGAATTAGAAGTTGCCACATTCTTCTGTCCAACATTTACAAATAGCTGCGCTGAGAGGATCAATAGAGGTGAGCCACTATCAATACTGTACACCACGATACTAATACAACCCAAAAGACTGTAAAGAAGATCGAAATTTGTGTATTAAAAAATATAAATACATCAGGGAAAATGCTGCTTGGAACATGCATCATTGGCTTTATATGTGCGTATATCGCTTGGATTGGGCATGAAAAGTAGTGATGTGAGACCTACCAGGATGAACACAAATTATTTTATTAAATCCACGCCCAAACAATGTAGGGATTCTAAGTTAGGAGGCTGCCCTGGCTAGCCCTCTGTTTTTGACTATCTCGTCGCCAAATTGTTGTTAAGCTGTTAATTTGCAATGTACATTTGAGCCATTCCGTTATGTGGATAATATAAAAGTGAATATTACATGCGGTGGAGGTTGCTTAAGGTGTAACTTATTCATTAAATATTTTGGTTCTGTACAAAAAAGGACCTGCTGTATAAGGTGGTACCGTGGATTCGGACTAGTTGCAGCCCATTTTGATTCCTTGTGTTGACATTCGACATGAACTCCAGCTCTTTAAATGGGTAGCCTGGCGTCATAAATTACTAAAAACAAAACTTAACAAAGAAAATTACTATTAACAAAACTAAGCTATAAGAAAATTTCTATGTAATATTTCCATCTAACATTTAATGTAGAAGCCATTTGAAGAATCTTCATAATCTTCATAGACTATTTTACCTAGCTCATATAGGAGAGGTGAAAATAAAATTTCTTGGTCGATTCAAATACGAGTAGGTAGTGAGTGCCTTATTGATAGCAATAATTAAAAATACAGAAACATTCATTTTACCACTAAATTGGCCCCGATTCACCCGTTTTACACTGTTTCTATTCACTAGCAAAATTTGTCATTTAATGAGATGACGAACTGTGCTCCCGAATTTGTTTTCAGAACTCAACGAATTGAGCTACGACCATCCGAGACGGAGCCTTGCGGAACCGCTTTACGCTGAAGTACTTCACCCGAAGCTCAGAATCCCGGAAGAGGACGATCTCTAACGATTTCCTATCAAATTCCGACTTTGAAATGTAACAACAACAATAAATTAAAATATAATAATAACAATGAGTTTGGGATTATACTAAGAACTTCGGTTCAGATCAGAGCGCTCTAAACAGAATGCAAATATTGGCTGATATTGAAATGTATGTGACCATTATACATTAGTATTGGGGTTTTACTCTGTCATAAATTATTCTTGTCATTTATTCCTCTCATAATAAAAGTGTTGAAAAAAAATCTGATGACAGTCTTGTGATCAGAAAAATACATGTTTAGTAGGTACCTATAATAAGTATGATGCACCAATTAATTAAATCACACGTGTTGTCCCTAAATTGGTTAACAGTACTTCAAGTTCTTACAAGGAACGTCAACCTGACACAAATTTAATGTTACTTATTTAAATATGGGCCCGTTAAAACTTCAAGTGCTATGTGTATCAATATTTACACATACTGGTTGTTCTCCCACTCCACGTGTATCAGGTATATTGACAAGGAGGTCATCAATTAAAATGATAATACGGTCTAAAATCGAATTTTGCAGGAATCTGGCTATGTATACTCATTTCTGAGATGTTTATGGATACTCATTCATTACAAGAACATTTTGACCAGCACGTTGTCTCTGGAGGGTTAATTGGAGCATTTCTTATGTGATTTTTTTGTTTTTTGTAAAAGCTACAATTGAAAAAAAAGCATAAACTCCACCAATTTATGTATAGGTGAAATTAAATAAAATGTCTTGAAGTGATGTGAACTAATTTGAAGAAAACTGGAGCGCTAGTTTTATCAGGAATAAAGTGTAAGAGTGAACAATGATACCGACGTAAGAGTCTAAATATATATTATATTTTATTTTGGTTTTACATTATTTGTACAAAGTGCATCACACATTTAATTGTGTTAGAATTTAGGAAGGTCGCTGTCTGAGGCACGACAATGGCTTGACTACGTCTGGTTCACCTGTTTCTGAAAGTAGTATTTTTATTTTTATATTATTTCATATAAGTTGTATTTACCAAAACAAAATATAAAAATTAGAATGAAGATCGAGATTGTACATAATTTAGTAAAATGTTTTGTAACAACGTCGTTTCATTTCATTTGTCACCTTTTACATGACACGTCCCAACTTGCTTCCACTGTATGTTCTTCGTCTTCCTTGGATATTCAATATTGAGATGTTGGGCCATTTTCTTCTATTTTATCCAAGGGATGTTCTAGAAAGGCTTGGAAAGGTGAAGGATGTCTGGGGTTGGTTGAGCTCTGCTTACGGTTGGCTTTGGACTGTTTAAAATGACTAGGCAGAAGAGGGGTTGGGGTCTCTGGTCTCTTGGTTTTGGACAGAGGGTGGATCGTATAAAAATTCCTGACAACGCAGACCATTGAGCTGTCATTCCACTTTACCACAAACAAGTTTGACTTCTTCTCGTACGCGGTATCGTAAGATCCTCGGTTTTCCTTTTAGAGGAAAAATAAATTTTAGAGGATTTTTGAGTATCGGAGAGAGCAGGTAAACCCTTCCCGGGAAGATGATTGAAGAACCCGAATGAGGAGAAAAAAATTATCGAAATAAAATTTAATGTAGCGATTCTCTGGCGATTGAACCGTCTCAAGGAGCGACACCGCAAAGCTTTCTCCCAGACCAAGGTTCTCGATGTTGAAGAATGATGAGCTCCCTGCATGTGGAAGGAACTGGAATAAATATCCATCTGAGGCGAACAGGCACCATAGCTTGAACCGAAATCCCTGGATGAACTGCTTGGCCGTACGACGCCCAGAATAAGGAACCATTTTTCTCTGCGATTCTCGCAAATATGCCAAATTGCAAAAATTTTCATTCGGGTGGGCGAAAAGGGATTTGAGCTTCGCGAATCGGTATCGTTTTACGCTTCTGAAAGTATTTCATGACATGGCCTCCTGTGCACGTTGACTTATACTCATAGCTAACATTTTAGTCGAAGAAACCAAATTTTATTAATTACAATCTAGAGACCCTAAAAGACGAAGTAAAAATGTCAGGACTTGTATACATACAATGTGTACATGTTCACCTGAATGGAAAACCACTGTCACTGACAATCACCTTTTAGAACTCTTGAAAATTCGCCAACTTTCAGAATGCCCTAGCCGCACAGTGGAGCCAAATCCCCAAAACCGGGGCAAAATTCAATAAATTGAACACCGAAATCAATGAGACACTTGAGCTTGAATTTGGGAAACTAATCCATCGATGTTTCAAATACGTAAAGAATTTTCCAAATTATCATCAGTCAGCCTTGTACGATGTTTTGATTTATTAACTTTCCATCAATGAAAAGAACTTTACGCAGTACTGCTGAACGCACAAATTAATCTTTATGCGAATTTTCTAAGCTGTGGAAAATGGTCTTCTTCCAGGTATTTTTTGTTGAAATCGCACAACTCCACGTCTTCAAATTTTGATTTTTGGTTTAAAATCCATTTGCTAGTGTATTTTGCAAGTGTATTTGGAGCATTTTGTACATTACTTTTTGTTGGAGTAGCAAATAAATTGAAACAGTCTTCCATGATTTTGGAATCGCTAAATCTGTTCGAAAATTGCTCCGGCAGTAACTTGAGTTATTGAGAATAAGCAATATTTTCATACGCAGAGAGCGTGGTGAAATGGTAACTTTTACCAGACAGGATAATGAACTAGTACATAATATTATTATACACATGTATGTGTATAATATGTACTAGTTCATTATCCTGTCTTTGAATTATTTAAATTTGAAATTTCAAAAGAAGGACAGTTAGTAAATGATTGGTACAGCCATTTGAAAGCGTTTCAGAACAAAATCCGCTAGTGGGAGGCACATAATATGTATGTGCTATGTATAATAATATTACAAGTACACATACTTATCATGTGTTGAAGCGAAATTTGCTGCTGTTGTTATCGAGGTTCGGTCAGGTTTATCATGTGTATACACATACTTACCATCCGCTAGTGGTAGGCACATAATATTAATATGTGCCTCTCACTAGCGGATTTAGTTATGAAACGCTTTCAAATGGCTGTACCAATCATTTACTAACTGTCCTTCTTTTGAAATTTCAAATTTAAATAATTCAAAGACAGGATAATGAACTAGTACATATTATACACATACATGTAATGGCCTGTAAGGTCGACCAGAATGCTATGTCAGATATCCATTGTGGGTCACTCAAACTCAGGTGACTACCGTTCATATTTTAGTTGCATAAAGTCTTCTTAGTTATTTTTAAGCTTGTAAAACCGTTTCAAAATTGATGGTTTTTACTACCACATTCATAACATTCTGGAGTCGAATGGACTTGGAACACACGGGAAGGCGAGGCCCTCGTACAAATACAACGTAATATCTCAGGTAGGTAACAAAGAATTCGTAAAGTTGGAAACTGTATTCTGTAGACACCTGTAATGCTGTTTGCTAATGCAAAATGAATAAATTAAATGAAAAAAAAAGAAGAAAAAAACCGTATCTAGTACCTACCTAAGTATCTAGTTTAGAGTGGAATGAAAAACGCTGGATGGGTGACTGTTAGTCCCACGACAGTTCGAAATCCAGTCACTGCAAAACGCGACTCCACCCATCTAATTGGGTAAAAGATATCGTAATTGTCTAATTAGAGGCCTTTTTGGTTTCAGTTTCACCACCAGCAAAGGCTCTAAATGGGAGGTGACATGTGACAGTTCGTCGACTGTGACAATCCTGTCACCTTTGTGACGTCATTCTAATGCAAAACATCCGCCCCTCGTCTCTTGTGCCGTCGATTGTCCCTCGGATGTTTTATCATTTGTTGATCTGTGCGATAGCCATCTTTATATATCACCGTTGTAACATCTGCGTTATGGAACATTTCCGTTCTCGTTCTCGAATATTGAGCGCAATAACGTCTACCTGCAATAATACGGTGATAACTAGGTCGTGCTTTGTGTTTATTTAGAAACCGAATGAATGTACCTTACGCAACAGGACGGAATTGAGCATTAGGTACGCACCCATTGGATTTAAGGCATCAATAAAAAACATGTTTAAAAACTATCTACGAGAAAATGAAATAATCAAAATATCATCGCTCCCGAACGTTTGGTGAATGAGCATGTTGTTTTGGGGGTTGCGTGTTTATACTGCCTTGCTAAGCCAAAAAGCAGTAAGCAATCAAGCAAAATGGCTGACTGAGTCACAGAAGAAGAGTCTTAATGTTGTAAAGCACTTGAAGAACCGTAAAAAGTCTCCTCACACTAAATGCCAAAAAATATCAGCTTATAGGGTGAAACCCATAAGTACAAACCCAACGATTCTGGGCAAAAATCAACGTTTCAAAGTATTCACGACCCGACAACTTTTCATCAAGTCCATAATTCTCAAAAGTATTACCGTTCCCCCGATACAATTTCGAGCCAAAGTGTCCATGGAACTCGTTTCTGATTAAACGCTAACGTGCGAAACCCAAGCAATAGCATAGGAATTAGCTTTAGTAGTTATTCAGCCGATCCGGGGCCAGGGTAGCGTCAATTTCAAGTCCTAAGGAGGCTAAATGCCAAATTATACTTTCATTTATTTATTTATTCAATATTACGGGCAAGCCCAATTACACAGTGTAATAATTACGAGTCAGCAAACGTATGTACATAGATCAGAAGAGACGTGAAAAAATAAAATAAGAAAGAAAAATATACACTTCAAACGCTCTGAGGATAAACAAGATAAATGTAGCTGAGGAAAATAATTAAGTAGGTACTGGCACATACTAACTCAAGTTTGGAGAGAGAGTCCGAAAAAAATCAAAATCTGGGAAGACGCTAAGGAAGTCGATGGAGAGGCCATTTGTAGTGGTAGGTCGTCGGAGAAAATGGCACTCCAATCAGATTGTGGCTGCGCGAAGTTGGGCAAGGGGTTACCAGAGCTATGCCGGAGAGCAAGGCGGGACAGGAGAGATGGCTGTTGATAATCTTATAAAACAATACCAAATCCGCCGCACTACGTCGCTTCAAAAGGGTGGGAAGCCTGCACACTCTGCGAATGTGGCCATAGTCAACCTCGCTCGATGGTATCTTCAACTTGAAGGCGATTTACCGAATGAACTTATTCTGTACTCTCTCCAAATTGTACCTGTGGACTGCATAATAAGGCGACCATATGGGGGAAGCGTACTCCAGCAGAGGTAGTACTAGGGCTTTGTACAAGACAACAATGGCCTGACAGTTGGTGAATTCACGGGTGTTCCATTTGAGGAAACCCAAGGCCCGCAACGCCTGCCCCCCAATAAGCCCAGTGTGGTTGGAGAATGTCAGCATCCCATCAAATACAACCCCCCAGATCCGCCATATCCGTTCGCCTCTGGAGGACAGCACCACACAACATGTAGTCATAGAGGATCGGCTGCAATACTCGATGGAAGGAGACAATTGAGCACTTAGTTGGATTCAAAAACAGGCAGTTCGTGGAGCACCACTCCTCAAGACCATGGATGGCCAGCTGCTGGCATATCTGCAGGTGATTCAACATGGTGGAAAATCTTCGGGTCATCAGCGAAATGTAGGCAACGAATGCCTGAATGGAAGAGCGATGCAACACTGTTGATCATGATCAGGAAGCAGAGCGGGCCCAAATGGCTGCCCTCGGGAATCCCAGAAATATCACCGAAGGGAAAAGACAGTGTGAATAGCATAGAAATAAGGTTTAGGAGCAACTCAGCTGATCCTAAGGAGTCCTATAAAGTCCTAGGACTACATGCCAAATTACACCTTCATAGTGTGAATAGCATAGAAATTAGCTTTAGCAGTCACTCAGCTGATCCGGAGCCTGGGTAGCGTCAAGTTCAAGTCCTAAGGAGACTATAATATGCCAAATATAGTACTAAGGGAGGCTATATTATGCCAAATTACACCTTCATAGTGTGAATAGCATAGCAATTAGCTGTAGCAGTCACTGACCGCGGCCCTATACTGCTAAGGAAAGCCCTAAGGGCGGCACATGCCAAATTACAGCTTCATAATTTGTAAACCAAATATGAAAACTGTTATGCCCATAGCTCTGCTATTCGTACAGCTATGGCGAACAGGAAAATGTTCGTTAAATCGAGAGCTTTCCAACGAGTGGTGAACGATTTTTGTACCATCAAATCCTCTTTAGCAACGGTTTGGTTGTAAGCGAAAATCATAATAAAATCGGAAATAATTTAGCGTAACGGACTGATGGAAGCTCGTTTTGTGCGAAAAATGTGAAGGCTAAAACATGATCCATGTTAAAAGAAAATTTAAGTTTATGCTTGGTGGGTATGACAGGCGGATATTATGAAGATGGAAGATGAGTTTATTTGAAAAGAAGAGATCTATTTCTTTTAAATTATTAGACGTATAGTCAAGACTATTAATTTATTTGTATACAATTAAGATGGTTTTAACGTGGCACCAATTGAAGGCAACTTATGAGTAGCCGGATAAATCTTTTTCCAATCAAGCGTAGTTGAAGGCGAATTGAGTGACACCGAAACATATCCATGAGTCAATATTTGTAGTTTTATCACTCTAGAGTTTAGAAATGTTTTGGTGCAACTCTTGTGGGGCGCAACGGGCATTGCCTATTGCCCGGCAACAACGTTATTATGTAATTTACCTATATTAATAAATAAATAAATGAAATAAAATTACAGGGCCCTTCGTCGCAGTTCATGATCGCGTTGTCGACGTTAGTTTCATAAGGTGGGTTGAGATCGGGGACCGTGGTGAGCGGCGGGGGTGAGTTATATACTCAACGGGCGGGTGAGGAGAGTTCTGTTGTCGCGTGACTCGTCATCCAAGTGCAAGAGTGCCGTCCATGTGCTGATTGTGAACATGATCAAGATCGTGACGGTGGTGTTGTGGTGCGGCAGCGTGACGTCAACTTTGGTTAAAGAATATTCCAAGGGGGAGCAAGAGACGCAACCAAATGAGCAATCAAATCGTTATGGTGAAAATCCTGGTGCTTCGCGGAGGCAATTCGGATACTACGGTTCTACGAATCCGAGTTATCTAGGTGGTGGAAACTCAGGATTTGGGGGGATTTTGGGAAATTCCGGGTTCGGTGGTTCACTCGGTACGAATTCAGGCCTCGGTTTACCACTTGGGGCTGGATATTCGTCTAATAGTGGCGCTCACAGCTCAGCGTATTCCAGCGTAGGAAATTCAGCATTGGGTTTACCTATCGGCAATGGATATTCAGGTATCGGAGGTTCTAAAGGGTACTCAGGTCTTGGTGGGCCTAACTCAGGCGTGGGCTTTCAAGTTGGAAGCGGAACCTCAAGTTTACGGATACAAATAAACGGCGGTGTAACTCCAAATTTCGGCCAATCTTCAGGAACACTGAATAGCGCAGGATTGGGAGGGAACTACGCGGGTTCCAGCAATTTAGGCTCAGGTTTCGGACAATACAGTAATTCAGGTAATTATAACTTGGAAAACCTTCAAAGTCAATATTTATACGGAGATGGTATAAGATCTTCAGTATATCCACAGTTAAATAAGTATCAATTTGAAAAACGTCCATACCCAGTGTACATTCCTAAACCATATCCAGTCTATGTTGAAAAGAAAGTGCCGTATGAAGTCAAAGTACCAGTGCCCCAACCGTACGAAGTTGAGAAACCAGTTCCAGTGCAGGTGCCAATTCATATTACAAAGCCGTATCCTGTGGTTGTTGAAAAGAAGGTGCCTATCCCAGTGGAGAAAATCGTGCCTCTGACATTGAGGGAGTATGTGGCGAGGCCGTACCCAGTGCCAGTGCAGGTTGAAAAGTATGTGCCAGTACCGGTAAAATCGCTCTATGAAAAGCACATGCCGGTACCTGTTGAGAAACCTTACCAGCATTATTACCAGCCGCAGCATCATGCGATACAGCAGGCGTACTACCACCCTCAGGATGTCCAGCACTACTATCCACAGTACTTGCAGTCACCGTATGATAGTGGGTACTTCAGCGAGCACAGGCACGACCACAACGAGGATCGTCAAGGTGACAAAGAGACCTCGGATGAAGAGGATGAGACGGCTGAGGGCCCTGAAGAGCAAGAGGAAGAAGAACTGAAGTCAGCAGCTGAAGACGAGAGGAAGGACGACGACGGGAGAACAGGAGTCAAACGACAGGCACAGAGGAAGTTCAATGACGACTACAACGACGAGCACGCCACCACAAAGACGGACGACGAGGTCCCGAACCGTCGCGACGTTGAGGTAAATCACACCAACTCAAGTGAACTCATTGACAATGAAAAGTTGGTCAAGGAGAATCTCAACGATAAGAAGAGCGACAAAGACGACGATGAGAACCCGACAACTCAAATGACAACAATCGCAGAGACATCAAGCTCATCAGCTGTGACATACGGGACGCGTACAATGCGCATCATCCCCAGAATTACCGCCCCAACGACATCAACGAGTGAGGAAAATGAACATTAAAATCAGAGACAGAGATGAATAAAATTCATAAATCGGAAAATATGAAGATGCATACAAAAAAAACCATAATCACATTTTTTCAACAATTTCACAAAAATTAACATTTTTTGTGAATTTGACTGAAATTCACTGTATTCTGTGTGAATGTTACTCAAATTTTCCTACAGCGAATTTGACTGAAATTCCAGTTTTTTAGCGAACTTTCGAAGAACAGGAAGTTTTTATCTCACTTTTTATCGAGAGTTGTCAGCAGTGATTTTAGAATGATCTGGAACGGATTTTGATGTACAATTTCTTCGGAAATTCGAGTTTTAAAAATTTCCGAAGAAATTGTAAGCCAAAATCCGTTCCAGATCATTCTGAAATCACTGCCGACAACTCTCGATAAAATTGAGATAAAAAGTTCAAATTTGCACAAAAAATCTGTCTTAGCAATCGAAAGGCTAAGTTCGTAGATGGGCAGAATCGAGCCACTCTAAGGGGGGAAAAATTACCCATACATTTCAAAAATGAAAGTCTGACAAATGACACCTCATTTCAAAGATTTGCACAACCCGTTGGTGAAGTCAGAAATGCGATGTCTTATTCCGCCCTCAAACTGGAGCACTCGAAGATGAAGAAACGCGGTTGTTACTTAAGATGTTCATCTGCTCTAATATGATAACAGAATGAGAAATCGCAATTTTGACTTCACCATCGGGTTCAGCGTTGAAAAATCTATAAAGTGAGGTGTTATTCGAAAAAAAAGAATCAACATTCGTTATAAAATCAGTTAAATGGAGACATTTTACATAAAACCAGAGATTTCTATGGAAATTCGCTCGTATAGCCATGCTTCAGGATTTTGTTACATGTTATTGTGAATTTTACAAAAATATTGTCCCATTCGTGGACATTTCACTAACATAACTCCTATTTTAAAATAAATTTGATTAAAATTCCAATTTTTTAGATGACTTTTACTAAAATGTTTAATTTTTTAATTTATGTACTGGATTTAAGTTTTTTTTTCAAATAAATCTACTACCTACAATTCGCCTTTTTTATGAAATTTTACTAAAACTTCCCTTCTCTGTGTAGAGTTTCGCCCTGTGTACTGTCATTATTTGGTGAGTACTTAATGCATGTTTCCCCAAAAGGTTCAATAGGCTCCTAGTTTTCATTAGTTGCAAAACGACGGACGGACATTGTAGATTAAATCTTAGAATCTAAATTTTAGAATCTACACACCCACCTTGAAACGTAAAGTGACCATGTATGGGGGGGGGGGGGTTCCCCAAAAAAATATTATCAGAAATAAACCAAAATGTGAATTGCAGTAGAATAGAGTAGACGAAAAATCATAATTTCAGAACCTAAATTAGAAAATATATACACATTTTAGTAAACTTATTCTTAAAAATTGGACACTTTAGTCAAATTTATTGTAAAAGAGGAGAAATGTTAGTGAAATTTATCCATAAATTGGAAATTATTCATAAAATTCACAAAAATATGCAAATTTGGGGAAAATTTATAACAAAGGGTGAATTTTTGAGAAATTTAAAAAAAAGTGATTATTGCTTTATTTATATTTTCCGATTTATGAATTTTATTCGTATTCATATTTATGAGTACCTACGCTTATAGGTACTTAATTCTTATCTACCCTATCACTGACTAAAATAGGGTAGATAAATTTGAAGAAGCATAAAAATCAATTACACAAAAAAATCAAGAAAATTGGAATGTCTTAAAAATTGCTGGATTCCTATGATTACATTTCGATTAACATTCGTGAATGCAAAAGGGAATTAACAAATCTGTACAATTTTAAATATACAAATCTGTATCAATTTGAAAACTTAAGAAAAAGTATCACATGAAAAGGGACAGTTCAGCTAACAGTGGAAGTAGAGGTGCCCCTACACGATCATTTAGAGTTTAAATTTTAGACTGACAGTATTACTAACAATCTTGACTGTGGCGAGTCAAGACTGAACGTCTAGAGGCAAGATTGATGATTGATGGACGGTAAAATCTGCACAAAAAAATGCATAACAGTTTTCTAAAATTTTCTCAAACTTCAAAAATGTATGAAGTTTCCACGATGATGGTTTCATGATCGTCATATATAATTGACTTCCAAAATGACCTAATTGATGTTTTAAAAGTTATTCAACATTATATTGTTTTAGAAATACGTACCTGGATATTACCACCTTTCAATGCTTCGATTATTGCTGAGCAGTTTTCCATTATGACGACTTCCAGTGTGCCAGATGCCATAGGTACCGTATTGTAATAAGTCTCTGACTCGCAGGAATCGCTTCTCGCATAGCTGTATCGTGCTATTGAATTTCGGGCCGTACCAACTCCAGCAACTTATCAAAAATTTCTTCATTCACCCGTAGGAAGTTTTAAAGTCCTTCGGCTCCTTTGTGCGCAACACATTAAGTAAATGATCATGAGCAGTAGCGTAGCCAGGAAATTCGTTGTGTGCGAAGGGATGTCCAAACGCAGGGGAGTCCGGGGGTACCCCCTTGGGAAACTTTTTGACAAACAGGGTACTAATAGATGGTTTTAAACTGATTTTAACACTTTTCATAATGAAAAAAAGTAATTTTTCAAAGAAATATTTTTTAAATTAATCATAACTTGACCTTATAGGTACTTAATTCTTAACTAACTAAAAAATTCTTTACCTTCAATTTCTTTTCCTTAACTTACCACAAAGTTTTGTCCAAATTACCTTTCTTCATTTTAAGCATTTTTGAGATTTTTGTATTTCTTCATCCCCCACCTCTCGGGAAGATTTTTGTAGATGGCTTCTAAATAAGGACATAGAAGAATATCATTTTTTTCAAACGCATATTGTGGACAGCACAATATAATATATAGCATATTATGCTCACAGAAATGATTTTGTTAATATATTTGTTAAAATAATAATTATTGTGACAAGCAAAAAGGCTTCATCCAGTTTCCCTTCGCTTCCTTCACTAATATCGTGTTTTTCAGCTCTACCAAAGATAACAGCTACTATTAAAACTGATTATACCATTGGAAAGAGAATAAGGCAAAGAAGGTTTTGTGAAATTTTTGAAAATGTATGCAAATTCTAAATTCTTAAACAAATTAACAATTGTATTGTAATTAATGAGTTTGATTAGAGTTAAATAACTACGTGAATTTAATGCTGAATCCTAAAATGAGGTGAAAATGGAAATAAGTGACGGACAAGTTGAGAAATAGTGATTTTATGACGAAAAAAATCATGACTCTCAAACAGATGAAGGGGTTGTACATACTACATTTTTCATGCAGAGTAAAAAAAAAAAAAACCATCGTCACTTATCCGCTTTCACCGTTTTCAAGTGGCTGATTCGAGGAGGAGGAAGGTTCATGATCCAAAATCGGTCCATGAGCCAAAAATCGGCAATAGTAGTTGTCTGGGATTTACCTCCTCAATAGGTCCATTGTAAGGCTGTGTTCGAACTTGGACGCCTTTGGAGTGCAAAAAGTGTTTTATAAAAAAACAAAATCGCTCAAAAACTTGTTTTGGTCATGTACAAGTTGAATAGAAATTCAGTGATTCCCTAAACGCCCTATATGCAATGAAAACAATGAAATCGCTATAAAACTTAGCTTAGGTTATGTAACTCATGACCTCCCCGAAATCGAAGTCTGTGTATAAGCGATCTATCGCTACGTGACAGTCCAATGTAAGCGATAGGACGCTCTGTCTTCAATATACGATATTCCACTACAAAATTTGTAGTTAATGGTATCCAACCGATTTCTACCTAATACACCCTATATAATAATAAAGCCAACCTTGTAACGGCGAACGGCCTCTAAAAGAAAACATTTCAATTTCTCATTTCTTCCCGGAGAAAACCATTGAATTCGTGAGATTTAAAAAACAAACTAATCGTAGCCCTCATTGTTCTCCAAAATTCCACAGCTCATGTGAAATGGTACCAAGCGTCTCTCACGGACAGTGCAGAAGACCGTTTTCAAGGATTTCCAAGGACTTTCGATGCCGGGTTTAATAACGGTTTGTATATAAGTGCAGGTAGGTACAATTTACTAACCTCCTATTACACGCTTTCTCATACGATAGGTAGGAAAGTGTCGCGCGCAAGTGAGTAAACAGGGCAGCCATTGCAATCCGATGACATTCCTGACCGATATTTTCTGTTATTCACTTCCTCACCGCCGAAGGTACGCTAAATATAAATAACCAAGGTTATCTCTATTTTTTTTAATTGAATTTATTTAAGAATGATTTACAATACGAACAGAATCTTATAAAATTCTAAAATAAATAAAATTATAAAAGTACATGTGCAATTGAAAACATTGCATAAAACCGTACCTATTTAATGATCATACCCCCAAACAAGCGCACGCAAAGGGTTAGTGTCTAGATCCAGAACAAAAGAAAATTCCAATGGTTCATTATCGAAGATAATAAACCAAAAGGCTTCTTGGACAATGAAATTTTACAACTTTCTGCACAGATCACCCTTTTGTTCTGTATTCAATAGCCTTGTAAATCCCATAACTACAAGAAACCAAATTTGTATCTGTGGAGGAAGACGCTAAGACATTGTTCAAATCGAGGGTCTCGCGGCAACTTCCCCATCGTTGAAATAAAAAGTTCAAATTTGTACACACTCCTATTCTTGAGGTGCGATAATATCATAGTCTATGTCACCACAAACTAATTTGAGATTATGTCTCAAATAATATATTATAATATATTATTATATTATAATGTCGAATTAGTTTGTGATATATATTATATATATACCTATATCATAAATTACGAATGAAACATTCATATTTGAAATAATATTAGTTGTGGGAGTAATTTTCTGGAATTAGTTGTGGGAGTAATTTCCTCAATGACGTTGCCAAGAAATAATAACCAGGAAGTGTCTACCACCAAATATTCGAAATAACCTTCATTCCGTAGACACGAAA
This sequence comes from Stenodema calcarata, assembly GCA_963920205.1. Classification (NCBI taxonomy): domain Eukaryota; kingdom Metazoa; phylum Arthropoda; class Insecta; order Hemiptera; family Miridae; genus Stenodema; species Stenodema calcarata. The sequence goes on along the minus strand of OY986049.1, from coordinate 30,911,313 downwards.
ACTATCTCAGAACAGGAAACTTGACATCATAAAACCATGAAATTGTGTTGTTTGGCTCAGCTTTTCCCAGTAGGTATGGCTTTTTTCTTATACCTCTGGGGGAGTATTCCATTCCTCTCGCAGTAGTCCGTAAACCACCCCCCATGGAAATTCTGGCTACGTCACTGGTGATAGTTAAGGGTGGCGTTGGACTGTTTAAAATGACTAGAGGCGCCTGGTGAGACAGAAGAGGGGGGCTGGGATGGTGAACGATGGACAAGGAGGCGCATGGTGAGGCTGTAGAGGTCTTTCAAGGAAGGCTTGGAATCATCTAAAGATGGCATAGTGGCGTATGGATACGTAAAAAATTATCCACAGGTATTCTGATAGTATTCTGTGTGCTAAAAAATAAGCTAAATGTATTTCGTTACATTTTTGGGTGCTTCGTGGCTTCACGGCAGCGCCAAAACGTAACGAAAGTGGAGAATCTGTACGTATCAAAATTAAAACGCAGCATTGTGTAATCCAATGAGGAAAAGAGAGTGATGACAAAACCCCCCAATAACCACATTACTGATATGACTAATAAATCTCATGATTCTGACACATGTACAGCAAATATGTTAGGTCAGTTGCGGGACTGGATTTAAGCATAGGCGACATAGGGCCTGCGCCACAATTACAAAATAATGTCACTGGTCATGTTTTATTATTGCAGATAGAACGTTGTACGTAGATACTTGTACGCCCAGACAACTTACTACAATATTGCCGTTTTTTTGCTCTGTGGGGGTCATGGCCGCACCCCTTGGATCCACCACTGCCCTAACGTCTCATGTTATGAGACAATTATTTAGTATTCGTAGACTGAGCAACTGTTGAACTAATTTAATTTATTTGGTTTATTTTCTTCTTCAAGTAAAACTGACCTTTCGCTATTTATACACCCCCCCCCCCCCCCCAAAAACTCTACCATTCTAGCGAAGGCATCAAGAATTGATTGTCGATTTATTGATGATAGCGATAGCGGATTTAGAGGCAAATTATAATAATCGTGAGTGAAAAACTGCTGCTTCATGAGGGTTTCAAACTGAGAAATTTCGAAATGCAGATGGTCAGTTTTGCCTTTCAAGGGGACGATATATCTATGGAAACCAAACAACACACATGAAATCAAGTAGCTAGGGGTTCGACGAGAAAATGTGCTCATATGCCATAACACTGTGCCCAAATTTAAAATTAGACCCCAAGTATGTTCAAACTACTAACCAGTTCAGTGGAAATTAATAGAATAATTATGGAACACAAATAGATTCTGGAATTTGGATAGTTTATTGGTGGTTTTCTGTAAGTAGGCATCAAGTTGTGTATGACGCATCATACGATGGTGATTAATAATTGTAATGCTCTCGGAGTGCAATTTGTTTAGTTGACTAATATGTAGTGCAGGCTGCCGAATTCGTTCTGAAGGTTTTCTACTTGTCACGTGTAGGGGGCGACGTTGACAGCACTAGGCTTCCAAAGGGCACCGGACAGGTCCAGTACTTTGTAGTTGATGTAGGAGAGGATCGTGAAGAACACGACGATCGTGATGTCTGATTGTTGAAATTAAGAATTGACTAAGGCGACCAACGTTGGTGGTAAATTGAAAGATACGAGTTATTTAATCTCGGACGTATGGGCACTATAGCTAACATTTTACGTAACTCTGGACGTTGAAATACTAAGCAGGACATACTTGCATAAATTGATTAAAACTAAATTGAGAATAATGAAGGATTGTAAAGGATACTGCACACGGCTCGTTCCCATTTCTCCACCATGTAGAGTTCGGTTATCATCAAGTAACGGAAATACCAGTAATTAAGGAAGTCCCACACTGATTTGATAGGATTACCCATCTCTGCACGCACCGTGTTAACTACGCAGAATGCAAAGTATGGTGAAAAAAAGAACGAATTGACACATTTGAAAGGAGACGATTTCATTCAGTAGGAACTTTACGTCAACGACTTGGAAGGCAAAGGAAGCTTACCTAAATATAACGTGAATGTCCACCCCGAGATGTCAGGATCTTGTAAGTCAGAAATACAATCGCATTAGCATTTCACAAGAAGATACCAAGTAAAACGGAAACAACAAAGTGATTCAGTCAATCTGACCACCGGAAATCAACAACACAAAACAGGCAATATTTATACTAACGTTAAAGTTAGAAAAGTGCCTCCAACGCGGTTATCGAAGCAATAGATGGATACTATACAGTGTGGATATTATGGGCCATGTGGATATTATTATGCGCCGTGATAGCATGGGACACATGGAAATGTATGTCTTGCCAAGTTTGTATAATAATAACACAAATGAGTATGTAGTAAGTTTGTATTACTATCATACAAACCTTTCATGTTGTGTATTAATTTCAACGTATTATGGTTTTATTATCTACCATTTTGTTGTATACAGTGGCAACACTGGGGATGGCCGCTTGGAGCTGTGGGGTAGGCAAGTACTCTTCCCTTCCATGAGTAGATATTTGAGTGTGAAGATTCGCGATTGTCGGTTGTGTTGCTTGTTAATCGAACTTGAGTGTGAACTGTATCACACAGTTCTTCATCTTAGTGCAAGGTGAGCGTAGCTTTTATCAATTAGTACTTTGATTCCTCCAATAAGTAATCCATGTAGCTTGACACCTACTGTTCAATAGGTATGATTAGGCCATCGAGGGGTGAAACCGCAACACGTTTGGCCACGAAATTACTGCTATTATCAGAGTGTCACTTACCAATGTCGTCAACACAAAGTTTTCATGACTAATTAAAGCTTCGTTAGCAGTGCGCGTTCTGATAGTTCCGGAATTCATCAGAACCGGGTCGGAAAGTCCCGGAACTCGTAGAATCGCGTTCTGCACTATCTTATAACGATTACATTATAGTGTTGGAGCTCCAACAAATTTGCGACAATTTGGGTTCTGTGGTACCTGCCTTATCTTTAGTATTATTATTATTGTTTCCAATACCTCTTTTCATCATTCTGAGTGATGGGGATGCCTTGTCCCATGTAGTTATTTATTATCCCTGATCTCATCATTTCTTCACCTCACTTCTTAATATTTAACGTGAAAGGAACCGGTCTCAACACTTGTTGAATTTGTTAGCAATTTAGTATTTTTCAATAGCCACTAATTGCATGTCAGCTATTTCTCTGGCCTTCAAAATCCGCAACCGTCATTAGCATGTTATCATTTTTTATATCATATAACTCTTTATTCCCCCTAGATCTTTATTGTTGGCTGGCGTACCTTAAACTAATGCTGATAATAATTATTTGGAGTGTGCTCGGTTATGTGTAGGGTGTTTCTAAACATGTACCTACATAAGAATGTGGATACTTCACCAATATGGAGCCTATTACAACAAATCAGCTGGTTAAGCAGGTAACACTGATCGTACTGCACCCTGCCAGGAGATTATTGGATCGACCCCTCTCCAACGTATGTTTTACGGCCATCAGCCTCGTTCTTTTTCAAGCGCCTACTTTTCCGTTAATATCATTAACATCCTCACGCTCATCGGCAGTATTTCAGTTTATCGAACTATTACTAGTTTCATAATACGCGAATTCGACGTGTTACGCGGGATATACGCACTTAATCGGTTTTTTGACTCATCTGCACCATCACCTCATTGCAAGTCTTGCAATGCAGAAACTTCATCCAAGACAGCAGGTACCCACTTTATGCACTTCTAGAGTGCTATTCTCATATTCATGCACACCACTAAATCATATTCAACAACTTTATCAACATACAGGGTGTAACCCTGAAGGTCGTACCACCGGGCAGGGATCGATTCTACAACTAATTTCTGATGAAAAGTGTCGTATAAAAATTTTTTTGTATGCCTATGGAAATCCGACTTTTTTCACTTTTAAATTTTTTTTTGTGTTTCGACCTTAAGTCACTAAAATGGCCATAAGTCCCGCATTTTTCAGTCAAAATTCAAATGTGATTACACCGTTGGAAAGAGCGTTAAATTCCTTATCCTTCTAGTGCTAAATGGGACTTTTTGAAGAGGATTCAGATATTGAAAAATGAGCCCGAATAGGAAAGTCTCGGAAATGTACCTACAGTTTTTTCCAACGTTTGTAAGCCTCACTGAATCTACCGGTTACATGCATACTGTAACCCTAAAAGTTGGCCCAAAAGCTCAGCTTTCCAAGGGTATGATCAAAAAATTGTTTGCAGTAGACCCATGGTGTAAAATTCTCGTTCCTGTGCCAGAAACGTGCATATTCGACAAGTAAAATATTTGGCAAAACCGATATTTTTACCGTAAAATGAGTTAGGCAGCAAACTTGTTTGCAATCGTTGTCTCGCTTAGTCAAATGATGAAATGATGACACACGACTCCTCGAATAAGCAGTCATTGATATCTTGTCCAATTCACTTTTCGATCTGTTGATTTGTGTGGTAATTTTTTAGACTAGGTAGGCCAAGCTAAACATTACTATCGTTGGCAATTAGGTCAATGTAGTACGTCCACCCCCCTCCCCCATAGCAATTAAACAAACCAGCCTGCCCATAATAACACTAGGTAGGTTCCGAACATCATTAATTGATCAGTTGTGACCTGTCTACACATCTAATTGTAATAGGCAATTTTTTCAACTCAAGAATATACCTACCGACATGCTGCTGGTTTATGGTTTCACAAACCAAAACGCCAGTGAAGCTGTACGGGAATACCAGCGGCGGTTTCCCACCCAGCAAAAACGTGTTTTCAACGGCATACATGCCGTTGAAAACACGTTTAACTGGCTGACTATTGATGATGATTCAGTCTTAGTTAAGAGAGGTGAGAACATCTAAGGTTTTGTACAGGGACCTTGTTGGAGAACGCTTATGGGCATTAGTTGCTATTCTTAAAACTGAATTCATTGCTATGTTTATTTTATTAAAGTTAGATGCATAAGTACCGCCCCATACAATAATACCATATATTAAGATGCTATGTACATGAGCACAATACACCGTTTTAAGATTTTCTGTTGATAGCCAACTTCGTGAAAAAGTGAGAAAGTAATGCATCCTGATATTCTCGACCAATGCTGCTACATGATCCTTCCACTTGAGATGTCGATCTAAGGGCATGTCGATCCTAGATGTATTATCGAATTCAGCCTTTCTATGTCCATGCAACTACATAAGTTTCTTACTGCATCACAGTTTTCCTTGTGCACTTTGAGATTAGAGACATTAGGAAGTCCTGTCTTATTTATTGAGAAGGTTATGTATTTCGTTTTCAAAAGGTTCATGGTGACACTATTTTTTTCTAAATTTTGCTACTTCATAGACAGTCATTTCTGCGACAGTGTGCTAGCTCCCAGGTTTCTTCACTTACTACAATAGCTCCGTTTGATATCATCCGCAAATGCTACAACTTTGCACCTCAATTCCATAGTAAACAGATCATAAATTTTATGTGTATCAGAAATAAAATTGGGCCAAGGACAGATCCTTGGGGTAAGCCTTAGTTAATTTTTTTTTTTTTAGATCGCTATCCATATTCTCAATTCGCACATATCTACGAGGTACGATTTAAACTGTGATTGTGTGGGGGCGCCTGTTGAGGCCTTGAGATGCTCAAGAAAGGCTTGGAATCATCTAAAGATGGCATAGTGGCTTATGGATACGGAAAACTTATCTACAGGTATCACTGGAGGACTTTGGAAGATTAAGGAAGTCTGAGGTTAGCTAGGAGGGTATAGGGAGAGCTTGAGGCTGTTGTGTTCCATTTTGTTTGGGGAGAGCTTGAAATAGTCCAGGACGGCTTGGAAAGGTTAAGAGTGACTGGGGATGGTTAAGAAAGACTTGGAATGATTGAGGATGACTGAGACGTAGCGACCCCCCCCCCCCGTCCACTGGTTTTTCCATACTTCTAGGTTAGTATTTCATAACTCTCGCGGTAGGCCCAAGTCTCTCTCCCCCCCCCCCCCCCCATCGAAATTCTGGCTACGTCACCGGCCATTATAAGATAAAAAGAATAGGCTTCAGCTTAAATTGAATCGTGTGGGTTTCCAATAAATTTGTGTAATCAACTTCAAGTAAAGTTGCTATCAATAAGCTGCAGAGAAAGCAAGATGAGGGTATTGGAATGATTTTAGGATATTACCAGCAATTGAAAACTAATGTATTGGTTTCATTTCAGGAAAGCAGCTCGTCATGTCATCACGAGCAGAATTCAACCACAGAAAAATGACGCAAGTCATAATATTGACTAAAGAGAGAAAACGACATGTGTTTGAAACTCGAGGGTTGACTGGCAAAACATCGTCTACGAATGATGGGGAAGAATCCGAAAGATTCCAACTACACCTCGGCAAAATATTGCCAGATTTGTCCTTGATCATCACCACACTTCCTACTTGATCATCACCACACTTCCTACTTGATCGACGGGAAACTCTCATCTTTGGAAACTGTACTGAGATTATTTCATATGGCAGACAAAGCCGTCCGTCTTCGTCCTATCAAGTTTTGAACTTGTTCCACAGGGAGTAGTTGTTAAGAAGGTTAACAATTTTGCTTCAGTCGATATATAACATGGATAACAGGATAGCAATCAAACTGGGAAGAGCTCTACGTCGCACGATCAGCCTCTTTGTATTCAATGCTGCAGAAGATTGTCTGCCTGAAGTAGAAGAATACCAAGCTGATGGAGCTGCCCTTGATGAAGAGATCTTCACGATTCCGTGATACAAGCCGTATTCGCTTGTTGCCAGGAAGAAGACCACCATTCAATGTAAGAAGTGAGTCCTTGAAAAATGTTACTTAGATAAATATGGTAGAAAACAAAATAAGGCGATTTGAGAGGATTAGCAATTTTATTCGCTCATGTAGGAGATTATGAATTTTCTATCAAATGATTTTTATGCTTCCAAGCTGGTCGGAAGAATTGTTCTATTTTATTTTAAAAGTTGGAGGCAGAAAAAGGGAAAATAATACTTCTGTAATAAGCTGGAGGTTCGATATTCATCTTTCTTAAACAAACGAATAGCCCACTGTTATAATATAATATTATCAGAGGTTAATAACAAGATTAATGGAACTCAGATAAGGGGGATTTGGAATTGAACAAAAGAATGTACCTGACAGCAGCGCCAGAAATGCTCTGCAATATCAAGATGAAAGTTTTCCAGTCTCTGCCTCTAACGGAAACCATTGAAATTCCACATATCTAATTAAATGGATGGACATCAAATTCTGAAGAGACATCTCTTTTCTTTTTGAAGAAAAATCTAAATTGCCGATGTGGAATTGTATTTTTAATTGTACCTTGAAGGGGTTTGCTTTCACTGTTATTTGAAGGGCCTTGGGAAATAGCAACCACTCAACAGGTCAATTTAATCTAAAACTTTTTAAGTACCTAGTTTTACTGGCCAAAACAAATTTTTGGGTATAGCATTGCTGCAAGAGGCTTGTAATATAATTGATAGTTGATTTATCAAACTGGATGTATTTATTGTATAGAGCCCTAGGGCCTTTACAAGGTTGGCAGGACAAGTGGGTCCCGTAGTACATAAGTGGGTATACATAATAATATTATTTAATACATGTTATGAAATAATGAGTGGGGGAAATAAGTGATTGGAACGTATGAAATAATAAGTAATACAAAGAAACATCTCTTCTGAGCGTAATGCCTACACGACAGCCCGCACTTGTATTACTTCCAAAGGTCCGAACATCGTTGCAACCCTCTCCACAACTTTAATCAGTAAACTGATCCCTCACTCACTGGACACTTCTCAGGAATCCCCAGGAGTGAGGTGAAGGCACACAGGTTGAGGAATTCTTGTGAGTTCAGAGCCGTCTGATCGAGGAACCTTCTTCGCTGCGAACAAAACACGGCACACTCCATTTACTCTCTGAAATCTGAAGGAATATTGGTTTTCCCCATGATGTTCCTCTACTGTTCAGAATGGAGTGGTTTAAAATTTAATCAAGGCCAAAAGTGGCCAATGCGCTCGTAGCGATTGGCTGAATAGTCCGCGCTTCCAATTTCACCCTCCTCTAGGTCCCTTGGGTCCATATCGAAAACACTGACTCACTTATCGAAACGACTGTTTATTGTTTACTATGAATTTAAGTAATGGAGATATACTTTTTTTTTCCTTTGATATTTCTTTATTTGCACCAAGTAATAATATGTACACAATGGGAATACACCATCTACTTATAAGCCTCACGATGTGTTTGATGGCTTGCTTCCGAATTACTTCCTTGACAGGGTCAATTTGTAGTTCGATGTGAAGTCTGTCGTTGCGGAAATATCTGTAATATTCTGAAAGCGTTGAATAATGTCGCGATTTGATTGATTCATGATGATCTAAAGATTCTTTTATTAGGACCGCACTCCCTCCTCTTGGGGTCTTACTTGGATGGAGGGCGTGGCAACATTTATAGCCATTTCATTTTGTAATATGAGTGTTTCGTGAAATGTGTCTCTGACATGAGGCAAATATCAATTTTATTGATTTCAAGCGCTGTCTTACGCCGTGTCCTACGTGGGCGACCAAAACGCGAGAGCGACCGAGTGAGCGCTCGCAGAGCTACAGTGTCCACAGTAGGCGACTGGAATCCTCGCGAGTTGGTGAACTTTTGTGTGTAGGCGTAATATTGTTTAATTTGTAGTTTCGTGATTAAACATGAGTGAGGTTTGCATTTTCAGTAGTGCAGCCATTTTGCACTACCAGCGAAAAAAATTAATCAAGATGGAAGTCAGTCTCCTCAATATATCGACAGTAACGTCAGAAAACCATGTAGGTTTTCGACGGTAACGTCAAAAAACTTAAGTCTTTTTTGCCAAATTTTACAGGAGGCACAAAAAACTGATTTATTAAGTTCGTGGCGAATTTTAAAGGATATTTTCGATTCCAACATTATACAGCAGGCCAATAATAACCGGTTTGACGTAAGTTTTCGTCAATGTCAAGATGCATTAGGTTTAAGATCGAAAAATAGACTTACGAGGTTTTACTGAAGAAGTTACGAGACTTACGAGTTTTTCCATTTTGTGTTAATGAAGGGAGAAAGAATTAAATCAAAATTCGACGTTTTGAGCGTTTTTATTGAATAAACAAATTATTATAGTTAAGTACACCTTCTTAATAAAATACTGGTAGAAAATATTGTCAGCCGAGATCAGCCAGAAAAGATACTCAATGAATCATCTACTCAATGAATTCGCTAGGTAAAAATTCTGATTTATCACCATTAATAATTATTTATACGTGAAGATACGACCATCAACCTTTGATCCTTGGAATAAACAAAACTAGACAAAATCACAGAATATCATAAATCACAGGATTTCATTATTTTAAGTGCTACTAAGGAGATCATCAAATAACTTGAAGAGGTAGCTAGAAATTAGTAGAACGAGGCAACAAAAGTAATAAAATCTATACTTAATCAAAATGGTAATTTAAAGTTAAGCTCAAATGGTCAGTGACGAAGCTGATCATAAAATAAGTGATAGTCACTCGCTATCACTTCTTTCAACTGCTTCTTTCAACTGTTTAAATTTGTCAGGTTTTATTTTGGGTGGGGCTGAGAAGAGTGGTGGTAGCTCTCCCAAGGAAATTCGAAAAGGTTGTTTCCTTCTTCTTCTCGGTAAAGGTGTCCAATCATCGTTGAAGTTGATTTTGTACAGGACTTCACCAGTTGGGCAGTATTTCACACCTCGTAATTCGGTGACAGTTGGATCGCCCTTTGACGACCCAGGCCGAATCGAAGGAAGAGCTGGCATTTTCGAATAGTCTCGGAAAAATCTGTGACCGACGTAGTGGACTTCGTATGGGCAAGGAGTCATTCGGGCGCTGGCAATCACATCGACGTAACCAGCAGGAACATGAATTTGCTTGTTCTTCAGCTTCCTTTCTATAGCTGCATGAATTGAGTCACACTCCATTTGGGTGTGACCCTTTTCAAGATATTTTTGAAATATCGTTACATTTAGCTCCTGGCTGAGAGAGATTAAAGCGCTGGATAGATTCGAGTTGCGGTTCTGGTAGCCGCAACCATCACTCCACAGGACGATCTGCGAAGCTCATCAGCTTCATTAAGAAGAAGTGTGTTTGGCGAACCAACATTGTCTTGAGACTCTTGAAAAGAAATTAATAACATTATTTTTTCCTCTTCTGTAAGTAGTTGTTGTTCTTGTACTTCGAAGATTTCTCTTCTTTCAGAAGTTGTATTAGGATCTGAAGATATCAATATTTTTCCTTCTTCAATCAACACTTCTTGAGCATAGTCACTATCGATTTCAAGCTGGCTTTCTTTTTTTTCTTCAAGGACATTCCTCTTCTCACTCTTCTCCAAAAGCTTCATGATTTTAGACGCTCTGGATTCCTGTGCAAAGTAAGCAACTCGTGAATAATGTTGCGAAAAGTTGAAATATAATTCCAAACACCATCCAAATCCAGACACATCTCTGTGAGAATATCAGATGGAATTCCATGTAAGTCTTGATTTTGGATATACCCCACGTAAGTAAAAACATGTATGTCTTTGGAAAACAAGTGTGCTTGAAACCACGCGAAATTCATAAACAACGTGTTTCCTAGCAGTCATCATTTCAATATATCATCATGCAAAAAATAAATCTACATAGAACACCAAAATCAATCAAAATACTCACCATTTCTGTTCAAAAAGTTCTATCTCTTCCACGCGAGTGGATCCACATAGCACCACAATGGATGGCCGTGATTTACATGGTTTTCCGAGTTGGAAATGGAGGGGTCCAGACTTACGAGTTATTTCTCCTGCTTCTAGAGCGCAAACCATTTGTCTGTAGAGAAAACGGCGCCGGTTGATGGATCAAGAGACCCTAGTTTACCTACTGAGCTCAAAACCTTATTTTTGAAAAAAATCGGACTTACATGGTTTTCTGGCGTTACTGTCAATATACAATGAGCGAGCAATATGGTGAATTCCACCATTTGTTCCCGCAACTCAGGAAGGATGGTGCGGCATTTTTTGCTTACTCCAGGATGGCTGTTTCAATTGCTTTGCTACACAATGTAATAATGGACCGAGGTGTTCTGACAGAGGAAGCCGATGAATTCAGAAACAACCCTTTTTCTCAGACAAGCAACAATTTTCAGAATTTTCAACCCTCCCGCAATAGGTATTCAATAGCCCCAATTCTTTGATTCGGTTGCGAAAATTCGTTGTCCATTTGTTCAAGCCAATGCAGGATTAGCTGAAGAGGATCTTGTTGGCCCTGAGCCCTTGTAGGCTGGCCCTGTTGCTGGATTTGGTCGCTATTTTTCAATACAGCCGCATAGGAATGAAGGTTTGGAGTAGGGTCTGTTGCTTTTGCGCTCTTCTGTGCCATTTTCCATTGCAGAATTGTTGGTCGAAACGATGTCGGTTTCGTGCGGGAGACCTATGGACGTCAGAAGATGACGGCAGTTGCCGAATAATGAGGTACCTACTCTTCCACAAAGTCAAACAACTGACTCTATTAGAAGGGAGTTCATAAATAGACATTTTAATACTTGAATAAACGTTTTAATAAATCAAGAACTTTTTTTTAATACGTTCCTTCTCCATGGTGAGAATTTCCTTCTTCAATTTAACATTTTCTAGCTCCACTTTCATTATATCTTTCCTCTGCTGATTTTCCCCAATCTTGGCTTTGAACATTTCAAACCCATGGTCGATCTCTTGCTGAAGAAGAAATGTCCTCAATCGTGATTCTTCCATTCTTGCTTCTTGCAGCTTCCTCTCGTTATCAACAATCAGCTCATTAATTTCTTATGACCCTTAATTGAGCTTAGTACCTACTTGAATTCCTAGTGTTGACACTGACGTTGACTGAGAGACATTTCAAATCGTCGTTTCATTCAAATATGTATGTTTATTATACAAATGATAGGTACCCTCCCACTACTACCAACGCATTATGAAGCTTATGGATTGTGCTATAAAGGACATATCGAGTCATGCAGATACACATTTTTGAACCACAAATTTTGCATATTCTTATATTTCACTCATCATAATGGATAACCCTATTCTCATTCGTGATACGACGTGATACCTCAAGATAATATCTCTATATACCTACCTGAGGTATCACGTCATTATTATGTTCAAGAGGTAGGTAGGTTCTTACCGGAGATCAATATGAATGAGTGGTCTATTCTCATAGTATAGGTCTATTCATACAGTTTTGACAAAAATATACTGTTGTTCTGCACAGATTTTGTTCCACTCGGAACATACCCAGAATAATTACTGCATAATGTTGTTAGTATACCTACATAAGGTAGGTACCGAGCTGTCAACAAGTAGATATGTGGGCACTAACCTTGATGCTCAATGGGGTTCAATTCCCCCTCAATAATTTCGTAGTCATTGGATGCGGCAACAGTGTCGCTATCCACTGCATTCCTCAACTCTATGTCGACACCCCTACGGCGTCCAGTTCAGGGTCTGTGGGTGCATCAGGAGTGTAGGGCCCTCCTCCAGTCTTCATTCTTCCTTTTTTTCTCTGCAGCCAGTTCCTGCTTCCTCCTCGTTTTTATATTTTCCCACAACTTTCGAAGGTGAATTGCAGAAAATATAAATACTCGTTTCTACTGTTTACACAGGAAATTTATTTCATAAGGAACGATTATACTTATGTAGTTTTGTAGTAACAGATAAGGAGGCATCAATTTCTAAAGAACGATCGACGAACCATTTCATGACTGTACCACAGGAAATCTTCCGCTGGAATTGAAATCTTCCGTCATTCTGTTCCAACATTTCTTCTTTTCAATAACAGACACAGCGTCGCTCTTCTTTGACTCAACTACACTTTTATTTTTGAGAACCATCCCTCCAATGAAAACTTTTTCTTCCTCCGAACACAATACTCTTTTATTCATGGTAACGAAAGAACCTAAAATCGAAAACTAAAATGAAATCTGAATGCAAAATCACGGAACGCAATGAACAGAAATGTAATGGCAAAAACAAGTGATAACATAATTTTCTTCTCCCTTCTTCGGTTTTTTTCGGTCCTGCCTGGGCAATGGCGGACATTGGTGAGCAACTCGGCGTGTTTTCTGCCCAGGGCTGCCAATTTCGCCTTGAGGGTGGCTTTGAGGGAATGGTGAGCTGAGGGTACCCTTTAGCCCATGACGATTTGACTATGAATACGGATGCTAGCCCTCGAGATGAAGCCACCCTTGACCGAGGGCGAGGGTACCCTCGGCCTTGAGGGAGGACTATGAGTGTCCCTCAGAGCAGTAGTGGCAGTTTCCCAACTTGCGAGTAGGAGGGGGAATTCGAACTTCGGAGTTTGTGGTGGGCTCGATGCAAGCGGGCTTGGGACCTAAGGATCTGGCAATTCGCTTCTCTGGCACTGTTGAACAATGTTTGTAATGCGGGGGGAATGCGAGCAAATATCTCCTCAAACATGAGGTACCCGCTGAGATTTTCGGTGGGTAATTCTGTCATAATGGTGACCCATCTTTGGGACTCGGTCACAAAATCTTCAAGTGGTTTGAGCGGAACAATAGAGTGAGCTGATATCGGATCTAATCGGGGTATGTCCCTGCTCTTTTCATAAGCAGTTCGTGCTAAACGGCATTTTGAAGTATATTCGGTTGTAATTGCTTCATATAATGAAGCATAGTCCGAATTTATTTGGTTGGACGACGTGAATCGGGATCGGAGCTCAGGCCTAAGTTTGGCGAGGAGTTTCTCCTTTTTTATTTCAACGGGTAATTGATCAAGATCATGAACAGCGCGGTCGTATATTCTTTTGAAATCAAGGAAAGTAGTGATATCCCCTGAGAATATTGGAACGGTCGCCAATACTTCATTCATGTATCGTATTGCAGAGAAAACGGGGTCATATTTATGTGAGACGTGGTGAGATTAGAAGCGGGGGGGGGGGGGGGGGGGGGGGAGCCGAATGAGTCGCACAATGGTGCTACAAAGAGCGAGGGCACAGATGCTACAACCCAGAGATTATAAAAAAAAAAAAAACGGAACGTACGGAAACCCTTGTACGGTAACCCGTGCGGCATGTGAACTTTAATTATTTTTCGACGCTGATTCACGTGATGCTATCAGTTTCTTGATTTACTGATCATTTTGCCCCAACATCAAAATTTCCTAGTTGTTTTACCGGGCACAAGAATAAATCGCACGATTTTGATGCAAGATTAATTTATTCATTACAAGAATCACAGAATGATCGGAGCAAGAATGAGGCCCAAACGAAGAGAATGAATAACCTCTATTTACAATGTGCTTGGAAGGATCAGCATTGTCATGCACCGCTTGATCGAACAGTTTTTTGAAATGTGCAAAATGAGTGATGTCGCCGTCGAACGGGGGAACGGTTGGAAGTAGCAAGTTCATCATTTTTACCGCGTGAAGAGTGGGGTTATCAGAATTACTACCCTTATCATTTGAAGGACTGAATCGGGATGAAGGTGTTATTTTGCAATCTAGAAAGAGAGAATAAGTTCCGACTTACCCCTGAGCTCAGCATATCCTCGATTTGCTCGTCTTGAAATCGATCGAGCATTGTTAACAATGCCTTACCTTCCTCAATGAAATTGCTGACGAGGGCTAGTCCTTCCGCGGTTTCTGGTTGGTCACTTAAGGCTGCATAGGCTCGAATCGACCACTTTGTTGTAAATAATCAAGTCGTCTTCCGACAGATTATCTCGCAGGGCCGGGTCAAGAATAATTTTGAATGACTGAGCCATGATAAAAGATGAAGATAAAAGACGCACGAATTAATATCGAAGTTACGACGCACGTATGAAAAGCGAAGTTACGACGCACGTTGGTTGCTGGAAGAAAACTCAGCCAACCAACAGATTTCCCGGGATTTCCTTTGCTGTCCAGTCAGGCGGTGGATCTTGCGCCTTCTGTTGACCGGTATTTTTCTTCGGTCTACCTCTCCAATTCGACGACCTGGCTGTTTGTCTGCCCTGTAAAACTGGTCGTTGCTCGAATTCGGATTGGTCTGCCCAGGGAAGAGCATCCTGGTTATGACTATAGGCGCGATATTGCCGGCGGTTAGTCGTCTGCACGCTTCGCGAGGTATTCACCTGTGGCCGCTGACCTTTAGTCGTGTTGTCATCACTTTCGCGGGAATTGCCATCCATGGCTGTGCAAGCACAAAATAAACGATAAAATCGTTCTGTCGAAAAACCGGGACCGTCTGGAATGATGATCAGTGGTAGGTTGAGATCGACCTGATCACCCTCAACGGTGGAAAAGTTGGATACACACCGAAGATAGTCAAAAATAGGGCCCGGGTCACAGCTACTCCCTTCCGTAGCTTAAATACTGTAATGCCTAACATCAAGAGCTCTTCCAGCTTTGGCTCTAACCAGAGTGCTCAAGCCGCATTACAATGCCTCCACAGGAGACGAACCGATGTTAATCCCGGTTGTTGCTACCTCATAGAGGGCAATCCGCCCCCCGGATGGGTGGCTAGTCGGAATTTCAATTTCGACATGGTTGGTCACTTCCAACCCAGTCACGGCATGTCAGATCTAGCCGTGCTTCGCAGGGAAAGGTTCATTTTCCCTGCACTTCAGGCTCAATTTTTGCTGTTTGAATCCTTATATCGCAAACTGAATAGAATAGTAATTAAATTGTCAAGAATTATTAACATAGGAGATGAGGCGACATGGATACTGGCGGCATGGATCGAGGTTGATGACGTCATGAGAAAAGTGAAGAGAAAGTGTCTTCTGTGCGGCAGAACACTAGTAAAAAAAACTATCATATTTTCGGGCATGTTGGTTGTAGTAAACTCAACTGTAATGACTCATTAGATTTATTTTTATTTTCCCTCGCCCTTTCACTACAGAGACTAGGGACCGGCCTAGGAGGGCATGAATGACGTGGCCCTTTTTCCCAATAATGACTTCAAATCTTCCAGATAACCCCCACAACACTATTGGGATTAAATACACAAGTCAAAGTTAGAATTTCATGTCCAATGTAAAAATAATATAATATAATATAAATAATAATAATAATGTAATAAATCAGTAAAATGCTTGCATAGGAGTCTGCAACACATTGGGACATTTCATGTCAATATTAATAATATCCAATCTTAATAAACCGTTCCGTATTTATTGCAACACTGTAATAATATTAGGGAACCACCAACTCATTCGAATGCACGTCGTAATCAATAGTTTATTAATAACTTTAATCACAGTGATTAGCTGACTACAGGGGCCTCTCGTGAGCGGCAGAGGAACTAGCTAACTCGCAACAACATGAACAGAGTGCGCCTAATGCTACACCTCGTTCCTCAGTTTATTATTAATAAATTCGCATACTTCTTGAACTGTAAAAAGATAAAATAAAATCTTCCAATCAATATAAATAATACTCCTTAATAATACTTCTCTTCCCATAACCGCAATGGAAAATGTCAACATATAGTCCAGGGAAGCATGCCACTATCCTTGGGAATGTAACCACTTCTGGTGCTACAGAGGAACCAGCTGGTCTCTCCCTAGTGTCTATCTCATATTTTTGGACTAACCAGTCTACTAAAGTGGTGAAGTCCCTAGTCGATTTAGTACTTATCTTTTTATAGTTACTACCCCTGAGGGCAAAAACCTTGCCGATTGCCATACTCTATGTACACCTCTCCACCACATTCACGACAAGTCACAAATTTCCCCAAGAAGTTCATAAATTCACGTAAGTTCACAATATCAAAAATATCTTCTGATACGAAATCATCATATGCCTCAATATTTTGACCCATTTTGATAGACGAAGAACTGCTGGAACTAGAGCAGACTGAAGATTCTCTTGCTGGAGGACTGGGTGTTCTGGGGCTTCTGGATCTAGATCTATCTCCAACTAGTGCTTTATTTTGTAGCCATGTAGGCACTACCTTCCGTTTTTTATAAATCCGTTTTGATCGAGGACAAGCGGAACTAAAAAAAATAGCGAGATAACTTGAGAGCTTGGAAAGCGAGAATCAAAAAAATAATTTACACGGAATAATGAAATTGTTGTAAGCAAAGATGATAAGAACAGTTGTCTTGGTGACAATCTTCTTCTTCTTCATCATTTTCAAAAGATACTCGTATTTCATACCTTGTGGACACTGTATATGCATGCATGTAGAAGAGAATCATGGAAGTTGGAAGGGAGCGCACTCGCTCCGACAGAGAAGGTTTTAGAAAAACGCGATTTCTCATAAACCATGTTTTCGCAACTCCATGTACCTTTTTCTCCGGACTGGAAAGACCTAGCTTAATGATTTTTTTTTTATTTTGTTGGTATTGAATTGGGTTATATTAGTGAAACAGGAAATCATTCCAAATCGTATGTGGCAACACTGGTGGATATCAATGTTGTGATAATTTTTGATAACTATTTTTCTACGTTTTATATTTTCCCCTGTCGTTCGTAGGCGATGTTTCGAGATTATTTCTTTCATAAAAGTTAGTCAATATGTGAAGAATAACGTGTACAAGTTTGATACCAATTGGAATATAAATAAGTTCAGAAAAGGTACATAAGTCTGAATAAAGGTGTCTACCATCGAGTGTTCATAATGTCTCTCTCAGGCAAGTTATCGCGAATTTTTTGATACAAGCACGAAGTTAATTATACCATTAACCTTGTGTAAAAAATTGGTGATTTAATTATCAAAACTAAGGTCACTATGACTAATGACTAATGCCAAAGCAAAGACATAATAATTGTGGCGCGGTTTTGCAAAAGGGTACCTACTAATAAAAAAAAGTGAATTTTCAGAAATTGAAAAAAACGTTTCAACCCTTAGCATATTGAGTTACGAAAAACCTTTTTCTTTCTTATTTACATCAAAATGATAACAACATCACTTCCATCCCATCAAAAATAAACACGAAAAATGGGGCGGTTTTGCAAAACTGTACTAAACATAGTTTTCACTCTGGCTCGCGAGTGTTTTCACTCGAAACATTCAGTTATTCAATGGATTTTGTGTATCCAATTCAAATTAATATTTATTCCACTCTTATTTAGATTTGATTTTAGTGAGAAATTAATTCCAATTGAATTCGTTGGAAGAAATTAATAGGTATAAAATATGGTCATACTATTTTTTGGAATCTTTTTAATAAAAAATAAATCCAAAAGTGGGTAACCTCTTACAAAAACCATTTCCCGCAATGTTTGAGATCGGAATCTGTTGAAGATTGACAAAACCAAAAGTACGTTAAGTAAAAAAATAAATACAAAAGTAGGTAGGTAGGTACATAAACCAACACCAAAACGTTCGAGATCGGAGTCACCTTGAAGTTCAAAACATTCATTATGTTTCCAATACCGTGCTCAACACTCGGAGACTTCTAGTTTCAATATTATTCGAACACACGTTGAAATATTTTCTCCATTTGCACATTTAATCGAATGTTTGAATAAAATCGTTGGATTTCTCCAACTCATGCACTACATATTTGATGTAAGTACATCAAAGTCATTCCAGCTTGTTAGATTTTTTCATAATATTTCTTCTACTCACCGAGGCCATATGATCTGTTGGAACGATGCGGTCCACCTGCAAATGCATTCCACTCACCACTGGTGCCACCGTTGTCCTTTTGCATAGCCAGTCTGCTTTTGCCTGTAAAAAAAAATACAAAAAAACCTTGACCTTCATATGATAACGGATATACGCACTAGCTCATACTCAACGCGTTTAATTTAGTCTACATGATAATTCAATTATTTCACTCACCGAAATTTTGAACCACCGGATTATATCGTTGGTTACCTGCACCTGTAAGAAATTTGGGTAAAATAATCAATCAATACAGAGCGAATAAATCAGAAAAGCATATTCCTAACGCCCAAACATACATATCCTTGGTTACCCGCATCTGCAAGAAATTAGGGTAAACTAACCTAACCCTAACATCAATAACTTAACTAGGAGCATTCAAAACATGTCCTCGTCACCAGCGCTGTCAAATTCCAGGGGTTTTGAAGTTGCAAAAAAATTTTTGGCCAGAACCAATAATCTTTTGCGGCGAGCACCTGTTATCCGCATGAAAGACTTGAAACAAACTCGGATTTCCTTTTTATCTTCAGTTTGTACAAAGTACTTGACCGTATAAGAATGGTTGGTGATTCTGTCTTGAGCATGTGATGTTGGAGGGCCTACCTTCGTGTGTAGCAGCAGGAAGGTGTCTTGAGAAATTTTGTCCGTGACGTTACCAAAGAGCCTCCGAAAATGAAACATATCATTGTATGACAATGAAGCGGCTTGACAAAAAGTTTTTGATCGATTTCCGCGGAGTCCTTGTTCACACCCAATATCTACTGCCTCACAATCTTTCTCGGTTTCCTGGATGTTTCCGTCCCTTCTTCCTTAGGCTTCCGATATTTTCGGCCACGATTTACGTCCACAACGGGACAATTAAACTCCGGATCACTCATTGTAAACGAAACAAATAGAAAATAATACAGAGCAACGCGTTGTTTGAACCATGAACACTTGAAACATCTAACTGCACTCTTCTCTGAACTCTGGACGTAACCTCAAACATTCGACCAAAACAAACTATGCCGCCTTATTCTTGTTCTTCTCTTCTTTTGAGACTCGTCAGCCCAGCTTAATCGATTTAAACTCAAATTCTACAATGAGAATCGATAGACAAGTTGTTGAAAGACATATTCCGATCTGTCCCCCGAGGATTTTTGTACCGTTTTGGAAAAACACAAGGAAACAGTACCGTTTTGCAAAACCGCTCGATCTTTCCCGCTCGTTTAAGGTGGGATTCGTCCCGTTTTGACAAACCGCGATGACACCAATCGATTCCTCGTGAAATTTTACATAAAAATCGATATCTAACTCACTTTTTTCCATTTTGGCACTTGCACCCTTTTGCAAAACCGCGCCACAATTAAAACTGTGCTCTACATTTTGACATTTCATGTCTTTACTATGGCACATAGCTAAAAAAAAAAAAAAAATCAGAAACAGAGTAAAGACAACGAAACAGTCGTTGATAAACGCTTGCATATATCGTATACGAGTCTGCAACGCATTGGGACAGTTTCATGTCTTTCCCCTCCTTCCTTCTCACCTACCAAATTAGGTAGGTAGGTACCTAATTATAAAGTCGCAATCTAAGTTGTAGTGTTGATCATAAAAGAATTGGTAATTAGACTCAGTTCTTCGATTAATGTAATAAACGTTGTATTATTGTTTAAATGAAATGTCGGCTAAGATTGAAGAGTGGATTTGAATTTGGCCAATAGATCTTCAGCACAGCGCTGAGCCTCCCTCCATTGTGCTTGAGCGCGTCGTTCTTCTGTAAGAATTTGGCACGTATGTATAATCTTTGCTTGGTGGTTGGAAACCATTCTCGCGGCTCTATCTCTTTCCAATTGTAAATGGTGTATTGTGGTGTCAAGAAGTGACGTCTTGACAAGCTGTAAAAGAGGATAATTGGTCAGCGTACACCTGTGTTGTTAGGGGTATTGGACGGATGTAACACGACACATGGTAGCAATTCCATACAGGTTAGGGTGAAGAACACAGTAGATTTGTAGTAATACAACTCATTATTGAGTCAACTAACTGTTCTATGTAATATAGATACCTAGTTATATTCCCATGGGAAGACTCACCTTCTTATCAACCCAATTCGATGAGAGAGTGGCATCTAAGAAGAGGGAGGAATCATCATCACCCGTCTCGAATTTTTCTGTCATTCGAGTAGGTTCGTCATCTGTGGCCGAATCAGGAGGGTTCGTAGGGTGTGAAATATCCAAATCTCGTTTTAAACTTTTCTTAGTTGTCTTCTTCGCAGCCATTGGGGAATAGAGAAATAGAAGTTTAGGGAGAAAGGTTTAGGGTGATGACTGAAATACGAAACATATGCAATTGTTTGTACATTTGGTACGTTTCTAGTGAAAATTCCATCGACGCACGTCATATTACGTGTTGTTGACACATCCACAGAGTTATTCAGTGTACAACCAAATGTTTCTGTCATAAAACGAAGAAATTGTTGTCCTTCCTCCGAACGAAAGTTGATATTGAAATCGCCGCAAAGAACTATTGGTATATCATATAATTTCAACCGTTCTACGAACATGAACAGTCCTTTTAGTTTGATGGAATATGGCAATAAGAATTTTTCGAAGAATTTCATCTTGTCTGTCAGTGTTGTTCCATTTGAAAGGTATGTGGCCACAAGCAACACTCGTTTACCATTAACTGTAGTTTCTGCTTTACAAATGTCGCCAATATCGTTGCTGCATACTTTAATTTCTTCGAGTCCAGTTTGTTCTTCGTTGATGCGAATCAAAGGGCGATGTTCAGATCGAAGTACCTGTAGATCTCTTTCGTGTTCGTAGATTGCCACGCCTCCAGCAATGCTACCGTTGTCGCGTTTGCAGCGTGTAATGAGGTTGTATGGAGTTAGACTCAATTTATCACACTGTAGGTTTGATAACCAAGTTTCAGATAAAGCCAACAGTCCACACAACGGTATAACGAAGTCTGTTGTTATATCTTTTACGTGACAGGATAACGATTGCACATTTGCCTAACATAATAGTAGCGCTTCAGCTGATTTAGAGTGGGCGCAGTCAATGATGTTGCGACACCGAGAAGCGTGTGGCTGTAATCGATGACGTTCTAAACGTTTAAATTCAGTTCGGATCTCTTCAAACTGCTTCCGTTGTTCGTGGTAGAATCGGTGATCCCCACTCCTATTAGTTAGAAATAAACCTTCGTATGCAGAACATCGGGACAGCGCTACATAAACAAGCTGTTGGTCGTGTGTTTTTGAATATTCGTACACAACAATCGGATATGTACTGCCTTGTGATTTATGAATCGATATTGCTCAAGCGGGTGTGAGAGGAAACTCAAATTGGGCAGGCCGGATATCACTGGGCTATCACGCCCGATTATGTCGCAAACAATTTGGTCGATTTCGTTTAGTTTGCATTCTGTGCCTCCTCCAGTCCCCGTTTTTTTTCGGTTGTCACCGTTTTTCGGTTGTCTTCTGAAACCACAAAGAAAACATGCTATAATAGCACCTACAAACCTAAAAATGAGAGAACATTGATAAAAATGTAGCATTGCTCATGTTTTGACATTCAGCCAAAATATTACACGAGCGCGGGTATCGATCCCGCATCCACTACGTTATAAAGCAAGAGCTGTTACCATTCGGCCACTGGTTTTCGATTGATTGATTAATTGATAATATTTTATTGGCATAAAGTTACATACATTAGTTTAAATTTCAAGTGAATGTCTTTTACTCTTAAATAGTATTGTATTTTGTGTCTTGGGTTAAGTGGGGTGGTGAGAGTGAAAGTTTCGCAAGAGAAAAGGGAGAACAATTTTAAAACTCTTAGGGTTTTCACCATTCGGCTTAGGGTTTTCACCATTTAGGGCTGTCACCATTCGGCCACTGGTTTTCAAGATTCAAGATAGTTTATTAGCAGAAGTATTTACAGTTTGGTACCTGTAGTCTTAATATTAGATTTGGCCACTGGTGCAAGTGGCCGAGGCCGTAGTTAATTCTTAACAAACGAAAATCCGACAAGTGGTTTATGACGGTAGGTGACGGTGTAATAGTTATCTTACTGAACATCAAGTCAAATATTATGAATCAAGACAAAGTATTAATTAGAGGCTTTTCTTACTTACCATCGTGTTTTTGCGAATGTTTTGCCAGAATGTGTCCCTGGTGTAGGCGTAATCCTTATTGACCGGCACCAATCCCAAGGCAGAAGCAGCAGAGTGAATTTCCTTCCACGCCGCTATCTTGTCAAATTTGGTAAGTGTTGATGAGAACGCTCCCATCAATACTTCCTTCCTTTCTCTCATTAACTTCAACATTTCAACGCGGCCCTCTTTTTTCGTACTCATTGTGGAAAACGATTAAGTATAGGTACGTACGCTACGCTAACCGCAATTGCAACAAGTATCTACAAACATAACCTCTCAACTTGATAACAGATCATTTATGTAACCTCTCCTGTAAACAATCTCCTGTACATTGTCATCTTTCTTACCAGTGTAGAATATTTTTATGAAACACTTGTACTTTTACACTGAGCATTACAGGCTCCTGTTGCCTGTAGACTTGTACACTTGTAATTGTAGTTTTATGAAATAGGCCCCAGGTGTTCGGGGGGGGGGGGTGGTCGGTGGCGGCGAGGGTGTCATCCACACTAGGGGAGGCGTAGGGCTGCGGGCGCTGTCCTGGGGGGAGGTCATGGTTTACCTGCAACAAGAACGGGGGTCTGCGGACAGTATCCAGGAATCTGAATGGTTTTACGGCTCGCAATAAACTCGGTGAAAATGCGCCAAGTGGTCACCATTTACTTCCGTTAAATCGAGGTCGGGTAGTGCGGTAGTGATTCTTGTAACCCTCTTTTCTAACCAAGACACCGTTGGGTCTGGCCCCTTACATACCGCTACTAGAGATCCGATCAATGAAGCTGTCATGGTTGACAATCGGGTTTGACGACCCTGATGCAAATTCAAGTCAAACAGACTTAGGAGTTCAGACTCATTTAAAGTCGCGTATCTAGTTAGATAACCAGGATTGACTGCTACATCGGACCATTCTTGCTGCATGGGTGTTACCCTTCCTCTGGGGGATTTGAGTTGTTGGATTATCTCTTGTTGTTCTGGACTTAAGTCACAAAGACTCCCCCAGTTGATGGCATGTCCCCCTGATTCGAAGAAGATTCGGAACTGTGTATGATAATATGGAGCGATTTCCGCTCTTCTATAACCCAGGCCATCCTCATTGATCACCTCCCCATTCCAAAGCCTTAGCAGCTGGTTAGACTGCTCCATACCATGATCTCTATGAAGAAATACCGTATTCATTACCCCATTCAACCACCGGGCTAAGACTGTTGCATCTACCGGATTGGCTCGGAGTATAGAGACAATCTCTGCACGTGCCCTCAACATATCATCAGGGGTTCTACCAGGAACACGCCTCCAGGTGACAGATAATTCTGCCCATTTTGTAGAGACTTGGGAAACCTGAGTATTCCCAGGTTTTCCTCTACTGTGATCTGCAATAATAGTCGCGAGAACAGGTCTTGTCAAAGCATTGACCCACTGTCGGTGTTCCCGAAGATATGCCTCATCCAGGAAGTCCCCGCACGCCGCAGACAAAAGAGTAGGTTCCACTCGAGGAGCCCGAACAATGGAGACTGTGTTCATTGTTTGCTTATAAAGCGACGTGCGCGCTTGGCGAAGAGCGTTCGCTGCTGTAGCTTGTCTCTGCATAATGGATATGAGTTGTCTATGATACCACTGACAAGATACACCACTAGTCTGATTAGCAAATTGCTAAGGTTAATCGTGATCGAGTAATCGAATTGAAGCAGTTTTAAATTAGTGATTTATCACTATCGCAGTGGAAGCGTGCTGGGCCCATAACCCAGAGGTCCGTGGATCGTAACCACGCTCTGCTACCATGAAATAACGTTTCATGGTAGCATAACCATGAAATAAAGGGGGGAAAGGGATATATTTTTTACAATTAATAACTCAAGTTAAAACTGCACAATACTTGATAATTGGGCGGACGGGGACGAAGTGAAGTCTTGAATTCTCTCTCTCCTCTTCCTGAGGAGAGGGGGGGGGGCGAGGAGGACGGGTTTGGGGGGTATTGGACGGTCACTCCTCAGATCCTGTGTATACGTGACATTCATGTCACAAGTATTGTGCGCCCTATTGCCTCGTGTGTCTCCAATATTCTTTTGATCATATAATAAGAGCTATTCCAACGAGTGGGAACTTCTTGAATCAGCTTTAAAGGTTCTTTACCAGCATCTTGTTGTTCTTTTTTGAATGTGTCTGCTGCTATTGAACTACTTTTGAAAAATGTAACGATATCTTTGCATTTTTTAATAACATCTTTTATGAAGTCTGAATCTAAATTATCTTGAACTACCAAGTTAATGGTGTGAGCTATTACCGAATCATTGTCAATCACCGGTGTGTCTCTCGGGGAGATGCCTAGGATTTCTCTGATCGTTTCGGGGTCTAAAATTGGTTCAGGGTGGTTTAAAACGTTGGTTAGTACATCATCCGCGACCTGATCACCACTTGTTTCATTATTATTTAGTTCTATTCTCGAAAGTGCGTCAGCATTGGAGTTTGGTTCACGAATGGAGAATAGCCATTGTAGGGGTTGTGATCGGAGTGAATTGTAAACTTTTTACCATACAGATAGGGACGGAAATAATGAGTGGACCATACTATCGCGAGACATTCTTTTTCTATGGTAGCAAGCCTGCGCTCTGAATCGCACAACGTGCGGCTTGCATACGCTACAGGAAGGTTACATCCATCATGCATCTGACTAAGGATTGCTCCTAAAGCTACATTAGAAGCATCTACCGTGAGGTGGAAATTTTTTGAAAAATCTGGATAGCGTAGTATAGGGTCGTTCGTAAGCAAGGTTTTGCATAGTTCGAAACACTCGACGTATTCGGGATCATTTACGTTTATGGTCTCGTCCTTTTTTTTTTAGTTTTTGAGTAAATGGTTTCGTGATTCTAGCAAAATCCTTTATGAAACGTCTATAATACCCTAATGGCCGATTTCACCACCTGGGGATAAGGTTGGTGATAACGTTATCTTGGGAGTAGTGCAAAAAAGTGCATTTCACCACTGCGAGGTAGCGCTATCCCCGGGAATAAGGCGTATTCCCTACCGTAAGCCGTATTCCCTAGATTTTATTCCCTACTTCATCAGGGTGTTAATGCCATATTCCCCGGAATAGTCCAAACAAAATGGCGAACTACGATCATATGTTCGGAGCCCCTGTGGTATCAATCTGTTATCTGCCGTATATTTTCTGTTAACAGTGTTTTTCTGGCCGTTTTTCGTGTTTTTTTTATTGTCGTGTTGGGAATGGCTTTTCGGGACATTTTGGTCGACGATGAAATTCTGTTCGACGACGAAGAGGAAATTTATTCCGTCATTCGGCTGCAAAGGCGACCACGGCTTTTGCGCCAACGAGTAGATAAATGAACGTTGTCATTGTGAAGATTGCCCTCGCCATCGTGGATCACCACACCTAAAATATAATACCAGAGTTGCCTGGCGTAAAATGCTTCTCCCACAGGTGTTTTTGGCAGTGGCTGATTTTGCATCAAATCGAAATTTATAGTGATATTGTTCTCCACACGGAGGTTCAGCTCGGTGAAGAATCTTTTTGACCTCTGGATATGAACGGCGTACTCAAGGATAAGACTTTTCTTCTTTTCTTCATCATTTTCGAGAAATCGTGAAGTAGTGCAAAAAATCTGATGCACTTGCTGCACACGTCTGTTTTTGGCGAGCCAAAAGAAAGATTCAATTTTCGGCAAAAAATGGAATAGTAGGTGAAGTAAGCGCAGTCAGGATCTTGTGCTTTGAAGAGTTCCCACATCTTTTTTACTGACAAAGCCGAAGACAAGTAAGCGCGATTGGGAGTCTTGTCTCTACCATATTGTTGTTCGCGGCATTTGAACGATTTGATGTGCTCAATGATTTTCTCTGCACGAGCGAGTTTCACCCGATTTAGTCGTGCACCACCCCTTCTTTCAAACATTTGCTCATCAGGTAACAAAATTGTCTTAGCAGCGGCTTCGATTTTCCTTTTACCTACTCCAAGAATGTTTTGAAATGCTTTTTTACAAACTTGCACTCGCTGGGTCTGGGTCTGGACGAAGAATGATGTGAAAGACGCCTTACTCGTTCTCTTTCTTGAATCGTCTGACACACGAAATCTCTCTGGAAGCTGAACAGAAATGTTTCGTTGAATGAACTTCCTTTGATCAATCGCTGTTGAAATTCTCAAAAACTTGTCACGGAAAGCAAAAACGTCATCGTTAGTGAGTTTGATCAGGTGGCAGAAGCTCTGGTCATTATTGACGTGCTGGCATGGTTCAATAATAATTGTTGTTTCACTATCTGTTTTCATTTTCTTTTTATTCTTGGCCCAGTTTTCTTTAGAAATTCCTCTTTTCGAGCCTTCGATCGCGTCTTTTCCTTAGGTGACTCCCATGAATCTCCAAGGAGATCGTCGACATTCCCAAGCTGTTGTAGGCAGCTGCCGCTATCCTCCTCTTCCATCCCGCACTTTTTTGACAGAAAAATAGTTGTTCTACCAATTCAAATAAATTTCTTAACACTGCGCACTTTATATTCAGTCGAAATTATTAGAAAACACGGCACCAAATACGAATGTTTATCGAAGCAGTGACTGACAGTTTTTGATGATGTCAATATTGTGGATAGTATCCACTGGATACCCGTCGGAAGGTTTCAACAAGGCTGCTAACATTGTCTCTATTGAAGTTGATACGATCAAAAATACGGTTTAAATAAATAATTTATTGCAATTATTGCAAAACCTCTGAAAATGATTTGAAAAGTTGAGAAATCCTATAAGATAATGGATATAGTACTTTATGCTCAAAATGTTGTTGCCAGGGTGATACTCGTTAATGGATATAGTACTTTCTGAACCCAAACAAATGGAAGTGCTCATTTATGATGGATATAGTACCTTTTGAAATAAAACTGAATTTTCAACGTAGTTTTTCAAGGGGATATAGTACTTTTAGCTCCAATCTGATGACATTTTTGTGAAGAACTCGGTCCCAAAACCCCGGGGAAGGTAATAACTCGATTTTGACAAAAAAGGTCTTTAGTACCTTTTGGAAACAAGCTCCTCAATTATTATGGGAATTCATAGAAGAAAATGGTACATATTAGAATATAAGTTTAGGTGATAAGATGCGTTTGTAAATATTTTTCATTGATACCCTACGATTGTGGTTATGATTAATTATGTTTTAATTGTGGCTGTATGTTGACAAGCATGCCAATAAAGAATTTGAATAAAATAAAAAATATGCACTAGAGCGACAGACTTTCTCCTTCTTCAGGAAGGAAATATTATGGTTTATGGAGATATGTGAAAATATTATGGTTTTACCAGTGCCTCCGTCGTCGATGATATCGCAGTCAAATTCTGACGGGATGCCTTCCACCGATATTCTTCCTACCATGTCCATCAACTTTACGTCGATGGTGTTGAGGGGCAGGCTGTCATTTTGACCTCCTCCCGTCTTTCTCCCTTCCAGCCTTGAATAATAGGAAACCAAGAATTAACGTTACAGCACATGAACTCGTAATATGTTGGTAACTATTACAAACAAAATTATAGAACATGCTATTTATGTAGATTAACGTAGCTAGGTTGTTCACCACCACATTGGTATGTGTGGTTGTACGTTTGCGAAAGGCTTCAGAAAACCAACCAAGTGCTATACATTCATCACATAATTTCGTGAAATCGTTTAAAATTAGGTCAACTTAAAAGAAGGGTCCTTGCTACCGGTTATAAAATAAAAGCTCGGTAAGTATGTTGAACTTACTTTGCTCTCGCACTCTTCTTCCTCAGCTCCTTTTTTAGACCCTTGTATTTCAATTTTAGTTGCTCGATGGTCCTGGGAACTACGAGGGATGCGCTGTTAAAATCGGTTTCGACTTGCTTCCACGCGGCCTGCTTTTCCTTCCACATCACAGAATCAGTAGTTTTATTTTCTATAACTTCTTTCCGTGATGAACTAAATCAACCAAGAGTTCCACCTCCGCCTCAGTAAAATGCAGTAAAATTGCGGTCTTAGGAATTGGGTATTTAACTATGGCTTCCGTTTTCCGAGGGTCAGGTTTTACTCCCTGTGGTGTAATGAAAATAAAAATAAAGGCACTCTCTTTTTAAAAATTCCGTCTTATTTGGTTGTATTTTTAAGTTTGACTGTCGGATTCTAGTAAATACTTTTCGAATTCGATCTAAGTGTTCTTCAAAGCTTGTACTGAATATAATTATGTCATCTATGAAGACAGCACAAATTTCATTCTGCAAACCTCTTAAAACGTTATTCATCATACGTTGAAAAGTGGGCAGAGCATTTTTTAATCCGAAAAGCATTCCAGCGAATTCCCAATGTCCTGAATCTGTGGAGAAAGCTGTCTTTTCTATGCTGGCTGGATCCATTTGGATCTGGTGAAATCCGCTCTTTAAGTCGAGACAAGAAAAGTACTGGCAGCGGCCTAATTTGTCCAGTTCGTCCGAGATGTTAGGCAAAGGATAACGGTCCTCTATTGTCTTTTTATTCAATGACCTGAAATCGATCACGACCCTCTGTTTTTGTTTACCTGAAGCATCTATTTTCTTAGGGACTACCCATAACGGACTATTCCACGGGCTACAACTTGGGCGAATTATTCCTTGAGCTAGCATTTCGTTAACTTGCGTGTCAATTTCTTTCTTGAATACTTCTGGGTATCGGTAGTTTCTGGTGTACACAGGAATCTCATCTGTAGTCCGTATGTAATGTTTAATTTCATTGGTGAATGTTAATGGAGTGTTATCGGAATAAAATACGTCCTTAAATTCTTTAACTAAATTTAGAATTTTTACTTTTTCTTCTCGATTCATGTGATCAGTTTTGATTTTAGACAAATCAAAATGACAATTCTTTACATCATAATTATTCAGGTTAGTGTTAACGTAAAGGAGTGCTCACCTTCAGCCAAGGTGAAGGCCTGGCCACCGTGCTGCTCCGCGACGTAGTTCATCTGGGAGATGAACTGTTCCTCTTCTCCTCCCACCGAGATCCAGACATCTTTATTTGCATCCCCAGATGTGGGACCAACAATGGCAAAAACTGAGTCCGGATGCCCCATGAATGCATTGGCCAACCGCTTTGCCTGGCAAAGGGAGACCTTATACATCTTGGGTTGATCATCCCTTGCCGCGGGATTTATTGTGGCCAAATATGTACTTGGGGGAGTTTTAGTGGAGGATGCTGAAGTGGGCGTCCTATTCTTGGGGCAATTCGCGGCTACATGGGAAGTTGAGGTTCCACAAGAGAAGCATAGCCGCTTTGCCCTCAAGCAAGACTCCAAGTTATGTTTCCTACGTTTGCAATATGCACCGAAAAGACGTTTCTTAGCGACTTCTGCCTTAGATGGAGGATTAAATGCCTTTGTAGGAGCAGTTTTCCCCGGGATGCGACCACCCCTCCCTCCCTTAGTTGTACTCCTACTGGGTCCAGGAATGGCAGGTCTGTAACCCCGGGAAGCGGCCTTTCCAGGACCCAAAAGACTGAAAACGCTATCTCCTGCAGCGGACTGATCAGCGCGAAGTTGCTCCTCTAGGAGCATTTCACGCAGCTCAGCCATTGTAAACTTGAAGCTGTGGAGTTCAGCCCTCTGGTACGTGAGGGTCTGATTTATGGCAATTTCAAATATTTGTTTGACATAAAAATCATCTACCATACCCCTATGGAGGCTGAAAAGCCGCTTCCTATGGTCGTCAAATCTTGTGAGGAACCCCCCCCCCCCCCCACTTTTTCCCGAGCGGGATCAAAGTGTATGGAGTTAAACTCACTGACCAGTCTCTTTACCTGAAATGCAGAGCTGGGGTCACAGGTTTTCTGTAGCTCTGCCATAATGGCACTAGGATCCATCAAATCCTGTACTAAGTCCTGATAGTACGAGGAGAGAGATTCGATGAGGAAATATCTCACCTTCCTGCGCACTACTGCGGTATCTTGGAGAGTCAACCATAAGGGAGTAGGCTCGGAGGGGTCTAAGAGGAAATACACTCATTTGAGTCCAGGAGCCCAAGAACGCTCCTCTTCCAATATTTAAATTGGGAGTCCCTCAGCCAAATTGTTGCCTTGGGGTTGGAACTTGAGTCCGACAACTCGTCTGACCCTGTAGGGTTCGTCCAATGCATGGCGTTCAGAATGCTGGACGAACATGTTGGGATTTCTTTTCGTCACCACTGACCTAATACTCTGGGGTTGAAGTGCAGAGCTCAAGTCGCTGGATGTGGCTAACGCCCCAGGGCTTGAGTCTGGCTGGACAGTGCTGTTTAAGTTCACCTCATCCACCTCCATCCTTTGCAAACGTGAAGGCACATTGGATCAGGGTGTTGCACCTGGATGCTGGTCTCAAGGCGTTGGGATAAGTCTTTATATTTGATATCCAACGCCGTAATTTTGGAGGTAAGGAGACCAAAGCTGGCATCCAGATGTACCTTCATAGTCTCCATGTATCGAGACATGACCTCCTCCGATGACAGTAAAGCTTTGGATCGCAGAACAGTCAAGTCTTCATCCATGGACTGGAACTCAGGTACTTCCCCTGAACTCTGTGGACAAGGCATTTCTCTCTAATTCCCCCACACCGTCGGCCTCACCCTGGGGCTGTTCTTCAAACATCTCCCTCGCAAAATATCCTTCGAGGGAAACATCATCTGAGTAGTCAAGCAGCTCCTCATGGGAGCTAAGTCGTGCTGACTGACTCATTGGTACGATGGATTGAGCAAGACAAAAAGACCTTGCTCAAATCTGAAACGATCACAAAAGAAAAACACCCAACTAATCAATCTGTTCACCAACACATTTACGTGAAGCTATTCATTACCCCTGTACCTAATGCCAAAATGATCCCAATACTGAGACTGGTAAAAGTCTGTATTTTCAAAATTAACCAGAATAAATCTTGAATGTACGTCTACAGCATCTTAAGTGTAATTAGAGTAAACATTTGTGTAAGTGTGCTATAATATAGCATGCTATAATTATCAAACATACTATACTATGTTTGATAATTATATTATAATTATCAAACAACATTCAATGCAACTGGTACAGGGACTCTGGCTATAAGTAAATAAAATGAGACATATGTTTTAGTACTTATTATAAGCATGCCATAGAAAATGCTTGGTTCACAATTTCACTCTACATTTTATATTGAAAATTAATCTGTGTTGTCATTTCTAAGGCTTTCTAGAAAAGTTTATCAAAAATTTAACGGCAATTCTGTATGACAGGGTGTGCACCACCTGTGGTCTGACACTTTTATTGACGTTGCGGTCCCAGCAAAATGTGTTTGATCTCCATATATATTTTTACTTTACTTTAAGATCGGCAATCCCATGGGGTAGGCCTTGATCTTTGAAAAACCACAACTTCCAACAGCATTGCGTATGGCTGGGCACCTTCAGTCTATTACGTGTTATTTCCCGTGTCTCTGACTAGGTTCATCAGTACTTGACGGGCACGTCGGTCGACTTCCAAGCCCCATCCAACGCAGAAAGGTGGGGAAACATAAAATATATTGGGCCCATAACGGTCCAATTTCAAAACTTGGGAGACGCCCCTTGATTCAACTCAACACCTAGCAGTTGTGAACACAAATAAATAAATAAAAAATACGTTCTGCCTTGAACCTGCGGTGGTATCGTACGATTAGTCTTCCACTCATTAACTCCAAAGGGACCTGTGGCCCGAATCAATGACCCTTTATATTATTGAGGTATGGCCCTATAATGTGCAACCAATAAATGCTCAGTACAAGTCTTGGGGTACTGCACAGGTATGCACAGGGTACTCTACACGCCACTAGTAATTCATTTTTGTGCACATCGGATCATGGCTTAACAAATGTAAATTAATTGTGCACTCCAAAGATCCGATCTTTAGTGACTCGAGCTGACTAAAACTCATGTAGCCATCTCATATCTCGATCGCTCAAAACAGCCGAGGGACATGACTGTAATGAACTTCGCACTCCGCACAGGAGACAGGTGGCGAGGGACTGAGCTCGTAAAAAAAATTTACTACAAATATCACAGAAATAAACTACCTCCCAGACAAAAATGTAAGCTCATAAGTACATAATAATACACGTATTATTACGTTTATTACGACATATCGTCGTCGCTTTTCTCGGTGTCACTTCCATTATTTCTTTCATCCGTGGTTGTTGTGCATCACTGGGCAAACCAATCGCTAATAGCGAGTGTGTTCAGGAACATCTTTTTACATATTCTCAGTCTTTGATTATTTTTCTTCAAGTGGAAGAATAATGACTTCGCTCGCCTGCTCCTTCCTTTTTCCTTTCTATTTTTTTAGATCTTTAGGAACTGTGGAGTCAATCATTGCTGCTACGAATATTCTCTTATCTTCCCAAGTTTTCAATCTCCAAAATTGGTCGAATAAGGCTTGCCTGGTTTCCTGATCAAATTGGTCGCTGCAAAATGTTTTGTACTTTCTGCCTACCTTGCAGCTACAAAGCGGCTTTATGGCTTTGGCTTGGCGAGGAACATTCACCCACTCCCGGTCTCCTTCTTCATCATCTGAAAAGTCTTTCATTTCCTGATATGTGAGGAGGGTTCATCATTACTTTGTTTGGTCGCTGTCAGTTCATTGTCAACGCAAAGGTGAAGAGGCGCATGGTCACGTCCTTGAGATGATGGTGTTCCTTCATTTTCTGAGCACAGGATGGGAAGTTCCTCACAGTTTTGCTCTTGATTCTCGTCTAATTCCATCGCCTGCACATAGACAAGTGTTCAATTAGGTACTTACTCCCATCCTAATGTGACAGAACGTATAAGATACGTAATAGATATAGATACATAATTATCATGAAAATCAACTAACTTGGTGTGGACTAGGAATGTCTGCCAAAAAGTCGGTAGCCATCTGCAGGGGGTCATCACTTGTGGGTGATCTCGTCAAGTACCGAGGATCGAAGTAACCGACTTCGAGCCTCGTTGATCAGCGAAACTATCTTGTTCTTGTTTTTTCAGGATACAGTCCAATATTGATTTGTTGATTGAGAATGTGTTCAGGAATATTTCTCTACACACGTTTTTGTCATTCAGAGTGTATGTAAAGGAAAACACTCAACGATTTTGATTTATTGCATTCAAGTTACACGTTTTTTCCTCGTGCCTCCTAACAAGATTGGTTGTACCTAAGAAGGCACACCTCCCTTCAAAAGAGCCAGTGGACCAAAATTGGTTGAACAGTTTTCTCCTAATATCAACTGGAACAGCTACCGTGCAATTTTTTTGCATTTACAGTCAAACAATTCCTTGAACACTTTTGGTTCCACAGTGTTACCTTTGGTATTGACGTATCTTTGATTAGTATTACACATCTGTTTTCGTCTGCTCCTATCCTGATCGGCCACTACTCTTTTCCGCCCTCTCTTAGGTCTACCTGAGTTGTCAGCAGTAGCAACTGAATCATTATTATTATTAGAAGGTGACCTGCATACATTACCTACCCCTTCCCTCTTCAAAGCCTGTGATGTCGTAGTCTTCCAATGGGTCACCGTGCTGGGATGAAGTCACCTCTTCAATTTCTAGGTCTTCCAGAGCAGACGTTGGTCGTTGAGGGTCGATGTGGGGTGAAGTCGCCTCTTCTATCCACTGAGTGATCTCTTCTGCCTGTTGCAAAACTTCTTCCGGTTCCAAATGTCTTTCTTGAGAAGACAGATGACCATTTTCAGGTTCAAGAGCTAGAGCCATGATCTTAGATGTCCGAGGAAGAAACATTTTCCAAGAAAAATAAGGGAAAGTAATAGGTAGGTATGAGAAGGATTGGAATGACGTTTATTACAAATCATGGTACGGCTGAACAAACAAATGAAATAAGCAGCCAACAGATGATAGACGCCTACTGCGAATTTGTAACTGTAGACCTTACATGCTTTTAAGCATGTTCAACGTTTTATTATTTTAGCAGGTAACTGCGGATATTTCGTTCGTCAATACGATGAACTAGGTAGGTAGGTACCTAGTTGTCTTTAGTTACCTACCTCTGGCGAACTAGGGGATGTTACCATCCCACCATCGATTATCACCTCAACTTCCTCATAGACAAACAATGGGTTGAAACTCGGTCTCCCACCGAAAATTTCGTCCAGCTGGTCAAACTCGGGCAGAGTTTTAAGATGTACTCTGAAAAAAAAATAAATAAATAAGTCTCCGACGGACAGCTTCTTTTACCGGACAAGAGGTTTCTCGGGAAACACCAACCTCGGATGGTCCGCTCCTTGTCAGGCTCGTCCAGTACAGCCCCCGTATTGCTCCGCCAGTCAATTGCGGCACGGTATTTTGACTTCAGATTCCTCATCTTATCCCGCATGCCGGACCACGTATGGCTGGCAAGCGACGGCTCAGCGTTGACAATTCGTTTGTAAAACGACTGGGCGGTTGGCTTCTGCAAGAGATAAACGACCATGGAATAGGAACGAACGATTGACTTGAGATGTAACCAATTGGGTTAGCACTAGTTGAGTGCAACAACTTCCTAGTTAGGGAAAACTTCAATTTATAGTTAGAGAAGACTCACCTCGAATCCTTCACTTCCCTCGGAAGTCACTTGGTGGAGGAGCTTCCACACTTCTTCCTTCCGCCAACGTGGAGCTTGCACCTTCTTACAATCCATTCTTTTCAAGTCCTTTAGTAGCGACAACTCACGAATAATCACAAATCACAAAACACTGATAAGAACTGATAGGTGAGACCCGCCAACGCCCGTGTAAGTTTCCTTATCACACCGCTAGGAAGCGCTGCTGCATTTCACGACCAAGCTCGACCATCGCTTCTCGATTTTTAAGGGACCTCCGACTCCGATAAATCGACTCGACGGATCGAGTCGAGAATCCCAAGCCGCGCATGCGCACTCATCCCGTTTCCCATGGCAACCACGATGTTTGCGACATTCTCGACGTTCTCGATCGACCAAACCATGAATACCCCTAATGTGAGTAAATAAAGATGTGAGTTGGAAAGACTAAACACCTTCCCATGTTCCATATCTTTGAAGTTTGCGAATGGGGTACGCAAGCCGTCTCAGTGCTTATACATAGAGCTGTCATGCCAAGAAGCCGGTGTCCAATGCTGCCGTCATCTTTCATGACAACCAATTCCGAGGGCATCTGGAGACATCGATTGAGATTGTGCGATTGTTCGCGAGTGAATCGAAAATTTAGCACGATGTCTTCTTCATCCATGCTCTCTAAATCAAATTCGCCAAAACGTGATCTAAAAATTCAAAAAATTAACATCCAATAATCTGGGCGAAAAATAACGTAAGCCACACCTAGGAAAATGTACAAGGGCCGACGTGGTACCGTGGACACCTTGAATAACAGAGCCACCCACCCCCCAGATGGTGGTTTTTCTGGGCACAACTTTCAATTGTGCACGACGCGCAAATGTGAGTGAAATAAGATTTGAATCGCTCCCTGCAGTCCACGGAGAGTAGCGATGTATTCAGAGCTTCTCTTTATGATGGTACAACGGTCAGCCAATGGCACGTGTGCGTTGTCGATGTCGTATATTGCTTTCTCAGGCGCTTCCGTCAAAGATGCAACGGTGTCAAATCCGTAAGCTGCGACAAAACGTTAAACGTCAACAAATAATGTTTTGAGAGACCGGACAAAATACCCACCCCCCTTCCATAACACTTGACGCTAGTTAACCACCAGCCACTCGCGACTTCGCGGGGTGTATAGAAAGATATCGATTTGAATGAAAATTACGATGGCCGGTAGGCCGCGCGTCGATCGAGGAAGCATGGATAACAGTCGGGAAGTCGCGAAAGACTGGTGGTTGACTAGTGTTACTATTCCATAACACCGTCTACAAGAACATTACATTCAAAACGTGTACAACCAACTACTAAATATCATAATTGACAATATAAAGGACTAACAGTTCAGTAATATTGCAATACTCACTGTTTGTCAAATGGTTGATCGAAGATTCTCTCACGCGCCAGCTACGCAACAGGCTCCGAACTTCGTCTACCCCCTCCCCCTCCTCCCCAACAAAGACGGAACCAGGAGTAACTACTTGACTATCACCCTCGCCCCCCTCAGAGTCTGCTATAACCGTTTCTCCATCACAATCCAAAGCTTCATACAAATTAATGTCATCACACATATCAGGGTTAACAACTGATAGTACCTGAGCATACTCCATAGTTTTGATTAGAAAAAATAAAATTTACGAAAAATGATTATACTACCTACGTAAGGAAACATGTATACGAAAGAAACCTAATATTATGAATGAAAGCTAATATTATGAATTAAAGCTAATATTATGAAAGCTAATATTTACAAAAGTTTACAAAAGAAAGCGAACTGATTTTCCCCCTTGAACTTCCCCCTTTTGAACTTTTCCCCCTTAACTAATATTATGAATCGCAAAAAATTGACTGTGACAAATGACTGTGAAAAATTTACTGAAATAAAAAACTATTTTACTACTCACTAGTAAGTACTAGTGAGTAGTAAAATGAAATTTTGAAAAAGTGAAAATGAAGAAACTGATATTATGAATCGCAAAAAATTTAATGTGATAAGTGACCGTGAAAAATTGACTGTGAAATAAAAAAGTATTTTACTACTACTAGTAAGTACTAGTGAATAGTAAAATGAAATTTTGGAAAAGTGAAATTGAAAACTACCTTTTAGGTTTGGTCCCACAATGATAGAGAACAAGGGGTGGAGTGTAAACTTAGAACTGAGCACTGATGCAAACTGCGCGGAGGTGAACCGTTTGAGGGCGGAGAAGAAACTCAAGTGCTGGCCAACAAAAGTGCGACGCCTTATAACGTGTCTGTGGTGGGGGGCTCCGAACATGCGCAGAGGAGTGGACGACGGTAGGAAGAGGGGTGTTAACCGTATGTATTACGGTACAACACCTTGATTTACCGTATTTAGGAATTCGTAGAAAATGGTGGATTCTATGTAGACGGTAAAGTTTACCGTAAGAATGTCGTTGTTTACCGTGACAGATAACAAAGGGATGATGATTTTCACATTCAATGCTGAAAATTATGACATAATAATGGCAAATTACAGTTCTCATGTATGAATGATTCCAAACTTCGGTAGTAGACTGTAAATTTGATTCTGAACATTGCATACAAGTCTGATAACATGCAAATAAGCGTCACCCATTTGACCAGGACTTACTCACATAGCCCACATTTGCCCATGGGCATTCGCAAGTTACCGTCCGAATATGATGAAACTCGTAGGAAATGTTGAGATTGATATTTTCAGTCTGTTACCAAAGTTTGAAAACATCCCCACGCTTATTGCACGAGTTATGGCCGTCCACAATGTTTCACATTCGCGCTTGATGCGCAGGCAGCATAATTATAGTACAAATTCGATGATACTCCGATTTCGTCTTTCACGTTGTAATCCGTTCGTTATGTTAGATGTTGTAGAGTCAATTTTAGAATTCGATTTTTGAAAATTTTGCTTCCTCACTATACCAAAGGTAGGGAAGCCGTATGTTCGTGCAAGAATTTAAATAAATTTTAAATTAATTCAATATGTGCGGTAACAACCCCTCCCTCAACCGTGTACATTTTTGTTTACCGAGTGGTCAGTAAACGGTAAACGACTCGACACGGTCATACTTACCGTCAAAAACGGTAATTTACCGTCATTTGGGTGTTTACCGTGTCAAAGGCCTTCTTTTTTAACCGTCAGGCTCGATTTTTTTACCGTAAAACGTCGTTTACCGTTTCGGTTAACCGTATATTTTTCTCAGTGTGAGTCGAGAAGCGACCGGCCAACCGCTCCAGGGTGATTACCAGAAGGTGAAAATCGAACCATAGCACTGGGAACAATTGAGAACCCATCCGGGATTAAAAGGGAAGATTTTAAAATCTGGGTTGGACTGGAAGGTGACTGAACGGATGGGCTTATTAATTTAAGATTAAGGCCAACTGCTACTCGTTCCCAGTTTACCAATTATTGGTGAACTGGGAACGAGTAGCAGTTGGCCAAGGAAACCGTCATTCTCGAAGGGTAGGGGATTGACGGGTTTGGGAAGTAAATTGTGACTGAGGGACATGTGGTGTATATGTGTTTGGGAACTGTGTGTCTTGTGATGAGTCAGCTGAAAAACCAAATTGATTTGTACAACCGGAAAGCACAGGGGCAGACGACGAGCGGATTTTATTCAGAGGTTTACGACTGCGTAATAAAGGGCTAGATGGGTGTACGTCGACGGAAGTTGGGCTCAAATCTGATTCCGACACAGACCGCTCGTCGCCTGACATATTACAAGATACAATGGTCATCTTCTTGAATATAGGTGTCTTGAGCTACTGGTGGCTGAAGGTTCCTCCGATATTGTGAGTATTTTGTCGGTTTCCGTGGTACAGGTGGTGATGAACTTAGACTGGATGTTTTTTGGGAAGTTTGAGACTGGGGATAACTTTTTGTAACAAAGGTAGGAGATTTGGGAGGAGAGCGAGAGTGACTGGGAACTGGCGAAGAAGGTTTAAAGTACACTGCTTTTTTTATTAGATGCTGTGAAATAAAGTCGTCTAATCCTCCGAATTGATGCAAAAAATAGTGATGACGGGAGTTGCATTGTGAGCAAACTCGCTGTGAGCCACAACGAGATGTCGGATGTGTCCCATTTAGGCAGTTGGCACATTCTTCCGTTGATCTGACGAATTCCCAGCGGGCTCGAAGAGTGCATGATAAAAACTCAGGACACCTATAGAGTAAGTGCCACTGTTCACAATACGGGTACGGACGAGTGGGGCCCACCACTCGCGGGCCAACAGACCCGGGTTGATAAGACTGGGATGACTTGTGATCTCCGGGCGACGAGAAAAACTGGTAGAATTGGTGACGTCACTATATGAGGCGGGCTTAACAGCTTGATTGCGAAGTTGTCGGGCCTTCAAAAAATCCAACAGCATCTGGGAAGTTGGCAAAGTTTGAGACTGGGCGACGTATTCATCAAAAAATTTATTGTGTAGCACTGGAGGTAAACATTTAATCATTTGATGGTAAACCATGAAGTCTGTAATACCTTCTGAGTCAACGGATGCAACTGCAGAACGATAACCGAGTGCCGACTGAATGAACTGATGAAGAGCAGCAGGGCTCTCAGATCGAAATGGAAGAAGGGTTTCCTTAATATCCAAATGGGCCATGGCAATTTTATATTGGTTCGAATGGGTGGCCACTAATTCTGCCCAATCATTATTGAATGACTTACCGTTGACTATGTGCGGGGCGATCCAGGTCTGTAATTCCGGGCCCAACCCCCGGGCCAATTCCGGGTTTGTTTGAGGGCCTGTAATTTATTTGTTATTACAGGGCGGTAGATTTAATGTTATAACAGATTCATGAAATAACCGGGCGAACTGAGAAAATTCTAAAATATTAGAATCACAAATTGGTAACGTCGGCAAAAGTAAAGCGAGGGTTTTCAAATCATCATATTAAATATATCATCATAATATGATGACATGGCGGTCCAATCTTTCTTTGTTCTCTTGGAACATCGTGATGAATTAAGTTGGTATTTTCTCTCTCCTTCCGATGGTAGCCAATGTACGATAGGCCAAGGCATCTTTTGGCTTATGCTTTGTTTCTTTCCCACTTATTTGTTTGGGGGAAAATGCTCCTTTCTCGTGGACTGGGCTCAGTTAAATTGTGTTCTTCAGCTCCAACTATCTCCTCATGGTATACTGTTGCAAATTCAAATGATGAAGAATGGTTGTTTGAATCAGGGTCGTCTGGGCCGGAATCATCACCAAGCGGTAGAGTTACACCTGACAAGCCCCTTTCAATTCCGATTCCTGAAGAAGTAAAAGGCTTCGGTAGTGACAGCTGAAAAAGTGAAAGGAAAGTCCACTTCCAACGAATCACCAGACTCTGGAAGAAAGGTGGTGGTGTCAATAATTGGACAATCCGACATTTCTTCATCCATGTTTGCCTAGGAAGAATTTAAAAAAAAAATTAGTCACTCAATTACAAATAGCTATGCCCACCTACCTACCTAACGCTGCAGTTCATGAAAAACCTGAATTTTCTTTATTTACTAGAATACCTTTGTCAATCTCTAGCCAAATAGGACCTGGAAAGACTGGAGAATTGTTATCAACTTCAATTACTTTGAAAATATTAATAAAGAAATCCTCGTTCAGAGATCAAAAGCAACACAGCCTATTTGGCGAAAAATTCAATTGAGGGTTGACCAACATAGCCTATCCGCATGAAGCTTCTTCAAGGCTTTTATACTACGCCCTCAACAATTATGAAATGGAAAACAACCATTGTCTTGAATAGCTTAGCATCTCAACTTCACATTAACCCCACGGAACTCGCAATACGAAAGAAACGTGAGAACTCGCATCAGACCTGACAGGTCTTTTTCCATGATCGTCGCGGGATATTGACTTTTTCTTATAATTAGGACATGGGAAAGGTCATATAACTTTTTGCAAATAGTTAACGCATATCTATTAATTTTTAATGCACGAAAAATATCAAAAAAATATCACTTTGCGTTTGTTGAACAAAAAAATAACTTCCATCACAGTCGGCGAAGGATTGGTAGAAAAGCACTACGTATAAAGATAATAACAAGGATAAATCCATCTTAGTCCATAAACCTTTGGTAACAAGCATGCTACTTTTACTATTTGGCACACGTTTCGCAAACCATTTTGCAATGTTCAAGGCACAAATAATTATCACAGAAC
Source organism: Stenodema calcarata (assembly GCA_963920205.1). Taxonomy (NCBI): domain Eukaryota; kingdom Metazoa; phylum Arthropoda; class Insecta; order Hemiptera; family Miridae; genus Stenodema; species Stenodema calcarata. The sequence continues at coordinate 30,869,867 of OY986049.1, read as the reverse complement.
GTGCAGCTGAATCTCGTCGACTTTTCCTTCTTCATAAGCTTGCAAGGAATGCATTTTTTTCGCTTTCTGGTTCCAGGATCTGCAATGGTGGCCTCCATTGTATTTCTGGCTCTCAAATTACGTCCAGGGCCGGTAGGCTGTGGTGAAGAACCTTCTTGGTGAACCTCACGTTCGTCCATCATTTCAGGTTGAGTTTGAGGTTGAAGTTCTCTCGCAGCGTCAAATTCAGGAGTTTGTGAGCTATTTTCTCTCTGTTCTTGGTCAATGTTGGAATTGGTGGATGGAGCATTGGCATCTATTTCGTTGTTTTCTGATGACTGACTCCCAATTCTCGACGAAAGGGATTTTATTTTTGTCTGGAGGGAAAGAGGAATACCTCTTGAATCAGCGAGACGTCGAGTGAGATGGTCCTTCACTAACTCCTCCCCTAGTCTTCTCAAAAAAAATCGTCGTCTTACAGGCTTTATCCCGTTGCCTGCGAGAATAATTTGGGCGTTGATTCCCGCCATATTGAGCATCGAGTATAATACGACCATAGGCCATCGCCTGGTATTACGGTTGACGCTGTAGGTTTCACACATTTCGTCATTTTTGTCCACTCCGCCCTTGTGCTTATTGTAATACGTAATAATTTCAGGTTTTTGCTTGTCACCAGTGGTAGCATCTATGGCATTATCATCATGCATTGTTGAAATGAGTATGACATTTTTTTTGGCCTTCGGGACATATGACACCATGGTTATTTTTTTACGAAACCCAAAAATGCTCGAATTTATTTGGCGGTCTGTGACATTTTTGAATGGTACTGGGATTTGGGCCTTATTTTTTCTGAGGGTTCCAACAATACTGAGTTTTTTTTCTATCATTTCTTCAGCGAGAGGCACATCACAAAACCAATTGTCCATGGTTACGTTACGCCCTGTGTTGTACAGCGGGGCGCACATTCTTCTTACCACGTCAGCCGGTGAATTGCTCACTTGAAATGGCGACCCTTCTGGTTGCTTCCCTGCATAAATTTCCAGATTATATACGTTGTTACCTACGTAATCTATCCCGGCCTCTGTTTTGTTTTGCACCGGGTCGCGCGAGCTTCAGCCGGAAGATTCGACTCTGACAACCTGTGACCCCTCCCCGCAAACTATTTACATTTTTTTTTTTTTTTTTTTTAATGCAAGATATATAAACTGGAAACTAAGTAATCATAAAGACAATAAAACCATATCAAAATTTCTTAAACCTAAGCTTAACACTTAATCCCCTCCTTCGTCCTCATCTTCATTCTCCTCATCCTCATCATCCGTTACACAATCTAATGCGTTTTCGGCAGGGAGAGGGGTTGCTGGTTCAATATTTGGGTCAGCATACTCATGTTCTATATCCAAGTCTACAGGCTGGATACCGCCTAGTTCCGGATGCTCTTCATTGTTCTCTACAGCTTCCCTGAAGGCATTGTCATCAACTAACCCAGCCACATAGTTAACAACTAGTGTTTTTAGTCGGTCTTCATGCATGAAGCTGGGTTTGAATGTTTTCGCTTGTCTCAAGGTAGTAAGTCGCTGTGCCTCAATTAGTAGATGTCGACAGAACGAGGCAAGATTCGGGAAATTGGTCGATTTTACGACCCCTATGTCGTTCTGAAAACCGTAATACGGATTCCCCATGACAACAGCCCGAGCATTCAAAAATGACCGTAACTCAGTCTCATAAGGTACAAGAGTGGAGACTGCAGCCCATGGGAAGTTTCGATTCATCACTATGGCATCTTCTATGGTCTTGTATGCCAACAGCCCCGACCACTTGCACTGTTGTACAAGTAGCCTTAGTCCGAGTGCCTCAACTGGTAATGCGGGCATTATCTTATTAATACAATACCTTATGATATTCGGGGTCACATCGGTCCCGTATTCTGTCCAAATTCTGTTCAGCAATCCAGTGTCTAAGTTTATAGTGTTTCCCGGGAGCTCATTTTGGATTGTCTGAGTTAGTTTCTCAAGTTTATTATCAGACACGGCTCCGCGTTTACATATGGAGATCAAACTGCCATAGACGTAATTTGTAAACAGACTTGGCCTTTTCTCCATTGTTTCGACACTAGCGTAAGCGTGCAAATAGATTATTAGATGAAGAAATTCAGATGTAAACCTGAAATCTTCGTTCTCCAAGTAGCCTTCAATCCTCACTATACATTCTTGTGGACTCCAGTGAGTTCCTTGTGCTTCTCCATCAAATGTGGGATAATTGTTGTTAATATTAGGGAATGCCCCCTTAGGTCCGTGACGCCTAACCAAGTTTTCCGTAACTCTTACAAAAATGTTCTCATTGTAAGGAGAGTGAGTGTAGTAGGAAGAGAATCCTGGGTATATTTCACTCAAATATGTATAGGGCTCAGTTTTCGTGTCAGTACACGCGATCCTTGGTGCTTCCCCTTTCTGGACCATGATCCAGTGAGTTAACAATGTCTTCACATACTGCCTTTGACATAGGGCTTTTGTCATTTTCCTTCTGCTGTCAGCCAACACCAGAGAGCACATTTCACCTATGGCCACTATCATCACTTCTTGATGTTTGATTTTCTCCTTTCTAATCAAAAACTTGGTCTGAGAGAACGTATATGCCATCGCAGGTGTAAGTTTTCTATCAAGACCAACTTCACTTAGCAGGCTTGCATTAACTCCCGAAAAACAGAAGTTTGAATAAGTCGGTGACTTCAGATAGAGTTTATTAAGAGACAAAGGCCTCAAACCCAATCCAATGTAAGCATTAGATGGAACTGGACGAGCCTGAGCCATGATAAATGAACGAAGGATGGAAAGTTGATCAAAGTAGAGAGAGTGAAAACTAGAGTTTTTGTGATACCTTGTATCCCCACAACGAATAATAATTTAGTAATCACCCTAGGACCACCCCTCCTCCGCTAGAGCTACCGAGAGCACGGGGCCAGACTGGGCTATGTGTACACCATCAGGAGTAGGGTGTAACAACGTAGTAAACATCACTGTCAACTACTGCAAAAATTTTGACTCCATATTTCCTAGGTTTCGATGGGATGTATTGCACAAATGGGCATCTACCCCTGAACCCTTCCAATTTTTCGTCCAGAGTTACATCTGCTCCTGGAGAATACGATTTTTGGCAATTGTCAATGAATCGTTGGAAAATTTCACGGACATGGCAAAGGCGATCATTTTTCTGCCGCTCATTTCTTGAGAATCTGTCATCAAAATGTAGACAATTGATCAAAAAATGGAAGCGCATTCGGCTCATAACCAGACCGAAGATTTCAACTCCATGGCCTTTGTTATCCCACAAGTCCAGAGTGTTCAAACGGTGAGCCCTAAGTCGTCCAGCCAGGTAAAGAAGACCAAATAGGGCCTTTATCTCAGTAACATCTGTAAAACGTGTATCCCTTTCTCGTTGATATTTAGGGCGCTTGTGGTGTTCTATGTATTGATTAGTGTATTTCACAATCAACTCTAGCATTGAAATATCAAAAAACAAATTCCCACGCATCTAGGGGCGTATTTGCTGATCGAGCATCGCCCATAACAACGCCAATTTGACCACGCAAGGTATTTTGTTTCCCTCTTTTCAAACGAAGCGGCGTTTTCTTCCACCGCCAGAAGTCAATAATTTTATTTTTCTTTCTTCTGTAAGCATTATAGTAATCCTGGTCTTCTTCTTCAGGCTCACAATCCATCATAGATTCCTCGTCATTACTCTGTTCGGTTTCTGAATCCCCATCACGATTCTCAACTAGTTCTTCTCCCCCTTCACTATCACTGCTCAGAATATCACTTGTGGGAAAGACTAGACCGTCATCTTCATCAAGCAATGCACGACGAATTTCTTCAACGTCATCAGCATTAGACAAGTTGTAAATTCGTCGCCCCTGGGCCGCCATTTTTCCTGTAACAATTATGAAAAGACATTGGAAGTCGCAATGACCTCACTGGTCTAGAGCCTATACCTCATATTTATAACGTTCTAAAATCCATGTGTTCATTGGAAATTTAAAAAACACGCCTATATACGTCAATACGATTAAAAAATCCAACTCATAAATGAAAACTGTGAAATTACCTGGGAACTCGCAATGGACCCGACAGGTCTTTTCGGCTACTGCCAGCAAGTATTCACACCAGAAACAAAGAAAGCACACTGAAGGTGAAAGGAGAATTCAGGTAGAGGCAACGGCGACCCTTCCCCCTCTCCAATGGTAACGCCCCTCACAGTATCCTAGAAACAGTATGATGGGTGAGGACCTCACAGGTCGCGAGCTCCCGGGGGTTAAGCAATCATTCGAGTTGTAAAAACAGATGTATTTCTCTAATTACTCACCTTTGTTCAAAGCAGTCCAAAGCCAGCCATCTGCCTCCATTCAAAACCACATGCACACTGGCAGTTAGGCTATGTTGTGTGACCACTTTCAGTTAGGTGGTGATGGTTCCCTGAGCTATAGCAGCGCGTCCATTGAGAATTCGGGGAAACTACTTACATTAACAGATAGTGCGGGAAAATGTGAATCTGAAGATACCAGAATGTCCCAAAAATGTCAGTTAGGGGATGTTGTTCTGCATCATTTCAGTTAGGTGATGTTGTTCTGCATCATTTGAGTTAGGTGATGTTGTTCTGCATCATTTCAGTTAGGGATGTTGTCGTTCATCACTTCAGTTAGGTGGTGTTGTTCTGTACCGTTTCAATTAGGTGATGTTGTCATGCACCAAAGTAGGTTGGTTATGTTGCCACTTCACCCTCGATATATCATAACATTCTTGACGCAATTCAATATGATGATTGGAAATATTTAATATTATTAAATATTTCCAATCATCATATTGAATTGCGTCAAGAATGCGGCCCTCGCACCGTCAAGACGCGTATTGGTGTACAACCGCTTCACACTTGACAATTTCACTATGGACAGAAGACGTGCTATTGCGATGCTGTTCCTCTACTTCATTAGAATGGCAGTTTTCTAAAATCTGATATCCTACCTTTAAAATATAATAAATTATTATTAATTCTCACCGAACTCATCCTTTTTCTTGTCATCCAAGTCTTCATAATCACTCTTTAGCTGAATAAAAACCTCTTTCCACTGTGGCCGCCGGCAAGAGAGGGGAAATAAACAACCACAACCCAACCGTTCGGTAAAGAATCTCTATTTCAACTATTTTAACTATATTTCAATTATTTACACAATTTCAACTATTAACCAATATCTATTAATCAATAGAACCCAATAACAAGAACTGTTAATTCGACCAAATAATTCAAAGTTCAAATAATTCAAAATAAAACAAATAATTCAAAATAAAACAAATAATTCAAAATAAAACAGATAATTCAAAATAAAACTTAACTAGAACTGTTGATTCAACCCAAAACTTAACTAGAACGGTTAATTCGACCGAATAATTCGAAATTCAAGTGAATTCAAATAATTCAAAATAAAATAAAACAGATAATTCAAAATAAAACTTAACTAAAACTGTTGATTCAACCCCAGAACTTAACTAGAACGGTTAATTCGACCAAATAATTCAAAATTCAAGTAAATTCAAATAATTCAAAATAGAACAGATAATTCAAAATAAAACTTAACTAAAACTGTAGATTCAACCCCAGAACTTAACTAGAACGGTTAATTCGACCAAATAATTCAAAATTCAAGTAAATTCAAATAATTCAAAATAGAACAGGTAATTCAACATAAAACTTAACTAGAACGGTTAATTCGACCAAATAATTCAAAATTCAAGTAAATTCAAATAATTCAAAATAGAACAGATGATTCAACATAAAACTTAACTAGACCTGTTGATCCAACCCCAAAACTTAACTAGAACGGTTAATTCGACCAAATAATTCAAAATTCAAGTAAATTCAAATAATTCAAAATAGAACACATAATTCAACATAAAACTTGACGAGAACTGTTGATCCAACCCCAAAACTTAACTAGAACGGTTAATTCGACCAAATAATTCAAAATTCAAGTAAATTCAAATAATTCAAAATAGAACAGATAATTCAAAATAAAACTTAACTAAAACTGTAGATTCAACCCCAGAACTTAACTAGAACGGTTAATTCGACCAAATAATTCCATTAAAGTGCGGAGCAAATGATGAACAAATAATCAGTCAATAATCAGATCACATAAGCAGTCAATTAAAGTTTGAAACAGTCCTACCTGGCTTCCTTTCACTATCGTCCGATGACGCGCCCGACCGACGAATTCCGGAATTCAGGAGCGCGAATGTCCTTATGTCCCGGGATATTTTCCTGTTCCTTCACCACAATATGCACGTTACCGCAAAATAATATACCGTACTTTGTACCGAGGTCGAGAAAACCCAATAATCGAAAGTAAGCTACTTATAACACCGACCTTAATATACTCGAAACCTCGGAAGCAAAAAATTCCATACAAAACCAGACTTGTAGTAGGTAATTGTTGTCTATACGAGAAGCTTCGAGTGCTGTAGCTTTTCGGAGTAGTTCATCAAACGTTCTGAGTGAAGACTGTTATAAATAGGGGCATTTTCCGCACATACAGGAAGAATTTCTTCTTTGATGAAATCAGCCCAAGCAAAGTTGGAGCTTGCTGCTAACTTGATGGGCTCTTTTAGCTTTCCCGATAGCTGATGTTCCTGCCTGTCAGCCATAAACTGAGAATAGGATGTCTGCCCACATTCTATTGCTATTTCTCGGGCCATGCTGGCCAATTTTCTTATCAAATTGTTGTTGAATTGGTTGGCCTCTATGAGAGGATTAATGTACTTCAGATATTTGAAATCTTTCTTGTAATCGGCGTAATTTTTTACTACGTCATCGTAGTCTTTCATTAACGTTGCCACTTCTCCCCACAAGAGTAAATAAGGGTGACTCTTAATAATGTACTCTGTAATCAACCAGATGTTTGTCATCTGGAACCATTCTAAGTTGATGAGAGTTATAGCAAAAACCGATCCCAGTTGAGTTGTTTCATCACAATTAGTCATCTCCGCAAAGATGCTAGTTCTGGTGAGCTTGTCGCAGTCAAGAAAATTGCATAATAGATTGTTGAAGCTTACTCCCATTCTGAACCCGGAAGCTTCTCCATTTTCATCCCCTAGCAGTTTAGCACAAAAGGATTTGTAACGCTTGGAGTCCCACTGGCTAGCGTTTCGCTCGTTTAAGTGCTTACCGGTGGCACACAATACAACACCCATGAATATGAGCCCCACGGTTTTTTCTTTGTCTTCTAATACCGGCCATATATTGTTAAATTCATCATATCGCACCCGTCCTAGAACAAGTCAACAACTCAAAATTCGCAATTTTTGGGAAATCGCGTTCGAAATTTCACTCTTGCTCTCCTCGACCTACAGTTCAATAAACACACTGTAAGGTTGCTACCAGTGCATGAATCGGTGAACAAACTATCTGTCCAACGTTTCATGGTCCGAATCAAAATTTCGGGCGCGTGAGAAGAGAGGGGGGAGACGTTTTTGTTGAATTTCAATGATTTTTTGAGTTGTTGCCTTTTTTAACGGACAATTTTTGCAAGTTTCTGAGATGTTCCCTTCTTCAATGGACAACTTGGCAGTCGCTTTGAGATGGTTTCTTTTATTCTAAGATTTCCAGTGTACAAAATTTATTTAAATTTTTTTATCTTGAACGAATCTTCAAATACAGGTACCGCTGATGGTTAACTGAAACAATCTCTACGACTTCTAACAGTCGGAATTCAGTTTGCCACTTGCGACTGTTCATTATAATTCTATAATAGGTCACAGCAATAATTATTATTGAATGGACTAACGAAAAAAATACAAACAAAAAACTATGGGAGTTTGTATTAAATTAGCAAACTTTAATTCAGGAAACTTGGTAGGTACCTTTAAAACATACTAAAAAATGCACAAGGACTGAGACACTTAGGAACTGCATTTTCACATAATCTAAATAAAAAATATCAAATATAAATCGCAAATATCGAAACGAGTAAACTTTAATTCAGTAAAGTTGGAATCTTTAAAACATATCTACTTATAAAATTCTCAAGGACTGAGAAATGTAGGAACTGCATTTTCACATAATCCGATCTTAAAAGTACGTAAGAAATCAAAAAATAATCTCAAGTCTTTATCCACTAAAACGGTCAGTCTTCTGTTACTAGACGAAGTCTTTGAGCCGTAATCACAGACATTTTTTTCAAAATCATAGCTTCCTTAATCACAGTCATTTTGTTTAAAATCGTAGAATGCTTGTCGCATTATTTACCTACTTAGATAGTAGATTATTGTAGAACTCAGCGTAGTAAGGTTTGATGTATATGTTATCAATCAAATACTTCAGGTCCTTTTTCTTGTTTTCTGCGATCGGTGTTCGTTCGCTGTAGGCTTTTTGGACAGTCCAGTTCTTCAACATCTCCTTTCGCTCTTCCCCGCTCATTTCATTCGAAGCTCGGGTGTTTCTCTTCTTTAGCTTACTCTGCCAGGTATGTACGCTTTCAAATTTGTTGGCTTGGTAGCTCGTCTTATACTCAAAGACGAACGGGTTGTCTTGGCACACTTTCACTACTTTTATGTCGCTAAAATGGAATGTTTCGTTCTTTTGATTAACATTGAAGTTTTCGCCAATTAAATAGGCCAGTCCCTTGAAATCGATGAAATCTTTGTTGGTGAGTTCGTTCACTTCGTGGTGAGGAGGATTTTTTTTTGCCGTCCTCATGATCTGGTAATATTGGGAGGGCACAAAAATGGGGCCACATTTGAGACTTCTTTTGATTTCTTTCTCAATGAGGGAATGTACAGAGTCCCCCTCATTTTGGGTGTGACCCTTAATTAAAAATTTGTGTTGGATGGTTTTCACGTTGCTAAAGTAGCAAACAGCGTATATGTACATCATTATCATGTATCTGTTTTTTGTTGACCAGCACAGTTGTCGGTGTAGAAAATGAATTCTATATCACGGTCTCCCGCCTCAATAGCCTTCTTCTCAATGAACTTGAAGATCGATGTAGATATTTCGACTGCCCCTCGATTCCCCTCCCCTTCATGCCACACGTTGCATGTAGCAACGTGGTCTTTCAAGTCATATACCGTGAGATTATAGGTAGAAAGTTTGCTTCGGTAATAAAAAACGGAAACGTCACCTCTCGGCGTGGGTAAAGCGGCTTGCAGGTCGTATGTGCTTACTATTACGGACTTGTCAGCATTGTTTTTGTCATTCTCTTTCTCGATTCGGGATAAGTTTTTTTCTTCCAAGTGTTGCGCATACTCCTCTTGTCTTTCACGATGTTCAGAATTTTCGTAGGCCACGCAAACTTCACACTGATCTTTTTTGGGCACATGGAAAGAAATATTATAATCGTTGAAAATTTCAAAGAAGACGGTCCGGGACGCAAACTGTTTTCCTTGTTGTTGACAAACACCGACATAGTCTCTGTAAATTTGAGCGGTAGTCCTCCCTCCTTCTATGTACTCTCGCTCAGTTTGAGCACGAATGTAATGCGACGGGACGCGAGGGATTGAATCAATGTGAGCTCGGACATCTTGTTTTATTGATTCAGGAAGTTTTTTGTGGTTACTGTGTTTACCGCGTAAATCACCAACCATTACTCCGTCCATAAGCTTTTCCCGGGCTGTTGATATGATTTTTGGGGATATATCCAACGTCGCCATGAAAAATCTTCTGCAAACTCGCTGTTTTGAGAAGTAGTAGGCGACGTTTAGCTTCCTCGTTTTTCCGTTTTTAGGGTAGCGGTACTGAGGAGTTATTTCCTGGGTGTGTCTGGAAATGAAGTCCCTTTGCTTGACAATATCCCCAAGCCCCAGAATTTTTGAAAAATAGTTACCCTTGCATGGTCATCAAATCTTGAAGAACATTTCAGTGAACATCCTTCACTACAACCTGGTCGAACTTTTCGTTTTGGAACGGTCTGTTGAGTGTGTTTGGACTTGTAGGACTCTCCGCGATTCTTCTTTTTCTTTGCAATATTGTCTTTCCAGGCGTTGGAGTCAGCAACTTTCCTCCTCCTTTTTTTCTTTTGGGGAATGTCCTCAAGTGATTCATTTTCGTTTTCACTTTCTTCCTGCTACGCGAACAGTACAGCCAAACCGCAATAGTAGATGAGGGTGGTGCCATCGGTGCCAGTCTGGTGTTGATGCGCCCCTACCCACTTGAACTACGCACTATATCAAATTTGAAAAAAAAAACGCACGACACGCGTCCATGCGCACGGGTCATTTTGCTGCCAAGAGTCTTGCTGCCAAGCTGTCTTTATCGGACGTGGAGTATTTCCGCACCAGAATTTTTGAGAGTGAGTAGCAAGAAGGGTAGCGATATCAAATATCATGAACGAAAGTACTAACCTTCGAAAGAATTCATGGTTTGCCAGGCCATTTCCAAAGTTCCGTGGGATGCATTTCTTTGGTTGTTGTTCTCAACACTCCCACTCCCACCGATATTGCTGTCATTGTTCTGTAACAACGGGCAAACCTTGTAAATAATTCGAAGGGTCAATTTCGATGTCAATGACGACAGTCAGCGATAGTTTATTTTCAACACTCTAACCTTAAATTCTCAGTTTACTTGTTTTACCGGGCACCAAGAAGAACTACACTTTGAAATTAATAAGGTTTTAATAGAATTAGACTGAATACTTGTCGGATGAACAAGGATAATAATAGCGAGTACGTTAGAGCTTTGTCACAAGGCAAGCGGCCATACTAGAATGAAAAACGAGAGGTTACAACACACACGTCACAGAGCTAAGAACATGGATACTCCCAAACGGAAGGCAGTACTGACAGGTGGCTCACTCTTTAATTTATGTCTAATCCAGGTGTCGCTCCTGAACAAGGTAACTGAACTGGTTTAATTAATTAATTGTTTAGAACTAGTTCAAGGGACAATATTTAACGATGCAAGTACTGCTAGTAGGGGCGAACATCCTCCCCCCCCGAATGACGGCAGTTATTCATCATCAGGTAAGGGGCACAATTTGACTAGGGGGCGACGTTTGGTACCAGATGCCGAGCGCACATCTGCAACCCGGGCTACGCCATCGGCGCCGGGATAGAGAGCTTCAATGACGCCCATGGGCCAAGAGAGAGGGGGTGTGTTGTCCTCAGAGATCAAGACAATGTCTCCTATTTTGGCGGGACGAGCAGTGGAACACCATTTTTGACGAGATTGCATTTCTGAGAGGTACTCCCTATACCAACGTTTCCAGAGATTATTCACTACGTGAGAAACAAAGCGCCATTTGGGAACAAGTCTAGTACTAACCGTGGGTGGAGGGTCATCCGGAAGTGCCGTTAGGGGACGCTGAACGAGGAAATGCGCAGGTGTAAGAACAAGGATATCATCGGGAGCCCCTGATTGAAAGACTAGCGGCCTACTGTTCAAGATTGCCTCTATTCGAACAGAAATAGTGGAGAATGTTTGCAAGGTGGGCGTATGGTCACGCAAATTGACCTTGAGCAAGCGTTTAGCAGATTTGACCGCCGCTTCCCACAATCCGCCAAAATGCGGTGCACGAGGAGGGATAAATTTCCAAGTGATACCCTTAAAGGACAATTGATCCGCTACTTTATGAGAACTATCAGAGAGAAGACCCAGACGACGCAAGAGATTTGCAGAACCAAGAAAATTCCGACCATTGTCGGACCAGATGACAGAGGGAACCCCTCGACGACCAATAAAACGCTCAAGACACTGCAAGAATCCATCAGCCGATAGATCCATGACCACCTCAAGGTGGATTGCTTTTGTCGCAATGATCATCATCTCTCGCGAATGTGAGGTCGGAAAATTCTTTTCCGAGAATATGGCCATCCTAGCCGACCACCTTTTGATCGACCGAACTAGTTTTTGTGCTGGTTGTGCTAGAGTAGCGAAGGCATCGTCCTCCACTACGATTTTCCTCGGGTATTTTTCTTCCTCAGTCATGACGAGAACAAAGGGACGGGCGATGACGTCGAGAACAAAGGGACTGGCGACAAAAAAAAACCCCAAGAACGGAACTAACAGGCTTATTAGCGCATAAATGGTACAACAATTAATAAAAAACAAGCTGTTTGTCGAATTCGCCCGTAGAATCCGATCAAACTCGAGATTCGCGACGCGGTGTCACGAGGTGCGATTTGACACTTGAAAAAACCGCAAAACTTCCCGGATTTTTCGGCACCAATGTTTTACCGGGCACCAAGAAGAACTACACTTTGAAATTAATAAGGTTTTAATAGAATTAGACTGAATACTTGTCGGATGAACAAGGATAATAATAGCGAGTACGTTAGAGCTTTGTCACAAGGCAAGCGGCCATACTAGAATGAAAAACGAGAGGTTACAACACACACGTCACAGAGCTAAGAACATGGATACTCCCAAACGGAAGGCAGTACTGACAGGTGGCTCACTCTTTAATTTATGTCTAATCCAGGTGTCGCTCCTGAACAAGGTAACTGAACTGGTTTAATTAATTAATTGTTTAGAACTAGTTCAAGGGACAATATTTAACGATGCAAGTACTGCTAGTAGGGGCGAACATTACTCTTTTACTTCGGCAGCTTCTAAAAAATAAACGACGAATCAACTTAACGGTACTGCTCCATTTGGAGGTGTTGGAAGCGGGTCCGGGTCGTCCTCATTACTTTCAATGTCGGTGTCGAGGTTAGAATCACTGGTATTCGGGTGATTCCACGAAAAACGTCAAATTTGACCTGACCGACCCAACGATATTTTTTGATAGATTTTTCCTATTTTTTCTCTCTTATTGTCTTAACATTGCCTTCCTTATGAGGTGCGCAAAGTGGGCACGCACAGTTATAATTACTTTATCAGATATTCATGTTTTAGTAAAACATGGTTCCAGGGGAGAGAGTTACTGTCCAGGGGAGAGAGAAAAACAGTACTTTTCAGTCAACATCCTCATTTATATTTTTTATGTAAACATACTTCAGTCTCATTTAACAAAATTTGTTAATGTTATTCACATATATATCACATCTTATCAAACTATTAGGAATTTTATGTGAACAGCCATAATTCCCAGTTGAAAAATTCAAAATACAAGAGTAAAAAAATGAAAACAGATGTCAATAAACTTAAAATGTAGCAACGTTATAGTTTGACATGGTGTTTCTCTAAAACATGAATATAAAACTAGGTCTCCTTGTTGGTTGACTTGAGAGTGACTAGGTAACAATTCAGAACATTAGGTAAGCTTACAAAATAGGTACCTACATAAATTGGCGCTTGTTCACTGTAATTGATTTTTTTTAGCATGAATATGCTTTAGCCGTGACCTAAGTAGCCAAAATGCTAACGAAAGTTTTTCATAACAAAATGTCGGACGACAACATGGATACCGATGATACGGAACTATGTACCTAACTGTTGCGATAATTTGTTGTGACGCGGTGATTAATTATGATTCAGATTGGCGACAATTCCTCGTTTCCAAGATTCAATTTGTTGAATAATTACTGGATGAAGTATTGAAAACAAATTTGCAGCCTCACATAATGATACCCATATTTTGGGTCAGAGAAACAGCGAGGAGCACATCATGAGGCTAAAGCATATTCATGGTTTGTAATTTTAGCCAAGGGCTCTAGGTAGTACTCAGGCGAGGCGCGCAGCGCCGAGTTTTTGAATTATCTTTTAGGTCATTCATCTTCATGATTTTACTAACTTTCAATCGAGGAGACTCCGCCAACCCTGCGATCTTTTTTCTGTACAATCGTTTCCTCAGTGTTTCATTTCTTCGTTTCGAACATTCGTTCTCCTGTCTCAGTTTTTTATTTGCGTACGTTAACCTTGATCTGCCTCTCTTTACTTTACGCCTTCCTGATTTTTTCCGTTTGATGGACAACGTTGAGGGCTGTGAGCTTGAACATGTGGCTGGTGGCGTGGATGGGATGGGCATGGTGTTTGAATGACCAATGTTCGGACTGCCTCCTCCTGAACTTGTTTTCTCCCTTACCTTCTTCTTTTTGTATACTTTCTTTGCCTTTTCTCGTCATATCTTTCTGAAATACCTCTCCTCTCGTTCACTCATGTCACCTACTTTTTTTACTTGCTTCTTTTCTAGCTTCTTCTTGTATTTCTCCCTGTCCTTTTCTTTCTGAATCGCTCTCAGCACAGGATCACTCACTATCTTCTCTAATCTCAAACGTTCAGCTACTCTTTTCATTCTTAGCTCTTCTTCTCGTCTTTGCTTCTTTCTCTCCATTTCGTCTAACCTAAAAGAAAAGAAGAAATCTCTATCGAAACTATCTCTCTCTCCCTCTCAATTTTCAACGTAAATAGTGTACCTACATACATAACTAAGTGTATCTACGCTAAATATATATTTCAATGGTGTAACAAGTATCTGCACACTTCTTTACAACAGAAGGAAAGCTGAATTTGGTTTCAACTGATGACAGAGTGAATGAATAATACCAACCCTAGGGGGGCTCGTTAAAAGTCAAACTTTATTTTATAAAAACAATTTGCAAAAATGATGCTGATTTTTTTCTACATGCTGATCTGCTAGTAGGACCTATGGTTATGAATTGCTTACTAAAAATATGTCAAACAGATTAGAGAAACCAATAATGAATTTAAAATTCTCTCTACCCTGGGCTGTACCTCTCTCTCCTGGTCCTTCAACTTTCAAGAAAGGCCAGGGTAGAGAGAACCAGGGTAGAGATAAATTAAAGCAAAAACTTGAAAAAGTGAAAGAAAACAAGTGAAAGAAAACATGGTGTTTGGGGATCTTGTTTCTACCATACACATCATCCAAATGCTAATGAAAGTTATAAGATAAGACTTACCACCGTTCAATGGTGAATGCCAGGGAAGAGAGGTTGAATAAAACCGGAACCCACTTTTCACAACAACTCGCATCCAACACGCGGACTAAACTGAAGTATCACAAGTTAAGGTTAGGCAGAATCATTTGGCGGCTTCTTGCAGTACTGCCACACAGTGTTGGAAACAAAAAAAAAAACTTTTTTCAGTGATTTGAAGGAAGGTTTGAAAATGGCCAGGGTAGAGAGAGTATACCCATGGGACATTGATTTATTGTGCTGTAACTCCCAACCAGGAAATCTCTAAGAAAAAATGAACCTGTTGGTGTGAAACCTGATCAGATTTGAATTGAATAAATATTTTTCCCCAGCTTGAAAACACAAGGGAAACACAAAAAAACATTGGTGAAGTGGTAACATTATAGAGTGGGACAGCCAGGGGAGAGAGGTTTTTGATGTTTGATTACTGATTACTGATCACTGATTCAGAAAAACTTTTTTTGGTACTGGGGGAGATGTACCAAAGAGAGAACTGTACACACATTTTTTCCCCCATCCCATTATACCAAACAGAATGCCCTAGAACAGTTTGGGACAAGAATATGACGTTTTTCGTGGATTCACCCATTCGCCTTTGCCTTCTTGGATGCGGGCAGTTTTGGGATTCGAATTCGATGGACCTTTTCCAAATGAGTCATTAACGTTGACGTACTACCAAGCCATCCGAAATTTTTCTTACAGGTGTTGCACGTAACTTGCGTTTTGCCACCTTCCACGGTTTTCTTCTTGCAATAAAGCCAAACGGCACTCTTGGGTGCCATTGCTGCAAGCGGCAAATGATATTGAGAAGTAAGAGAGAATCTAAATAAATTTGTCACAAAACTCAGTCAGGATTATCAAAATACCTTCAAACAGGCTCGAATGCCCCGAAAGTCGACGGATGGCGGCTGTACTCAAGTCCCACAACACTATAACAATTGACAGTCGCCAGCGGGTTGGCGCTGCTTTCGCGGCAGGATGGCCAACGTAGCATTGCAGAGTGCAGACGTTCCATTCGACGGGGTAAATACGCGAAAAATTGCGGCTCAACTAAGCTCAAATCGTAAAATGCGTTATTTTATTTTAAAAAATCGAAAAATCGGCGGCCTACAATCGATTATCCATCTAAAGTTGGTCCGGGCAAGTCGACTACAAAATAATCGAAGTTGAAAGAGAAAAATCGACTTTAATCGATTAATCGAAGTTGGCCTTTCCAACCCTAGTAGGAAGGTATAATATACCTTCCTATAATATTACTTATATTATTTTAACTGAAATAGTCACCGCACGACACGAAATAGTCACGAAAATACAACAGCACAGCAACGTAATAACAACACTGGTAACTAGTGAAAACCGAAAAATCTTCTTCTTCTCATCAGTGTCGATATCGAACTGACTGGTTCGATTCGACCACATCGGAAACACCACCACGCACCACCACCAACGTTGCGTCTTGTAAAGCAAGTTACCCACTACTTCTCAAAACTGAGAACTCTAGAGTTTCAATATTGTTGAGAAATAGATGTTACAAAAATTTAAAATTATGTTTAGAGTTTTTTTTTTTCAATTTATTCGATACCTATCGATACTGCAGATTTTCTTTCGATACTAGTATAATATCGGATGATTCGATACCGATACGATACCAGCAGTATCGAAACAAAAGTATCGATACCTACCCATATCGGTAGTATCGGAACGTCCCTATACGTGGTATTATTGGGTGTGTAATCTGGGCTGAGGGGACCGAACATTTGCAATAATTGCAAACAATATTATTGTTCAATTATTGTTCTCCAGTTTTTGAAGGCCTTTCACCCCCTTGGTTTTTTTGGTGGGGGGGGGGGGGTTGTTGTGTCACCCATTTTGAGTTTTCTCCCTGCACGTTAAGGGCACAAGTAGGGTAACCTCTACCTCCCAGCCAAGGTGTATGGACATTTCAACGT
The DNA here is from genome assembly GCA_963920205.1 of Stenodema calcarata. Classification (NCBI taxonomy): domain Eukaryota; kingdom Metazoa; phylum Arthropoda; class Insecta; order Hemiptera; family Miridae; genus Stenodema; species Stenodema calcarata. The sequence continues at coordinate 30,853,084 of OY986049.1, read as the reverse complement.
CTACCTACTGTGAATTAAGTATACTCCACCCCTCCGCTAGGACCTGTAGAAACGGCCTTAAGTGCCAGTGGGTTTCACCACTACAGCATAAAATATCAAATTAGATAACATGGAAAGGAAGAACAATAGTAAGATATCGACAGTTTCGTAGTTATCCTTTTGATTGTTGTCATACCATCATCTTAGTATTCAACATTACACTTTTGTAAGTGGTAATAGGTAGACTGACTTGAGTGACCTGTATACCTTCCCTTTGCGTGGACCTTTTGACGATTATTTTTCATGCTAAGAGAAGTGTTGGTTCCTAATCAACATAGATCGATCATCCACACAACAGTAACACTTGATTACCCAGTTGATTATGCCTTCTTATTAAGATGATCCACAATCGAAACTGCCCAAAACGGTTAGATCAATGTCTACCGGAATCCCGGCGTTCGATAGTCCCAACTAAGACCGAGAATTTACGCTTCCGTGTATTGCCACAATCCTCATGTGAGGTTTGGAGGTCAATTGTCCTTCTCTCGATATTTTTATTCAGTTTTTTCCCTGTTTATTCACTCGTAGATTTGTATTTTTGTCAGCTGCCTGTGATGAGTGTCCAAAACGGAAGGTTGTGGTGAACCTACCCGAATCCCGACGCTATCGTATTACTGGTCCAAAAAGGTACATGTAGCGTTAGGTACTGTCCAGCCCACAACTACCTTCTTCTTCATTTTGCATGAGGACGTTACAGAACTCAAGGAAGATGGGTGAATATCGAACTGATACAACCGCGGCTGGACAATGAGTTACTTACCTGAAATACGACCAGCTAACCACACTAACCTCCGATTCTGGTCCTTGGATTAATTGTTGCGATTAATCAATAATTATTGTGTAGTTTTGTGTAGATCAATTATAATTGATTAATTATTGTGTAGTTGAAACGATGGATCGATGTGAGAAGGAACGAAGATTTCAGTTGCAAGTGTATCTAAATATGAATGAAGGGAGGTCCAAGTTGCGCTACCATTACTACTCGTATTTTCGAAATGTTGATATTATGATGAAAGTGTAGCATAAAAGTAATGTTTTTACATTTCACGTTTTTCATACCTAATTATAGACTTGAAAATTCAGATATTTCATTTGTTCTTTCTTTTCTGACATCACAGATGCAGAAAACAACAAAAGGTGATTTTAGATCTTTAAAAATTAATAATAGATCTTTGAATAAACCATTGAAAATGACAAAAACTAGATCATTGAAAAAATTACGTAGAGTATCATGAAGTCTCAATAGCAGAACCCCCCCCCCCCCCCCCCCCCAACGTCTTGTCTTCTCCCACTGAGCGTCAAAATTAGTTTCTCTCACTATTAATTCAACCAATCCTCAAGTGATGAAGAGTTAATAAGAGCTCGAAAATTAAAAATTCGTAGAAGGAAAAAGTCGGTGTTCATGTAATTAACCGCGGAAGAGGAAAGTTTGGAGAATACCACCATCTATTTCCTCAATTGAAATTGGACAAAGTGAGGTTTTTTCTTATATGAGAATGGAGTTAACCACGTGGAGTTACATCCTCAAGAAAATCGAAAGTGTTTGTCCCAAATAGCCCCTCTTCTAAAAACCTGAGATATTATTTCGTCGACATCCATGCCGCACACTGAGAGAAAACGTTCTCGCGTGCTTGTCAGTGTTATAAGTCCCAATATTAAAATAAAATAAGATTATCCTTGACAAAAATAAAGTATTAATTGGTATGAGGAAATTAATATAGGCGAGACTTGAGAGGTGAGACGACGACATATTTAATGAATGAAAAATAACAATGGCGACTTGATCATCAAAATCAATGCTTACTAAATTATAATAAATGCAATTCTAAAATAAGTAATAATTTCTTTCTATAGATTCATTAACTTATTTATTTAATTTAATAATTTTATTAATATAAAATTATAGTATATTTTCATAACACGCTCTTTTTTTCTTCTTTTTTTTACAATTAAACTGTAGACACAATTATTTATTTGACTTCGGCTTTTCAAATTCAGAAAATGAAAACCGTTTATCTAGCGAACATAGATTTTAAGTTTGCAATCACAGAGAAAGCTTTTGAATAATCAATAATGACTAAGTATTTAACATTGTTAAAATCAAGAAAATCAGCCCCTACTTTCTGCCATGGTAATGAAGGCAACTCATGGTTCATCGACATGATTAGGACGAAATTTCATGTAAGTTTGACAATTTTCAGTTAAATTTTTTATGTCAACGGACATTTGTGGCCAAAATAGAACACCTCGAACTAACGATTTAGTTCGTTCAACTCCCATATGACTGGATACTGGAAACTAATACTAATATTATTATAAAAGTAAGCAAATTTGGCAAGCCACTTAGGGCCGGTTCATCAATCAGCTGCATAAACCGGTGGGTAACAATGCGAGGAATAACACTGTTCGACAAATAAAATAGTAGCAGAGTTTATAACTGTTCATCCAACGAAGTTTATTGAACGAATAAGTGTTTGTCGAATAATGTCAGAATCGATTTTATTCTGATTAGTTTGTTGTTTGGTTTCTACGTTCGGTGGTTAGTACGTTGCTACGAAAAAGTTTTAATTTGAAGGATTTCTTGTTCAATGAAGCTATCATCAGAATAAGAAATCCTTCAAATTAAAACTTTTTCGAAGCAACGAACTAACCACCAAACACTGTTGTTTCGTAGTAAAGGTGTCACTATATGCTGTGTGTTAGCATAACTGCTGTCAGCAACAATTATGCTGTTCTCAAACTTTCCTCTATTCAGTCTGTGAACAATCCTGGAGTTGTTAAATATTGTTTGGTCATGAACCGATTCAGGCCAACGTGCGACTATGTCTAGTATTTTCAGATCTGCCGATGCTATAGTCTGCACGTTAATAGAGAAGTAACCTTGGCGATTTCTGAAGTTCCCTGCATGCGGTCCTCCTGGGGATTGAATTTTCACATGAGTGCAATCCAACGCACCTATCACCCTAGGCATAGAGGCTTTCCTATGGAATTTCACTCGTGCTGCTTGAATTTCACGTCCTTTTGGCATTTTTATGAACTGAGGAGCTAACTGAGCAATTGCTAGCGAAACTTCCTCAACTATTGCGCTTGCTGAGCTTTTGCCACAAAATCACCCACAGAAATTAACATGGTTCCCAAAGCATAAACAGTACAGGGTAAAATAATATTATGGCGTTTATAGTTTATGGGCCGATGAAAGAAAGAAGTACCTACCAGAAAATAATACAAACTTGGTGAATCGCGAATAATAATGGTGAAAGTAACAGAAAGCCGAAGTGTTTAAGAAAAAGAAGAGAGAGAAATATATACAGTAAGGTCACTTCACATTGTGAGCAGCAGGGCAGCAGTCAATCTGAATGAACAGCGTGATAGTGAGCGTGAGCTGGAGAAGAGAGATCTCATTCTCTATAAACTGGAGTAGATCGTGATCCGAAGGTACCTTGTCAATGGTCTCCATCTTCTTGTTATTGAAGGTCTCCCTTAAGGCCGGGGGCAGATTCTCAAAAAGGGTCTCAAATATGAGGAAAGATGACAGATCGTCAGTGGGCAATTGTCGAAGTGATAAAGCCCAGGACTTCGCGGCAAAGAGAAATTTCTCGAGTTGACCGACTTCGCGAGTCCATACCACTGGTAGTTTGGTTTTTTTTAGGTAAGTATTCTGGGCCAAACGATACTTACTCGTGCTTTCCCCACATAGAAGGTCATACAGCTGATCATAATTTGGGTGTTCTCCCTGTACTTGTAGAGCGAAATTTTTTGTAGAGAAGGTCATACAGCTGATCATAATTTGGGTGTTCTCCCTGTACTTGTAGAGCGAAATTTTTTGCGTCGCCCTCCAACCTTGACATGAGGGCCTGGTATTTAATCTCGCTTGGGAGATTGGGAACTGAGTGAACGGCACGGTCGAATAGTGTTTTGAAGGTCTGAAATTGCGTAATATCGCCACTGTATGGGGGGACCGAAGGTATCATTACCGTCATGAATTTGACGGCTTCAAGTACTGAAGATGGGGTTGAGTATGACGTTCATGTAGATCGGGAAAGTACTGATAGATCGCTTTGGACCGTTGAGCGGCTTGTTGGATGAGGTATTCCGTCAACTCCTCATCGATCGTGGGGGACTCTTCCATATTCGAAATCATTTCATCCCCTTTCGAAATCAGATCACGGATTCGCTCACATACTTCAGAGGAAAATTCTCCGTCGGCCTTGTACTGGATTAAATTAACTGACCTGCGTTGGATGGCACGAACTAGTCTTTTATCAGCCTCTGATAGGAGGTTGAGTGTTTCGTTCGGGATCGAGATCTTCGTTAACGCCACTTGTGCCATCTCGCGGGAGCTGTAGGTACTAAGCGTCAAAGTCGCCAAATCTTTGATAATGAACCATTGGAATCGCCCAAAGAAAAAATTTTTTTTCACAAGACGACGAGAATTCCAGAAATTGTTTTCAATAATTTCGCGAACGTAAACCGGTCTTTCTTACTCACTTTGTCTTGTCCACGGAACGAATATCACTTAGATGTGAGATCAAAAAACGAACTGAAGTTATTATGCACGTCAGCCCTGCCCGGAAAGGGCTGTACGGTGAGGAACGGATTGTTAGGGAGTCACCACAATGAATTAGTGAAGAAGTAAAGTTTTAGACCGCGATTTTTTCTTCACACTCCCTGGTTTCGGCACCAAATGTATAACCGGGGTGAACGAAAACGCAACGAGATAATTAGATCTATGTACAACTCGTTTAATTACACTTTATACAAAGGATCGAGACGCAAATTAGACTCATTGATTAGGACAAAAGTAAACTCAAGGAGCGCGGTGAACAGCAAAACGTCGAATGCCCGAGAGCGATGAGCTCCGCCCGTATTGCTCCGTATTGCTCCGCCAGTCAATTGCGGCACGGTATTTTGACTTCAGATTCCTCATCTTATCCCGCATGCCGGACCACGTATGGCCGGCAAGCGACGGCTCAGCGTTGACAATTCGTTTGTAAAACGACTGGGCGGTTGGCTTCTGCAAGAGATGAACGACCATGGAATAGGAACGAACGATTGACTTGTGATGTATTTTTTTTTTTTTAATTTGATTTATTTGGCATTACATACAATTTGCATACAGCCATATATAATGTAAAACATTGTACAGTTATTAATTACTTACATTTATACTAAGTTATATTTTAATGTTACACTTAGATAAAAACTTGAATATTTCTTTGTACACCTCTACGTTGGCTGATGACAAAAGTGAAAGATAGTCCAAACTGACATTGGTTTTCCTCACAATCGCGTTAAATAACTGGATTCTCTCGTTCCCGTATTCGGGGCATTCCATAATTAAGTACTCCAGCGTTCCCCTGTGATTTCCGCATCTCTGACATTGTGGTGACTCCCTAAGGCCGATTTTGTGGAGGTAATAATCACATACGCCGTGGTTCACCCTTAGGCTCGCTTCACACTAGCCCGGCTGTCGGGTGCCCGGTTTTCTACACGGCAACGACACGGTCGGTTATTCACATATAGACGACAGGATATAGGACGACAGGGGCCCGGCAAAGTTACTTAAAGAAAACAAATCGGATACTAATGTTGGTGGAGAAGCTTCCACACTTCTTCCTCCCGCCAACGTGGAGCTTGTACCTTCTTACAATCCGTTCTTCTTACGTACTCAAGTCTTTTAGTAGCGACAACTCACGAATAAAAACACAAATCACTGATCACTGATAAGAACTGATAGATGAGACCCGCCAACGCCCGTGTAAGTTTCCTTATCACACCGCTAGGAAGCGCTGCTGCATTTTACGACCAAGCTCGACCATGGCTTCTTGATTTTTACGGGACCTCCGACTCCGGTAAATCGACTCGACGGATCGAGTCAGGAATCCCAAGCCGCGCATGCGCACTCATCCCGTTTCCCATGGCAACCTCGACGTTTGCGACATTCTCGACGTTCTCGATATCGAACGACCAAACCATGAATACCCCTAATATAAATCGAAAAAGTTTCTTCTAATTTTCTAAAACACGGCGGACAACGACAACGGATAGGCATAGGTGATGAAAATGAAACGTGGTTCGGGTTGTGTGTGTGTTTGTTTCCTTTAGTTATTGTAGAAATATGTTAACAGCATTTTCATTGGTGTCCGCTTATTTGTCTAATTAATTTTTCTACCGATATTTTAAAAATATATCTGATGAGCTAAGAATCAAAGTCGACTTTATCCAAAAAAGTGATTTTTGGGAAATCGCAAAAAACTTCCCATGTTCCAAATATTCATCAAATCCCTTCAATTCTTTTTCCATTGGTAAGTCCGCATCCATGAGGCGAGCATACAATGGAAAAATACGTTGATGGAATACTTACTGCGTAATTTGTATTTTAATTTGGGATAAAGCTTGTTTTGCTTCTAAAGTATGGATAACTCAAGTTTTGGAACCAAACAGGATGGATAAAGACATTTTTGTAACAAACTCGATAGGTAGGAACTACTGCCAAGTTCCTACTGCCAACTATTACCAAGTTGCTCGTTTAACTTTCTTCTTTTTCCCGTTACCTTCACTCATATTTGGAAAACTATTCATTTCGGAAAATAGAATTGAATCGAGAATAGTATCACGAAAGCTATAGGTAGGTAAACGTTCTTATGATTTACTACTGTCTAACAAAACAGTAAACCACACAAAATAAACCTTTTCTCATGTTATTTTCACCTTCTTCTTTAACTCCTTCTCAGCTTCATCTTCATGGTTGTTCCCCTTTTTCCGGTCTCAAGACTTTAATAAGATGATATCCTAGCGAAGATGGATAAAGCTACTTTTGCTACCTAGCAACTGGTGGATAAAGCCGGTTTTGGAACAAAACCAAGATTTCTACCTAGAATAACTTGGGATAAAGACAGCTTTGAAACACCAGAAGTATCATTTCTGATGCAGGTTGACCACCTTAACAAAACTAGAACAAAAGTCTTTTTTTTTTTTTTTTACAAACTAGTATAAATATATCGATATATTTAAAATATCGATATATCGTTGCCATCCCTAGGAGGAAGGCCGGCGCATGGTTGCGTGACGCAACTTGCGTCCGACATTGAGTCCACTGTGATGAGGGTCGACACAACAGATTCGAGCATCGAGAATGCTGACTTCGGTATTTTTTCGGCTCCCAAATATTATCAGTTCGATCCCCTTCTCAGAACAGAACTCTCGAACTTTTGCAGATCGATAATCTCCTCCATTGTCACATCTTATCATGGATATTTTAGAGTTGAATCTTGCTTCAGCCATAGCCACATATTTTCGTAGACATTCCCCAACATCACTCTTGTTCTTCATGTGATAAATGTGTTGTAAAGTGATTGAATTTAAAGGGGAATAATTGAAATGGAATTGAATCGACACTTGTAAAACTATATTGAACAATATTTGATAACAGATGAGATACAAAAAACGGGGGAGCTCTTATCAACAATGACACACTCCGAAGATATGTTCCTGGATCACTGGTAGCACAAATCCCTATCCTTATTCACAACAAAATGATTCCAAAATGACTGTAGCTGTCAATAAAAGAAACAAAATATTAATATCCATCATGTGTTGGCGGACTTATCTTACCACAAACATCAGAGGAAACACATTCCAAAATTCTCTTTGCTTTCATGTCTTCAGGCAAGGACTTCAAAAATTTTTTGCTAGACTGCTTACCACGTAAACATATTTCGCATATACCAGCAACAGGAAATTCCTTGGAATGTCCCATTCGCCTATGCCACAATTCCGAAGAATTATTCACAAGACAAGCATTATGTGTCTGAGGGATGCGGAATTTAACAACAAACATGTTGCCAACACGATTGCCTTGCAATACAACACTATTGCCGCTCAACACTTTCACAGGTTCATTTAGGAATACCACCTTCAAACCCGATTCCACCATTCTCCTTACTGATAGAAGATTCCACCATTCTCCTTACTGATAGAAGATTATGTATTACAGCCTTTCACACGAATTCTGAATTCGTACCCGTTGATTTTACGTCCGAATTCATTCATAATAATTGGGCGATTATCAGCATCATTTGAAATATAGTATCCCTAGCTTTTTGTACCACCGCAATGTCTTGTGTCGAAGGATAATAAGAGAGTAAATGATGTCAGGGTGTCTGTACACCCCTGACATAAACTTATTATATTCAACAATTAGTCGGGGTTTTTTCTTGGAGCCTACGTCAACCATATCTCCTGGAAACTCTGATGACAACGCCAACACATCTCTTTTGTCTTTCCATTTTGTTATGCATACTCCACTTTTGGTGTACCGAGAAATACTTTCACCCCTTTTCAACTTTTTTTGCACCGCTTCAGGAGGATTCCCCTTCCTGTTGGATTGTAGGGTCCCAGTGCAATAGATCCCTCTCTTCAAAAGTTCTTCAGCAAGTGTGACACTATTGTAGTAATTATCCATGACAGGGTTCGTGCCGGTCAGGGAAGTCAGGGAAGTCATGGAAAAGTCAGGGAAATATAAATGGGCACTGGAAGTCATGGAAAAGTCAGGGATATTGGATTTTGGTCAGGGAAAAATCTCAAATCGGGTGCAGAATTGCGAAAAATCCATGATACGCGTCGAAAACCCCTTTACCTTTGTAAGGTATGGTTTATGTAAACCACGTACTCAAAACTTTTATGTGTTTTATCTTGTGATTCTATCTCTTACTTTGTTTTAAGTAAACTTCGTTTTTTATGAATAAAAAAAACTTGTTCCTTATATTGTTTTTCTTCATTTGCGCATCTAAAATTTTCGATTCATGCAAAACGTTACTGTTTAAAGGATCCTGAATGAGGGCCAACTGGGCTTATAAAGCCATTGTCAGACCCATGGTCACCTATGCCTCAACGGTATGGTGGCAGAAAACCTGTCAGGCAACGGCTGTGGAGAAACTTACAAAACTCCAAAGACAGGCCTGCCTTGGAATAACAGGGGCAATGAGAACAGCCCCTACTGCAGCACTAGAGGTTTTACTTGACCTTGAACCCCTCCATCTCCACATACAGAGGGTGGCCTACCTGGGGGCCATGAGGATGCTGCAAGCAGGAGTAATAAAACACCCTGCCAGGAAAAATAGCCACGCGTCCATCCTTGACTTTGTCAAGGTAGACCCAGTGGCTTCATCAATCTCTGACAAAATGCCAGAGAGGATGAATTTTGATCTTCCATTCAGAGTAATAATAAAAGATCGTGATTTCTGGAAAGGAGGCATGCCTCAATTAGGGCCAGGATCACTGCTGTGGTTCACAGATGGGTCGGTGATGGATGAAAAAGCAGGCCTGGGGATAAAAGGCCCCAGATTTAGCCTGTCTAAGCCCCTTGGGGCCTTGGCCACCATCTTTCAAGCGGAAACCCATGCAATAGATATTTGTGCCCAGGAGATCGCCAGGAAAAGACTAAAGGGCGCAAAGATCTATATTCTATCAGACAGCCAGGCAGCATTAAAGGCCATCTCGGCCTTCTCCATAAAATCAAAGCTCACCTGGAGCTGCCTAAACTCCCTCAAGATGGCTGCCCATGGCAACAAATTGACGCTGCTGTGGGTGCCGGGTCAGGAGGGCATAGAAGGCAACGAAGAGGCGGATCGCCTCGCCAAACAGGCATCCACGTCAAACCCAATTGGACCAGAACCCTTCCTTGGCATCACGGAGAGCTTTATAGCCCGAGAAGTGGGGAAGTGGGTTGACAAGCAGAGAACAAAGCATTGGCAAAGCGCTCCAAAAATGAGACAAGCCAAGCAGTTCGTACGCTTTTCCAGAAGGAAAGCCAGGGCTCTCCTTTCCCTCAGCCGGAAGGACATAAAGGCCGTCACAGGCCTCCTAACTGGCCACTGTCCAGTCAAGTACCACCTCAAAAAGATGGGAATATGCAGGACAGATGACTGTCGACTTTGTGACTGTGAGCCAGAGACAGCAGAACACATACTCTGTAACTGTCCAGCGCTTGCATACAAAAGATTTAAGCACCTTGGTAAGGGCATCCTCAGTCCCTCCGAGGTTGCAAAAATCGATGACAACAGCCTGCTCCACTTCATCCGGGAGGAGGCTGTAAACCGTCTCCTCACTACAAATGTTGTAGTGTAGGAACAGGGGTATAATGTCACAATAGACCCACTTCGAGGTCTACGTGACCAAAGGCATAAGCCTATCAAAGCCCCCTTTAACAAAAAAAAAAAAAAAAAAAAGGGATCCTGAAACGTTGTGAAAAGTCAGGGAAAAATCGAAATTTTTGGTCTGGAAATCAGGGAAAAGTCAGGGAAATTGAAAATTGAAAATCGGCACGAACCCTGCATGAAGTGAACTTCGAACCATCGCTACTTCTCCGTACGGGTGATTCTCAGGAGAAGGGCAAATTTCAGCATCCCGTTTTCAAAAAATTTCAAGTGTTCAGAATCTTTTTTTTTTCGGTTTGGATTTGTTCCTTAGATGGAGCTTGATGGTTTAAACTAATTTTTATATCAAGATCAATTTTTGAACAAGAAACGCGACATTTTAGTTTTGATTGACCCACGTTACCGACCACAGCACCACGAAACTGACAAAAATAAAAGCAGATTTAGGGTAGAAGTAACGAACTTTTATTAAAACTCTTGTTAAAAACATTACAAACGTTACACTATTTGTGCTGAGATCCTACAATATCACATATTATTAAGGTGGTAGGTATCTTACGAACTTGAAAAATCGAAAAAATACAAGGGAAGGACGAGTTCCGATAAGTACATACGAGTATTATAAATCAGTCTTGCGTGTCTTAGGTAGACGTTTAAGACACGACTAGTTATTTTGACATAGACAACGTACATCAAATAAGTATTGTAAAACATCAAATACATCAAATTATATAAAATCTGAACGTTAAGAAAAAAATGAGATGGAAGATCGAGGAAGAATATGAACATAAATTACAACAGGCTATTTTTGAGGAATTCGATGTATTTGTATTCATCCACCTTCACCAATCTTGAAGACACTGAGACCGGTGGATTCTTCATTTTACAAAGAACTCCCTCAAGTGCAATGAGCTTCCTGTCCGCATTGTTTGGCCAAAGGAAAAGGTTGTTTGGGCCGGATCGTGCCATGAAGTTGACCAGGGCTTGGGTGCCATTTACTTTCTCTACAATCCCCGGATACCACTGGTCATCGTACACTGCAGCCACCCAATTCAGAAGAATTCTCCTGATGCGTTGAGACATCTCATTTTCGCAATTGTTCCACTACCAACTAGTTCAACAAAAGTTTTCCGCTGTTGCTTATTCATCTTGGAGACGCTTGTCGATAACTGCTGCTGCAACACTTCTCCAACAAAAAGCTTCCTTTTAACTCAACTCTTCCCGCAGGCGACTGGTTTTTGAGAGCGGCTTTCTCCTTGGTGTTCGGGCTTTTTGAGAACTTATCATATTTATGCTGTAGCTGGAAGTACCTGCTTTTGTACTTGTTAAGACGAGCCTCAAGTTTTTGTTTTGCCATTCTCTCCTTCTGCAACTCTCTTGCCACTTTTTAACGGTAACGGCAAACTATTTTCGACCAGCTGCTTTTCTACTCCACCCCGCAGGAGTTGGCAATTGATCTTGAGGATTTGGCTCAGAAGTTGAAGAACGGGGGCTGAGTTTCTTTTTCACCCTGAGTCTCCTGCTTTCTTCCCTCCACTTTTTCCTCTGAACCCGTTTTTCTCTGTCGGACATCTGATGAATTAGCTTTTTCACTCCTTTCTGTTTTCTCATCTCATACCTCAAGTGCTGCTTGCGCTGGTCATCTTCCTTGAGTTGCAGGTCGTTTCGCCTCCTTTCCCTCCTTCTCATCTCTGCTTGCCGTTTTCTATCTCTGAGCTCTTCAGCTGTGAATTTTTTGGGAGGCGCCATGGCATCTGCAGAAAAGAATAAAAAACAACCTAAATTAGAATTAACCCTGACAAATTACTAACAGGCAAGTACCTACCCAGACAAACACCTCAAAATTATTGAAGAAGTAGGTAGGTACCTGCACTGCCGTCCTAAGTTAAAACGTCCTATCTCAATTTTTTGAGTTTTGAGAAAAACGATGTTGTATATTGCGAAATGTTTTATTGTATGAAGAGTTTTTTAAGTTTATAACCAACTGTGGACTGAAGTTTTGATTTAAGTTTTTGATTTTCATTTGTACAAGTATTTAATTATTTAACTGCATCTACATGGCTGTATTTTATGTAAAATGCCAAATAAAAAAAAAAAAAAAAAGATGTTAAATGAAAAGTTTCACGCCATCCATGTTTTTCTCCTTTGCGATTTGAAATTTTCACGACCGCTCCTTAATACCACCCCGCAACTTTGCCAGTTGTCAACAGACCTCAATTATTGAACCAACAGGTAGCAATTATTATTCAAAGTATTGAACGCCGAAGATAGGACTTTTCAACCTAGTAGCCCTTCTCAATTTCCAGCACTTAGGACTATCTAACCTAGTACCTTAACGGATACAAGCTTAAAACATCCTATGTCATGCTTGATACCTACTCATGATTTTTGCTTTCCTACTTGTTCATTAATTTTGAAGCCAACATTGAGCATTGAGCATTCAATATTCAGAGATTATTGACTTCGAAGTACCTCCTAGTTGATGATAGCCCAGGTTTGGAGGAAAATGAAAAACAGAATTAGGAGAACGAAATTCCCAGTTTATTATTAAAGTAAACAGTCTCAGATAACGAACATCGGAAAATCTATTAATTGACTAGGTACTCTTCACATTGTACATAGTTATTTCAGTGTGTGTGGTTTAGGTTGACCGTCAGTAAGAATGATGTTGAGGGATGTCGAGGGTCGGTCAAATGAAAATTGATTTATGTGCCAACGTTTCGAAGAATATATTTCTTCATCTTCAGGGCCTAAAAAACAGTTTCATAATTCTGATTACAGTTCTATGGTGAGAAAAATGTTGTAGTTATTTAATTACCATTAGTTGTAGTTGTTGTGGAAATGTAGTTATATGTAGTTACTTTAAATAGTTTGGTTAAACAAATGGCGTTATTGGTGACAGATATTGGAAAATATCCGTGGTAGGTTATTATACAATGGTTTTCAAAATATTTTGTACATGCTATTACTATAGAAAATAATACAAAATGTTCACAAAAAGTTAAGTTAAATAAGTTTCAGGGATGGCAGTGATGGTGTCATCAACATATTTAAAGATGAATGGCAAACGGAAGGGTAGTTTAGGGATGATTTTGTCAAATACGTAATCTAGATAAAGTTCTGCAAGCTTGGGAGCTAGAGGAGATCCCATTGCTATCCCGTAAATTTGTTTATAGAAGTTTCCACCGAATTGAAAATAACCGTTTTTTGTGCAGAGATTTAGGAGTTTTAGGAAATTTCTCTTGGGTAATCGGGTGTGTGTTTTAATAGTCTTCCATCTATCCATGATTATTTGGGTAATGGTATTGATATTTACATTTGTGAAAAGGGCGGAAACATCGAGGGACACGAGTTTAAACCCAGATGGTACACGGATTTGATCTATTTTTTGTTTGAACTCAAAAGAATCTTTTAGGGTGTATTTTGAAATTGGTAATTTTTGTAGTGGGGGGTCTAACGGATTATTGGGTTTATGGTTTTTAATGAGACCGTACAAACGGGGACTGTGACAAGATTGATTAGTTAAGGAAAGCTTTTCTAATTTTGATATATATTTTTTCTTTTGTAGATCATTGAGCTCTCTATTAATTTGATTTTGAAATCTGATGGTAGGATCATCAGCAATACGGGTGTATGTTTCTGAATCTGTGACCAGGGATTCCATTTTTTGTAAGTAGTCATTTCTGTCTAAAACAATAGTTTGATTGGTTTTATCGGTCCTGGTAACTATGATGTCGTTTCTGTGCCTATCTAGGAATCGTTTGGCATTGCGGTACCTTTTATTAATTTCGAGTTTAGGGGGGCTGTTTTTTATTCTATTGGCTTCGTTAGTGATAACATTTATGCATTGACTGCGTAAGGTGTTTTGTCGTTCTTGTGGAGTGCAATTTATAATGAAATATTCTATGTCACATATCAATTTATCTATTGGAAGGTTATTGAAATTAGAAAATGTAAGACAAAACTTTGGTCCTAACGATAGAAGACTAGATACTTCATATGGAATATCCATACTGGATATATTCACAAACCATTCCGCGTTTCCGATTATATCGAAAGTTTGTGTATCATAAATGCGGTTGAATTTTTCTATCTGTACATTTCTAATATTACGGTGGAAGTTGTCGTAGGTCTCTTTGAAACGAGATGTAATTGACGCCAGTAAAGGTTGGGGAAGATGCTGTGAGGCAGCTTGTATACAGGTTTCTATTGTAGTTGATAAACGTCTGACAGCGATTTCAGCTGATTTTATATGTACATTCAGAATAGTCATTTTAAATCTACGTATTGCCCTATTGATGTCCCTAGGGAACTCATTTAAACTAAAGTTGAACTTAATGTTATCATCAATAAACGAAGGGAACAAGCCGTTACTGCGACATCTGAGAAGGAAAATCCGTCTATTTTCCTGTGAGGCCAGTTTTTGAAGTGCCGATTTCCATTTGTTTAAAATTGTACTCGATGTCGTGCCGTACTGCTGTTCGATGAAACCGAAGAAACTGGGGATCTGAGATGGATCCATTGTTGCTACCTCTGCCATAATGAGTGTGTGTGGTTTAGGTTGACCGTCAGTAAGAATGATGTTGAGGGATGTCGAGGGTCGGTCAAATGAAAATTGATTTATGTGCCAACGTTTCGAAGAATATATTTCTTCATCTTCAGGGCCTAAAAAACAGTTTCATAATTCTGATTACAGTTCTATGGTGAGAAAAATGTTGTAGTTATTTAATTACCATTAGTTGTAGTTGTTGTGGAAATGTAGTTATATGTAGTTACTTGAAATAGTTTGGTTAAACAAATGGCGTTATAGGTGACAGATATTGGAAAATATCCGTGGTAGGTTATTATACAATGGTTTTCAAAATATTTTGTACATGCTATTACTATAGAAAATAATACAAAATGTTCACAAAAAGTTAAGTTAAATAAGTACAAAGTCATTGGAATATATGTTACAATAGAAAAAGTAGTAAAAAAATAATCTGTTGGTAGTTAGTAATTCATATGGAATTGGTTTGGAGGATGTACAATAAGTTTCAACTTACAGGTTATGAAATGGAGTTAGACTCCAACAGGGAAGCTCCTTCCTCCAGATCACAGAAGTAATAACTTAAATATTACGCCTAAAATTCCCTATATATAGGTGAACGAGACCAAGGGGGTGGGGTACCGAAGCCAATGGAAAAATAAGTACAAAAAACACGGTGTACATTTGCTTCAATTGAACAGTCTCAAATTATCACAAAATTACACCTAATGTGAGTGAAGTAACAAGAAAATACGCAAAATTCAGTACCTACCTACCTAGTTCTTTGGTTGCACTGGGTATTTATGTCGATGTTGACAACGACATATTCTACATTATTTATATAGGTATTTATAGGTATAACAATGTGCAACTATATTTATATGGAATCTAATTCCAAGGAGGAACAAGTTCAATTAGAAATGGAAACGTTTCCATACAACATCGTTAATAATTAATTAACAATTATTGTTAAAGACCAAAAAAAGTTATTTGTCGTCAAGTGACTCGAATGAGTCGCGGACTGGCAATGACTCCCAGAATGTAAGACGGTTCTTTGGAATTATTGCCTTCAATTTATTAATGAGATTTTGTTTTCGTTCGCTTTCAACACCACGAGCTGCAGTTCGTTTTTGAGGTTGAGGCAACCCTTGTTTGTAAACTTTAGCAGTAAGGTAATTCAAGTCTTGGTACTGGTCAGAGAAATCATTTTTAAACTGGAAATAATTTTTCCCTTTCTCAAACCGAACAGCAACAAATTCAGGCAAAACTGGTTTTAGGTGTAGTTTATTCAGTTTGGCTGCTGATTTGTAGTCCTTCAACTCTTCCAGAAAATCCTCCCCTCTCATCTCATGAACATCGGCCCATGATGAGTTGGAGGCTCTAACAGCTTCGGAGAAATCATTGAAGTCAAGAATTTTAGGTCGATGCGACATTGACAGTTCAATCTGGTGATGAAATGCGTCGCAGGACATAAAAGTGTGCCCTCTCACAAAGTACTTAACTTCTAGTACCTCCAAACTGATCTCAGCACACTTATTCACCACGTAGACAAAAAATGAAAAAAGAGCCCAATTTTTATTTTGAGCAGCACAATTGTCCAGCCAGATTGTTATAAACTTTTTGTCTCTGTTTTTAAGTAAAAATGTATAAAACGTGGAAGCTATATCCGTTTTTTTTTGCCCGGAAATGGCCTCGTGCCAAATTACCGCCAATGGTTTGACTGAAGACAAACTCTTCTTCTGGTGGGATCCCACTGGGACGAATGATTCATTGAAAGCAATTATTCTTGGGATGAAGATGACCTCTTTAAACATCTCAGCCCTGGGGAGCATGCTAACCTGGAACGAGAGAAAAATCAGTAAGTAGGTAACGTGTATTAGTATTTTCGACCCAAAAGTTCGTCAGAACTAGAGAACTGAACTAAATTAATCATGTTAAATGCAACTTGGAGTTAATGAGGTTCTCACCTTTTGTAGGTCTGCTGATACTATGAGTTCATCTGGAGAGCATGTTTTGTCGACGTCTATTTGGTAGTGGATCCTCGTTTTCTTGTACCTTTCATGGTGATCATTCCACTCCTTGCACACTTGGCAGCCTTCCACCAGTAGAGTTTTGCTATGCCCCTCGTTAGAGGAGGAGTGCTCTTCGAACGCCGCGCAATCGAAACACTCCACATGACCAAGCTTTGTGAAAGAAATATTCAATTTTGCCACTTCTTGCCGATACAGCTCGTATGAAACCTTTTCAGCTAGGTTGGGGACTCCTTAAAGTGTCCATGCATCAACCTGATGGTGATGTCACTTGGGAGGTAGAGTCGGATCGGTGGATGGGACCTTCGATAGTGAGAAATTGTTGGATTGAATGTCTTTATGTGGACAACAATCGGTGTTCTGTCAACTTTTGTCGCGTTAAGCCTCGATTACACAGGGCGAGTTTACAAGCTACTAGCCAGCGAGTTCGCTAGCAGCTTGTAAACTCGCCCTGTGTCATCGGTTTACTATCTGACTAGCGGACAAGCGGCGGGAAAAGTTGAAGACCCGGCTACTTTACTCGCTGCTCGCTAGCTAGTGAGCTTGTTGGCTAGTAAACTAGTCGTGTGTCAAGGCCTACTAGCGGCGAGTGGGAGCAAAAGCGGCCAGTATTGGATGCGACTCGGGCATCGAGTGTTGGTGACTTCACGAAATGTCGGAAGAAATAGTTCGTGCGGGAGTAGTTCTTGTAGACAAAACCTCAGCTAAATAACTAGCCTCATTAAACCAGGCCAGCTTTGGCAAATAAACTTCGTCGGTCCCGGCGCCACTTTTTTTACTTTTTTCAATTTTGTTAAGTTCTTGTCGATAAACATCTTTAATTGATTTGATTTTTGCCTTCAATTGTTTCTCGTCCATTCCTCCAATTAATTGTTTTTCATTGAGCTCACCCAACAGACGTTTGAACACTTCATCTTTCAATTTCATGTTGCAATAGTTCTTATCCTTCAAATTCCACAGCAGAGGGTACTCCCTGTATATTTCGAGAAATTCCACAATATTCTGCACGGACCACTTCATTTCCGCAACCAAGGAAATCAACACAATAATGCGAAACACGTGAAAACCCGGGCACAACTAAAAGGAATCGAACCTTGAACTCGAACCTTCAACTGTCTCTCAGGTAGCGAGTAGCGAGTGAACAGTTTTGTGTGTCATCGACACTCGCCAACTATCTCACTCCCCCGTCTCCCAACTCGCCAGCTATCTGCTTGTAAACTCGCTCTGTGTGATCGCGGCTTTAGGATGGCGTCCTCTTTTGTCCAGTGATGGCATCACGTCACCAACATTGATTGAAGCACGCAACGTGCTTCAAAAAGACCAAGGTAGAAGGTCTTGCACACTTGAACGACGAGTCCATCTGTGTCAGTCAAGAAATATTTGAACGTGTTCACCCTACGGCTTTTCCCACCAGAGACGCTGGACGTTGTGCATTGTCTTTTGGGGGTTTTTCTTTGGGATTTCATCACGAACGTCCTTCAGCCTTCAGGGTCCAGGCACCGAAACCCTTCGTTTATGGCCTACCGACGTTGCTCATCTATGACGTTCACACATCGTAGGTAGCAAGCTAATCTGCAAGGAGCCTTTACATTGAGAGCTTCAATCACTTTTTCCATTTTCATCTTCTTTCGAAACTTCTTGGTGTCCTCAAATTTCATTCGTTTGCGAGGCTGACCCCTTTTGGTTACACTAAAAGGAGTCTGCCTCGCAAACGAATGAGGTTACACCTTTGGCGTCATTCACCGATTCAAAGTCGTAATTTTTACCTTCAGAAACACATTCGAGCAATCCATCCATCACGGCAGAAACAGCTGAATTCAGTAGTCCCTGAGTTTCTTTTGTCTTCTTCTTAGTCAATTTTTTCAGTTTCTCAGAAACTGGATCTGACAAATCAGAACTACCTCTCATCGTTGTCAGAAGGGCCATAGTCTGGGTCGGTTGTGGCTGCAGTGACACTATTTAGTGATTGGGAGAGGGTACCTGACACACTGTTAAAAAAAATACAGGCAACTTTCGACATTTGGGTGGTGAAACGCCCCCCTCGCCACCCTTGTAGTTTAATTTTTCCTACCACTGGAGATTAGCTTTCAGTAACCATTGGGTTGGCACACTTCGGTATCCATTGGATATCGGAAGGGCCTCGGCGCACCCAAGGGCGAAAGTCAAGATCATGGTTGGCGAAAGTTGCTCAGCGCACCCACTAGGCGAAAATGTGGTTACTGGGTGACGAAAGTACCTCGGCGCACCCACTAGGCGAAAATGTGGTCACTGGGTGACGAAAGAACCTCGGCGCACCCACTAGGCGAAAATGTGGTCACTGGGTGACGAAAGTACCTCGGCGCACCCACTAGGCGAAAATGTGGTCACTGGGTGACGAAAGTACCTCGGCGCACCCACTAGGCGAAAATGTGGTCACTGGGTGACGAAAGTACCTCGGCGCACCCACTAGGCGAAAATGTGGTCACTGGGTGACGAAAGTACCTCGGCGCACCCACTAGGCGAAAATGTGGTCACTGGGTGTGGGGAGTACTGCACCCACTAGGTAAAGTAGGTGCATGGGTTGTATTGGGCAAAAAAAGGTGGCTCAAAATAATACCTTTGTGAATTGTAAATAACATTTAATTTTCATAAGAGCTTAATAAATTTCATTTCCCCTTCTCTACACAGCTAACAATTCCTTAAGTAAAATCATAACAGTATATAAAATCTGGTGAATTGGAACTCTCTTCCTCTTCATAACAAAAAGCAGAAGAAATACACATAAAACCTTAAAAAAATTAGCACTCCCTTCACAGTGCAATTTATAGGTATCATATACATTCTTGCATAAAATGTAAGGAAATTAAATCTCTTCACAGCAATAAAAGTAGGAGTATCACACATTTATGTATAAAACTAAGGAAATAAGAACTCTCTTCACAGCAAAAAGTAGGAGTATCACACACATATAAAATCTAAGGGAATAAGAACTCTCTTCAAAGCAAAAAGTATAGCGTAAAATATAAACAAATGCCAACAAATTCATGAGCCTCCATTAACTTGTAACTAACAAGGAACACTCCCGCGCTGTGTCTCACCGATTTTGATGGAACTTGGTATAAGGGTTCTTCATAGTTTGGTATGAAATCCCCGAGGAAACATTTATCGGGACTTAGACAAATTTTGGACCTGAGAATTTGTCTAAGTCCTGACAAAATTCTAAGTTTTTTGGTCAAAATGTGTCCCATGAAATACGGGTTTAAAGTACATTTCAGACATTGGGGAAAAACATATCAAAAGATGGTTGACACTTTTTGGGGGTCGATGTGCATGGGTCAGGACTTGGCGCGATTTCAGCCAGTTTGCCCAACTTTGCACCCCAAAAAAGGGGTGAATCGTTACGATTCGGCACGAATGTTTCCTCGGGGCTTTCATACCAACCTATGAAGAACCCGTATACCAAGTTTCATCAAAATCGGTGAGACACAGCGCGGGAGTGTCCGTTGTAAGCAAACTTTCACTTCACTTAAGAATAAGACGATGTTGAGCTATCCCCCCAGCATCACAAGATACTTGACAGTTCATGGCACTCCAGAAGAGCAGAATCAAAACATAACAGTCTTTGGTTTATTATGGCTCATTCTCAACATTAGAACTACTGTATTTACTGGGGACAACATTTTAAACTAGTATTTACAGCTCTTACCAATTTACAACCCCCACTCCATGCAATACCTATTAAAATCCTTCATGAATGATGAAAATGAAGGATGAAAGTTGGTGGGTGCTGTGCTGTATGTCACCTTTCCATCAGTACCAGTTTTCTTCTTTCTTCCTTCTTTGGTGCCTTCATCCGTGATCAACAGCAGTTTTCTGTAAAATTAGAATTTCATGGAGTGAGCTGCTTCTGCCACACTGTACTCCTAGACATATTGTAGAAAAATTACCTTTGAAGAAGCTGGAGAATTGGAACCGCCATTCCCATGTACTGATTTTGAATACGAAAAACGCAGCCATCATCATCAGGATGCCCTTCGCAAGTGATACTGCATCTTCAGAAATGATTCGGTTATCCACCAGGATGAAGCACTTAGGATTTGCTACCAGCGCTTTACCTGCAACATGTCATTGAAAATTCAAAATTAGCAGATATATATCAAATTTACAAACCCATTTACCAACTGCGGTTTGATTTTACAAAGGAGGGCAGGAAATATACGAGGCACCCTCATCAAACATGTACGGTTATATACAAATCAGCCTTTCTTTAAGTTTCCCATGGTTTTTTCTGAAAATGATTTGAAATCTGAACTTGAAGGTGAAAGAAATAAGAGAGGAAAATACAAATGGTAGCCTATCAAAAGAAATTTAGCACATGAGAAACTTTCTTCAAATAAAATACTTTCTTCTTCTAAAAAATAATTCAAAAAATGGCCACATTTTTCTTATCAAAAATATATCAGTTTTGATTGTTCTGATATATAATTTCTAACACTTTCAACTTCAAATGAGATTTCAGAAGTTAACAAGTGAGAAACATGAGTGTGAAACCCCCCAACAAACTCATACTCAGAAAAACAATGATGAGACCAGGCCATATTGCTTTGGACTGCACTCACCTAGAACTGCAATGATTGGCCTGCCATCCTTTGGAAGTCGTTGGCTAGACTGAATTTCATCATAGCTAGTTGTATCCTGAAAACCAATGAGTGAAAATTATTACTAGTATCATGTGTCAAATTTCACAATCTCCAAGAAAAGAAAACAACTGACCTCAAAGCACAGAAATACAGAATCAATAGGGACCTTCATATAAAGCATGGCACACAGTGTCATGGCAATCATATGGTTGCTGCTTGACTGTTGAGATTGATGGTAAGCCTTAATAACTTCTTTCAGACTTTTAGGAATATCTGCAGCACTTCCTTTCCTCTTCTTTGAGCATTCTGCTTCAAAGAATTTTTCAAATTTAGGAAAGAGGTCGTCTGATGCCTGTTTCAAGGAATCTCCAATAGAAAATTTTTTGACCCATTCAAAATGACTCATCAAGATGGAGTGCTGTAAGCATAAAAAGAAATAGACGATATGAAATGAAAGAAAGAAAAATCCGTAACTTAACGTAACCGAATGAATAACTTAACCAAAGCCCAAATAACGGACTACAAATATTGAATTTTAAAGCGTTATCGACAGGGTATTAGCTTTCTGTGGGCATTCTTTGTGAATGGGTGTTTTCATAAAGCTAATATCCCGTCGATAACACTTTAAAATTAAATATTTGTAATTCGTTATTTGGGCTTTTGTTAAGTTATTCATTACGGATCCCTGAGAATTAGGACAGGACGAAAAATTCAAGTAAAAATTTTACCTTGCCAATAAAAGGCCACTTTGCTAAGAGATCTTCCATGGACAGCTTTTCATTGATATCAGCTCTTTGCGTAAACAAGGTTTCCTCCATCAGTTTCTTCACTGAAACGAAATCGATGGGGTCCCCACTCTGGCTCCACTGCACCATTACATCTCTTTTGGCAATCTGAGTTTCTGGAGTCTCACCAGGAGGCAGCTCGTTAGGGAGGTCTCGTTCCTCATCCAATCCATAGGCCTGCGCCTCGGAAAACCTAGGAATCTTGTTACTTGCGCTCTCAGAATCTCCTGATGACTTCCTCTTCCTCCGGGCTTTATCATTCACATACTTGATGTGCGCAGATATACTGTTGGCAAGATTGTTGCTTGCCTCTTTAAAATCTGCTTCAACTTTCATGGCACATCCAAGTGAAGTTGGGTACTGCCTGACAATGCTGGTAGCAATCCTACCTACTTCCTTCCTCCCCATAGCTCGTCTGAAAAAAGGGAAAAATTATTAGCAAAAATACATGAGTTTATGTGCAATCTACAGCATTATTTCCCTACTTGTAAAACGCTGCCACTGGTAAATTGCTTTCTTTTTATTTAAAATAGATTTTAAAACAATTTGTTTAAAAAGGACAGAGAACTTTTGTTTTGAAAGATATCAAAATATCCCTGATACAAATTGACATATCGCACTCCTCGTGGAATACTGTAACATCTCAAAAAATCCGATTTTCGGGAAATGAAGATTGAAGTTTTTTCTTAATTCAGTGGCTCGTCATAATCATTATTATTGGGTCCATAGAAACGGGAGTGGGCTCGTTCTACTCCTCAACTATTCCCCTTTCGGCTGAATATGAAAAAACTTCGAAATATGCACCCCTCGATATGTAAAATTGTGATTTTGTCCAAAATTCCACGTTGTCACAGTCTTCCCCGGACATCATTGGTTATATTCCGTAAATGTTACAGTCTTTCGCGGACATGTTGTACTCTTGTAGGTAACTATTTAAATCACTGAGATTGTCTTGTGGCGAAATAACTTTATTAATTTCACAGCGTGGACGATATTCATTAAAAAAAAAAAAAAAAAAAAGTTTTAATTCAGAAAATATTTAGGTGAGGAACAAGTTAGATCGGAAAACTACTGAGGTCGCAAAAATGCTAACCGGCAAGAATAATAATTTCAAATAAAAAGAAAAACGAAAATAATTTTTAAACTGCATTAGTTATAGGTACCTTAAGGAAACTCGTATACCACAACAATGTCAGTCAGACCTAACTACCACAGCCTCATTTGTTTCATTTTACAGTCTCTTGATAAATCAAAGGTAGGTAACTCACATTGAAAAAAATTCTTAGTAATAAATTAGGAAAGCACCACCAGTAACATACATTGCAATGCATGTTGGTGGTTTTTCTAGAAGGTGACTAGCGATGGACCTCTATCCTAGTGGCTAGAAAACTAAGTAGGAACATTTAGTTTGACTTGAGCGAATCGTAAAAGTTGAAATACGCGGGTTTGATGAAATTATTATTCACCAAGAACATCAAATCACGCTTCTTGTTTGGCGCGATTGGTATTGTTGAACTGTATGCCTTCTTTACTTGCCAATTCTTCACCATCTCTTTCCTGTCCTCAATGGTTAAACACGCTTGTCGTTTTCGGGTCACTCTTTTCCTTGTTGCGGAGAACGTGTCGACCGTTCGGAAATTCTTGTCTTGATAGGTCTTGTAGGAAAATGAAAATGGGTTCTCTTGCGTGAATTTCACAATCTTGATGTTTGCAAAAGCAAAAGTCTCACCTTCGGTGGTGGTTGTAAAGTTGTCCCCAACTTCCCCGGCCAGTGCTTTGAAGTCGATGAAATCAGAATGATTCATTTCATTCACTTCATAAAATGGGGCCCTCTTTTTCGCAGTTCTCATAATCTGGTAGTACTGTTCGGGGACGTTGATCGGCCCGAATTTGAGGGCCCTTTTCACTTCTTTTTCGATTACCGAATGGACCGTGTCGCCTTCATTCTGGGTATGCCCTTTGATGAGAAATTTATGGGTTATTGACCGGATATTTCTGAAAAGGCATAAGGCGTAGCTGTACATCGAGAGCATGAACTTGTTCTTTTGTTGCCCGCAGCAGTTATCGGAATAGAATACAAACTCAAGTTCTTCATTGTTCAATGCTCTCGACTTTCGTTCAATGTATTGGAACAGAGCTGGTGCAATTTCAATTGCTCCACGATTACCTTCACCCTCATGCCAAACATTGCAGATTGCTTCGGTAGTCTTCAGGTCATAAATAGTGAGATTGTAGGTAGACAGTTTGGATCTGTAGTAAAACACAGAAACCTCACCCTTAGGCGTAGGCATAGCAGCTTGTAGGTCGTACGTGCACACGATTGTATTTGCTGGAGATTCATTCTTGTCCTTCTCTTTTTCTACTCTTGATAGTTCCTTTTCCTTCAGATGCTCTTCATACTTGATTTTTATTGCTTCATTTCCCTCTCCTTCTTGTTCGTTATCATTTCCTGACGGTCTGGTATTTTCATGAGCAGTGCACAATTCACACTGGTCCTTTTTTGGTATAAAAAATGAAATATTGTACTCGTTGAATATATCAAAAAAGGCAGTCCGCTTTGCAAACGGCTTGCCTTCTTTTTGGCATTTTTCTTGGTAGTCTCTGTAAATCTGTGCTATTGTTCGCCCTCCTTCGATGTACTCTCGCTCTGTCTGAGCCCGGAGGTAATGGGAACTTATCCTTGGGATTGAGTCGATGTGAGCTCGAGCCTCGGCCCTGACAGACTCTGGAAGTTTTTTGTGGTTCTTGTGCTTCCCTCGCTGGTCATCTTCAAGTGCTCCATTATTCAGCTTCTTCCTGACTGTGGTGATGAAGGTTGATGAAACATCCAAAGTTGCCAGGAAGAAAAATTTGCAAATTCGCATCCTCCTGCCACCAATTTTGAAGAAGTAACCACAGTTTGCTCTACGGCGTTGATCAGGAGGGCCGTTGGTGAGTGCTGGGACTTCAGTCACACAACGACTGATGAAATCTCTCCGTTTTTGGACACTTCCGTAGCCCCAAAATTTTTGGAAGATTTTAAATCGCTCCCGTTCCTTAATTTTAGTTGAACAATTGAAACTGCACTCAGATCCATGACAGGGAGCTCTCATTTTCCTTCGCTGAACGGTTTGTTTCGACTTCTTTGATGTATTGTGACGTTTCGACTTCTTCCCAAGATTTTGACGTTTTTTGGCAACGTTTACCTTCCACTCTTCAGGATTTGAACGTCTCTTACGGCTTTTCTTCTTTGTCGAGGGTCCGCCTGAGTCTTCTGAGGTGGAGTCTTCGTCGTCGCCATCTGATTCACTACCGGAGTCTGATGAGCTGGTCCTGCTGGAATCAGAGCTGGAACTGGTCGTGCAGGAATCAGAGTCATCCGATCCTTGGTCGCAGTTTACGCTGGTGCCGATAGTAGATGAACCTGGTGGTTGTGGAGTTTGGGGTTGTGGAGAGGCGAGTCGATTCACTTGAGAATAATTTTCTCGTTCACCTAAAAAGGAAAGGAAAAACAAAACTAAAAATAGAAGGTGGGCGGATGTAGAAATTAATACGTGCAAACCAGGGACCTACGGGATTTATCGAGCGCAATAATTTATTTCTTTTATGCTCAAAATAGACCAGCACCTGTGTTCATAGAATCTGTCTTAGGTTCCTCGGCAATGCTGTCGTCGAAATGCAGATCAACCGGACCGCGTGAGTCTTCTTGAGGATCGCAGTAACTATTCATGCAGGGTCGTGGCTTGTAGGGGTCAAGATTCTCCCCATCATACTTCTGGGGTCGATTCCAGGGAAAAGACATTTCCTCGACTAAATCAAATTGGAAAAATAAAATGAATTTCTATTAACTGTTTTTAGGTTTGGAAAAAAAAGTATTTCGATGTTTGTACTGGGCATTACCTGGTTTCGGCTCAGTGAAGGTTCCGTCATCTAAATTCAAGTAAACCGGATATGGGGATTCCCTCTTGTTTTCAGAATCAAAGCTGTTCCGAGCTGTCTGTCCTGGCGATTCCTGAGTTTCCTTGTTGAAGAGTGGTTCCTCACAGATGGGAGTAGGTGCCACATTTTCTGGTAACAACTGGAAAATTATAAAAAGAAAAAAATGGAAATTTCCTTAGAGAAAAATTGCACCTTTTTTTTGGTATAATAATAATTCATTATTTCACATTGATAAAGTTCCTTCAAATTACCTGGGTTTTCAACAATAGCAAACTTTCGTTGCTTATGATCTTGAAGGTGCTGTCATATTCATACAAGGAGGGCTCCCAAACTGCTCCATTCTCAATTCGTCTTCGGGCGGGTAGGTTTTTGTTTTTTTCGTGGGTCACTTTTTTGGTTTTTTCGGAATCTGAAGGACGATGAGCACTCCCAATTTGGAGGGCCCTGAGGATTCTTGTACCTCTTGAGTCCATGGCGTAAAAAGCTGACGAGGAAACACGCAATTAGCATTCGTTTCCACTACTCAATCAATTTTATAATCACTGTTCCTCTATAAAAATAATATAAAAAATATTTTAGTCAGGGATGATGATAGTACAGGGCAAACATTACAAAATACCAATCAGCATAGATAGGTGATTCTGAAGGATTGCAAAATTCTTCCAGGAGTTGGAAGAAAAACAGAAAAAAAGAGTAAGATGAGGGACAATGACCAGCAAAAACGAAGGAAAAACATCACTCACCGTTTGGAGAAAACTGTTACAACTTTGGGAGCAAAGGCCGACCGTCCGCGGAACACTACAACATTTGTCTCCGCCCGACGCTGCTGACTAGGAGGCACAAGTCCGAATGAGATGAAATTTTATTCCACGGACGCTTCTCGCTTTCCCTCCACTCTTAACACTGTAACATCTGCTACCAAGCGGCCAGATATTGAACTAAACTTATCACTGTGTGCGGAATGTGGACAGCGCGTGTTTCTACGAACAAAACGATACCAAACTCAAAATCGAAAATTCCACGACGGGTGCGATATGTTCACCTCTAATTTTTTTTAAAATCTGGTCTACATTTTTTTACGACAGTTTATAGGAAAATGCTGCGAGCAAGATGTGAATGTGGCAACTTCTGGAACATTGGGAGGTACATTACTCAAACCACCTGGCCTTGTAGTTGGTCAGGTTCTGATAATTTTTATGACTTTGAAGATCAGATTTGATGAAGATTTTAACCCTGATACACTTCTCAAAAGCAAAATTGCCATAACTCTCCCAGTCTCAAATAATTTTTTTACCACTTTTCCACACTGATCTCACTTAACTTAGCACTTCTGAGGGGAAACACACAAATAGAGGTATCTGATAATAAGATTCGATGGCAACCTACCCACAGCTTTCTCTGATGTCGTCTGCCACTGCTTCAATCACAAATCTCCTTTCATAGGCTTCAAGAATGTTGTCATCATTTTTCAGCTTGGCAAATAACTTCGGACTTACTATGTTCTTCAGGTTCAATGCGTAGATTTGCCTCACAGCAGAGCCAGCACCTGAAATAAATAATAATACATGCATATAATGACAAAAAAGTGGATGTGTCCCAATAACATCAAACTTAAGCTGTTAAAAAAATTCTAGAACTGACCTCCTGATGCTGCCTGTTTTGATAGATTCTTCTCCATCAGCCTGAAGTCGGCTATTGATACCAGTCCAGGAGGATCTGTCTCTTTCAGTACGGAAAGGTGGGACAAGTTGGAGACCCCAAGTTCCTTCAATCGGTCTTGAAGCTGTTCCTGTGTGCTTTGTCCACTGAGGTAAGGCTTCAGGATAGAAACGACCTCATCTAAACCATTGCATGCTGGGGTGGGGTCATCCTCATCATGGTCTGTTAACGATGACCAACTGACTTCGTGAGACATCTGTTGACAAACAAAAGAATAACAATGAAATTAGTTCATAAGTAAAGAACCAGACTTAGAGATGACTGCATAAAAATATAAAGGAAGAAAATTGGATCATCATTATGTAATTAAGGGCTGCGTAAAGCAAGAATCACTGCAAACCGTATCTGTTAAAATAAGACAAGGAAAAAGTTGTGGACGACACCACTTACTCAAACTGTATAGCAGCTTCACACAAAAATATTGGCTTGCAACAGGACATGCAGATAGAAATACACAATAGTTGAAAACACTCACTAAAGCACTTTTTGCTGAGAAGAGAGGGAGAAAAATGCAAGGTGACTAGTTGGGATGAAACGCAATGTGCTTCAGAAGCACAACATCTTTGCCCTTCATCGTATAGATGGGATAGCAGACATAGTCGGGGATGTTTTGCAGATTGACAATGATGCACCTTGAAAGCCTTTCCACCAGAAACAACTGCTAATTAGGTATCAGCTTTCCAACACAACACCGCCCTGTTCAAAGAAAGTGAAGAACCACTCAAGAACAGAACATTTGGAACAAGGAGAACACGTAAGACAGACACTAAACAGAACCACAAAATATCCCAGGAAAGACACAAAATGAGAACATAGTATAGAAAAACAAGTAAAAACAGAATAACACATGAAGAGAAAGCTAATCAGATTCTATTTTCAAGATTTTATTCTTGAATAAATAAAAGGGGAATCCTATATTTTTTATTCATTAGCAAAGAAAAAGCTGTTTCTCTTACCAGCAGCATAACATAGTTTGCCTCTAATGAAAATGCCTTCCATCAGGCAGAGCTCCACCTGGGAGTTATTTGAGGAGTTTGAGACAACAGCTGCACCTTGCTGATACCATGTCCCATGAAACTTCACTTTCCTTGAAAATGCCATGGATTTCATCCACTCTTGCCCGAAGTAGGATACAGCGGCCTGCCTGACTTCTTGGTCCATTGTAACAGAATCTAGGGGTGAAGCATCATCTGCTATGGGGTAATTAGAAGTGACAGCTTCAACAAGGCAAGCACTCTGGGCAAGCTGATGTTCTTCTGAAAGGGTCTTGGTTAACCTGATGTAATTTTTCCTGGCACCAGCAGTGTTCTTAAAAAATCTATGTTTTGCCTCAAAACTTAATGTACTTAATGTGGTGTGTCTCATCAGAACACCATATATATCAATTAGTTCAGAGTAGTGTTCAAAGTAATGGTGTTTTGGTCTCAGTGGAACTCTTGGGAAAAGAGTGCATCTCATCCTCAGATACAAGTTAATTTTTTCTTTAAGAGCAGAGAGAGAGGTTCTTGGGAAGACGGGAGATGTTAAAATCCTTGTTAGCTCAATCAAAAGAAGAACCATTACCCACACAAGATCAGATTTATCACTAACACAATCGCCAAAAATCAAAGGAAAAAACCTTAAAAAATTCCAATTTTGCACAGCATTTCCTTTCAATTTCTTCATATCTTTGTTCACAATGCCAGGTCTATCACTCACATCACTTCCATGAAGTTTCATTTTTTTAATCTTGCGATTAATAACTTCTTCTGAGATGTGAAATTTGTCCATCAAGTATTTTACACAAAGGGCAACATCAGTTCTGTAGCGGTCCAAAAATTCTCGAGCTGCAGTCACTCGTTGTTCCTTGTGTTCGGGCGTCAGCTCTCTAGGGACCCACCGGGCGCAAACTTTCCGAAAGTCAAGGTTTTCCGAGACGATCTAATGGATGAGGGATCGTGAGATGTCTGGGAAACTCAGGTGAAGTTCATCCAGGGTTGAACGACGATCTTTGCGAACTGCATTGTCGATTTCTGCGACAATTTCGTCCGTCACAACTGAGGGTCAGCCTCTCCCACTCTCATCCTCAAGTGAATGTCTTCCCGCCTTAAATTCACGTACCCATCTCCTCACCATTGACTCACTCATTACACCTTCTCCATAAACAGAAATGAGCTGTTCGTGAATTTGAACTGATTTGAAACCCTGTGCATAAAGAAATTGAATCACTCCGCACAAAACAACTCGAGAGGGAACGGGGATCGAGGTGGCGGGACGTGACGTGGAGGGCTCCATTTCAACTACCTGCCCTGACGTTGGTCACCCCATGACCTGAGGACCTCTCATTCTATTCCCCAACCTCTCCTCTTTCGGATTTGGCAAAAACCACTCCTACCGCCCTACAGAACAAAACGGAACTTATTTTCTGGACGACCCTCGTAATATAATATATTACGCAATATTATTGCGTATATTATATTATAATTATATTATACTTATAGAGTTAATATAGACAATAAAGATTTAAAATAATAATATAGGTACTTAACAATATAGAAAATATAGGTTAAACTTATAACATTATACAAGAATTAGTAAATAATCAAATATTCCAGAAACGGTCTTCCCCTTCATGCAAAAATACTTGTAACAATTTTGACGCTAGTTTCTCTGAGAGGCGATTTCTCAAGTAGCTTAAAATTAGGCCAGCTTGAGAGAATAGCTATGAGGGAACTTGATAGTTAACAGAACTGATGAGTTCTGAAGAACGGAATGAAAAGAACTCTAGTAACAACCCTACCGCCGATTAACTAGACGAGGACCAAATTACCCATTCAAGGAGTTGCAGCAACATTTTTTTCCAATCGCTGCTTTTGAATGGCAATGATTTCGTTGTGGAGTCGTTCCTTATCTTTTCTGTAGGCATCTAGCACATTATAACGGCCCTAGTCTTCCTGTTCTTCACTTTGGGAGTACAGTTTGGTAGATAAGGGGTTCTCTCTGCTAGTATACTAGTCTGCAGAGCATCGTTGTACGTTTCTCCTTCAGGGTTACTCCTCTGGATGATTGGTTGAGGGGTATGAACGTCATTGGTACTAACCCTTAAGCCACCGATTATTGACCAAACCGGTCAGCATTGTTGGCCACAGTGAACGGCCGCATCAACTGTAGCAAAAGAGGGAATGCCTGGTCACCTGAAATAAGGACGACTTCAATGTAATACAAACATGTCAATAGGGAAGTATTAAACCCCCTATCATCGATAACGGGGTTTCATGCCATATCTACTCTTGTTAGCAACATACCAAGAAACACTGGAGGCAGAGGATTAGGGAACCCGTCGAATAACCTGGGAGGTGGCAGAGGAAGCCTCTGTCGTATAATCGCTTGACCCATATCACTGGTGTTGAATATTCCTCCATCACTTTCGCGCCCACGAGATCCGATTGAAACGAAAGTAAAGCAATACTGGGCATCACAACAGGCCAGCATTGACGTTGAGAATTGGCCTTGTAATTATAAAAATCGCTGCCTGTATTAGCGAAGCACTGTGAAAATAAAGGTAAGGCAATACAAAAACATGGCAATCACTTCAAACTCAAGTTCCTTTCAACAACTTAGGTAGGTAGGCCCTACCAGGGAAGTGAACTCTTCCGTACCTGTACTACGACATGTTTTCCATCTATCGCGCCAACACAATTGGGAAAGTTCCATGTATTATAGAAGTCTTCGGCAATTTCTTGCCACTTCTCAGCCGTAGGAGGTTGGAGACATTCTGGTTGTAATACGCTCCATATGGCCTCACATACTTCGGGAATCATTGTCAAGACTGTAGATACGCCGATTCGGTATTGATAAGACAACGATACCATACTCTCACCACTAGCGAGGTACCTGCAACGTGAAGCGCATAATGGTTATGACTAAAGGTAAAGACGAACGGCTAAATGACTTAAGGATGTGCAGCAAAAACTAATGAAATACTACACAAAACAGATTACGGTACAAAATATTAACATTGCTAGTAATAATACTGTTTATTATATCGCTAGTTATTTATAGTTATTAGATAATTCTACCAACGTTAACGAAAGTTTAAGCCCAGCTAGTATGGGCTCGCGTACCACGGTCCTCCTTTGCACCATGTGTTGGATCTTGTCCAGAAGAATGTTGAAATCATCGACAGTGAGGCCGTGAAAATTGCGAAATTTCTCTGGTTCCTCAGCAACCAGCTCTTGAACCAGATTGTCCCACGCTCCTTGTTGTGTGCGTCGTCTGATGCTAGGACACACTCAATACCGCCTACGCTGACGTCGGGTCCTCCTCCTCTGCAAAATATACAACAGCGTCAGCAGGGTTCCTGTTTCCCCTAACCCTGAAGGGTCCTGCAAAAATTTCCGATAAATTGATTGCAGAACGCGGGTAGAACAGGCCATTGTAGACAGTAGAAACCTGGGTACAAGGAGCATAATTACTAACACAGGTAGGTACTGTATAAAGTTATATGGGTAGGAACTACTCACGAAGACGATGTTCATGCCATCAATCATTTCAACACCAGTGCCATCAATCATTTCAACACCAGTACTTTGTATGGTCCACTGTATGGCGGAGTGAGTGGTGGAGTGACGTGGTAGCAACGAAGAAATACATGTGAAGATGTGTCAAGTTCTTTATGACGGAAACAAGTTCTGGTGCTGGTGCGACATTTGGCTGGTCTGAGTTGAGACATAGCTTCTGAGAACTGATGAATTGCTGCTTCAGTGATTGGCGGATTGTTTGATGGCGCTAAAAATTCTCCTGGTAAGCAAAGAGGTTGGCCATAGAGGGCTTCCGCACAACTAGCATTAGTGTCCTCTCGGATGGTAGTGCGCAGGCCAAGGAGAACGGTTGGCAAAATGCGAGTCCAATCACTGTTGCAGTCCAATTGAGCCATGAGAGCCGCCTTGAGAGAACGGTGCCACCTTTCAACACAGCCATTAGCTTGGGGATGATAAGAGGTGGTTGGACAACGCTGACTGCCATGAAGCCTAGTCAACTTGCTGAACAAAGACGATTCGAATTGTTTTCCCTGATCAGTTGTGACCTTTGCGGGAACGCCAAAACGTGAAATCCAATTGGAGAAAAAGGTGACGGCAATTGTCTCGGCAGTGATGTCTGGTATTGCATAAGCCTCAGGCCAGCGTGATGCGCAATCAATGACTGTGAAGCAGTATCGCATTCCTTCGGAAGGTGGAAGTGGGCCAACGATGTCCATGTGTACATGCTCAAAACGCCCGACCAGAGAAAATGCCCCAGGAGTTGATATCGTATGGCGCTGTACTTACCTTTGCACGCTGGCATGGGACACAAGCTCGGGTCCAGATAGAAATGTCAGCATTCATACCCGGCCAGAAATACCTGTCAGTTATGAGCTTTCTTGTTGAGCGTATGCCTGGATGACTAAGTCCATGTAGTCGCTGGAAAACGTTTTGTCTAACTGATGGTGGAAGATAATGGCGAGAATTTTGCGTTGAGCGCTCACACAGCAGTGGCTTATCAAGAAATGGTAAGTTGATCCGCTCAAATTTAAGGTGATCATTTGTCATCATGTGAGAGATTGGGTGAAGTGATTAAACTCGAGCAATTGCTTTTACTCGCAAAATTTCGAGAGATGTCTTGCGAGGAAGTGAATAAAGTTGAGGCTCACGAGTAAATGCTTTTTTCCTCGAGCAATTGCTAGAACAGCGAGCGATTACTAGACGACGTGAGTAATTGCTTCAAATTTCGGGTGAATAAAGACAACTTATTGCTTCCCTTCAGAAGAGATGTCTTGTTATTCCACGAGCTTGCAGTTCACCTGACTCGTTGGTGAGAAACCCATAAAAAAGTTTGTTTTCATATAGGTATGAAAATTTAATTCAAGTCATTCAAGATTCCTTTATAAATTTTCATCTAATCTATTTTGTATTTTGTGCGTGTTGTCCGTGCTGTGTGTTCGTTCGAGTTTGTTCAAAATAGTTCCGAGTTTAATTTATTCTTAAGTACTTAAGTAATTTGTTCGGACTTGTTCTTTTGAGTTTGTTATGGCTGCTTTCATGCATGTGCGTAGAAGAAAAACGAACAGATCTAGAAGATCTATGGAAGCAACACGATGCAAGCAGCTACTACGTTTTGACTCATCGACCGTAGATTTTTTAACTTCAACATTTTTGCCTGAAAATACTGAGTCGCGAGGAATGGCACTTTCACCGCGCCAGAAAATGGAAGTATTTCTTCGATTTGTTAGCGACCCTGGGTTTCAAGTTGGGGTTGCAGAAGATATGGGAATCGATCGAACAACTGCATGTAAGACAATCAGTTATGTGTTAGACCATGTAAGTGAAAAAGCTAGTGAGTATATCATGTTTCCAACTACTAATGCCGAAATGAATGTTCCCCAGTTTGAGTGGAGCGCCAACAAACGTTTTCCAACTGCCATGGGGGCAATTGACTATACCCACATTTTGATAAAGAAGCCCGGGGGGAGTTTGGGGATGACTATATCAACCGGAAAGGTTCAGCGTCACTAGTCGTACAAATGACTTGTGATGCAAAGGAGCAGATCACCAGCGTTGACGCTCAGTGGCCAGGAAGCACGCATGACAGTCGAGTTTGGCGGTGTAGTCACATCCAAGAAGTAATGCGACAATCAAATGGAACTGCAAGCCTCCTTGGGGACAGTGGATATGGGATTTCTCCTTGGGTTTTAACACCCTTCAAAGAGCCGTCTACACCCGAAGAGCAGTTGTACAACAGCATTCACAAAAAGGAAAGGGTCATAATTGAAAGAGTATTTGGTCAACTAAAACAACGCTTTCCTATTTTGGCGAATAGAGTCCGGGTATCTCTCGACAAGGTTCCCAAAGTAACTGTGTGCTGTGCAGTACTACACAACATTGCCAAATTACAGAATGACGAATGGGTAACTGATAACACTTTGGACAATTATGAAGACGACGAAGAGGGCGATTTCGGCGAGCGCTTAGAAAACGACACTGCAATTCGTCATCAGGGAAATCTCAAGAGAGCACACATAGTACGAATTTTGAGCAGCCAGATGTAAATATTTACCTAGGTAGATACTGTGATAACTAAGTACCTACTAGGTACATTATAATTTTCATCCAATTCAAATTCCGTTGCATTTAAACGTACCTACCTCTTTACTTGAAATAAATAATTACATTTCACTCGTGAATTTTTTTATTACGAACGCATAACATTTGAGATAGAATAGGATTGTTGATTAAAATTTGATTGCTAAATGCTAAAGTAGAAATGGAAAATGTGGTGAATTAAGAAAGAATTAGAGATTGGTAAGATCTCTGTTTCCCTCGACACTCTGCTGGTAGGAACAGTCTTGGATTTGAAAAGTGTGGTGACGAGGAGGAACACATGTTTGACTCAGCACTTTCTGTTCTTCTCAATTTCAACTCCTCTCTCCTGGTCTGCAGCCGAATAAGTTTGAGCTGCTCCACGAGGACGAGCCTTTGAAGTTCAGAAGTTGACATACATGCTGTTTGCTCTGTTTCTCCCGGAATAAGACGCTGGCGCTTTGTTGGAGGAAGGTTTCCATTCGTTCTCCCCTGATCATCGTCGACCATTGGCGGACTTCGTTTCACAATCGGGTCGAATGATGGGCAAAAATTCATTTCAGAGCTCGGACCTTTGCTTTGACTCGAATGTGCTTCAACAGAATTCGGTAATGCACCAACTGCCAAGCACCCCGGTACTTTTGAGAAAACTGGGTTTTTCTCGGATTGCAAACATTCTAAGAATGCCTTTTCCCATTCAATCAGCTTGATTTTTTTATTACCTGTTGTAAGAACATCTGATTTCCTCTTCACAGATGTCTTCATATTACTTAAAATCTTCTTAAGTTGTTCCAATGTGATTGGTTTTCCCGTACGATGCATAAAGTCTTTGTGGATCGCTTGCCAGGCTTTCTCTTTACTTGAAATCACGTTGGGTAGCATCGATTTTCCCAGCACGATCGGATGCTTCTGCACCAAACTCACTAACAGAGCCCGGCCTGCGGTGGCCTGAGACTGCTCGAAGGTAGATTCATCTTCAGAACAACTCGACATTTCAACGAACCACTGAAATCACAACACTATAAAGGTCCGAAAAGCCCACTTGAATAGGTAAGTTACGGGTATTTAATTATCTATTCAATCCACCAAGTTGATATCAACCAGCTGAAACGCGCGATCAGCTGAGTTTGGCGCCCAAATTATTCGAGTAAAAGCTCGCGACGCGAGGTGAATGAAAAGTGAGGTCCGAGCAATTGCTTGACGTCGATGAGCTTTTCCTTGCGAGAAATAGCAAACTCTTATTCACACCGAATCTGAGAGAATGCTTTTCTTGCGAGGAATTGCTTTCGAGCAATCTCTCGTCTTTAATCACTTCACCCATTGAATCGTCTTTTGACTGCTCATCCACAAGGCGAGGTAGATCATCAGGAAGGTCAAAGGCTTCAATCCTTGACAATGCG
Source organism: Stenodema calcarata (assembly GCA_963920205.1). Classification (NCBI taxonomy): domain Eukaryota; kingdom Metazoa; phylum Arthropoda; class Insecta; order Hemiptera; family Miridae; genus Stenodema; species Stenodema calcarata. The sequence goes on along the minus strand of OY986049.1, from coordinate 30,816,795 downwards.
TCTGCAACCTGATTGTCATCACCTGGTAAATATTTGATGTCAGTAGTGAATTCACTTATGAACGTTAGTTGACGAAGTCGACGTGGAGATGCAGAGTCAGTCTTTTGGAAAAATGCATGAACCAACGGGCGATGATCCGTAAAAATGATGAATTGGCGGCCTTTGAGTAGTGGTTGAAAATGCTTCACTGCGAGGTAAATGGCTAGTAGTTCTCTGTCATAAGTTGCATAGCGCTGTTGAGTTGGAGACAGCGCTTTGCTGAAAAATCCCAACGGCTTCCAATGGTCTCCATCCAGCTGTTGTAGGACAGCCCCAACATGTTGATCAGATGCATCGCAGGCAAGAGAAATCTGAGCATTAATAGCAGGGTGATCAAGCATTGTGACATCAACAAGTGCTCTCTTGCAGTTTACAAACGACTGTGTGGCATCCTCAGTCCAATTAGTGGAGAATTTGAGTTCTTTGTACGGCCTTTGAGCAAGTCGTTTAGGGTCTGTTGCAAATGAGAAGCTTTAGGAATACACCTGTGATAAAAATTAAACATACCCAAAAATCTTCTGAGTTGGCTGTTTTGGGTTCAGGGAATTCAGCAATGACTTTGGACACGGTCTCTGTTTGGAGTAATTCCTTGTTCTGAGATATGATACCCAAGAAAATCAACTTCACTCTTAGCAAAAATGCACTGGGCCGAATTGAGTGTGACGCCTGCTGCATTCAATCTTGAGAATATTTCCAAAAGGTGGAGTCTGTGCTCGTCTTCATTGGTAGATGCGACAAGAATGTCATCAACAAAAACATAAACGTATGACAGGTCTCTAAAGAGAGAATCCATAAACCTTTGGAACGTCTGACTGGCATTGTGAAGTCCAAAACACATGCAAGTAAATTCAAATAGTCCGAACGGTGTTATGATTGCAGTTTTGGGAACATCTGCTTCATTAATTGGTATTTGATAGTAAGCACGGTTCAAGTCCAGAGTGGTAAATAATTTCTGACCATGGAGATTGTTCTGAAAGTCCAGGAGATTTGGAACACCATAACGATCTGGGACTGTCTTATCATTTAACGCCCGATAATCCCCACAAGGTCGCAATTCACCATTCTTTTTATATACTACATGGAGTGGACTTGCCCATGGGCTTTTTGAGGGCCTGATGATTCCATCAGAAACCATTTGATGGAACATTTTTCGTACCTCATTAAATTTGTCAGGAGGCAAACGTCTGGCACGAGCTGTCACTGGTGTACCTGTGGTTTCATTGGTGTGCCAAATTATTAAGGCAGTTTCCTGATGTTTCCTGATAATCCGGAATTTTCATGCCACCAGGCCACCGGATCACAATCGAGAGGTGCAGTTTCATCTTCCAAGTAGCGCTGGAGTTCCTGGATGGCACGACTTTCTGGGGTTTTGACGAATACCTGTAAAATGTAAATATATTTTTATTATTTCAGGCAGCATGACAATGGAGATTGAGGAGGATCCCATGTGCTATGATCATAATAAATAGAATAATTACCGAAGATTTTGCCTTCTTCTTCAAAAATGAAGTGTAGAGAGCCAGAGACGATTTTCCCAAGGAACGTTCTGTTATTTCGGTTGTGGGCTGTCCCAGACTCTTTGCTGCCTGAGGCTTGCTTGCCTCTCCTTCCCTGATTTTTTGGATGATGATGCTTTTTACCACTGCTTTGGCGTTTTCGCCATTCTTGGGGTCGCTGAAGCCATCAATTTTAAATCTAGGATCCAGGAAGGTACAAATGCTCAGAGTTTTGCTCACCTCCAAGCTTCCAAATCGAGCCTTGTCATTTATTCCAGCAAGGAACGTCGCAATAACTTGCCTCATTAACGTCGAGCACGGTTCCTCCAGGTCATCCCGGATCATTTCTATTTGATCGACGGCACCTTTTACTAAAACCATCAACGAAGACGCTGTGGGGTCAGCACTTCTGACAACTCATACTGTGCGTCAGCAGGCAAAATGGTTGCAGAACCCGGGTGAGGTCGCGGGCTATCAGCCATTCAGCATTGGTCAAGACAGGGAGGTCTGCAGTTATGTGAGCAACAGCTGTCCTGACAAATTTTTCCAACTCAATGAAACGCTCCAGCATGAAGAAAATTGAGTTCCATCTAGTTGGAATGGAGTTTACTAGTTTCTTTGGAGGGCAAATTGGAGGATCATTGGTACTCTGGAGTTCCTGCATCTTTAACCACGAGAGATTCGGAGAATGGAAATGCGTCACGAATTTTTTAATTTTCGCCAAAACCGCTGGAATTTCTGGGTGCTGGAGCCCTTTGTCGATAATTAAGTTAAGAGTGTGAGCCGCACAACCCATAAATTTCATTTGAAGGAGCTTTAGTGCCCCTTGAATGTTGGCAGCATTGTCAGCCACAATGAAAATGGTTCCTCAGTAAATAATGTTTCAGTAAGGGCCTTGGCCAAATTCGCACTAGTGGCTTTCTTCTAGGAGCTTGCAAGCTAGAAGCGAATTGTAGAATTTACCCTGGTGAATAAAGTGCCCAGTGATGGCTATGTAGCTGTCTTGCCTGCATGAAGTCCAGCAGTCGGTGGTCACACAAATGCTGTACTCTTTTGACAGAAGGTCCCTTAAAGTTGCCCGACACACTTCATATTTCGCAGTGGCTGATATTTTTTTGCGGTTAGGAAAATCATAGTTTGGGTTCAGAGCCATAACAGAGTCATCCAAAATTTATTTGGAGGTGGGAGGTGTAAACTGAATCATTTTGTGATGACGCAATATATGTTTTTTCAAGTTGGACGTCGTGGTCTTATGGCTCACTTTTTGTTTGCAAATATTGCACAAAGCAACGTTGGAATCTAAATCTTGTGAAATGATCCCACATGGAGCTCACTGACCTCGGATTTGGCGGAGCCATCTCTGTTCTCCTTGTGGCAGTTCGAACTTGGCGGGAAGCGAAATCGTATCGATAGTTTCATTCAATCTATATCTTTCGTGATTATTGATTATCTCGATGTATTATCGATTATAGAGTTATTCTCGATGTCTTTATCATTCTGTTGAGTATCTTTCGCTTCGTCCTCTCATGTCTCGGTTTTTGTCAAACATTGGGTCCCCGTCATCTGAGCTTGATGTTTCCATTCCTTCAGATGATTCCCCTTCCATTTTCGTCTTCTTCTCAGGAGGTTCATCAACACGGGGATTGCGCAAATGATTGCATAACAGGACACATACCAGATTCCCATTCGTCAGAACCATTGAAAGGCAAAGGCTTAAGTTTGATCGTTTGTCTGTGTACTGTTGTTGAGTTGCATGATGTGATGGGTCTGGGTGCAGTTTGGACATCCACATTGCTTGTCCCATGTACTAACCGCCCAAGCTCCTGGAGAATAGCTGTCTGGGTTTCAAGAATGTTTTGCATGACTGAGGTGAATGAACTCAATTGGTCTCTCAGCGCTTTCTCTGAATCTTTACTTTGCTGTTGAAGTATGTGACGAAGCTCACCTAAAAATGCACCCCTCTCATCGTCCCAAAACTTCATCATCTGATCTAATGAACTGTCTAGGTTTCTGGTTGTGATGTCTATTGGGACTGTCTCAGGATGTTGGTCTCCCAATTGTCCTTCTTGAGTGATTGCTCCTGTAATTCGTTACTTTCCAACTCCTCCGGACGGGAACGAACTGTTGATCTCGTGTCCATCCTACCGCTGTCACCAGTGTAAAAGGATTTGAAGGGCGAATTATAAAATAACAGAATCGGAAACAACTATCTTGCTTGAGATGCAAAACACAACAACCGGTTTTTTTATATTTCGTGACAATCATCAACAATTCAATAACGTGGTGGGTAATCATTATATACACTGGAGTTAGGTAGTCCCTAACTCCTAACAATATGCCTCTTGAATACTCTACCATCGCCGGTTTCACACAAATATATGTATTTTCCAATAGATTCAACTACCTTAGCTGGAACCCATCCCCTTTTATTTGGATACTTGTACTCTCTTACATACACAGTTTCGTTCTTATGAAAAGTTTTTTTGTTCGTTATCGAAATTAGTCTACTATTACTGTTCTGTCTGTTTTCAACTTTATTTTTGCGTAATTGATCAAAGCGAATGTTTATCTTTCTGTTGAACATCAGTTCAGCTGGGTTTTTGTTAGTTGTAGTATGCGGTGAATTACGATACACATAAAGAAATTTTTGCAATCTGGTATGCAAAGTATCGTGCGTAGCATCTTGAATCATTTTAGTTGAAGAATATTTGAACGTTTTTGCGAAATTTTCAGCCGCACCATTGCTAGCTGCATGAAAAGTAGGCGAAGTCATATGAGAAATTCCGTTGTTCGTACAGAAATTGTCGAACATATCAGATGTCAAATTTGGTGCGTTATCAGAAACTAGTGTATTTGGAATACCAAATCTAGCTAAAACTTCTCGTAGACACTCTATAATGTTGAATGTATCTGTTTTACGCAACTCAACACTTATAAGCATCTATCAAAATTAGAAAATTCTTATTACCAAAAATCGGTCCTGCTAGATCAATGTGGGAAATAGGTACCAACCTATTTAAAATAATAAATTGCTTAAAAGTAAATTAATCATTGGAACAGCGACAGTAGAGTCACTGTCACGGTTGGAACGGTGACAGATTTTATCTGGGACTCCTTTAATCATAAACAACCTACGATGCCAGATAGAACCCTAACAATCATTCCAAATATCCTTAGGTTACCTAGTAATCAATTAACTTGAATTGTCAATCTGATGAACCATTTCTGTACTATTGGCAACAAATAGCTGTGTTTTTGTAATATCAATGACGTTAACCTTTTAAATATGTTACAATTAAATAATGTTGTAACTGTAATGTTTTGCAACACTTTCTAACAATTATTCACTAATAACTTTGTAAAACTTTATAATTAGGTAGTGTTGTGTTTTTAACGATAAATCTATAATTTATGTAGTAACTTGGAATATTTTGTAAGGACTGATCATTTATTGGGTTGTACCGAATCGCTCTTATAACAAAAGTAATTTGCAATGTTAGAACATTTTTAGTCACAAACTTGTCTCCTCGAAATTGTGTCTAAGAGAGGAGGAGTTATGTACACAACCTCCCAATATGTCTCCCTATCATTATATTGCTGACATCAGCAGCCCTAATCTATAAAAGCTCTGCGCCATCAGCTCTCGGGATTCGATCTTATATCAGTAGTCAACCGGTTCACACTTCTGTAATTATATTATAACGACCATTATAACTTTTTGTCAACACGTCTCATCTTAGTTAACTTGTAGGATTCGAAAAGCTGACGTAGCAGACCTGTAATCTTAGCTGTAGTATTGCACTTCAAGTACACACTTATGTTTTTCTTGTTCTGTTGACTAAAAAAAATTTATTTACGTACATCCGTTGGTTGTCCCCCCCCCCCCCCCCCCCGGTTTTCATTGCAATACAACTGATATGTTACCCAAGTGGTACGCCTTGTTTATTGAATTTCAGATCTCACGTTTTTTTTTTTGACGTTTTTATTTATGACGTTATTTTACATAACATGTATACATAACATTTTACATAAAACTGACAGGAGATCTCATGTGAGACACTGTTGAACGTTGGCCTTTCCCTGTTGGCCACTTCCCTCAATCCTCCCTCCCCACATTTATGGCCCTGACAACGGTTCTGCTTAACCCAGGTCTCAATATGTGGATCAATATCAGTATCTTTCGGAGAAACTGGATTTTCGATGCGACTACACCATTTCTTTCCATGAGGTATTTTCTACCAGCATTCGATTTAATTGCGAATTAATGTTTCGAAATTTGATTACAGAGCAACGTTGTTTGCTGAATGCAACTTGTAAATGAACCTGATGAATTATAAAATTGAATGTAAATTAAACTGATTAAAATGAATGTTAGTAATATAATGTAACCGAATGAGTTATTAAAACAAAATACAAGCCCAACAATACTGGCTCGAACCACGTGGCACACGGACATGTCTACCATACCTACCATTTCTTGTTTATATCAATGAAAGAACTTTGTATAAAAGTAATACCTTACTACAAAACGTATTATTTAGTCGATAAACGCTATTCATTCATTTATGTCACATGGAATTGTAAAATAAACACGTTTCCTTCCTCTTCTTGTTGAGGTAGCCTAAGTGGTGATTGTGGTTCAACCTTCTTACAACTTACGTGGTACAACTGTTACCACCTTGTTACACTGTCCTCTCTCCTAAGGTGCGTTTAGGCTTCGCGAGGACCGAGCGTTTCAATACCTACTGTCTCATATAGACAAAAATACACGAGTCGACAGAGCGAAGCTCCCTTGCCTCTTGCTGAATCCTCGCAGAGGCGTGATTCAGGTTATAGAACCGTCTACACTATCAACCTACAGACCTAGTATTGGCGAATCTCGCCTCGCGAAGTCTAAACGCACCTTTACGAGCTGTTCAGTCGTTTTTCCTTTTGTTTAATTAAAATAAAACTTGTTACCACGTCACGTATTACTTGTATCATACGTCACATCTGGAAGTGACAGAAAATCAGGTTATACCTTAGTTGTATAAATGATGGATACTTGCTCCATCAAGAACGAACTGTGTCCTCATCAGATTTTCAAGATGCAAAATGGATAATAAAAATGATGGTCTCACGAAATCCAACTTGTTTAATTTACAAATCCTTTTTGATATCTTAGTTCAACTAAGTAGACCTGGAGTTTCTGACGGATCAAGGCAACAAGGCCCTTCGAGAATGGCGCATCCCTCAAAGCGGATTTCGTCTCTAACTTCCACATCGGCGAAGTCGTCAAATGGTAGCATAGGCTTGAGAGTTCTCCAAAAATTATTAAATCGGTTTACAGGTCTTGTACCAGCCTATAGGTGATCCTTGAAATTTCTCATAACCCTACGTCAAATGAATTTTTATTGCGAATAGAGTTCAGTTAAGAGAATTCTTTAAGACCTTCCAGAACTTTGTACGACGAGCATTGTGCTGTTCGTTCACAATGAGGGTAGAGGGTTTCAAAGGTCGAGCCAATAAAAAAAGGTTAGCAAAATTTTTCAGGAGACGGATTTCAAAGTTTGAATTGAAATATCATTATGTGGATAGAACATTTTTCCTTTGATGTGCACGAACGGCTGATCGTACAGTGCTCTGCAAAATATTCTAAATCAACATACTGAGTGATTTGTATGATATAGACATTATTGCAAATAGGGAACGCCAGTGTGTCAGAGGATAATTCTTTGATGGCCATAAATCGAAAATTGGTGACTCACAAGACATGTAAAACAAGGAATTTCAAACGAGAAATATTTTGTTTAACTACCAAATCAAACTGAAGAATGGCGAATTTTAACTTTTCCCGCTCAACGTGGTTGGACAGGGTTGTAGTTGATACAGCCGCTGATAGGGGTGCGCAGGTGCTCTCAGCATCATCTACTATTAAATAAACAAGTTTTGATTTGTGGTGTATTGTGTGGTTGGATAGTATAACGAAGAAGTTGCTGGATGGTTTTGCAAAAGCATCGGCCGACAACATCCCTCTGGTCGATAATGAATCGATGAGAAAGTTTTATCGCAGTAACCCAAACTACCTTGCTGTTGAAGTGAGGGGAGTGAAAAGCGCAAGGTAAGTTATTTGATTTGGATCATTTGCATGAAATACCTGATGATTATTATTAGGTAAGTACTTGATTTACTACTGAATTCGTAACAAGCAGGTTGACTTACAGACACACGGATATCTGTAAGGATATATAAGGGAAGTGGGAAGAATATATAAGGGAAGTGGGAAGCAATGTACTTACGTCATCTACCTCCCAGGCCAATCAGAGAGCATTACTTAGACCGCTCTCTGATTGGCTCCTGAAATGAAAGCCACCATTGCAGGAAATAAAGTCCAAATAAAGTCCATAAAGCCTGGGAGGTAGATGACGTACATTGCTTCCCACTTCCCGCTCAATACGACTTCAAACCTCTCCAGAAAAATGAGTACTTCCTTGACAATTTTTTTACCACTGTCTTAATTATTCTGAAGGTGAGTTCCTGCCATTCCCTATTGGTGCCTAAAAGAAGTAGGAAACTCTGGCAATTCAAGGTTAGTCCCTTGGTACGAGGTTTGGGCTTGGGCTCTGAGGATTTTCGTGAACTTGATTCAAAGGGAATAATTTTGATACACCAACGGCTTCTACATAAATTAAACATTTATTCTGTACAAATTATACGAGTACTAATGAAACGTGGCATCGCCATTTATCACTAGTTTAAAACACTAATTACACTCTCTCAATCAATAATGATGGACGGAATCAGATTGAATGCCACACTTGATGTCAACTTTTCTTCCTGCTTAACATCTTTCAAAATTCCCTTTAAAACAGCCCGACACTTTTCTTGAGGTTCTCCTGTTTCCACTTTGGGAGCTCAGTGAACTGGGAGTGTTTCATACCGAACACATCGAAGAATTCCTCGGCAGCCAAGTAAATCTGGAAAAATTGGAAGTTTCACGTAAGAGAAGATAATGATAAATGCTCCTAATCCCTCATTGGCTCCAAGATCATGGGGGCATTCAGCGAACAAACACGTTTTCGCACACTATTCCCACTCGTTCATCTCCGGGCTCGTAAACGGGGATTGTGCTCATCCGTGTACCGGGATGAAGTGGCAGTTGAGCCCTCTGCTACATTTTGGTGATGATCCGCAGAAGATGTCTGCGATCTACCAGTTAACTCTTCTTTGATGCAGATTAACAGAAAACGTGTTCGTCTCTTATCCTGTATAAACGTCAGTACCGCTGCTAATTGCTGGAGGGGCGTAATTGCTTCAAAGAAAGACCTGGGCTCACTGGTACATGCTGTACAAATCAGGACCATATGCTCTAGCTTACCTTCCACTAAACCACAAGCCTGGCACACCGGTAGTGGAAGGTTAGTTCATTACCATTTGAACCTTAAATTCATAGGCAGCGGGAATTCTGTGATTTGATAGGAGTCTACTGATAGTCACGATTATTATATATTTCTTTGAAAGGGGATACAAAACCTGGTACTGGATTCATATCTTTATGAAACCCTCCCTTCATAGAACGATTACTCTCATTGTATTATTTTCATTTATTGCAGGATTAAACTCTCTCTTAGGTATCCTAACTTCCAACTTATTGTCATTTATTCCTCCCTCTTTGGCACCCATTTAACGGCCCTACCGCACTCCACGAATCATAAGCTGTCCACTTCAGAGCCTGCAGATTGGATATATCGATACCCTCATTCTAAAACCACGTATCAAAAAATTTCCAAATTTTCAGGAGAGCAAAAAAACGTTTAGTTCCTAGTTAAAGTTGTCTTTCTGATTTAAAAAAAATCGTGTTATGCCTTCATAACCTTCTCCAATAAGGGGAGTAGAGAAAAAATTTCTTAAATGGATTTATGCTCATGAACACTCTCATACGTGGTATTCGAAACCAAAACTGATTCTGATACGTGGTATTGTCAGCACGAAAATGATGCAATTAGTAGACAATTTGAGACTATTGCAACAAAATTCAAAGGAAAAATAATGTTCATTTTCAAAATCTTTTATTATTGCAGTATAATTTTTATATTTACAAAGGAGAATAGAATGTAGCGTTCCCAATTAAATAAATGCTGAAAAAATGAAATCAATCTTGATGGCTCTTGTCCTACAGTTTTTCACTGTTCTTCATTCGTAATTATTTTCTCTCTCCCCTGTTCTTCTTCTTTCCTTTCATTCCCTCTGGAGGCAGGTGCAGCAAGTTGTCGTAGAAGGCATGGTAATCTTGGGGATAACACTCTTCAACTCTTGTCATAACACTCTTCCCGTGTCATTTTTGAAAATGGCACGGGAAGGCAGTTGTCGTACATTCTCGGAGGTTCGCAGTTGATTTTCACATTGGAAGGTCTTCTCGGTAAATACTGGTAATCGTCGTCGAAATCGGTTTTGAAGGAGATTGGAGCACCACTGTAGCGAAACGCAACGATATCCGTGACGACAAGATCGCCAGATTTTTTGCCAGGGCGGATTGAATCATAAAATTGTAATTCTTTTGCAGTATAATTTTTGAAGAAGTCGTATGTTAGGTACTTGACGTCGTAAGGGAAGGGCTGCTTTCTAGCACTGCGAGTAACTGTCGCATAATCGGCTGGCAGAAAAATATCGCGATTTTTTAGTTTCCTCTCTATCGTGGCATGCACAGAATCACATTCCATTCCATATGGCCCTTCACCAAATACTTTTGCTCAATGACAACTTTGTTTTTCGTTGCGTAGTGCAGCAAGGCATTCGCTAGGGTCACATTTCTATTTTGGTACGTACAACCGTCACTGTAAATTATTATTTTCTTACTTGGTTCCGTTCAGTGTTCCTTCAAGTAGTCGATCAAACAAGACACGAAGGACGAGGCTGTCAAATCGGCTTGTGTTTCATTCCACCAGAAGTTGGTGCAGTGATGGGTTGCTACGTTGTAGCTGGGCTAACTTGACAGCCTGTAAATCCATTGTCAGGACGTAGTACTTTCCATCTATCGCATTCTGTTTGTCCACATTTTTCTCCTCCCTTGCCCTATTCTTTTTGTTCATGTGGGTTTGCCACTCCGCCTCACTTATGTTTTTGGTTTCAAATGAGCAGCAAATGTCGCATCAGTCTTTACGAGAAGAAAACAATGACAAATTCATTTCATCAAATTTCATGAAGAATTTAGTTTGGCAAGCAGGGCTTATTTGGTCATTGGCCCGTTTTCTACATAACAGTCATAGAGCTGTTTCTTCGAAGAGAAAGTCGGTTGTAGATACAATTTAGATGTTCGCTGCCTACAGTAATGGCTGGGTAGTTTAGGGATGCTCTCGAAGAATGCTTGGAAATGGTCAGTGGTTACTTTCTGTTTGGCTTGATAACCATCCTCTTGTCTTGCTTGTTTGTTGCCCTTGGTTCTGCTCTTCACTTGGCTGGGATTCTTCTGCTTCCTCTACATTGTTTGGAGGAAGCAGAAGAATCCCAGCCCGTTAACCCAAAACATGCATAGTGGTAGCTCCCATCTGTTGAAGTGCAACTATGGAAATTGATGATACGAGTTATTCGAACGCCAATTGATGTTAATTCTGATACGTGGTATTGGATCTCTTGACACGAGGTATTGGTTTGATACGAGGTATTAGACGAAGTAAACAAACAAAACTGATACAGGTTATTGGAAAATTGGCTATTTCTCCCATATGCGATTCTCCTATGACCTTGGCGATAGCGCCATTCGATCCGGCGTTGAAAAATACTGTAGGATCCATCAAAAACTCAATTTGGCCAAAATTGATGATACGTGGTATTAGAATGAGGTATCGATATATGACTTCCGCCTTGAAACTGGAGCAATGACTAGTAGGAGTTTCTTACATCCAAAAAATCGCCAAGCTACCGTATCAAAACCCTTGGAACCATCCGTAAAAATTATTAAATCTTCTCCTCAACGGCCTGACGAATTTTATCAATGCGTTGAGGAGAATATTAATCATCGGATGGTTTTTAGAATATTTAATATTCTAAAAATGCAATATTCACGATTCTAGATGGGATGTCCTGTGGATTAACATGCACCATCAAAGTGGTGGACAAAATTTGTGGACACAATTTAATTGTGATGGACACATACTTGGATATCACAACAGTCTTGTGTGAAGCACTTTGTTATCTATAGTCATTTTTTATCTCCATTGTTATTGAGTCGCTCTAATTCGCCATACCGCTTAAAATCACCGACTCCCTCGCTTCCAAACGCCACAAATATCGATCTGCCTTTTATGCTGCAATAGCTACACAAGTCACATAAGCTTCCACAGACTGGTTTACCTCTTTATGCTGGTAATCCACTCCTGTTGGCAGCTTCTCAGGGTCTCTTTCCAACAACGTTGTCATGGGATACTTATCACAATCATTGAAGTTAGGAAGGTTTTCGGCAACTATTAAATCCACTTGTAGGGTAGGCTTCTGTTCATCCAATTCCCTTCGAATATCTTCGAAGGTTTTCTCAGACTATGAAACGAATATACATTTCCTTTAGACATAATTATTCCTGCAGTATTTTTGATTGATTAACTATTTTATTAATTACAACTAATTGTTTTACCTTCCAAAAGTTCAGGTTCCAACTCGGGAAAAACCCAGAGAACAGAGGTGGCTCAAAACCCTGTTGAATGAGCATCACAGGGAGGTCTGGACTCCTCTTGCAAGGATCTGTTGAATAAACAAGTGATGCAAGAAATCGTTACCCTCATCATCGATATTTTCCTATATGGATGCTATCAGCATCGATGTTAATAATAGCAAAATAATAATATGTTAATAATATATTATATACCTATCTATAAGCAAAAATAAACCCTTTCGTTTTGAGCCTAATGGCTAATTTTTATAAGCATGGAACAGGTTTTAGCCACTATGCTGATCCGGGGCCTGGGTAACGTCAAATTAAAGTCCTAAGGAGGCTTCACAGCAAATTACAGCTTCACACTATGAATAGCCTAGCAATTAACATAGAAATTGATTAGTATAACGGTTAGGTGAAGGCTAAAACATGTTCCATGTTAAAATATACCTATTATAAGCAAAAATCATGAAAAATGCTTCAATAAGAAATTCAAGGGTGTATTTTACAAAAATTTGTTGAAAAGTATTTTATTTCAATAAAAAAGTTTTTAATAAAAATCGGTGTTTTTTCGTAAAGTTGTAAAGGTAGCCACTTAGTTTATGGAAAATATTTGACAAATAATTCAAAATATCAGAGAAAACTCTGGGCGTACCTGCTACAGCACACGGAAGCAGCAAGTAATCAGAATCATAACCGATAGAATCAAAAACACACCTGTCTCTAAATATTCCGATGCGAATCCCAGAGCTTTCGATTTTTCTTCTTTGTTCGCCTTTCGACCAATCCAGATGAAGATTGTATGGAAAACGTCTAGTATCATGACATCCTCCTCAATTAGGTCACTCTGTGAGAAATTCATAGTCTCTTCCACTGAAAAAGTTAATATTCAATTGAATTCTGCATAGGTCGAACACTATGCTACCAGAGAGACGGTTCCTACTGTAATAAGGTAGAATTCAGAGCCGAAAAGTTACATCAACAACAGGACTTTTTTTAGTTGCATTTTTGGGGGATACATATCAATTATCATTGAAACAACGAAATAATTTCAAACTTTCATATTGAACTGCAGGTACGATTATTAATCTTGAATAGTAGTCAAGAATACCTACGGGCATATAGAGTCTATATTATAGACACACCGAAAATCAAAATATTCATACGAAAAAATTCACAACACTGAATTAGCAACAAAATTATAAACATGTCACCCAAACGAGTGGGCTGTAGAGTTCTCTCGCTGTATAAGTATGAGGTAGGTGCTCACAAACCTTTGAACGCCCCAGATGCATTGGAACAGTGGAATAATCTGGTTGAAGCCACTTTTGAAGTACTTTTCCTGCTTCTCACATTTGCGTAGACTCCTTCGTTGGTGATGTGCTTCCAGAAATCCGGTTTTTCAAGACCTGACAGAAAGTTACGGAATTATATTAAATTAGATCAAGAAAAATGACAGCATTTCCGAAGGCCGTCCCTTGAATACAGTTGTACCATGGGACATTGATAATAACATCCAGTCGTTGCACGGAAATTTTGGTCAGAACGGTTGGTAATGTGCGTTGCAGAGTCAGACAGTTGCTTCTGTGGTTGCTTGGTTATACCCCTTCCAACCGGTAAGTTTTTGTGATTTTTGCAGTGATTATTAAAGGGCATATCAGACAGTCATGATGTCGCCTTGGTATGGGTGCTGGAGCATTCAGGATTAAAGGGAAATGAAGAGGCTGATACACTGGCCAAATTAAAGGCCAGAGACGAAAAAAGAAAAACAAGAGTAGGTATTCGAAAAAAATTGTCTATTTCCACTGAAATATGAGTACACTGTTAGACCGGTTTCGGCGATTAAACCTCCCAATATGTTATCATAATAATAATATTATTATGTTGCTCCTAATATGTTATCTTGATAATATCATCTAGAGCAGCCCCTTCATTCGAAATACATTTTTTATGCTGACTTTTTATTCTTTAGCTTACCTTCATATAGGACGACCAGCTCGCCTTCGTAAATAGATTTAGCAACGCTTTTGGCCATTTCTCGCTCATCGCCTGTAGATCCTTTTCCGCACCATACGTACGACGATTCGTCAGTTTTTAGGACAAACACGAAGTTCGAGTTGAGCGAGGATCGGTGTAACGGTTGCTGCAAGGAGAATCGGTTTATTTATTCTATTTTTGAACGTAAAACTGCCGCAGCAATAATGAATGATTTTATTATCAATTAGTTTGGCCCCTCACGAATGACTTTATGATTATTTGAGACAATAACTTCAGAGGGCGAGTAATGTGAAGGCGGACCTGTAATGCGTAGGTGTTGTGAACATGGTTGCCTCGGACTTGAAGGAGGAAAATACTGGGAAAAGTCTCGCTTTGCTCGCCTTGGAGAACGATCAGTTTCCCTTTGAATGATGCCAGGAAATGTGGAGGTTCTTTCCCTTGAGCGGTTCTAACTTGGACGTGAACGTCACTCAGTGCAGGCTCTTGGTTCATCGTCAGCTTCCCCAAATTGTTTCGGTCCGTTTCAGTTTTATCTTCACCCTAAAAGAAAATACCACTCGTGAGATGAATCTTGGAAACAAAATATACCACAATACACAGCAAAAGGGTAGCTTGCCCGAATGCCCGATTCGTCATCATGGCTCTGTTTAATCATTTTATAGTCCGAGTGTCGATGCGAATGACCATATTATAAGTTATCATAGTACTTTTACTTATTGACCTAGGGTTCTGAAAACTTTCAAAGATCATTGTGGGGTTGGTTCCAAATCCTTAACCAAAATTTGGTAATTTTAGCACGTCGCTAACTCCGGACGGCAGGAGTTTTTTTAATTTGATTTTCTGAATCTACATATTATCTTAATCTTCAAGCGTAAACCCCATTTTTTGAAGGTAATAAAGTTCGTGTATCGTTTTCAGAGAAAAATGATCGAATGAGTACTTTGGGATAAATACCTTCCAGTAATACATGATGCCAAACTCACTACTGCAGTGAGAATAGGAATATTTGACAACGTAGCTCTCTCCGGAATACAAGATGTTTTTCTTCTTGGATGGAACTTCAATGAGTGACGTGGCACCGACTTTCCATACAGCTAGCGTTCCACAGCCATCATCCAAAAGCTGCTCCTGCGCTGCTAGTTTCAAATCGCTATGGAGAACTGACGCATCTATTTTCAGTGGAACGTGCTTCGCATGATTCGCTGAAACCGAATAAATATGCATATTTATAGACCTAGTGATTCTTGATTCTGGTTCATATGACATTACCTTGTGTCTATGAGATTTCCAGCAGAATGAAATACCTCACTGATATGCAGGGATTCCGTCAGCGTTGAGGGTTTGGGCAATTTCAGTGGCCCTATCAACTTGATTATCCGAACAGGGATATATTGTCACGTGGGGAATCATTATGCGATATGGACTCCCCAGGAAGATAATAAACGTGTAAGGAGATAGTTTGAGGATTATAAAAGCAGAATAGTTCACGAGGGAGTGCTTTCCAGCCCTATCAGAATCGAGACTGGATTTGAACACGGATGTGTTCCTTCTATCATTGTCCCTGTTTATAGTGGTTCTCGTTCAGAGAAAGGAGAAGCAGATTCTAGTGGGGATTTAGAGAGGCAAGATGGATTCCTTGAGTAGAATTGCCAACTGCGTTGTTCTGCAGACATCACTTGAGATTCTCCTATACGCTGATGACATGGTGATAGTTGAAAATGGCCCGGCTCACGTACAGGACAACACCAACGGACTGGAGGCGTACTCAAAGTAAACCTTGGCAAATTGAAGCTTCTAATACCTCAAAAGGGAGGAATACACCGGGCAACAGAGAGGTGAAGGCGAAGTTGGCCAAATTCGTTGTGAATTATGTCTGGGCTAAAGGTTTTGCCAAAAGCGGCAATAGACGTCTTTGCCATGTTAAAAAAAATGCAAACAGCGAGGTCGCTAAAAACATTGACTTGGCCATGTACTAGTAGGAGTTAGGTAGAAATTCAGTTATTCCCTAAACGCTCTCTCAAGCTGCATGTGTTAAACGCGGTAGTACGAGCCATTTTGACGTATGGTGGCCAGGTTTGGGGAACATTGAGGCAGCGCAACTCTTACTTCTGAAGAAGCTTTTTCAAGAGCCGCTTTGCAATAAGTCCGCTAGCTGATGAAGATCCGATGCGAGCTTCTGAACCTCAATGTTGGGCCGCAGAGTCGGGTGTCGAGGAACGAGTGCCCCTTGTGCAACACGGGTGAGCGTGGTGTGTTCCATTTCTTGTGTGTTTGCCCGGACTCCTCGCCGAGTACAGGTTACAGCACTCTCTCGGGGTCTGTGGTGAAGGTGAGTCGCCCGGTTTTGCAAACCAGCCTGGGCATACAGGAAATCCCTTGTTGGACAATTTAATTTCTAATCATTTCAGAGGTAGGCAGGATTTCAGCAGGTTCTGGGTTCCCGGATCCGGTTTGTTTTGGGCTGCTTAGAACGACTGAACACGTGATGTTCTAGCTGTTAATATTATTACCATGTTGTTTTTTTTTTTGTTTTTGTTTTTTTTATGAACTGCTAAAAGTCTCGTACGCAAGCAGACGGTTCAGAGAGCCATGCCGAATTTATTTTTCAATTTCTGACATGTAACAGCGTACCTAATTTCTTTTAATAAATAATTTCTTCTTCTTCTGCACCAAATCTCCGTGTGAACCAAGCTTCATTCATCTCTACCATCACCAACTCGACTTGTGCCGACTTTGCAGATAACAACTCCTCTACTGATCGGTAGGTAACACTTCTCTGAAGATGATGACAGAGGCAAAAGTCTGACAAACGTGCAAGGTCGTTATCATTCGATCGTTAACACTAATGGTGGTGACGCAAGCTGTTCGGTTTCGGGGTCCAGGGAGAAAGTAATAGAAAATAATAAGAAGGCGGCGCCGGTGTTAGATTAAAGAAAGTATGTAGCCCCTTCACCACAAATCGAAAAAAGTACACGTTTTACAAGACTCTCCTTTAACATTTTCCGTGTTAGAGCAAAATTACATAATTGGCCTACGCAGCTACAAACTATCATTAGTTTGATCTTCTAGGAAGCCCTACGTGAGGCTACTTTTCCCACTCACCATTTCCACTCTTTCTGATTCAAGCCAGACCAAAAATGAGGAGGGCCTGCTAGATGGGGTGAAGATGAATAACAGTTATATAAATAATTTTGTTAATCGTGTAATTTAAAAAAAAGCAATAGTCTAAAAACTGACTTCCAGATGCACAAGTGGAAAAATTGATGTGGGACTGTCAGTAAGGCTATGTAACATGGTGAACGAGAGCGAACACAATATTTGCAACAATCATGATTCAAGAAAAGAAACGGTACGAACCAGTCCCGTTTTTAATCGATGGCGTGTGTGAGTTCTTAATTCGTTCATCTTCACACCAGGATGAGAAAAGGACTTTGAATTCTATGGGTTCGCCTCCATCGACGACTCTGGTAACCCTCGTGTGAGAAGGATAATTCTTCTTCTTCAGAAAGCCATGGGCGTTCCTCATGGCCTCCACCCGCTCTTTAGACGATGCATTTCTACCGACCCACACCCAAATATGGTAAGGACCGTTGTCGATTATGTAGGAGTCCTGCAAAATCACAATGAAATCATGCGTCAAAGGTAGACCATGGCCTACGTGAACGAGAATTTAAATTTTAAATAAGTATATAGTTACCTACTTAGGTATTACAGATAAAATGCAAACTTGTAAGACCCTGCCACCTGATAAAGCCTGAGACTGGTTTTAACGCAGTTTAGGCCCCTAAAATCTAACTTTTTGTGGGTCACAAAACTGATATTTGAGGTTTAGTGGACTTTTACATCGTGTCCTTGTTTTTTGAACGAGAAGACCGAATCTCAAGGCGATTACGACCAAAGATTACAGAATCAGGGTGTAAGATACGGGTTAATAGATATGTCCATTAGGAGAATAAATCAATTTGTAAGGACTAGGCAGACGTTCAAGAAGAGAGAGAGATTGCTGCTTCCTATGATTCTTCGGCAGGTGGATGAATTATTGTGTAAATCATGGGATCTCATAGGTACTACTTGATAGTTAGGGATGTTCCGAGCCATTTCCTGGAATATCTAGTACAAAGATCAAATGAGGTTGCAACTAAATATCTAAACGTTGCAGGCCTTAAGAGGGCGGCTTACAGCGGGATCAAGATCTGATTGCTCCAAACTTCCAGTTTTCACTTCGACGACTTTGTATATCCCATCCGCATCCGAGCATCGGTACAGTTTGAGGGACGATCTCGTTCCGTTTTCCACCTTGACATCATCCTCATTCCTCTCTGCCATAACCCTGTAAATTCAATGAAAGTTCTTATAATGAATTTTCTTTTTAACAATAACAACAACAAACTTTCTTCGTAAAATTCTTTGTATTGGTTATAGAACACACACGAACACAAGATCTAGAAAAAGTGAACACAAAATTGTTTGATAAATTAACATTTTTTCATCTAAGTAATAATTACTTAGATTATTGATGAAGTGTTATGGTCGGTCGGAACACACAGTTCCCACCTTATTGACTCATATCGAATTTAAGTGAGTTTATAGCATCCACTCATGGGTTACTCTGCATAATATGCATAATGTATATTATGCAAGTCGCTTATTAAAGTTTCTTTATACTGCTGTACAGCAGTATAAAGAAACTTTAATAAGCGACTTGTGTATATGGAACATGATCTCACCTTTTAGCAAGAGGACTGAGTTCCAGATAGTAACCGAGGAGGGTTTGTTCGGGTATGGTCAATTCGTTTTCTTTACCATCGTCAACAAAGACGATGGAGAGCGCGTTCCTCTCTTCCTTGAACTGCGTGGCAACCTATTTATAACAAATGTTGGCAACATTATTGGTTAAAAGTATGATTTAACGGAATACATTTGAGGGTGAGCAGGCATAAACTATTGTTTATGTAAGTTACATATCCAAAAACCCCTTATGATTGTATTTCAAAACCTCTGCTGAGCACAGCACTCTTAGGTCACAACCTCTGCTGAGCACAGCTCACTTGGGTCACAACCTCTGCTGAGCACAGCACTCTTAGAACACAACCCTCGCTGGGCACAGCACTCTTAGGTCACAACCTTTGCTGGGCACAGCACTCTTAGGTCACCCTTCGGCTACATGTAGGGTGTCGCCTACGCGAATGATGAGAACTAACAGTGAGCGAGTGGGGCAAACCAGAGGGACAAAGGGACACAACTATGAGCCCAGAGTAAGTAAGTGTACACGGACCAAAGGTGACGCATCAATCTCAAATTCATATTACAGCTACAGATACCATATTATTCAAACAGTTGAAATGTGAAACTCTTGTGGTATTTTAGTTTCAGTAATCTCTTTAAAAGTTAATATTAAACAGTTATCACATATCAATAACACAACAGGACTCCATCTCGCCCTGGGCTGTATTCAGCGCACGCAAGAGGTGGTCAGAGACACAGTCCTGTTCAGGCGGCGTGTTGCCGCAGAGATCAGAACTCAAGAGGTAGACTTGATGTAAGCCAATGGTGAAATTTGAGGGCAACGAAGAAGCCGGACAGTGTCAAACACTGAATTTGGGTTAAATGTTTTGTTATTCTAGAAATGGTAAACAAACAAGAGCCGCAATACTAAGCATTTCATCCATTTTTCCAAGAAGTTAGCTACAAATGGGTGAAAATCAATTGAAACAGTTCACATTTCTTGTTTCTCAAAATTCTTCTATGTCCGATACATTCTGCTCCAATCCTAGTACTACCTTTGCTGCTTGAAGCTTCTCCATGGAATTAGCGTATCTCCCAGACCAGACAAAGACGACGTCCTTCGTATCGATGATGAAGGCATCCCCAGGGTTAAAGTATTCCCAAGCAACGCCAGGCATTTGGGTGAGGAGTGGGCACCGTCTTCCCTTCACCCTGAAGAGCCGAGGCTCCACATTGTTGTTCACCGTTTTCAAACCGCTCTCAACACCTCCGAGCATGATTCTGTGGAAAGTACAACATACTTTGAACACGACCTTCGTACAATATACAGTACTTACATGGTATAATACATAAAGTACCATGTTGTACAAGAACAAGAACAAACTCCACACTTGCTCTGATTGGAATTGCTTCCATTGGGGCATCAGACTGCAAACCTCTCAAAATACCAAGGTGGTTGAATGGAGCCAGAGCGCTTTGATGTCTTAACAATTATTGGCAAGTTTCGCATTTAAATATAGGTTCTGCTTGAAATGTCGTCGGTTTCTGGTATAAATATACGCATTAGGTTTTGTTGGGTCCACAATTAGATCGATTAATGAATGGTAGGTCGCATACAGTAATCATTATTACAGGGCCTTTCGCCATTAAATGGAGAGCCAAATTTTTTAGCTGAAAGAAATTATAGGACATTTAAATCTCCAGCAGATGGCAAACGAATCTTCTGTCGTGTTAATGTGGCTACAAATAATGAGTTTCTTCAGGAAATTGGCCTGTAGAATTGCTCACAGATTACTCATTAATTCCTCTAAAAGACAGATGGCCTACTACCTTATTCCCTGCTGCTTGAAGTAGGAGTGAAACCGTGGCGACTCGTACCCTCTCACTTCCCTGTGCTGGACGGGGCAACCACCGAGGAAGTCGTCGAGCTCGACGCTCTTGAACGCGGCGACGGCACTTTCATCTTGGCTGGTATTCTGTCCCAACCAGAAATGTATGTGCATTTCCATTTTCCCGTGGATCTCTTTCGGCTGTAATACAATAATCACCCTTTTGAGAATCGATCCAAAAACAGTGGAAGCCAAAGGTAAATTAACCCAACACCAGCCTCAGAAGTTGTGTAGGGCATGAAATATATATTATGCATTCAGATTGCTGGTACCGATTAGGACAACAAGCAACATGAAAGATTGATAGGTACCCTTGGATTATACTATAATTATGTGTGGTGTTCCTTGCATTTATATAGAAGTGTAAGCTACATTTAATTTTCATAAACTGTTATAGCCCAGGCAGCACAAGCCTAATCCAGCAAGTAATATAAATGTATATTATTATGAACTTTGGTCATCATAAATATGATCTTTTGTGATTCTAGTTACTCGTAATTTGTTGTAAATTTGCATTGATCTATTGATGCAGTGATGTGCAGTTTTTTTCAGGTGAATGGGGCCGAGGTGCACTAAGTGTCTTGTAAAACAAATCTTGTTATCAGTCACCCCTTGAGATGAAGGGAATCGTAAGAACTGCCACCCCATGCAGGTCGATTAACACGAATATTCCTAGAAATCATACCTTGGTTCCTGGTCCAATGTGTTGCCCATATTCAGAGGCCGCGAATACAATGTATGAGTCCCCATCGTAGAACACTCCCTGCTGATCCCTACCAACTGGTACTAGCTGGAGGCTCTGAAATTAATCATAATATATTATATTATATTATACCGATTAAAACATCAGAATTTTCTCTGTATTTTTCCATTGTTGAAGCGTGAGGAAACCCACCATCCCTTCGGACAGAAGGTCTCTTTCAGGGCTAGTATGTTAATTACCGATGTAACCTAAGTTCATAGAACCTCGAGGAATTGTTGTATTGATGTTCAGTTTGTAAGTAATAATTGTGTAGAAAGATAGTATTAAAACCACGACTTACTTCAATGCGCCAAACGTAAAATCCAGTTTGCGATTTTGAAATCCCTTTGAATGCTGGATCAATAGTAGCTTCGAAGTTTACTTTTGCAGAGCCCTAGAACGAATGAATAGAAAATTATTATATTATGAATCTTATAGCTTACCTACAATATCAAATTATGGACACAGTGCTGACGCCAAAAGTAAGTACTAGAAGAAGAGAAAGAAAAAGAAGTACCTACAAGAAGAAGAAGAGAAAGAAGAAGTAGATGAAGAAGAAGATCCTGCATTTATTTGAAAACCTTAAGGTATGTAGGTACCTAACTAATACATTTTGTTAAATATGCACAAGTATTGGCAGAATTTAGCTTAAAAAAAAAAAAAAAAAAACCAGCCAGGAGCGTAGCGTAGCTCTTGACATGGGGGAACCGCTCTCAATTCACCCCCCCCCCCCTCCCCCTCCACAATTCAGAACTCTCACACCCTAAAAATGAAAAAGTGGCTTAGCTAGATCAGATTTACTTCATCGCATCTAGAGTGACTCTATAGCACTTATAAGATCGTTTTGGATGTCAGGGGAGGTTCCTGTTTAGCCAAGAAAATAATTCAGTCAACAAGCCAAGCCATAATCTCCCTGTTTGTGTTTTTACGTACTCATTATTAACGGAGATTTGCGAGGTTTATTGCTCATCCAAAAAAATATTAATACTGGCTCTTCCCGAATTTTAATAAAGCAACAGAGGAAACTATGTGAGAATTGCTATAATGGTGTTTTTGAGCAGCTTTCGACAAGATTGTAATACCACTACACCATGATGTTTTTCAGAGGAAAACAAAATGCATGGGAAACGAGATGAATGACTTTTTGAACTACATCTTGGTAACTTTTGTAATTCTCAACATTTACGACTGTACTCATGGTCAAGTTCCTTGACAACTCCCGACACCTGTCGAATATTTTTGAACTAAATGACCGCTGAACTATTGAACGGTTGATGCAGCAACTATCCATTTTAGGAGGATAAAAACTTAACAAACAACTGAAAACTATGATCAATCAAACAACAGCGAAATCCGCGACAGAAACAAGTGTCCAAACCCTAAAAATGGATGACAAGTTGGAGTTCTGTCGTTCGAAACTTGCGAATTACAACTGCGGTGGCCCAGCACAAGTTAACCCAGTCAGGAGACATACACAAGTGCGCGCCAAAATAATGAGATTATGCTGTGCCATTTGAATGCTGTGGGGTGACGTCATGGGCACCCGCTGGAAGTTTGCGGTTTCCCTTGTGGCCTTCAACTTGGTAGGTAATCACTGTAATCAGAGATGCGTAATTCTTCTTGTCCTTTTTCGTAGATGACTTGGCTTCGGCCATGCCAGTCACAGTCATTAAATTCGTGATTCAAAGCAACCATCAAAATTTGGTTGCTACATTTACTGTATTCATCCACCCCCTGCCGGTCCACGCGTCATCATATCCTGTGAGGTGTTCTTGCCGGCCACTTGTCTGACGTCATCCACCCCCTGCCAGTCCACGTACGTCATACCCTGTGAGGTGTTCCTACCAGCCACTTGTCTGACGTCATCCACCCCTGCCGGTCCACGTACGTCATATCCTGTGAGGTGTTCTTGGCGGCCACTTTTCTGACGTCATCCACCCCCTCCCTGTCCACGTACGTCATCATATCCTGTGAGGTGTTCTTGCCAGCCACTTGTCTGACGTCATCCACCTCCTGCCAGTTCACGTACGTCATATCCTGTGAGGTGTTCTTGCCGGCCACTTGTCTGACGTCATCCACCCCCTGCCGGTCCACGTATGTCATATCCAGTGAGGTGTTCCTACCAGCCACTTGTCTGACGTCATCCACCCCTGCCGGTCCACGTACGTCATATTCTGTGAGGTGTTCTTGGCGGCACCTGTTTGACGTCATATCTTTTGACGTAGTTGGTCGCTTGTGTTGGGACGTCATATTATCTGAGAGGCCCGTGGATGAGGTGTATTAAGGAGACAAAATAGACTTCATATCAAATCGAGGTGTTTATTTGAATTCTTTTTCTTAGATGACTTGGCTTCGGCCATTCCAGTCACAGTCATTAAATTCGTGATTCAAAGCAACCATCAAAATTTGGTTGCTACATTTACTGTAAGTAACTGTGGGACTAGGAGTGAGCGATTTAAATTTTCAATTGAATGTTTTACTGTTGATTAAATATTCGATTGAAAATTTAAATCGCCCACTCATTGTGCCACAGTTGCACCTTTTTAGACGCGGCGACTTTGTGCATAGACAGGTGCATACGTCCTCGTAGGATTTAGTCATTGTATTTTGTTCTGTAAAAACATTCTTTCTGGACTAAAAGCCGCGCTACAGAAAATCTCAAGTGCTTAAGGGGCTCTTAGCCCACTCTCCCATACCGACATTGATATTCTAGGTACGTTCACAATTTCTTGGATGTCATCTCTTCCACGTGTTCTTATCCCCCTCAGTGATGAGGTTTTCTATTCCACCTTTGTTCTTTGGTGTTTGTCATGTAAGCTCTCTAGTTGATTAAAACCCTTTATTCAGAGGTATCGATATTCCTTATTAGTTCCACTACACAAGGATTTTTCGCTCCTAACGCATTCGAGTCACGTGGTAACCGTGAAACGACACGAGTATGGAACGAGTGAACAATTCGTGCCGACGTCACGTAATAATTAGTTGGTTGACGTTAAGCGACTTTTTGTTTAGTCAAACCGACGGCGGGTGATTATGACGGTACTTACCTACTTAACTACCGCCTCATGATGTACTGGAGGGTTTTTCATAATGGAAACGATAGTTTGACTCCAGTTAGAACCACGTAGGACCTAGTCAATTCAAGTTCAACTTTCGATGTAAATGAATCGATGATTTTTGAAACAACACATAGGAGGTACGCCATTTACCAAATTTTACAGGAGAGCAAAAAAAAAAAACTATTTTATGTCTGTTGTTCTAAACGTTTTGGAAGTTATTAATTTTTACATGGACTTAGTAATAAGCATAAAAATAGACTCACTCGTTTGCGGAATTTTTTAAAATATGTTTTGAATTTTTTAAATTCAGTAGCATTACTTGAGTTACTGAAATGAAGAAATAGAAACGTTTCACCGTTAAGGACAACTTTATTGGATAAAACTGTCAATATAAATGTTCTCGCAGAGTAAAGAAACAGTATAGTACACCATTAGATCATCACCTGTAATGGTTGACAAAAAAATTATGAAATTTCGTAGTGCAAAACTTTTTTAAATGCATGGAGCTTTGACACTCCTTTTTTGGGAATGAAAACATTTTTAAAACAGGCATGGGAGAAGTCGGGCTAACTCGCTCATTGCATCTGACATTCAAAAATCCTCATCTACATCCTGGTCACACGTTAGCCACTGCAGAATATCTTCCCAGTATGGGTTATACTCGAAACCAGGGACATATTAAATATTTCTTCATTTCTAGCATTTCCATCTTCTTCAACTTTCCCTCCATGGTAGGGTGGGGCGGAAGGAAAAACGTGAGGAGTGTCTTTCAGTATATTCCTCTGAATGTTAGTCCGAATGTTTGACATAAGAGGCCATTGATAAATTCAATGACTTTCACAATTATTTGGCAAATTTGATTTTTTTCTGTGTCGTTTCTTCAGGAAATTTCTCATTTGAGAGGGTTAAAACAACCAATATCCAGCACAGAGATATTATAATATAATAATAATATTATATAATAATTATAATAATATCCAAAGAACGATGATATTATAATATAATGATATAATATCGGATTAGTTGATATATGATATTATATGATATTATCATATATCAACTAATCCGATATTATATCATTTTTTCTGGGTGGATTCCAAAGGTTCGTTATCGAAATAGACCCAAACTCGACTCAATTGACAGTAGAAACATGTTTCTATCTAAAACTTGAATTCGTTCAGAAACATAATAAGAAATATCCAATATTCCCTGACGGTGGAGAAAACAAGAAAATTAAAAAAACCACAAATCCTAATACAACTTCAAATATTGTCTTACGCAGTTTATATATATATGTACTCTGAATTATGACTTTATATACGATTGAAAGAGATGCAATATTTAGGTAGTTCCTCGCATTATCAACCTCCTTAGGTACTCAATCGCATTACTTTTTCAGCAAGTGATGAGACACGATCTCGTCTAAGGTCCTGATTTACGATGACACCCAAATATCTTTGCAGAGTTGGACCGCAAATCTCAGCAGCTGTGTATTTTCATATTATGTGATTTATCAGGGGGATTTGTTTTTTGGCGTTTTAACTCAATGTGTTTACAGACAACCAGTCATATATAAACTTGATGTAATGCCTAGCAAGTCGTCCCAATCTCAGCTGAACAAAAAATAGCGGTGTCGTCAGCAAAAAGGTACCTAAACTCTCCCCAATTCTCCCCTAAACTCTCCCCAAATATCCCAAATTCTGTTGATGAAAATAAGGAAGAGGAGCGGTCCCTGAGATACGCGCAGTAAAGGCCTGTTTTCCTAGCGACAGGTTTTTTGCGCCGCTGACAACGTGATACGCCAGGCGTATAACGTCGACCACTGGATCTCTTGAATTTTTCCTAGAGAGCGCATCACGTCGGCGCAGAACGTGTTGCGTTGACGCGGTCTGCCCGACTGGTCAAGAATGAGTCTACTGCGTAGTGCGCTGGCGTGATTGATTTGGATTCCAGTGTTTGTGTTGCTCCAATTTCCGATTTCCGAGGTTTTCAAGATGTCCCAAAGCGGTAAAGTGCTCAAATGTTCAGTAAATCGCACATCTAACTTTGACCTACTTTTCAGGAGAGCATTAAAACCAAAATGTTCAACAGTTATAGAGATTTTAATATCTTCCTTTTTCATTTTATCTCGATTTATTCTTTGCTAATATGAGGTTGCATACAGTTGGACAATAAACCTCAGTGGTCAATAAATCTTGTAGATGTGCTATGCTGTTGAAATTTTCCCTCCCACTTGTGCTATGATGTAACTCATCATTCTCTGTTGTGCGATGATGACATATCGCTCTTGGTATATGTGCTATGATGCAGGTACTGAAAATGAACGAAACTTATCCTTTAAAAGGAAAAAGTAAGGTGCATGTAAGGATGATGCATCTTAAGCGACGAAATGTTCAAAATGAAGAAAAACCTTTTTCTGGTCAGTCTAAAGTATCTTTGGAATTTCTCTTCATCGCCAAGAAGATGATTCTTGATTAAACTGCTGAACATTCCTTCATTTCTGCGGTTTGAGAATATATCACTCACACGTTTCCTTACTTTCGCATATTTTGTTAACCCTCTCTCTTCTTCTTCGTCACCATCTATTACTTCTATAATTATAATTAAAGAAGTATCATTATCAATGCAGCAATTACATTTCTCTTTCTCATCGCGTTCTCCATTTCAGCAGTAGGTACCTAAATGTTACCACACACGTGCTACCTTCAACACAATTCAACGCCAACTGAACAGATAATAAAACGGTGCTAGGAAAACACTTTTACGCAGCGCAATATATTTCACGCTCCTGCCGACGTTTTTCAGGCAAATTCGGTTCCTGCTGCGCAAAAAACCTGTCGCTAGGAAAACAGGCCTTAAGGGGCTGTTAGCGCTCAGAAGCCCCGAAATTAGACGTTTTCTTAATCCACTAGGTGAGTAACCGAGTGTGAACCTTTGCGGTTCATCATCACGTTGGTATCATTCGGTAGGTACCTACCTCATCGCTTCAAGATTTTATCTATGCTTTCTTTTTGGGGCTCAGCCCGCCTACCCACCAGATTGTCCTCGACCAGCATTATGTGTCGCATTAAATTGGTGTTTTATTCATCATTTCCATAAATAAATTATGTACCATTACTGAGGTAGTTACTGTCTCCCCACCCTCATACGCAAATTACCACAAGGTCACCTATCCTATCTATATTTTAGCAGATTTCTCTAATTATTTCATATACCTAGTTATGGGACACGCAAGTTCTTTATATAAAGAACACTTATCTAACAGAAGGGTGATCTGTACAAAAGTAAACCTTCAAATTTTGTGGGGGGGGGGTCCTCTCTGCACATTCCAGTGGTTCATTATCCAAGATATTAGTCCCAAATTAAACCATACTTCTTTTCGTCAATAATTTACACTGCTCGATAAAATTATTAATAGTTAATGATAATAATAATAATTGATCTATAATTCAGTGATTTAGACAGAAGGTTGATCTGTACAGAGAAGATGATAAACTGTTGTGTCAAGAATTAGAGGAGTTTTTTTTTTTGTTGGTGGTACGTAATTGTTATGTCTCGTATATAGTATTTGCAAATAGAGTTAATCTTTTTGCAAATCAAATTAATCTTTTGACAAATTTAATTAAACTTTTTACAAATAAATTTAATCTTTTTACAAATAAAGTTAATCTTTTTACAAATAAAGTTAATCTTTTTACAAATAAAGTTAATCTTTTTGCAAATAAAATTAAACATTTTACAAATAAAGTTAAACATTTTACAAATGAATTTAAATCTTCCCACTGCAGTAGGTAAGTTTGATTTTTAACGTTGGACTTCTTCACTACCGCCACTTAAATATTTTCGGATTATACTCTTCCCTGTACTCCATTTTAAACCGGCCTTTTCAGATGCCTCTTTTATTGAAAACCCTTCTTCGTACAAATTTATCATCACCTTCTACTTTTCAAGTGATATAGCATCATACTTGCCTCGGGGTCTTCTAGGTGGGCCGCGTACAACCCGAGGGGGTGCCGAGCTGGAATGTGATTCGACTTGCGAGGAGCTAGATGAACTGGAATCTGAGTCAATTCGCAAAGCGACAGAACGACGATTTCTTACTGAACGCCGTACGATCGATGAACCCGACTCTGACTCACTCATTTTACTTTGTTCAAAATGACAAATCTGATTGTGTAGATTAATCAGGTCACAGAAGTTCTCGTTGGGATAAAAGATCACTGGGAATGATAAGACGCCCATCGAAAAGAGATTCGCCTCCTCCGACCAAGAGTACGAATACCAGACGGAAGACATTCGCGCTACCCATTGAAAAGACACAGTTCACCGAGGAAGTCATCGTGAAACTTGCTGCAGTGGGAAGGTTTAAATTCATTTGTAAAATGTTTAATTTTATTTGCAAAAAGATTAACTTCATTTGCTAAAAGATTAACTTTATTTGTAAAAAGATTAAATTTATTTGTAAAAAGTTTAATTAAATTTGTCAAAAGATTAATTTGATTTGCAAAACGATTAACTCTATTTGCAAATACTATAACTTCCACTAAGTTATGTTCCCAGGAACACTCATGATTCTTTGAGCCGCATTCTTAATTTTTGAAAATGCGTGTTCTGCCGGGTTGAGCATAGGGGAATAAGGCGGCAGAAATGTTATGCTCATTTGGGAAGAATTCATGAAGTCATTAACCTCTCGAGCCTTGTGGATTTTGGCATTATCCATTACTAACACCGTGTTTTCGGCTGACGTCCCCAATCGCTGTTCCACCTCGCGCTACCCATTCAAAAGACACAGTTCACCGAGGAAGTCATCGTAAAACTTGCTGCAGTGGGAAGATTTAAATTAATTTGTAAAATGTTTAATTTTATTTGCAAAAAGATTAACTTCATTTGCTAAAAGATTAACTTTATTTGTAAAAAGATTAACTTTATTTGTAAAAAGATTAACTTTATTTGTAAAAAGATTAAATTTATTTGTAAAAAGTTTAATTAAATTTGTCAAAAGATTAATTTGATTTGCAAAAAGATTAACTCTATTTGCAAATACTATATAACCACTAAACTTAATCGTACATAGAAGAGCTTCATTATTTTCGGTTCTGTCCTAAAATTCCTATGACTAGTAGTAATAATTAATGATACTAATGAACCCGAACAGTTTCCATTAATTTGTTGTTCAATCCATCATTTGCTTGGAAACTAACGTTATTCAACTATCGCCATGAACAACCTCTCGGTTTAGCGATAGGCTCCGGTTAATTTGCCTCGCAACGATCGCTGGTACCTGGGGGCCGATAAAAAGCAACGGTCCGACGAAGATAATGCGAACAAGGACGGGAAGCATACGGGCAGGAAACGAGCAGATCGGAATTTTACGCTGGGTGGTATCTGCTGGTAGTCAAGTCACCCTATGAATCAACGTTGGATTGTTCATATTTACAGTAGCTACGAATTGTAATTGTATGAAATTGTTATAATTTCTTAAATTAGTTGTATGTCTCACAGTACGAATGTTGTTGCTGGTAGTAAGAATTCAATAATCAAATTGGCACACACCCAAATGTTATTTTATTTTTCAATAGATACCTTTCGTACCACCAGCAACAACATTCGTACTGTGAGACATACAACTATTTCAAAAGTCTTTCCATCACTTGAACGTTTCTGCCGTGAATAGGTACATCGAACTGTATACGTCCTTGTTCTGACGCGAGGAAGCTGTACCAACTGTCCACCGACTTGACGGACGTTTTTCCACTCTCGGCCCCACTTTGTTGGGATCCCAAAGTCGGGCGTGCCTCCGGTCCGTTCACCTACTTTTCAATACGAGTTGCTTGTGCCGGGTTCGGGATGGCAAAACAACTTTGGTCCTCAGGTTTCTCCAGTCGAAATGTTGAGCCGTTTTGAATCTGCGAGCGGTTGAAAGTGAATCACGTCCCTGTTAAAAATTCTAGGACTATGTTAGAAACTCTGTACGGACTTTCAAGTTGTCAGAAACACAAACAACGACAAATTGGTTATTTATGGTGACAGCATTTTCGCTCTTTATGTTTCAGTTTTGGACACATTTGGTTTCAGGGTCTGCCGATGTTTTCAAGTACAGAGTACAGGCTACAAGTTTTCCCAATAATGTTCATGGTAATGGTTCAGCTTTTCTGTCAGTCAGTCATTCATCTTCGTAAAATTGAGATTTTTTTTGGGTAGGAAGGTTTTTGGGTAGTTTTAATTTCTCCCTTTTTTGTGTTTTGTGGGGTGCTGAATCCGAAGCTGAGGTTTGCTAACAAAATTTGGTGACGCGAAATAACGTTTTTTGCGTATAACATAAAAACCACAAATAAAGTGTAAAACGCAACCTACACATGTAAAATGCAAGTACATGAAATTTCCTACAAATTTCACTATTAAGATATATCATAAGCCCCTGATGGGTAACATTTGAAAATTAAAAGATTTTTATTATAATAATTTGTATAAGGGGTCCAAGACCCGTTCGAAAGGTCGTTTTTTTGTGGAACGAAGAAACAAACACAGAACCCACTACGATTTTGGGATGTTTGTTGATCTTGATGTTTGTTGATATTTTATGATTTTGGGATGTTTGTTGATCCTAATTTGGTTGGGAGCCCCGGGCTCCTTGTTGTTCCCTGAAACAGGACACAGGACCTCGGATTCTACTCGTACAAGGAAGACAATAAAGCAATAGATGAAGTTCGCAGGGTCGGGGGATTTAGGACTCTACCGGTTATCGTACGGTACAATTTTATTGTACGTGTCACAACTACTCCTAACTAGGGATCATCACGTCACCTCCACGCCAAAAGCGCCAATTTGGTTTTTTGGTAATTTTCGTCTTAGTGCATAATATGCACTATATGCGATATTATCGTCGGCATACAGGAGAAACTCATTAAGTCAATTTTTGGCGAAATTCGGATTAATATGCTACCTACATTAATTCTTCAAGCTCTTTTGAATGGTGTTGTCGGTTTTCGTCTCTGGGTATCCGTTTCCATGGAAAACACGTTATAAGATCATTTTTTGTAGAATTTTTACTAGAGAAAATTGACGAACCACACTTGCTAAGGGCAGATAACTAGCAGACGCCGCCGGTGGTCAATTCACCAAAATTACTGTTGATGAAAGCCCCCAATTTCACTTGAATAGGTACAATGATTCGTCCATTAGTGTCGTCAAACCAAAGACCACATGGAGCAATGATCTCAGACTTGAAACATTATCAGAAACACGCATACGAAATGCCACAACATTTATCACTCATTGCTTGGCGAAACTGCAAAAATTGTACAGGAAATTGGAAATTGTACAATAACGGGTGGTTGATGAACCATGAATGGCCTAATATTCGAGTAACTTGGAATATTACGCAGGCCTCGTGTAGTACTTACCTACATGTATACTGCGCTAAGAAGCTATGTAACTAAGATTATACTCGTAACAACAGTAGATACTACGCTAGCGTGTTCAAGCTTGAAGACCCACCAACAAATTAAAGTAACTAGGTATGTCGATAAAGATCATACAACCGGCTATGTGATAAATACAAA
The DNA here is from genome assembly GCA_963920205.1 of Stenodema calcarata. Taxonomy (NCBI): domain Eukaryota; kingdom Metazoa; phylum Arthropoda; class Insecta; order Hemiptera; family Miridae; genus Stenodema; species Stenodema calcarata. The sequence continues at coordinate 30,784,661 of OY986049.1, read as the reverse complement.
CAACAAAATTATGGCATTTTACTGTAATTTGAAAAATAACTCAATTATTATTAATTGTTAAAATGCGTTATTCCGAGGTATTTCAATGGGAAAACATCTAAAAATGGCAAAGAGAAATAAAAGTCGTGCTATAACAAATTTTTATCCAGCAGATAGGTATTCATTCAGACAAATAGTAATTTTACTACATTTAATACATCTTTGATGATTCAGATATGTCGTGGTATAAATAAAACATCATGAAGGACCACTGGCTCAAATTAGGTTTCTCTAGCTATTTCCGAGCCAAAGCAATCCAACTTCTAAAATCAGAAGAACTTCAAACTCACATTTCTTGAAACTGTGTTTTCTTGAAACTCACATTTCTTGAAACTGTGTTTTCTTGAAACTCACATTTCTTGAAACTGTAGTTAGTTTCTCCTGTATATCGTCGGCTTACAGGAGGCTTACATATATGTAGGCACTTGCATGATGTGCCCTACTCTGTAATACCCAAAGCAGGGAGGTACCCAAAAGTGCACTAAAATGAAAATGACCAAAAGGGCATATTGGCGCTTTTGGCGTCGTGGTAACGATATAGCGAGGAGGATTGATGAGTGGGTATTTTTATTTTTTGACGCCTCAACCTCAAATTTGGACATTTCAAGCGCGCCAGAATTTGTCATTTGATGCCATGAAGTTCTTCATTATTTTCGCTCACCTATCGGTTAAAACCGCCGTGTCTGGATAGTAGGACGTGGAGCGGGGTCACCGCTCGCTATCTCCAATATCAAAGATTTCAGGGCCAAGGCCTTTCTGGGTCTCCCCGACTTTCTCATCCTCTGAACTCCTGGAACCGTCCGGCCCTTGAGCTTTTCGACGGACCGGTGGCCTGTTCTTTCAACTCCAGCGGTCTTCTTCAAGATGCCAATACGATCTTATGATGCCAATACCAGAGCTGGACGACTGGTAGTTCTACGTACCGTACCGAAACTACTAGGTACTATTGCAGTTGAGTGCTTACTTTGCCACAACTACTCCTTGTATACTGATGTTGATGAAAAACACAACTACCGTAAATTTACTGATTTCTCAGACTCCACTATTAGCGAATTTTCGGAGAGAAGGAAGCAATTGAAGGGTACAGGGGAAGAAGGGTATAATTCCACTGTCGATTTCGACGTTTCAATGCCGTCTAGAGGCTTTCTGGAGTAGTTTCACGTGGTAGGTCGGTACTGGTGAAAAACGATTTCATTCCATGATGGTTTGGAATAGGTAGTTGATAATTTTTTTTTTCATACCTTGGCAACGTATCATGAGATGGTTAAGTTAGTTTGTGCTCTCCTGAACATTTTCCAATTTTGGGATCGTACCCTTCTTCCCCTGTACCCTTCAATTGTTCTCGGTCCAAAATTTTAAAAACTAGAATTTCCGATAAAATTGTATACCAAAATTGGTTTCAGACTATCTTTAATTCACTGCCAAAAGACCCCAAAAATCATATCACCTACACAAAATCTGAATTTTGGCCCAATCTTGGCGACCGGAAAAATCGGTTGAGAGGTCAAATTTACATTAAATTTTACGTAGAATCCAAATCTTAAATAAAAAGAGGAAACGAAGTTGGTGTGTATTGGGCGTTTGGGGTGTTTGAAAAAATTGAAAATAGCGTAGCTGAATGCAGGATAAAAAATAGGAAGCACGGGGTTTTCAGTTTTTTCAAAATCCCTCACAATAAAGAATTAAAAGTCATATCCACTAGAATTCATATCCAATTCAAAACCACCCTGTATGTTTCCTTGGACGAGTCCAATGGTTCATTATTGAAGACCGCGACTTGGACGGTCCCAACAACACCCTAGTACTGTAGTATTGTAACAATCCGAGATATGTGCAGTACAATGATTTCCCGCTAATATCATTCAGGTATGGCAGACTTGTGAATCACGAGAGGTGGGGGATCCTTTCATTTTTGACTCGAGAGCTTTCATACTGTACTGATTTGGATGAAATTCGTATGGTGATTTGGTGTTAGTATACCTGTGGACCGGTGTGCAACTTTCAAAATCATCAAGTTAGCACAGTTCTCTCATTGAGATAATGTGATCATAGAGAATCAGGTGAAGCCAAAAAGTTGATTACGATGAATGTCTAACTAGCCCAGTCAAATGGTGGTTTTTACGTAACAAAATTGAGGTAGTAGGTTTTATAACTGTTTTTTTTATGTTTTTTGGGTTGCTGAATCCGAATTTCAAGTTTGCTGCCTCCTAGCTGGTCGGCGTCAGGTCGAAAAACGCCAAAAACCTCGAAATTTCGGACGTTGTCTCGGTTTTTCGCTTATATCTTGGAAACGAAGGATCTTACGTAAATAGTCACAGTACTCAAAGTTGAAGAGCATAAAATTCTGCGTCGAATGATATACCTAAGTTCCCATTTTGACCAATTTATAAGGCCGCAATCGACGATCAAAAAAAGCCAATTTTTTCCAACTTTAGTGAAAACTGCAATGGCATGACTTTTAGACGTCTGTGATTCGTGAATACTCATTCTATGAATACGCATTCCGGCTTGGAACGGAAAAATGATTTTAGTTTGCCTTTTGCCCCCAACTTGATTTCTCGTTGTCTGGTGTTACTGATATTAGTTTTAGCGCGGAGTAAATATTGTGCATTATTTATTTATTTGTGCCCGCGCATAATGTCTCGCCGCGAGTGTGTTCTGTGTTGTGATTTGTTAGAAGATGGGACAGAAACATGTGTCGTAAAAGAGAAAGGGCTGCAGTCTTTCATAGAAGCCAGCAAAAAGAGGAAAGATGGTAACGTTGTAATTTTTAAGAGGAGCACTGAAATTGAATCTATTGCTGCGTATTTAAACAGAGCTGCAGAAAATGTTCCCAAACCTACTACCTTAATTTGATACGAAAACGTCACTTCTGAACACCATTTGACTGGGCTAAACCGACTCGACATGATTGTGATACCGCTACATTTCATTGTCTGCAAACCGGCCCGGATTGGACGGCATTATGTGTTTATTTTAGGGAGGCCTGGAGGTATAGAGAATTTCTGACATCACAATTCAACTATAACTCTTAAGCAGATCCTTCTTGTTATTTGCACTCCTTAGTGTGGTGTTCATTGATTCAAACTAATTGAGCCTAATTGATTTAAATCCTTGGTTCCCCCGCATATCAAGGTTCTATTTCTATATTTATATTTCTAGTCAAAATTATGTGCTTATTTGTATTTACATCATCATTTATTTTGTAGTTCTTCATTTCTTACATCTTGTACCCCTTCTACTATTGATAGTTTGTTTATTGATCTCCTTATCAGTACTGTGTGACAGAACTCCCGCTGATGGTCTTGTAGACCAAAGCGTTTCATGTTAATTTATTACTGAACTTATCATGTCAATAAACATGTTTTTCATTCATTCATTCATTGTCTGCAAACATTGCAATACATGTTTCCCATTGTTCAAACAGGTCGTGTGCCATGTAAGGCACCGAATGTTTTTATTTTACTTCACCAGGCGTGACTATGCGGACGAATCTTGTCCAATCTCCGGAAAAACGGAGTTTGACGTAAATCCATCTCACGAGAGACTGTGCACGCTCGAATGCAACGGCTAATCATCGTGACGGTGAAGGAGATGGGATTCCTCAGAGCCGGTGACATGTTTTCCGATCCGGCGGCAATGAGTTGATGGGGGGTTACGGGTTTTCGAGAGGAGCGAAGGCTTTGAAGAGAAGACAATGAAAAGGTGGTCCTGTCCTCACTTGACTTCACCCGGCGAGCGACTGGCAAGACGGCGTCACAGTCCAGTGAACGCTCTAGAGCAGGTTAAGAGAGAAAATTGAGGGAGGAATCATCAAACGGAAGTGGTTGGAAAAAGGAACAGGAACGTAGAAAAGAACCGTCGGCAAAGGCCCTGTCAGCGGTTTCCGCTGTTGTAGACCAACCACGCCGTTTTGGGCGGTTGGCACACAACTGAGGATTTAAATCACGTTGAAGTACAATAGGACGTCCTCTTAGAAGCTCTCTCTAGATTAGGATTGCTCTGCTGTAAAAAGTTGGGATTAAAAAGTTGCTATCCGCCTCGTTTGTTCGTATTCGGAAACGTTACTATAATAAAAGTATCTATTGTTTTTTGGGCCCATAACCTGATAAATAAAAAGGGTTTGGGGCAGAAAACAATACTTTTATTATAGTAACGTTTCCGAATAAGAACAAACGAGGCGGATAGCAACATGTGACATGACAAGAATGAGGTCATGGAAAACAACATAGAGGACACACACACCCACAGTGGTGCCAATCCTGATATCTCCGTAGGATATCTATTTTTATCAATTTGAATAAAAAAATAAGGGAGACCTATTTAGATCCGGGGTTTTGAGGTGTGGTGGGACTCAGGAGCTGTAAGTAGAGGTACCTAGAGTATCTTGTAATTAATCCATGATTAATCCTTTTAATTATTCCGTGACTTATGTACCAAAAACCCCGATTGAACTACATGAACAATCATTTTGTGAAGTGAGTATATCTAACTACTAGCTATTAATAATGAGTACCTTCCTAAAAAATTATCTTCGTGTATTCATTAAACCTTTTGGTGGATAGTCTAGACCAAGTTTGGGGACAAAACTTTCACTAGTGTTATGGCTAAGGCAATAAACCAAAAGCGATAAGTTATCGCTTTTGGTTTACTACCTTCACACGGTGAGCTTGAAGACGATTCAAGTTTGTCAAAAATAACATCCAAAAAGTGGTTTAAAGTGGTTCAGAGAATGTAATCCCGTTGGAATTAAAATCGAACTCTTCCCGGCAAAAACAATAATCTGTTACAAGTATGAACGAGTAAATCCGCTCGTAGATGCAAAAAATCTACATTACATGCCGCTAACTGCATATTTTCTGTCTCAATAAGAGTTTTCAGGATATAATTTTTACAGTTTTTATGGTTTCTTAAAGGTTTAAAGAAAAAACCATGTTTTTCTCTCTTTTTAACTCAAATTCCTCCACTTTACTCCATTAAATTTTAACATTGACCACATTTTCGGAATTCGAGTTACCTAAACGTTTTATAAGATTAGTACCATCTAACGCAGGAATGCCATGAAGCTCCAATGCGCAGAATCGCCACTCACAATGCTGGGCATTACAACAATCGAGCAAATGAAGGCTTCATCCAACCTCTCAATCCTAGGCTGCAACGACCTCGCCATATTTTGGACATAATTGAAATGTGAAGTGTTGATTTAAAAGGTAGTTTTTCTGTTTGACCAAATTGTTATTTAAGTACTTTTTCCATGCCTAAAAGTACGTGTATTTATAAATCCAGCGTGAACTCTTTGTCAATGAGGTAGGTATATTGAATTAAATTAAATTTAGAAATTTTCTAAATGGTCTCAATAACATACAAAAAAACCAAAAACCATCTAACGACATAACAGCAGCTCAAACATAGGCGAATATGAAAAAATGCATAACAAATCCTGGAAACTGACAGATCTCATGAAAACTTCTTCATTCAATAAGCTTTTCAACGGTATCGTCAACATTGAGATTATCTTGTCCCTTCGATCAAAACTTGATGTGAAACAAATCCCGTCATGCAGCATGGCTATAAGAGCGAATTTTCGTAGAAATAACTGGTTTTATGTAAAATTTCTCCCTTTTACTGGTTTTATTTTATGTCTCCTTTTTCCCCGAGGAACACCTCAGCTTATAGATTTTTCAATACTGAACATGATGGTGAAGTCTGAATTGCGATATTCAGATTAGAACAGTGGGACCGTGATAAACATCTCAAGTAACAACCAAGTTTCATCTTCAAAGTGCTCCAGTTTGAGAACTGAATAAGACATCACAATTATCACTTAACATGACGTGTCACTTGTCAGAGTGTTTCTGGAATTTATGCGTACTTTTTTCCCACCTAAAGCCTTTGAACTACGAATTTAGCCTTTGAACTACGAACTTAGCCTTTTATTGTCAAGACAGATTTTTTTGTGCAAATTTGAACTTTTTATCTCAATTCTTTCTACATATTATTTTTGGTGTCTTTTGGCAGTGAATTCAGAATGGTCTTGAACGGATTTTGGTATAACATTTTTTCGAAAATTTGAGTTTTAAACATTTTGGACCGAGAACCATAGCTTCCTTTTCTTCAAAAATTCGCTAAAATGGTTTGAATGCAAAAAACTCTGCAAATTCTTGACACAACGGTTTATTATCTTCCTTGTGCAGATCACCCTTCTGTCTATACCAGACTCTATTGCAAATCGGCACCATACCATATTCTCACCGTACTCATACCATACCATACGAATTTCTTTCCTATCATACCATACTGTATTATACCAAATCATACATACAATAATATACCATACCATACTCATACCATGTCATACAAACCGAGTGAATATTGAAATGTCATCCATTTCTGACCTATATTTAAAATTTCAAGTATCTAGCTCATCATCAAAATTTAATTTGTTTAAACAAATAGGTATTATTTAAACAATTTTACAGACAAGAAACCGAGTGAATATTGCATTGTGATCCAGTTCTGACCTATTTTTTAAAATTTCAAGTCAATAGCTCATCATCAAAATTTAATTTGTATTATTACAAAAAGGTATTATTTAAACAATTTTACAGATGAGAAACCGAGTGAATATTGCAATGTAATAAACCAAAATTGTGACAACCACATGTTTTCTATCAAATGCTCTCCACAACGCAGCAGAAGAGTTTGGGATTGGCTAACCCAAAATTGTATTTATTTTTGGTTCCTAATCCAAAAACACCAACCCAACGCAACTGGGGAGGTTCGGGACATTGAAAATTGTATTGTGGTACTGTCCCATTTCTCCCCCTCGTGGTATCTCAAGGCCCCCGAAATGATTAAGTTCAGACTTGTAAGGAACCTGTAAGAAAAATTGGAGCAACGCACTGATTAGAGTAAAAACTTGTATCACTGAGATCGTAATTATTTGATGTATCGTGTCTCCGAGCTCCCAACTTTCACCCATTTAGCAATCATTAATGATTGCGTATTGAAATTGTCAATATTCCTTTCCATCTTGTAGGTCTCTCGATCAAATTACACGTAGTTTGAAACAGAGTCTCCGTAATGTTAGGAGCGTTTTGTTCGCATGGCAGGTGAATAAACCAAAATGGGCGCAGTTAAGATTAGGTATCCATTTACATTGTGGTTGGAAAAAAACGAATGCTATTCCGAGAAAGTGGCACACTCCGACTGTTCAACTGTGAACGCAACTATGAATATTTATCAAGACGTCATTCTCTCTTAGGTACGAGTATAATGACAATGGTCAGCTCTGTACCAACTACGACTTCTCTGCGAAACAAGGAGTTTCCCACAATTTTTTAGAAAGCCCGTCTACAGATAGTAAGTTGGCAATCGCCCCTGGGAACTTCACTTGCAGATTCGAGGTATAACGAATACAAAACAACGCCGAAAATTAGTAACGGAAAGCATTACCACAAAGGAAGTGCCGAGGTGTAAGAAAGTTAATATTTTTGGCTACCAGCATCATTGAAGCCCAATTTACGCGGCGAAAAAAATCAATCCTTCCGCTCGAAAGTATTACAAGAAATTACTCGTAATAATTGAATCACTTGTGCAACAATCCTGACCACCTGAAAACCACTGCATATCACCCTGATGCAAATGGAGCAATTGAACGCTGGCACCGTTGTCTAAAGTCTGCACTTAACGCTCAGTTGACTGAGGACTGGATTTCCAAACTACCAAAGGTATAAATACCTTACCATGGGACTGTTTCTCAGTTGTTAAGGTCTCAAGTTGGGTTCAATAATTTCCGCGCTGTGCTTTGTGTTGTTCATAAACAAATTACCTGCTGTCTTGGAGAAGTGTAAGCATACCTATGTTTTATGCTGATGATTTACAGTTGTAGTAGTAAATCAGAGAGTTAAGTAAGATTTGTGAATGGTGTGGCTAGCAATACCAGAAAATTTACAGCAATGATAATTGCATACCCTCGCCTTATGAAAAGTGTCTGTTTTGATAGTATTTCAAGAGTAGTTGTGGACGGTCAGATGCTAGATTATGTAAAACACTTAAAGAATTTAGGAGTCTGGTTCACATCTACGCTGTCATGATCAGTGCATGTGACTAACACCTGAAATAATGTGTTTAGCGTTCTGTACCAACTTAGAAGAATGGCCAATGGTACCGTTCTGTACCAACTTAGAAGAATGGACAGTGTCTATGTCCACACTAGGTCTATGTGCATCACACGTCTTCCTGCGACACTGCGTCTTGAGGAGACTGCTACAGCCAACCTATGACTGACCCTACCTGGTTTTAAGTTGGACAGACCAAATCTACCAGCTTCAAATGCCTCTGGGCGAGCAGAACGTTACGATTGTCCCTAAATTTCCATAAATGGCTGCTTGTCTCGTTGGATTTGTCCTTCGTCAGAGGTACCGCAGGGATCTCATTTGGGACCCTTGCTATTTTTGTTATTTGTAAATGATATTGGTGACATTTTCCAAATATGTAAACTTATTGTTCGCTGACGATTTAAAGATTCGTAGAACTGTATAAACGGAATCGGGTGTAAATGTTTTGCAGAAAAATCTTGACTCCCTTCAGCGCTATTGTAACCAAAATGGGTTATCATTAAATGTTTCTAAGTGATGCACCATTTCTTTTACAAGGGCTCGAGCTTTGATTCAGGCGGACTATGTTGTCGATGGACAGTCCCTTGCTCGGATGTCTGCTGTGAGGGATTTGGGAGTGGTATTTGGTAGTGGGCTGGGGATAACAGAACAATATAGAATAATGGTATCGGGTGCTCTTAGGCAGCTTGGGTTTCTTATTCGCACAACTAGAAAATTTCGGAATCCTAATACCATGAAGCAACTATACATAGGTATCATTGGTTAGGAGCCGCCTTGAGTTCGCATCAGTGGTCTGGAATCCCTATTATAAAGCGCACTCCTATGCTATTGAAAAAGTACAACACAAAGTGCTTAAACTTATTTATTTTAAAGACGTTAATAGATTTGGCGATTTTGGTGATTCATCAATGAGGGATGCTCTAAATTTAGATTCACTAGCCGATCATCGGAAAGTATTCTATGTGGTTTTCGTTTGTAAACTGATGAATGGTTTGTACGATGGTCCAAGCCTCCTCGAAATTTTGAATTTCAAGTAACACACTAGGAATAAAGACATATTTGTGCCTGACTATAAGCGCAAAAATTATTCTTTTAACAGCCCGCTTACCAGAATTCAGCGGCTGGTAAATGATGTTAGTGATTTGGACTTTAACTTTTGATTCAGAGAGGACAATAAAAACGAAATAACTTATATGAATATTTTTCCATTGATGATAGCAATAACTAAGAAATGGATAATTGTTAAATTTTCTGTAGAAGTGCACAAGATATATTTTTTGATTATTCTTAGGATTTGTCTTTCTGTGCGGTCCGGAACATAGGTATGTAGTTTGGTAGGTATTCTTATATAATTGGGATTTTATTTCTAAAATAAATAAATAAACCGTTCGTTATAGTCGATCTACCAGTTGTTATGAACACTGGCTATAGCGAACAAAAACGTCGGTTCTTGAAGTTCTGTATTGGCGATTTTTACTGTATTTAAGTTCTGACCTATGTACCCAATAATGCAATGAAAAAATGTTGAAAAAAAAAAAATTAAAAGAGAAGTTCTAGTATATTCTACGTTAATTTAGACCGTTTTGTTGTACAATCGTTGTTCTACTTCCAGTTGCGCCCTTCTTATTTTTTCGTATTGATTTACTTTCATTCAGTAATCTGATCAAAAGTTCGAGGTACGTACCACCTACATTTCCAGTGTTGAACCAAAAGTTCTGCATTGTGCTGGAAATGATTTGCCAACTCTACAGCTACTACACCTTTAATTTGGATTCAACATCTTTGGATGATATTTTGGTCTCTCAATTTTATTTTGAGATAGAACATTGAATCATAGAATTGGGTAGAATTGAATCAATCGTAAATGTAGAATTTGATCAGATGCGATATGGAATCTAGAATTAAACGTGCAGCGTTGACGAGAAGAAACCCTGTTTCCTTATCCTTTACTTTTAGAAATTAGAAGGGCGAGTAGGTAAAGAATGGTGAGGGCTAAATGTGTACTGGATGTACTGGTTGGTTTACCTTCATGATTCGTGTGGAAATTGTACGAAGACTGTCCAGAACGCAAAGGTGCTTGAACTCATCGCGCTGCGGATTCACGGTCTCTACTGACTGACTCTCTGACTGAACTCGGTTGAACTGGAAGTAAATGTGGGAGAGAACCGTGTCCCTTTTGCCGCCTACCCCCACTCACCAGCCAGCCTTTGCTACTAGCAACCTGTAGTAGTAGGTACAGCTTCAATGTTTTCATAGCGTACTGACTGATTGTGTACCACCATAAAATATACACAAATTAGTGAAAGAAGTTTCAAGACATTACAACATTCAAGGGTCAGAATGTTGTAATGTGATTCAGTTTTATAATTTGGTTTTATAATTCAGATTATAATTTGTATGTGATTCAGTTTTATAATTTGGACTATTTCATTATTTTTCAAGTGCATTAAATAAATTTTATTTTAACTTATAAATAAATTTGTTTAATTATTTATTTATAAGTTAAAATAAAATTTATTTAATGCACTTGAAAAATAATGAAATAGTCCAAATTATAAAACTGAATCACATACTTGTAAAACTTTTATGAGTTTATTATATCCCACATGGGCTAACTCACTTTTCCCAACTTTACAGGAGAGACAAAAAACGTGTGCCCAGTCTTGCTATTGACTTTTCAACAATAACTACATTTATATTATTCTATTTTATTCAAGTTTTTTAATGGACGAGGTGTGCTGTTAGCTCTCTCCCTTCCACGTACTTTCTGCAGAGTACCCACTTCACATTCGGAGCAGAGCTGCCTGTTTGATCATTTGTAGGGGTACGCGGTCATTAAATCACCGCGTAGTACAAATTTAGTACTACGCGGTGATTCCCATGGTTTGTGCGGATCCTCGTTAGTTGGATGTAGGTATGTACTGGGGTCGGGTCAACTCCCAATTTCTCGGGATCAATGGTTAGAAGGGTACTTCCTGCTGCACCTGATGGTGGTATTGCCCTTTGGCAATGGTTTAGGTGAGTTGAGCACCCCGGGACTTGAAATATTGTTCGTGGATGATACAGTTCTTTATTTAAGTGGGAACACGTGGGCAGTGGCGGATCCAGCTTTAGAGTGAGGGGGAGGGGGGGGGGAATAACCCCCCCCCCCCCCCCCCCCGAAAAACGTGGGAATGTTTGAAGCAAAATGGGTAGTTTTAGGCAGTTTTAGCAGTTAAAATGTGAATTCAAAGAGACATTGATTGTTATATTTTGGAAATTAAAGGTGAAGCACCCCCAACCCCAACTTTCATGAACTGTAATAAGACAACCTTTTTCCTGAGGATTGTGCCAAAGTGGTGACTAATATAAATTTTAGTGGACACAGTGATTGCGCGTCGGAACTACCACCAACGAGGCTAGGCCACTCTGCCTAGGCCACTCAAGCTACTTCTTATATGATATTTTTACTTGGACTTCCTCAATTACTTCAGGACATATACTGTATCAATCGGTGTACCTACTGTATTTTTATCATCACAGCTAGATAACAAAGAGTAAAACACAGTTTGTGACAGTGTGACACAAATGATTGGATGTAATGTGTATTTACTCTTACATTCAGTACCACATTTTAAAAGCCCGAGGGGGGGGGGGGGGGTCGCCCCCTTCGCCCCCCCCCCCCTATGGATCCACCACTGCACGTGGGATGCAATGTGGAGCAGATAAAAACTTGTCAACACGAGGGGAATCAAACGGTGGAACTGCAAAATTTCGAAATTTGTTGTTAGATACTTATTATTGCTGCTGTAGTAGGCTAAAACCCCAGTACTACATAAATACTAAGTATGATTAATCATCACTGAGCTAGTTCCCTCCCCCCCATCAATCGGAGATGACCGTCTGGTCACCTATTTTCAACAATATTTTTCCTAGCTCCAGTTTCGAATAGGTATGTGTGGAGATTAACCGGACTCCAACCACCTCAATCAGACGGAGAGAAGTTGGGAGGAACGGTCTTGGAGAGGAGTTTCTATTGGGTCCATGGCATCTACAGGTATCCCACTGAGGTGATCCTAACAGTTCATCGATAACCCTGGGTCGATAAAAGGGTGGCATATAGAGGTTGACAATTTCAAAACGCTCGAAAACTCTAAATAGAATGGTTTAAATCAATAATTTGCTTTAGAATATTTTAAGACCATCCGGTGCGTTGTGCGACCAGCCGTTCGTTTACAATGAGAAGGTGGAACTAAGAAGAAACTGGCAATATGAGCGTGAATAGGAACGACTCACATAATATGTGACATATTATGTTGTTTCATGAATCTAGCTGGACAAAATGATTTTTCGTCCATTTTACATCTGTATCGAACAATTACGACATGTAATTATAGAATAAAACAATTTTATTAATTAAAAATTTTTGAAAACAAAGGCCTACAGGGTAGGTCTATTCTTCTGAATAAAATTTATTCATTCATATAGATTTTATTCAGACAATCTCGTATATTCTCTATCGTGTTACACATTTTGAATGTTGGATTAATTTGCAACACGATAGTGAATTTACAGGATTTTCTGAATAAAATTTATATGAATGAATAAATTTTATACAAAAAAGTCCCTACTCGAAAAAAAAAAAAAATGTACGCGACCGTGCTGGCTATAACACGTCTTATTATCAATGGAAAAGGAGCAGCTATTATGTATAGAAACATTAGCTCGGTTATAAAAGGGCACAAGTCATTACTGTCCCTTTAAAGTTATAAAACAAGGAAAAAATCATCCGTTCATCTTGAAAACATTTTTTTAAATATTGTTAGATTATCAGTCAGAATGATTGATTGGCAAAAATTATGTGTTAACACCATTAATCATATTCATCTTCAATGATTAATTCATATAAAATTAGGAACACTTCGATTTGTAGTAGCAAAACAATACTGACGATGGTTTAACCGCCGTTTTCTGACTCCTAATATTTGATATTGGGATATCTCCTACCCAGGGTTTTTGTTGGTTGAGAGTGAAGTTAAACTAATTTATATTCCTTCAATTTGATAGAAACAGACACGAGACGTCTCCTTTCTAGTTTGAAGGAAGTTCTTGTTATAAACTGATAGGGACAGCCGAGGCGTCTCCAGTTCATTTTATAATAGAATCGAATTTCGCAATTTGTTTGATCGACGGACACAGACGTGGAAATAGACGATTTTTTTCACATACTTTGTTTTTCTTAACATGGGTTTCCACGATTTCGTCGCGAGTGATTTAGTTCGTACTAATACTGTCCGTTATGACGAGTCTACAGCCTGGGTAACAGGACCGATCGAATTGAAATTTTGCACAGACCTTCTTTATAACACGAACCAGTGAGTGCCATTTGAAAGATTTAACCCAAGAAAAATTTAGGAACAAAAAAACTGAAATTTAGCCTAATTTTGGCCACTTTGACGGGTCCACAGCAGATCAACTTGAAATTTGGTGTGAATCTTCTAGTTGTGGGTAATAGAAAAAAAAGCCCTGAAAGTTTCAAGTCAGGTAAGTCTTAAAGGAGCCCAGTTTGGAACATTACTTCAAAAACCCAGTTCTTCACCTTTACAATAATCCTTCTTATTCAGATAGGTAAGGCCTCTCCATTATTCATTTTATTAATTTACGACTTAATTAATGAACAAATGAATAATTTATAAATTTATTAATAATAATTTATTATAATTTTATTGATTTGCTTAATTTATTCTTGCATATTGCCTCAACAGGTCTTTTCAACTTCAACTTCTCCCCACAAAACACTCCGCCTCGCAAATATTCATTTAAGTAGCAGCCCGAAAAAGTTATATCCTTTTGCCCCCCCCCCCCCCGCAATTGAAATTGCATACTGTAGGGCAGAGGTATATCAGCCTCAAACGCTCCCTAGAGACTGATACTTCTGAAAATTTGAATAAATTTTCGGAGTTTGCTATAGAAATAATCAATGTGCTTGGTTCAACTGAATGATGTATCACCCATTAGGGCCGGTTTCACCAACGTAAACGAAGGAGTTTATTTACACGATGAGACGCTTTCTAAATACGGACTTGTGTTGAGACATGCAGAATGAAGTGCTTACGCTCGTGGCGGTATCATCAGCAAAGAGACAATTTGTTTCCTAATTGGGTACAGTAGAGTTTATATAAATCAGGAACAGAGATGGCCCAAACGTGCTGCCCTGGATGACCTCGTCTACGTCTTTTGAATCTCCTGAGCAGTTTCCAATAGAAACGACCTGCCTACTCCAATTTCCAATACAAACTCTGCCCCTTAATTTTGAAAGACGAGTATCTACTCAAGAACTTGTCTCTAAACAGTATGGGGAATACCCGTTTCAAAAAACGACTACGTTGTATTAGCGAAGTTATCTCGATTTTGGAATTGTGGGCAGTAGGTGCAACACAACACCCCGCTGAATTCGTGTTCGAGAATGTCAAAAATCAGTGTAGGTATACATGTATTGTTTAGGCGCCGTGTTGGGGCTAAATCGAGTTTCTCGTCGGCATCTTCATGAGGCCGAGTCAAATAACTCATCTACTTTTTCGACAACAATGGAGGAACACTGTTGGATGTGACGGGCTGCTCCTTCGCCTTCCACCGGACGAAAGGCGATGGTGAACGGAGAGGTCTCGAAACAAGAGAAAAAATTGGATAGAACTGGGGCTCACGACCAGACCCTGAAAAACTTCACGTGGCTCCCCTTGTTCACCCTCCCACACGAAAAGAACGCACCGTTATTCCCCTCCGTACTCACTGTTGGTTGTTACCCGTCTTTCTCTCTATTACTACTCCGCCTCATTGTTTGAAGTTCTGAGGCGGAACTGGGTTTGGCCAAAGGTCAACTCTCATACCAAATAAATATAGGTAGCTGTACAGTAAAGTCTTGATAATTGAGCAGCTCGTTAGTTCGGAACGTTTGGTAATCCGGCGCCACCTGGTAACGCCGACATCAAAGTCAACCGTGACAAAATCCTGGAATACGTCAAGACTGCTGAGGGTGACTTTAAGGGAAGAGAGAGACCGTGAGCGTCCGGAAGTGGTTTATGCAAGAGCGTGCCTGACACCACCACAAGACCGCTATCGGTTACATCTGACATTCTCCGTGAAAAAGTAAAATTTTCCCAAAAAGAACAACGATTTTTGGGCTAGCGATGGCCTAATCGTTTTAGAAGAAATATCCCGTTTTGGTATCAGTTTTTAACTTTAACAGAAGAAAAGTCATCTAATGGTGCGCCAGCTGTGGACTCTTTTCTGGATGTTGGAAATTCAGACTTGTGCCCTATACAATTTTTTCATATGAACATTGTGCACCATTAATATTATGTAGGTACTTCTTCTGCATTCTATAATTGGTTAGCATTTTCAGATTATAAACATAATATTTACAGGGTTTAATTATTTGGCTTTGCCACCACAGTTTGTGACATGCTACATGATATTATCATGTCATCCAAATTGTCCACTCCAACTGTCCCTCCATACAGCACAACCAGGAACCTCTTTCCGGCTTTCGAAATGTGATTTGAGGGAGGTGAGGAGGTATGCATAATATGTATGTGTACTCATGTACCTATGCGTGGATATGTGTGTAAATATGATGTTACACACAAAACCAAATGTTGACAAAACCTGAATTCACATTTTGAGAAATTTCAGCTGTTTTATTATTGAACCAAAAATACTTTTGACAATTGCATTTTAAAAGAAATTTAATTTTAATTCACGGGTGTTTTCCGGATTTTAATGAAATTTAGAAGACAAAAAGGCCTTGCGGAGCCTTCTACGACCAGCCGTTCGTTCAAAATGAGGTTTCAAAGAGTGGAGCAGATCAAGTCGTCAGGAATGCAAAAAAAAAAAAAAAAAAATCGTCCCTTAAGATCCCACAAGGTTTAATTTAGTTTTTTGGCAAAATGAGTTAGGAACGGATACTTATGCGAAATCTCACTGTCCGTCTTTCTACTTCATTGGGTAGGCCTTCACTGCAATGCAGGAAAGGCTTCTTGAACGTAGAAAAGCCGCGATAACCATAGCGTGTAGCTGAGAGCAAAGGCTGGATCAGGCTGTAGTGTCAGGAAGCAGTGGTTTGATTCACTGTTCACTGCAACTATGCCACGCTTTATCTGGGAATCAAGAAACAGACTTTGGCTTACCATGTGACTCAACTTTCTACCAAAACGGCATATCGTCCCTAAAGATCCCACGAGGTCTAACTCAGTTTTCCCAACTTTAAGTCTTATAAGACTTGGTGTGGAACTAAATTTTCACCGTCAAGTCCCGCTAGGATTCTCTGCTGTACATAATTTGTTGGGGACATCCCTACGAGCGAAGAATCCACAAGTGCCATGTTTGCAGACGACCCCACGACACTATTGAGGAGCATTGATGGTATGTGAACATTGCTCAAAACATCCTGGAACAAATTGAAAACTGGGCTAGGCATTGGAAAATCTTTATGAACCCAACCTAACCGTTCAACACCGTATTTACGTACAGAAGGAGTTATCAGACATCAAGACCACTTCAACAGCTCGGTCATTCCTGAGACTTATTGGTATCTCGGATCAGATCACGAACCTCTGAGTTTGTCATAGGAATTTTGGCATTCTGGGGTCCATTCAAATTTGACATTTTTGAGGGTCTGCATCTGCCAGGACGGGTATGCAAGGTCCGAAAGAATTGGGAAACATGTTTTGCATTTTGCGGGCGTGGAACTGACTCCCGACAGTATTTCCAACTTGGTCACTTGAGGACGTTGATGGTGAGATTTGATTTGTGCAGCCGGCTCAACATTTCGTCAACGTGGTTCTTATGTTCCTGCGCGTTTTTTATGTATGTTAGTAGGTCATCCCGATACCATATTACATGCTTGCCATGGAGACCACCAAATTCCAGATTCCATTGGCCTAAGGTTTTCTGAAGGTTGATTTAGCTTTGGGGGGAAATGGGGGTTCGGTGATACGCATTGTTAAAGTCACACAAAGTGTAGTAATGTTCATTTGTGGACAACACTTGCTATTTTTCTTGCAAGATATCCTATTTTTCAAACTCACCTATTCATTAAAAACTTGGGGAAAGCCACTGAACGTCAACTCCCTCTCACGTGTCATGTCTTTCGTTGTAAGTGCTTCTATACATTGTTACCCTAACTTTAATGCTACTTCGCAGTTCTACCAGTGGCGGATACAAGACGGGGAGCCATGTACGCCTTTGGTGTGCGAAAAGTGTTGTATCAAAAACATGCAAGAAGCAAAATCGCTTTAAAAAAACATTGATTTGGCCATGTGCAACTACGAGATAAGTAGAAAGTAGGTTAGGTTATGAACCTCATGAACCCCCCTAAATCAAAGTCTAGGGACCTAGTTCAGTCCACCCCTGAGTTTAATAATTTAAAAAAAAAAAAACGGATCCAACTGAACTACAGACAAATACCATCAAATGTATTTATGTACAAAAATAGTATATACAAGGTCCATCCATTTCCAATCTAAGGTGATTTAGAAATAACTGAGCAGAGGAGCAAACAATGGCACAACCACTTGAACGCTCCTCACACTGCAGCAGATGGGAATTCGTAAGAAGTTTCAATGACTCATCCTAATTTTTTACATCGATCTTAAGCGGATAGTCTGCTACGTGTTGTGGATAATTGAGCTAGAAATATTTCTGAATCGGCTCTCCGAGGATCTCTTCCATTTCATTGACGACTCTTTGACATTCCTTCTCGACCTCTTCAACGTCATCTTCGAGCAGCTCCGCGAGGAAGGGGACGGTCTCGGGGAGGAGGGGCAGGAAGTCTTCGCCGAGCTTTTGCGCCAGAGCGCACACCGTCCGCACGCTCACAAGCCGAATCTGAAGAAAAATATTGATGAATTAGAGTGAGCGTAATTCAACGGGGAAATGAGTGGTTTGATCTTGAGATCAATCAGACTCGTTCACCACCTGTTTAATGAAGTAAGTAAGTAGACAAAGATTAGTTCACATTTGGAAATCACAATAGGTAGAGGGAAACAAGCGAGCAGATGGTTTGGAAAGACAAGGGACCTCCACAGCATTTATTGGGCCAGAGCTCGGGCCGTAGCTAAATGCTCGGTTAAATCCTCCTTGGGAGAATGGGTGAGGGAAAGGGATTTGATCCGGTGAAGTGAATTCCAAAGCACTCTACCTTGGACATCCTGGCATCTACATACCACATGTACCTACAGATACTACATTGCATTAGAAAAGACAAAGCTGCCCCCTACGACCCACCACTTACGCCCTCATGCCAGAGTAAAAGTTTGGATAAGTATTTAAGTTTTCATCTCCCATAATATATTATATAACATAATAACAGTTGAAGTTGAGAAAGTAACTGCTAGTAGCCTCATTTGATGTTGATGTTCTCTTTGACGTCTACAGTTACTGTAGAACATGTTGACTAAGTTAGCATATAATCTCACCATGTAATCTTGATGGCGAGCTTTGAGAAGAACATGGTGGTTCAGCTGCTTCCATAGGGAGTCATCGGACATTGACGTCGCCATCTGAGCTATGCAGGGCGAAATCAGCTCTGTGCAACGATTTTGCCAAATTTCCACTCTTCCTAATTTATTTTCAATCTGGAAAAAATCAATTAAGCAGATGGAAATGATATAATATATTTTAATATGCAACAACTTTATACACATTCACTGAGGAGTCTCAGATTCTTTGGGACAAAGATGTAGACATCCGTTAACAGCTGTGAAGTTTATATCGATTTTGCCCAAATCCCCACCAAGCTTTGTGGCCATTATTGTACAGTTTTCGACTTTTATTTGTCAAAAAAAAAAAAAAAAAAAAACACACAGAAACGCTTTTTTATGTTTATAAGTATTTATTATTGCAACCAACCGATATGACGAACCATTTTTGCAACTGCCACTACAGAAAAGTACCACTTGTGACACTCATCTTCTTGCCCGGGAAAGTTAGTCCAAAAATTGATCGAGCTGGAAAACGTTGTAATCTCTCTTGGGAGTCCTGAGTAACGGTTATGAGTCTACGACGGTTTCTAGGTTGTGCTTCAGATTTGGAAGCGTAAAACCCGCGAAATGTTCGCACTTTGTTCAGTTTTCCGCGTTTAACGTGAAAAGTACGCATCTTTCAGCAAGTCCACTCGTTTCTGAATTCTGCCATCTTCCAGAATATTGAATTCCGCTTCGAATGGCGTTTCAAACATCTAAATCGTTCAAGCCATTCAGCCGCGATCGTTCTTCAAAGATAGGCGATTTTTACCAACTTTGCTAACAAGTTGGCAACCCTCAACTTCTAACGCCTGTAGATTCAAATTGACTGCTCCGACTGAAAAATGTCGCAGGCTCAAAGTTGTAGGAAATTTATCTCTAAATCAGATGCTTTTTGAAATTTGAAATTCGCTCTCTCCAGTGGTGAGATAATATCTCATATTATGAATTTTAATATTATGAATTATTATCATATTATGAAATTACGAGTATTATCATATTATGAAATTCATATTATGAATTTTAAACCAACAAAAGTCGTAGTGCCCAATTTCCCCTAAGGCCTTACGCTGGAAACTTCTGATTACGTAGGAAGGCAGTACGTGAGCTAGAAATCGGACCCCCAAGAGGGATTAAAACGATTTCCAGCTCATGAGCAATTTTCGGAAGGCAGATCACTAACTTACCAGGACTATTCTCTTGTAAGCCCAATGAGTTCAAGAAAACCCGTTTTTCAATGAACTATTAGAAAGTTCAGACAACATATAGGCATTTAGGAGTGTACGTTTTCTTGAGGCTCCTATTCCTATTGGCGCTTCCTATTCAAAATCACGATTACTCTCTAGTTAGTTGAGTACTCTCAAAGTTCCGGTAAATCGCGCTCAGGTATCTTTCAAGCAACTACAGCAATACATATCTGTACTTCTGTCCGCTTCCATTACATATTTATGATCTCATGAAGAGAAAAGGTGACATACCGCTCGCCAGAGCCTGTGATCAATGGTTTTGTTGGCTGATCTGCCGAAATGGCTAGTGGTCGACTAGTTATGCGGGATCTCGAGATCCCGACTGTTTTGCAAGGTGCGGAAGAAGATGAGGACAATTCTAGTCAAGACCAAGTTCCCGTATTCGAATTTTGTAGTCCTCTCGCACTTCCCACTCAAGACTCATCGAAAAATGTCGATTACCTCATGTACGAGTATAAGTTTGTTGTATTTTATTGCGTTTTCTAATTACATACTTTCATAACATTTCCATGTTTTGCATTACCCCCAACCTAATTGTTCATCTGCTTCACAGTTTTGATGTCCGCCACTACCTCACACTAGTTCCCAGTTCATCACCGGAGGCGCCTCTGTCGCCCCGGTGTAGATCCATCTTATTCCCCGCTTCCAGTCCATCTTGTTCTTTGGAAATCTCGGAGCATGTGTCTATCATGGTCTTCTAAAAAGCTACAGGGTTAGAACTGCATTGTTTTCTCACTGGGCGAATTAAAAAACATCATGCAATAAAAACTCGACGTTCTCTTTAAAAAAATAGCTCATCCACATAGCGAGGCATGTGGATTTATATTTGACCAAAATCAAAACTTGGTCGGTTACTTCATTATGTTTGTAATAACCCATTTTGGTAGTGTAATTGATAATAATTTACCTGATCAACCAAAGGCTTCATGAGGTTGGTAAACCGTTCCTTGTTCACGAAGTTGTGGGAGTCGTAGAGGAAAACTGTCTTTAGAGTGGTGATGATGCTTTCAATCAAGAGGCAGGACTTGTCAACAGCTTGATCGCCTTGGAAGTAGCCTTCGGGCTCCTCGTTCAAATTCGTCAACCTCAATAGCTCCGAGGCGTTTTCGATGAAAATCCCAGCGAAGAGGTTGAAAAGGTTTTTAAGGGATTCGGACAGTCTCACTGACAGCCTGTGTAATTGAAAAATATCAAACTGTTTGAAATGTGCTTAGTACAAAAGAAATTAGCAGTTGGCGATGACATAATTACAACATTGACAATATTGTACTTCCGGTGGAGTGCAAATACATTGAAACGTTAGTTATTGAAACATTGAACAAACCTGTAGAAAGTGATTATCCTGTCGGGCTGTCCCACCCTGTTGGCCCATTCATAGAATTTGCTGTACAGGGGTTTGAAACCGGCTTCGGAGAGCTTCATGGTGAGTGTTAAAATAGCCGAGATGACCGAGGACTCGACTTCAGCTACTTGGTCGAGCGGGAGGTCCGGGTGGTCACCCCGGAATTGTAGGGCCTTGAGGAACAAATTGGTCAGTTCCAAAGTCAGATCGCTGCCGGATTTGAAGGAGGCAGACAGAATAGACATCAATGGACCGATGGCTGAGTAGTTTTGTCGTTTGATGAATTTGGAATAGCACGTTGAAACCGCTGGGACTAATACTCTGTTGGGGACCTCACTAGACAGCTTCTGCCTACAAAATCAAGAGTCAGAATGCAGTTT
Organism: Stenodema calcarata; assembly: GCA_963920205.1. Lineage (NCBI taxonomy): Eukaryota > Metazoa > Arthropoda > Insecta > Hemiptera > Miridae > Stenodema > Stenodema calcarata. The sequence continues at coordinate 30,763,034 of OY986049.1, read as the reverse complement.
AGGTTAAATGCAATGATTACCAAACACTCCCCGCTACCTCATCAAGAGTAGAAACTCTGCACATTTTTACAATGTAGGCACATGTCATGTAGGTTTCAATTTTTCTCGTTTAGACGTCTAGTGTGCTACCTACCGCTAGAAAGCAGAAGCAGATTATGCCAGCAGTAGAAAGGAAAATTTGCAGTGTCATCAGAGGCTCTTCCCTTACCACACAAGCTCAACAATGTGAGTTTGGTTTTCATGAATAATTATTATTCTGTTATTGTTACAATTTTTGTTTGTAAAACAAAAATTTAATGATAGTGTACACAATTAACTGTACACAAAGTTTGTTTTAATGAACACAAAAACGTCTACGATGGGACACTGATTTTCTCCCTAGTTCCCATTCTTCATTACTGTATTCACAATAATTGTTATCAAGGATATATAAAAGGATAATTATTATCCTTTCCACCAAACTTAAACTTGGCCAAAATCAGATACCGTCACTTGTAAACTTTCTATCTTATCACTCTGATCATAGATTGGACGTTTCAGTGACTTTCATTTTTTCATGCGCCTATAACAGAAACAGAACACAAAAGAGGGGGTTTAAACCAATTTAAATCAATAACTTACCTAATAGCTTTCAGTTTTAGAGAAAGCTGAGGTGATTTTGGAGTTTCACAGGCTGGGGCATCGTGTTTGGCAGACAAAGAACAAACTTGGAACAGAAGTTGAGGAAGATACGGACTCAAGAAATTTGCCAAAGAGTCCACAATTTTTTGAATAGCGGTGATAATGCTGATCAGGAGGAGCTCTCCACTGGAAAAATTCAAAAACTTCATTTAGTCGATGTTGTAACGAGTAATTGTGAATTTCGTTCAATGATGACTTCATTCAAGTGTAAAACTGAATGTCAGGAAACGTACCCTTCATCCAAGTCGAGGTTTTTAAGATGTTGAATGAGGACCGGAACAAACTGAGGGAGTACGGAAATGGCAGATGACTTCAAAAGGAAAATAAGTTCGCCAGCGCAAAGTATCAAAGATCCCAATACCGCCCAATTTGGAACTTTTTTGTTGACTACGAGGTCAATCACATTGGCGAGCACCTGCAACATCAATGATATTCAACTGTATTAACGTATGTACATGCACAAGACATGAAAAGTGTGTTGCAAATAGAATCTATTCACGTTTAATGCCTCCATCAGTAATCCTTTGGAGTCACGATTTGGGCCCTTAGTAGAATCGAGCTGGGCAACAAGCCTAAAGAAAATGTCCTTTGCCTGGTTTTGACCAGAGTTCTCAGAGTTGTGATACTATGTGACTCTGTAGCCGCAATCATCAGTCTGTCAACGAACAGCGAAACAGAGTCCCATGATGTCTTGAAGGGCAGAAAACTGTTGGAGCAGCTGCTCGCGGAGGGAAAAACCATCGTCTTGCAGTGGATCCCATCACACGTAGGCATATGGGGAAATGAGCAAGCTGACGCCCTAGCAAGAGAAGGCTCCCGCATGCCTATGCCTGACACCCCTACCACCTATCGAGCCGCAAAAAGTGCCATTAGATCCTCTGTTCAGGAGAAGTTGCTTGATGCCCAACGACGCAAAGCCGAAGGGAAGCAGTGGGTCTCACTGCTGGACGCAAGACACCGCATCCCACCAGCTCTCCCTCGCCATGAGTCAGTTGCGGCGTTCAGAGCTGTCACTGGCCACGATTACTTGAATGCTCACTTGCACAGGATTGGGCTGAGAGAAAGCCCTGGATGCAGCCTCTGCAGCAGCACTACTCCAATGACGACAAATCATTTATCTGACTGTCCTCGACTCGAGGATACCCGACAAGAATTTCATCCTGACGACACCACCTGGTCAAAAACAGCGAAATTGTATTGGGCTGCAAGAAGTCTTATGGCTCAAGAGCCTAGACAATCGGCGTAGGGAAAAAAAAAATGGTTTTGACCAAATTATCACAGCACAATATTGCCGCCTTCTTTTACCGCTCTCTCCGTGGGGTAAACCTGCCATCCTAGAGGATTTAAGAGATCAACTGGGGGTAGTTGCCGGTAAATATCCAAGTTGAATAATTATTTAAAAACCAAAGGTACAACAATTCATACGGCACTCACCTGTTTGAATTCAACAACATAAGCCGAAGCCAATTGACGGGCCATGAGTTTCAATGTGAAAAGAGCCGTCTGTAAAGTAAGCTGCCGCTCTTGGGACAGTTCCTCCGATTCGGTGATGGAATTCAAAGCTGCAGAGAAAGGCGTCAGAAGCTCGAATAAGGTGTCCTGGAGGACAGGACGCCGAGGGTCCTGCAGTCGCCAGCCCAGCAGTTCCATTGCCTTCCGCTGTATCACTTCCATATCACTGTCGAGAAGATTCTTCACCACTTTGAGGAAAAGATCGGTCGGCAGCAATGCGTTGATCTAAGGTATCAATATCAAATTATTGTTCATGGAGCCGTACTCACCGTACTCAAGCTAAAGCTGCGAGTATAAATATGTTATATCCAGATATACCAGACTGCTGGGAAAATACAGAGATAGAAGCACCTGACAACATTGGATGCGAATAATATTCATGCCTACTCCAGGGGGTTGTGAGGTGATGTTCCCTCTGAAACTTATCTGATGTCTGATCATATTATGATGTTTCCGATAAGTTTCAGAGGGAACATCAGCTCACAACCCCCCTGGAGTAGGCAGTACTGTCTTTTGTCGGAGAATCGATATGGGCATTAGAACTCAATCATAATAGTTTATGAAAAAAAGGTTATTTCGATTGATGATATTTACTTGATAGAATGATCAAATTATCACATCAACGAACCAAGAATGAGACGAAACGAGAAAAATAAATACCCATTATTGAAGTGAAAGGGTGACAATACCTTATCAAGAATTTCGTATGTAGAGGCCAGTATCGCTTTCCAGAATTTAGCAGTGGGCATCTGTGATGTGGCGTCCACTTGGTGCAGTACACTTCTCAGGTAAAGCAAATTCTGATTTACAATAGAAGTAAAGACGTTTTTCAATCCTTTGGTAACTTCATCGGGCTGGTCTGCCATCTGTGGTAACAAGAAGTTGTCAATTATTTACACCGCCATGTTCAGATAAATCCACATTATTAAAAGGGACAAGCTAACACTCATACACGCGGTACCATCAGCTGTCCCAGAGAATTACATGTTTCGCGGACTCCAATGTCAAACAAAAAAATCTATGTGTAGCTCACCTGGATGACGAATTCGGAGGACGACATGAGGGAAGACAAGAAAGAAAGAAGTGTGAATTTGTAATGCCTCAGTTGCTTTCCTGTGTTTTCTTTTGCGTTGAAAATAACCGATGCAAGTTTACTCAGGGGCTGCACATCAAGCCGATCTAGTGACAAATAAGATGAATTTATTGAATCAATGTAACAACGAGGTAGGTACGTTTGATGAAGAACCAACTGCACAGCTGTACGATGTTTACTTTTATAAATTAATTTTACCCTTAGTCAAAACCTCTCAAGCTTCACGAGTGATGCTACAAGTTGGAGAGCTCATACCTTTGTCATGGGGGAGTTCGTTCATGTGAGCAAGGAGTTTGTGGCAGGTGTTCAATACCACAGGAGGAGTGAATTTCGCACATAGTTCAAGAGACGTCTCCAACCTTTTTGGAACTGCAGCGACACCAACGGTTTCCTTGATTTCTTTAAAAAGAAAAACGGTTATTATCAGAAAACTACTACGTACCAATAGTGGAAATCAAAATTCAGATCGGTAGGTAGTTAAATTATGAATATAATGAGGGTTGGGAAAAATCTGAATGAAGAAAACTAGTGTACGAGTACAATAGGACATCTGGATTATGAGCCCTGAAATGTTTATAGGATCATTTGCAGCTCCGGCCTATATTCTAAGATACCTTTTGTGTCTAAAAAATTAAAGATTCGTTCGTAGGTCGTTCTTGACATAAATCATTGTGCTGCATTCCGTTAAGTTATGGAATCAAATATTCATTTACACGGGGTAATTACATGGCTTATGTATTGGCCCTACAATACATGATGAATTGGGTTACCGATATCGTCTGAGTCTGTAACTGGACGAGTTACGTGACTCTCAAAGACGAGGGCGAGGAAAATCCAGAGATGTTCGCCTTCGTTGAGAGTAACCATCAATTTGTGAAGGAGAGGGAGCCGCCTGTGCTCTGGAATGTCAAGGAAGGCTGAGACAAACACTCTCAACACGCCAGCTATGGAGACTTCGTAATCGGTTTTCTTGTCTCCCTGGAAACAAGGATTATTTAGAATTGCTTGGCCTAGTAAAAGTTCTGCCACTTAGGATAGTAAAGGTCAGGTGAGGCTTGGCGTAAGAATTGAAATGAGCTACCTTCAGCAGGACAGGTACAACAGTATCGATGATCTGGGAGATGATTTGAAAGCTGTACGCATCATCTTGCCGCAGCACAGACGACCCAATGAACGTAAATATCGCCATAATATTGTGAAGTATTTGCTCCTGTAAAATATATTAAACCATCAGTCAGCGCAATCAGTAACGTGCAAGTGTTTGGATTATACAGGTACTTGACTTCGAGATTCTCACAGGGATGATCTTAGCAAGGTAAGTCAATGCGAGAAGGGCGTGATGGTGCGTCTGTGGATTGTGAGATGCTCGAACACAGTCCACCACCAGATCCACGTGCAAGGCCTCAGGTTTGATGGATATACTGCCAGATTCTGTGAGTTTCTCGCAGCAGAAGAGGATGGTCGAAAGGAGTAGTTGTTTGTGATACTCGACGGCGTTTTGATGTTCAAACTGTAGAGATCTATAACCGCAATAACAACATCAAGGTAGCAACTTTGAATCATAACACTGTGGATATCAGAAGAACTTTGTAGTAAATTTCAAAGTTAACCTTTTCAAAATGTCAAAGAGCGTTGGGAGTAAAATATGAACGTTGCTAACTTTCTTCTTGCTTTGTATCATTTCCAATAGACATACTCCTCTCTTCCAATCTGTGGTCTCCAGCACTTCTAGCGAAGGATGTTGGGGAGTGCTGCGGCATGAAATATTTATGATCGATTAATTCAAAAAATTTAAAACATGACAACTCTGAGAGAATATCAGTTGAATTGCAAAACTATTCAGATTTCAGTTGACTTACAACTCGAAATTGCAAGATGGCGGTGGACTAGGGCCTTATAATCGATAGAAGTAAATAAACCACTGAATAAATATTATACATGAAACAAAATTTTGTTTAATGTACTTTAATTAATTTACTGTACTTTGTATTACCTCCTACGACGTTTAGCAGGTTGATTTGCTGACTTATTGTCTGGCAGCGGATCAACATCGACAGTAAGCATGGGGGAGAGAAGAGAAACGACTATTTTACTATCCAATGATATCTTCTTGAACATGGAGGCAGTTGAACTGACGACGTGGGCACTCTCTGAGTCTGTAACCCATTCGATTACCATCGTCAAGAATTTCTCTTGGTTTTGAGATTTGGGAGTGGGCATCGAATCAAACATTTCTTTGGTTATCTGTGAATATAAATAAGAGATGAAGTAATACAGTTCAATCTCAGTGTGATATTTAAGAGAATTTATATAAAAACTCTGCAAACAGTTCCACGTTGGTTAATTAACCTCTGTGTAGGTCGCCTAGATCACTGTTCTGTATACAATATCCTTCTGAGTCCCATAATTGTACGAATCCAGCGGAGTAATGCGGTAGAATATAATAGGAATATGATAATTGGAAGGGGTTTATGATTGAAAACATCACCCCCGTCATAAAACAAAAATTGTGGCAGGGGGTTAAATATTTTCTCTTTATCGATTTAATTGTCTAGCATCACTAAACCAATAAACCAAAATTGAAAGAACGTAAAACCAATTTTTTTTTGTTCCCCAGAATGTAAAGTGCGCAGGGTCGAGGACGAGGGCTATAGGGTGTTCCATTATGAAAGGGGGAGCATTGGAAGGAGGCCACCCTCATCAATCCCTGCGCTGCTATCAGGGAACTTCCAGATCCTTACCGAACGTTTGCCTCGCAAGTTTCCTTGAGGAAGCTAAATATATACCGAGTAGACTTATCGCGTACATCAGAAGAAGAAATGGGAAGTAGACAAATCAACTAGTTTAATTAATTTTTACCGTCTTATCTCATTGTACTGCAAGGAAGTCTTTCACCTCAACCAGATTTCCTAGTTATTGTTTCATCATCTAGATGCCCATGTTCATTGGTTTGAGGAAGGACAAGGACACTGATTATATACGTCGGCTACTTGATCACTACTCCCGTATTATTCAAATGGGCGTGGGAGGATCAAACGTTTATGAGGAACAAGTTACTGTGGGAACGAATTCCATCACGCCCACGTCTTATTAAAGATAATATCAATGATATATATGACATATCATGTTATAACATACTATGTTCCCTTTTGCAATATAGACACTAGTGCCTTCTGAAGGAAATCATCACAGCGAAAAATCTGGAAAACTTACTTGATTGATCAATATACCACAAGGAGAAGTGGTTTTCCTCGGTTCAATTTGAACTTTCGTCACTTGGTCAGCAAGCGTCATTTCCAAGAAGTTCCAAGCTTCCTCAGTCTTCAACACACCAATTGATGTTTCATTGAACCTCCGTATCACTAAGGACAGAAGCTTTGCCTCATCACCTTTCAAAGTAGCACCGTTCCCAATCAACCTCATAGCCAGGGGACACGTTTTATGAAATAGCTCCTACAAAATTAATCACACAATCGATAGGGCGCATATAGCTTTTGAAATTTTACCATGATATAGTAATAAACTAAGTAATAAAGTAACCATGACTTAGTAATAAACTTTTACCTCTGATTGCACAAATTCTAAAATTTCCAATAGTTTGGTCTTGATGTACAATGGAGTGTCTTCAGCAGTTGCGATGTCAAAAAGCTTGTCCACAATATCCCGTATGGCCTTTTTCTTTTCGGAAGAGTGCATTTTTTGGATCTCTTTGGTAGGTGAAAGAACTGAGTATGCAACAACAACGATGTGGCTGGGGAAAAAAATCACGAAGTGTGAGTATGCAACCACGTGGCATGAGAAACATCGGACAAGGGAAATAGAAAAACCAATGAAATGTTAATGGTGTAGTGTAATTGAGATGATCAATTTTCCGTCCTATTGTCAGCTCGAAATGAGTTACCTAGGTAAACAATACCAAAGTGGATGAGGCGCGTACGTCAAGGCCCGTACACAGGTAGCACAACAACTACGCCTAGTGGAAGTGATAATCTCTAGAGATGATCTACTGAGAATCAACTCAGCTGTGCGTATGTGAGGCTTGCACACTTCAGATTCAGATTTTCTAACCATCATCATGTTACTCTTCACGTCAAGGAAATTGAGAAAATGAAGAACATTTCAAAGGAGCCTACAAATGCAAAAAAATGTGCGCCATGATTCAGGCGATATGAGCTTTACTTGTTTTCTAAAAACCACAATACAGTCCAGTAAAATAAGGAATGGAACTCCTTCAGGTAGTCTTGAAAACGTGTAGGTAATCTCAGTTCGCGCCCCTCCAGGGGTTGAGCTTTTCTTTCTGTTGTATAGTACGGTCATAGAGTAACATGTATTGCTAGCGATATTCATTTAAAAAAAATTACTTGAGGGGAAATCTAAAAGCCAAGCGCAGATTGAACGAAACCGCTAAAATCGAGGGCACCGTATGACGTCATAAACAGGACGAAACCCCCGGTTGGGGTGCTGACATCGCCGGGCTTCAGAAGGAGAGATGTCTCAAGCAACGAGCTCAGGGTTTCGTCCTGTTTGTGACGTCATAGGGTCTCCTCGTTCCCGCGGTCTTTTTCAAACGCGGCCAGCGTTTCTTACTATTCATTTTGGTCCCACAAATATACTCGTATAACAAATTCATTATGACCTGACTTTTTGCAAGCGCAAAAGTAGGTACATCTTAACCGGACTTTAACTCAATTTTTTCAAAAAATGTAATTGACGGTTTTGGAAATCGGCGACTCAAGAATAGCAAGCAATACACCCATAATAACCCTTAAGAACTTACTCAGAGTCTATTTTCAATTCGTCATAGTGCTCGACAATAATGTCAACAAGTGTCCTGTAGAAACCTGAAGAGAAACAGTTGGACAGGTACTTGAAGACTTCGAGGATCCCACTTCTAACTTCTGAGTCGGTCGAATTGAGGAGCACCAAAGCTGCAGGCATGACAAGTGACTCCGATGATACGATAGCGTTAATCACTTGACCTTCATCATGACGGAGGATTTCAATCACTTGTTCTACGTTTCTCTTGCCGAGGGAAGGAGTGTAGATGAGGGCGTTCAGGAGGAAATTGATTCTGGCCTCATCGTCTTCAAAATAGTTCTGGGAGAGGAAGAAATAGATGACGTTTTAGGAGAATACGATACAACTCTACTAAGCCAGTAGCCGAATATGTTAGTGAAGGGCAGATTAGGGGTTTTGAATTCAAAACCCGTGAATTATTTCAATAAATGCCTGAGACGGTAGCTCAAGTACGTTACTACAAAAATTCGCCCCTATAGTTCAGTAGAAAGAACAAAAAAAGTGGAGTCTGCTGGAAAAAATCCCGAAGTTAATGGAACTTTCACACGTTGCTTGGAAGTGCTGTGGGATGAATCTGTCGAATTAACCAATTCGAGGACCCTATCCTTTAGGGAGTGCCAAAAAACCTGGTCATTTTTGGACTTTCTTCGGGTTTTCGCTCATAACTTCTAAACTAAGCGGGTTTTGACCAAAACATAAGTATTCAAAGTTTTAGAGCATTAAATTTTCTACAATGTAGCATATAAGACCTCGCCATTTGTAGAAAATTCCTTTAACTTTGATCGGCTGTATCTCGATTAATATTAAGTTCAGGAAACAAGGTTATAATGCAAAATTGAGTCATCTTACAGCACGCCCGAATAACCTGTAAATGTTCCATTCACTTCGGAATTTTTCCCAGAATCATAACTGAAACTTTTCTCATTTGAAGTCGGTTTCCACAATTCCGCCAGTGAAATGCATAATATGCATTTACATCATTATAAACCTTAAATCATAATTAGCGGTCGAATATAAAAGCTAATTATGATGTACGGTGATGAAACATTGAGATGCGTGTGAGTAGCATATTCAGGTGCCTTACCTTCAAAAAGTGAGATTGAGTGCTGCAAAATGCTTCCCGAATCGCTTGCTTGGACGACAAGGCCCCTTTCAGTATCACTTTATAGATCGAGAGAATGAAAGAATTGTTGTCCCTGGAGAAATTCCACCAGCTCTTGTTGTCTTGAGCTGACTGCTGAATGGACTTTGAAGTTAATACATTGAGGCAGTGGAGAGCCCTGTCAATAAGCATTTTGCTGTGTGAGCTGATGTGGGACACGACGTTTGTTGGACCAACCGCTTTATATGACCCCTCAGCTGATGTCTGCAAATGAAAATTAATGAGGACACAGAAACCAATTTACGAGCTAGGACATATGAACATCGTTGATCATCAGTCAAGTAATTGTACATAATTCAGTTGTAACATTAAAAAGTACCTTTGGATTGTCCAGGTATGAAATGAGGAACTCCATGGAGGATTTCACTACTTCTTGATCAGGATTATCTGGAATTGAGAAAGCCAAGAGAAAGGCCGTCGAGGACCACATCTCCTGCCTTTGCTTGAAGAACGGAGTTTCGTTGAAGGTTCTGTAGATATCCCAGAACGAAGGAATCACCTTTGGGTCATTCAAGAGATCCCATACGAGCTGTTGTCTGTCTTCACAATCTTTTCAAATAACAGACAAAAAGTTGAACGAAGGGAGATCGCAATATCAATACCAGTAATCAGAATTTCGCCGACACCAATCCCAGCACATTACATAAAGAGTAATCGATCAGTAATAACCGCATGAAATTTTCTTACCTTTAGATGCTTTTTTGAAGAACTGGAAGTAAGGAGGAGCATCAACATCTGCTAAAGCATTGGACTCAGCAATTTTAAAAACGTAAGGTAGGAGAGTAATGAAAACTTGGACAGACTGAGATGCTTCCGCTCTCTTGAAGAGTTCAGCGACAATTTTCTTCAGCAGCTTCGGGCTCCCATTGAAATTTGAAACCGCAACTATCAAGTTGTTCACTAAGACATCCTGCGCCATTGAGTCAAGGACCTTTGACGGCATGTCAAGCAGGGCTCTCACAACGTTCTTTGACTCGTCTTTGAATCTCTCTAAAAGAGGTTGTCTCAACCACCCCAGCTGAATTGAAATGAAACAGATACAGATTAGTTTTTTCCAATAATCGAGAGAAGAATAACGAATAACGTGGTTAGCGGTATAACTATCAAAATTTTCGTTTGATGTGGTCATAATGAGTAAACCAATTACAAAGAAAGCATGTGCTTGAAGACAGTAAATTATGAATTGACTAAGGTGCCCAGAAAGTCAATTTCAAGAAATAGTTGGTCCAAAAACCACAACCACATTTTTTTGGGCATATAAAAAACTTTACTGATTGTATGACGTTGAACATGAGTTTACCTGATCAGGTTCGAAGTCTTTGGATATTTTATTAATTGTATCAACGCGGACGCTGGCGTTTGGATGAACGAGTCTCTCATAAATATCATTCCTGGATGTATTTACTCCAAGGAGCGTTTCTACAGCGGCGGCTTCCTTTGACTGACGATTGTTCAGAGCTAGGGATACAGTGTCATCAAACACCTGCGGGAAGCTCTTCTCAAGATCTCTGAAGAGCCCGCTGTACCAAACCACTGTATTCTCCTCGCAGGCCTCTTTGTCGAATTCTTCAAGAAGGCACCTGGGAAGAAACGAGACTTTGAACGGAAGATACGGATGTATTAGCTATATCAGAAACTTTAAGTATAAGTTGGATTACAATTCAACCTTCAACCAGTACATAACAGTGGAACTAACTTGAAAATCTGTTTGGCATCGGCAGCGTCAATGACCAGATCGTTCAACAGGTTTTCCACAAATGTCTTCATGTCTTCATCCCCTCCGATGACAGATCTCAAAGATGTCCTCAGAAGGGCGCACACGAGAGGGACAATGTGAATTTTGTCTTTGCTGAACGTCACCAGACTGGGGAGAAACCATTTGGACTCGGCAAGTCGACTGAGGCCCTTTTCTGGGAAACTGATTTTCTTTTGAACGTTCTGACTGAGAAGCACCAACATCAGGCTGGTTTTGGACCGCAATATGGAATGATCGACCTACAGGGGATGGATATTAAATTCATCAGTGCAACAAGGAAGTTCATTAATATGTACGGTGAGTTTTAAACTAGACAATCTAATAACTGCGTTTACTATGAGTGTTTTACTCTCGAAATAACGTCATAACATCGAATACCCAATTTCTCTTCACACTCAGAATAACTAACTTTTACAGAGGCACTGATTCCCTTGATGGGCTACTTTTAATATGCTGCCTCTTTTCCTGCTACAGTACGTACCTTTGACAGTTTATTGAAGAGGACTTCCAGAATTTTGTCACCAAGACAAGCCTTGGTGGCAAGCCTGGCGATGATCAGGAACCCTGAAGCTGTGAAATCAGGGAGCGACGAGCCTAGCGCCGCCATCAGAGAGGGTAGAAGGGTCGTGATGTGATTTTCCGTTATCAGCTCAGAATACTCGAGTGCTCCGACAACAGAAGTGCAGTAGAAAGCGAACAAAGTGCCCAGGCTCGCTGATTTGCTCCCACTGATCTGAAATTACAAAAGGAAATACCACAGAAATAATTGGATATTCTCACTCGATTACTAGTGACAAGAACCGTCGCATACCTACAGAGCGGGTAATTATTATCAAACCAAAACAAGCACATTGATACTGATCATTGCCCGACACATACTAAACAGGAGAAAATCTGATTCCAGAGCTGAAAACCCCCATTTTTCAGCTCTGGAATCAGATTAAGATAATGCCAATTAAGGTATGGCCAAATTAAGATAAATGGCCAAAATTAAGATAAAGCCAGATGGTAAATTATGAAGAAACAAAATTTTTTTTTTACACCGGATGAGACAACTAACTCGCTCTCCCACTTTTCAAAAAATCACTACACGTGGAGAAGGTCCCTGAAAACGTCGCCAGATTAGTTGAGCAATCTCCTGGGCAACGGAAACATGAGGCTGCTCTTCGAATTTCGGAAAAAACGGTGAGACGAATTTTACACTGCGATCTCAAATTACACCTGTACAAGATTGCTACGGTCCAGGAATTGTCTCTGTGAATAGCTGACTGAGGAAGACGACGTGATTGTTGTAAAGCGATTCTCGAGGCAGTGCCGCTCACCGCAGTTTTTGGTCGAGCGACTCTAGCCCATTCAACCTGTCGGGCTGCGTCAATAAACAAAACTGCAGCTATTGGGCCGCCCAAAACTCTCAAGAGCTTCATCAGAGACCTCTTCACAGCCCAAAGGTTACCGGTTGGTGCGCTATGTCCGTCATAGGGATGATAGGCCCTTATGTGTTTCAGGAATCAAGTGACGTATCAACGATACTGCAACATGTTGAAGGCATTTTCGCGGCCGAAAATTGAGGAATATGGGAGCCTAACACAAAGAACTTCTGGTACCAACAGGATGGTGTACCATACAGCCAGATTCTGCAGGACATGTTCCCCAGTCAAGTGATCTCCCTTTGGGAGGTAATTTCGTGGCCCCCTTGCTCACCGGATTCGAGTCGGAATGAGGCGATCGAGAAGGAAATCATCCAAATTGAAACCGGTGAGCTGATGAGAGTCTTCAGCATAAGTGGAAAGAGGGGGGGGGGGGGAGATCTTGATCACATAACCCTTCCGAATAAAAAAGAATTTTTCTAATATCTTGTTTCCTTTTTTACCAGCTGTTTCAAAAGTGGGAGAACTCGTTGCCGCACCCTATATTGGATACATTTTCAGAACGATGTTACTACTTCCAGAGTTTCGCCATACTTCTCAAGAGTATGTTATTGCCTTCCTCAACACGGATAAGGCGCTACACATTTTTAATAACCACCAGGGCTCTCAACACTACAAGGAAGAAGAAGTCGATGGAACACTGTGTTGAGATTGGCAATCCTGATGGGTATAACAGGGAAGAACCTATCCCTACCCTGATGATTACCTATATATCCGAACAATGTACAGAAATTATATGTAGAGCTTTCCCCAGCCGTATTTTCCTGATTCACTTTCAACGTAAACTTCAGTTTTGAAAATAGTCAGTGTTCATTTTTCCATTCATTCTTTCACCTAAGATTCCATCACGGCCATGTCTTATTAGATATAGGTTCTCTCTTGACATAATATGAGGTAGGTAATTATGCGTACGGTTTGTACATTATACAACCTAGTATCATCACACCAAAAAATCTGGAAAACTTACTTGATTGACCAATACATCACCTGGTTTTCCTTGGTCCAATTTGAACTCTGTAGAGTATGTTATTGGCTTCCTCAACACTAATAAGGCGATACATATTTTTAATAATGAAACTCACTTTAATAGCTTGAGTCGGCATGTCACAAATGAATTTCAAGAACCCCATGTCTTTGGAAGCTCGGTTGAGGAGAGCAGTTTTAGAGAGAGGGACGCCTTCTTTCTTCACAGGGTGCAACCAGTGCCACTTCCCTGTCTGTTCGTTCAATGGAATGATTTGTAGCATCTTGGCAAACAGCAGAGTTTCGTGGTATGGGAGAATGAGGAATAGAACGTCATCTGTGTTAAAATCTTGAATGTGGTACCTGACAAAGTAAAACGAGTATTAGATGTAGTAAGAAACATTTGCAAATGGACATTGTATAGTGGAAATCGTTCTAAAACCTTGAAATGCATACAAGAAGTAGGGAAAACCCGTTATTTTGCAAAAATAACGCCACTCAAATGACGACCCCCATCTTCTACGCACTGCTCATGTCTGTTAGTAAAGTTCGCCACCACTTTCTCCAAAGTTGCAAGAAATTGCACGAATTTCTCTCTGGATTTTCTCGCAGTTGTTCAAGACTTCGAGGTTTGTTCTGGTAACCTCTTCCCTTGAGGTAGAACGTACAGGCCATGGAATGTCACCGCGGAGTAAGATTAGTTTAGTTAGACGTGTGGGCAGTAGCCCCAACCTGCTGAAACCAAACCCTCCTGAGAGGAATTCGGTGTCTACGTAATTCGGGGAGGAAGAAATCCTGGATCATGATTACGTATTGCTCAGAATTCACTGTCAAAGTGTGTCAGTTTTCCTCGAAAAAGAAACGCCAGATCACAGTTGACTTACTGACTGCTGCCCATGCAGTTACGCTTGGGTTACCCATGCGAGAAAATATCCAGGGAGAAATTCGTGCAACCCTTCGCGACAAACTTTGAAGAAAATGGGGGTCGTCATTTGAGTGGCGTTATTTTTTCAAGATAACGGTTTTAAGATGGGACAAGCACAGCCCTAGGCCATTTTAACTGAAGCAACTCCAGTTTCACGTTTCATGAAACCAGTTCTAAAAAACGAGAGCAGGGATCAAGTATCTGAAACTCCATGGATTAAATTAGGCCTTCAGGGCGAGTGAATTGACAAGATACATTACAAATTGACGTTGGCCAATTCAAGATGGAAATCAGGTAAGTAACTTTGCAATCTATCACCTGTTAATGAGCCATTCAAGCGCGCGATGTGCTGCAGTCACGAGGAAGTAGGGCGACAGCAGTGTGAGGAAGTTCTTGATGTGGAAGTCGAGTTTTTCATTCGCTTCAGAAGTCTCGACCGCTCGTTCAAGAGATTTGGCGGCGGGATCAAACAGCGTTGTGTGGAAATTACTGAAATGTGGGTTCAACGTTTTCAGCTCCTCCAGACCACTGAGACCTGCCAAATTATTAAATAAGATGAGCAAACACTGAAATTTGAACCCTTACTATAGTTTAGGCTAGTCGTTGTTCTTCTTTGCTAGTTAATATTTTACAAACGCTCCAAACTCTTTCACGGCAGCGTACCTATTATTTTTTATACGGACCACATTCCGGGATGTATGAAGTGAATTAGCTCTTCTAGACTATGACAATTATCCGGGATGTATGAAGTGAATTAGCTCTTCTAGACTATGAGAATTATCCGGGATGTATGAAGTGAATTAGCTCTTCTAGACTATGACACTATTTGATTCACGCTCATGTTGTTGATGAGTTGCTGTCTCGCACCCCCTTTACATGAGGCTAGTTGATCCTTGGTCACCGCCAATCATGAAGCCCCCACATTCCTCTGCACGTCTGCCATTCACATTTGCCCCCAAAGCTCTTACTACAGTATGGTGTAGTGTATGGTTTGCTGAGTTCCCCTGTTCTCGGGGGGTTAGTCAATATGCCCACTTAGAGAGATATACGGTCTGTGTTTCCACAGCCGTCTGTCCCCAGAGCAGTCGAACAAAAAACTCGGGAACAGGAGAATCAGCAAACCATCACAGGTCACACCATGCTACTCACACTGCCTCTTTAAAAACCCCATGCACAACTATTTCCGTCGTCAGAACTAGGGAAGACTCTCGCCATGCAGGCTGAGAGTACACGAGAACAAGGGCGGCCCTAAGTCTCCTGAAAGTGCGTGATTTTATGCCCAAGTGGATTGAGCTGGTGCTGAAATGCGTGCGTCTGCGATTATTGACGCAAAATTTTGTGAAAATAGATCGTTATTGAACATGAAACCAAAAACCAGCATGTTTAGCAACACGAAATTGCGCATTGACGAAATCAGAATCTCATCAGAGCTTATCTAAAACCACTTTTAGTTTTATTAGTCGAATTTTGAAGCGAATGGATGATCATACTGGTAACCTACCAATGATTACTAAACTTGAGATGGAAAACGTGTTTTTGTATTGTGGTAAACCCACACAAGCAACAGGTGTTTGAAGAAGAGTGACGTCCTGTTTTAGGTCAAACTGGGAAGGAAAACACACCTTCTTCATGCCAACAGGCTTGACAGGGCAGATGTCAGGTCCGTGGGCGGGCCATCAAAAGAAGGAAGGGGGTAGTGTGGTAAACCCACACAAGCAACCGGTGTTTGATTAGTTACGAGTGTGTGATTATTCAAAAAAGTGGTTGTTGAGTTTGGAATTCAAGTCAGAAAATATATCGGTCTGTTGTTGACTGTTATTGTTGAGTGTTCTTACATTATGAATAGTTTTCACAGAAAAAAATAGCAACCAACTTAATCAACATTTGGAGTTTTGCGAGTGCCCACTGTATTAACAAATTGGCTAAAAACTAACCTTTCTCCTTATTAACAAACTTGAACCTTTCTCCTTGGAAAATAGAGAGGGGGTTGAAGAGAGCCCCCTCTCCCCCTTACTATCAAATTGGCTAAAAAACTAATCTTTCTCCTTATTAACGAACTAGAAGCTTTCCTCTTTGAGAATAGAGAGGGGATCGTTCGCATCAACATAGTGTGAGCGTAGCTTAAGAATCAGGATGGCCGACTTACCGATGTCATAGAATGTATTTCTGTCGTACTGAGCAGCGGTTTTCGATTCGAAGAGGAAGGAAGCTCGATGTTTATGTTGAGCGAGAAGAGCCGTTTGTGGTGTTTCAAGCTTCTTCAGCTGCGCGGCCAGCGACGACATCGCCATTTTGCGTTCTATTTGCGCACTTTCGAGAAACTGCAACCGATTGTAATCAATGATTAAATGGACATGGGCATATAAATTATACCTTAAATGTAAAAAACAGGAAAATTGAGAAGAAGAAAAATGAGATGGGGCGTTCCATTTTTTTCTGAAAATGAGTTTGACTATTCTTCCCAAAGATGATACTCAAAGTTGAATGACGCTTCAGAGAAGCCCAGATCCACGAACCCGGACGTTTCAATGCGGCCTAATAGGCCGGGCCTATATCCGGGCTACTACTGAAATGCATCCAATGAAATAGCATCGGAAGTGTTCCACACCCTCTCACGTCTCGATCTGCGTTCTTACACTACAATACGACTATGAAAACCCAACAGAGATTCCAAGTAGCGTCCCTATTAAAGCAGAAAAAATAAAGGATGTGAAAAAGCTGCTGGACAAGCACTGTGGTAGTGAATCGCAAACACGTGGGGAGTTTTGTCCAACAGTGTTCATCAGTCACTAATAACCGTAATGGGCAATGATGAAGATTCAGAGATGAACTATGCGAGGGCCATGAAGACGATATTTTGGTGTGTTTGTGCAATTTGTTCTTGGATTCCATTTTTTGTATTTTCCATATAAAGAAGGCAAATGAAACATTTCAATAGAACTAGTACCACTTTGCATGAATATGAAAATTTTCTGTCTTTATGAGTTAAGGTCCATCAGATGTATCAAATGGGCCTGTATGTTTATGGCGTCCGTACAAAACTTCCTATTGCCACATATTCATGCAAAAAGGGCCTTTGTCCGAACTTCGAAGGTGAATTACGCCTTCATTATAGTGCTGAAGATTAATTATGAACTTTCATTAGCATCAGTGAATTAATACTAACCAATAATCATCATCATTATTGAAAAAAGGTTTCGTCGAGATCGTTGGATAACTATTTTAAGGAAAGGTTTTTGTGAATACTGAAACATTTAGACAATTATTGTCTAACCCTTTTGACATGGAACGCTTCACATATTCCCAACACCCCTCGGATCACATAGGAAATGAAAAGATTCACATGTCATATAATATATATTAGTGTCCAAATATATTATATTTGGACACTTTTCTTATGTAAGTACATGTTTGTGGGACAGAAGCAAATATGGCTGAGTCCAATAACGAGAACGGAATAGCAGATATCACTAGAGTCATGACTGCACCTTTGCAATAGTATCTAGTGCAACAAACGGGTCATCCTGTTAGTGCCACTCATCACCGGCTGCATTCGACGGGTTTGCAACTCAAATGTATGCAAACAGACGTCTTCGTAATTTATTAACTCTGTTCGAATGTACAAAAATTGGATGGATTTACATATTTCCATTCGAAGATAGAACAGACGGGGTTAGGAAATATTTTGTAATGAACGCCGACCAACATGAGTATTTCTGGGGACTTGACAACCTGCTGATCCAATGCATCTTTGATTCAATTAGACTATTCATGTGCTACATGAATTTCAAGGGCAAAAAATCACAACGGGCAAAAAATGATGTAATAATAACTTACTTTTATATAATTTTCAAAAATTGTACTCACGAAGTAACAGGCTCTGTTAGTGTACTGATGGGATCAGGTTGCCAAAAGCCAGTTGATTTGCGGCTAAATGGCAAGAAGATTTTGAGAATTACTTCTTCAGGAGACAGTCGATTCACAACAAACTAATTACCTAAATCAACTCGATCATCAACATTTTGGATAAAATAAGGTGGCATTGGAGGTAAACATGCTGTATACACGCGGTGGGGTAAGAGAAGGTTATGTTAGTAGGAAGGTAGGAATTACCTTCTTCTTCGTTCTCGATGTGCAGAAAGCTCTATGGTCCATAGACTATGGAGGAAGAGAGAGTGATCACAAACAGTGTCAGTATTCAAACTATGAATTACAAACAGAGGTGGTTCTACGGGATCAGTACATAGCGCTAAATAGTTGATAATATCAACTATCATGGAAGAAGGAAGATCCCTTTTCTTCCATGATCAATGGCATAGAAGAAAGAATTTCTTCTTCCATGGCGCTATGGATTAGCGCACATCCACGTAACGATTACGAGTGGAACCACCCATCTCTAATGGATACTATCCATTGGATAGTGGTTGTGGATCGTTGACATTCGTATCTCGTTGATTCTTTGAGATGAGTTGAGTCATAAATTTATAGTGACTGTGACTGCATTTTTTCAGGAAACTGTGTTAGATTAGGTACATCGTTTTTTTACATCAGTAGCAATGCCTCGGGAAGCACCAAAAAAACAGCGGACTGGAAATCGTGATCCTTCGCAAGTATGACGCCCTTTACTTCTTTTGTTTTCACTAGATCAACGGTTGATTTACGCAGCTTTAGGAGAGTTGACTGTAGTAGGAACAATAAGTAAACAGGCCGTACAGTTCCTACTACAGTCAACTCTCCTAAAGCTGCGTAAATCATCGCTTCGTTACATAGTGCAACGGGTTCTCTCTTTCGTGTTCGATCAAAAGCGAACAATAGGTAATGAGAATGAAATGTAGGGAGAAACTGGTGAGAATAGCGTGAGGGTAGCGATCAACTGATCCGTTTGGGGCTCATTAGTTGGTGGTAAACATAATATTATAGACATAATATGTAATAAACATAATATTATAGACTGCACTTGTGTACTTGAACAGGTAGCGAAGGTCATATTATATTATATCATCTGCCGAACTCTCGAATTGATAATATCCAGAGATATCAACAATATCCGACAGTGTTTGTATAGACGACGTAGGAGGCTAATTCCACCCCTCCCAACATCTTTGGAAGAGACCCATGACAAGTTGGACATATAGATATAGCTCAAGTGGACGGGTTTGCGGAATAAAAACATGGATTGGTGCAGTTGATCGACGGTGCACTTGATATTTTATGGGGCTCTGGTGCAGTCGTTCTGTTATGTTGCTCTTATTAGATACAAACTGATTACCTTTGAGATCACATTCGTATGTAAGATGGGAAGAAATTATGATATTATTGTAATTATGTGAAGTTGGTGAAATTAAGGATATTCAAACGCTAAGCTGGCTTGTTTCGCAATGTAAAGATGTTGTTGGCTGATTCGCGATTCTGATTTAAATGTGATTGAAAGAGATGAATTTCGTAGTTTAAGATCCGTTGTTTCCAAAGGACAAAGCTGTGCTTTACCTCTACTCTGCACGCACTCAAAATTTTGTTGAACGTTTTTTGGGCTCAGGTGAGCTGTCAGCGACCGCAAGGGTCGCAAGTTCGTTGTCGAAAATTTACAAAAGAAATCATCAAAAAACGAGAAGAGCGGATCCGTGGTAGATGATGGAACACGAAAGGACATTACCGAATGAGGATCGTAGTGCACTGCAAGAGCGAAACGTACGTGCAATGGTTTCAAATCGGGAAGACTGTTGTTAACTCAAGAATCGTGGTACAACAGCCGTCGATGGTAATTTATTATTATTTGGACATTTTGACGCGACGGAACAACAGCTTCCGTCGTTGGAAGGCTCGTGATGGAACGAAGCCAATATTTCATAAAATTGAGAGTAATCATTTCCTAGGCCATCGAGCCGGTTGAACGGAAGGATGGACGTACTGTGAGGGAACAATAATTGTTATTGCATTTCTACTGCATTGCAGTCCGACGGTTTAATTTTTACTCGAATTTTTACATTAGTAAATCTGACGAGAAATTCAAGGGTGACAACGCGTGTAAATGTGTGTCTGACGCCATAATTTATTAATTATACCAAATTAATTATGTTGCTTATCTTGATTCAAAGGTTTTACATTTTCTTTCTCCTTTTTTTTCAAGTTGGGAATATTTGCTATACCGGATCTTGACTTGGGAGGAGGCGACGACGACGTAGTTTCGGACGACGACGATGACCTGGATGCTGAATTGAATGCTATCCTCGCTTCAGGACCAGCCAAACCCAAAGCAAAACGGCCTCCTCGTAAGTTCTGTGCCATGGAGTCCGAGTAATAGGGTGTGCGCATGGGTCGGAATTTCGCATTTCGACTCCAAAGTCGTTTTGTCCAAAAATCATTCTAGTTACAATCACTTCATTTATTGCTCTTCTAACTCAAATTTAACACTGTTGGTAACTAGCTTTAGCCCAATATTGTCCTACTAGTTTGTGATCAATTTAAGATAATTGGAAACAAGCTTTAGCACAATATCGTCCTATTAGTTTGTGATCAATTTACACCATAGTTTTCTGTAGTAATTAATATGGGAACATTGGGGGCATGAGCGACATAGTCAATTTGCGTTATCATAATTCCTTTACTATCACTTCTGGTTCGTCTTCTCTTTTATTTATCCAACATGTTTCGCAACAGGGTGTTGCTTCATCAGGGACCTACAGGTAACGGGAGCTGAATGTTTAAATTAGTAGGGTAGGGACTTGCTTGTTAGGGGTGGGTTTAGCGGGATCGTCCGCCTTCGTCATTCTGTATTAAAAGTTTCTTCCCAGGTTTCTTAGGTGTGTGGGCACAATGTCATCGTCTGGAATAGGGTAACAGTTGCGAAACATGTTGGATAAATAATAGAGAAGGTGAACCAGAAGTGAGCCAACAATACTTCAACCCTCGACCCACAGTAATATTATTATTAGCACGATGGCTACCCACAAACAATTGCTTTACTATCTTTTATCAAAATAACAGGTTGCTGTTCTCTAGTTTCTTGTGTCTGGCTATCTCCACGACACCCCCTCCCCCTTTGTAGCCACCACTGCGCTGATGCATTTTTAGCGAAATTTCATGACACTTCAATAGCTGTAATCCACTGTAATCATCCAATGGTATGAAATGTATGAACTTATTTGCAGCCAAGCCTGCCGCTTCAGCAGTCAATTTAGATGCGATGGTTGCTGAAAGCTTGAGAGACCTTCCTTCGGATGAAGATTTGTCTGCGGATGAAGATGATCCATCTTTACTGGTAATGCAATGTGTTACACGTTTCTTTTTCCTCCATGTTATTCTTTTTTCGGTTTTTTGGTTATTCTTTCATACCATCTTGCAGTGTCCGAACGACTGGTGGTGTAAATACTAAAGATGTTGCTGACCTCTTGAGGGTTGGTACGTACGACTTTAAACTGCACCTGTGGGCTAAGTAGGAACTTCTGTTGCTCGGCTACGTATTGCATAAACTTCCCAAGTTATCACTGACAAATGAGCCCCGAGACATCGGACCTTCCGATATTTCAGTCCATTTGTAGTTGATTACTTTCAGTAATCTTCAACCAAATCTATTTATGAGGGAATACACGAACGCAACGGGAGGCCAAAACCGAAAAATGAAGGTGGAGAACTGAAGCATCACAGCCGCATGACGTGACTTTAAACACGAATTAAATGTTTTTCCTCACCCACTTGTTTTGGGGTGAGATACAGAGATTATGAATACCGGCACTCCCATCTGTAGACGGTCCGCGATCTTGAGCTAACCTAGCGACTTGTGGTGAGGTGTGACATGCTCATCAAGAGCACACTTACCAACCCTTCAAAGTGCTGGGGGCCGAAGTAATAGACACTTGGTCATTCGGAGATCCTCCCGATCAACTCCGTCCACATCCTTGTCCAACTGACAACCCCTCCTGATCACCTCGACGGCCCTGATATAGGTGTACCTACTCGCCGACTGCCAAATAACCCTTGAAAGATAGCGACTGTCGATGCCAAGTGTGTGATGGAACACAGGTTCTTGTTTGGCCTCATATTGTACGATGTAGTTGGGCGTCTTCAAGAACAATCATTACACCTTGTCTAACTCCTCAAACTCCCAGCAGCCCCAGTACTGGGCCCCATATACCACTTTGGATATCGTCACCGCAGCTTGGTATCGGATGTTACACCAGGGGCAGAAAACAACTGTCCCATATTGAGTTGATCCCAGCACGGGCTACTCTTCCCTTCTCTTTGAAGTGGTGTCGAGCTTCAGATCGTAGGATAGTGAGGGTTACACCCAATCATTTTTGGTGTTGTTACCTTCAAAATTGTAGGTTTATAGGTTTTTGAGTTCACGTTAAATTGATCTTTTCCCCATACATACAGCTTGTAGTGGAGTAAACGGTTTTAAACATGCATTTTTTATATCATTTTCAATACAAATCCATTTTAGGCATTCTGAAAATACGTGTTTCGTATTAATGTTTATGCCTTTCGGAATCCCGAATCAATATTTAAACTGTCTTAAGTACGTTGTATGTGAATTTATATTGAATAGGCCGAGCTCAGCTCCGTGACTGGGGAATGTGAACCGGAAAAGGACAAATCTTCAGGTACTATGCAGCCCATGACCAATTCAGGGATGGACACTCTGAAACTCCTCTACGAGAGAATAGCCATGTACATGCAGGCCGAGGAAAATTCCAAAGCAGTTGGAGACACCTTGAAAGTTCGCAGGTATGATTAAACACACCTAGAGTTGTTCCCAGTGGTGGGTCACAGGATAGTCCGAAGTTGTATCAAATCGTGTACATTGAAGTAGATTTTATGACCCTTGAATTCGAATCCTTTTTTTTCTTTTTCAAAATATGTTTTCGTCTGTTGGAGGACTATTTGTTTACCGCCTGCAGACCGCAACCACAAAAGACGAATCGTTGCCTGGAAGGGGTTAACAGGGTCCTTTGCAAAATAGGATAAAACAAAATATTGTGTACTGGTTGAACTGTTCTACTGAACTATGTATAAACTGACTTCCGGAATATTTGACCGACATACAGACAAAACGTAACAATTTCTATTATTTTGATATATTCTTGTTCACAAATTCGTCATTAGACGATCTTATATATAAATCGTGTGTATACTCGTGAAAAGGTGAGGTTTTAGCGTTCCATTGAATCTGGTAGCAACCAAATGAAGTAGAAAGGTACTCGGGAAAGGTTTAATATCTACTCATGTCTATTGAGCTTATGAATTTGTAAGTTGTCCACTCTGAATCTTATAACTTATTTTTTATCCAAGAAAATGTATCCAGAAACAAAAGGATTTTTCAACCCTTAAATAACACTGATTTGTTTATTCAACAGGCTGGGCCGTGGTCTGAAGACATTGAATGAGCTCGTGAAAAAAGCTGAAGCTGGTGCCATTATTGATGAAGCTGATATCCCAATGCCGGTGACTATCACAGCCAAAAAACCTCAGGAAGATGATCTTACTGACAAGCCTCCTGAAATATTCGCTCCTCTCGACTTAGGTAAGTTTCTATAATTAATGGGGTATAGGGATAATTTCCCTTAACACCACTGTTATGGTGAAGCATCTTCGTCTAGATATCGGTATCGGATCAGCCTACAAACTAAATCACTCTCCGTAACTCCAAATACCAATAGCTCCATTTTCACTGGGTGTTTCAGAGTGGATGAGACACTTTACCCCAACATATTTGCCCTCAAAACCAAAGCGAGATGATCCAATGAGCGATGTATAAAACATTAAAATCTTGATCCATGACTCTGTTTTAGATTCAGGGCTTCCTGCTCCACTGCTCCCACAGAGAGCAGCGCCAGCTCCACCTGTGCCGCCCCCTCGAGCTAGTCAGCGCCGCAATCCCCCTGAAGAATCAAAGGCCGTGTTATCTGCAGCTGTGCCACCGTCGCCTCCATCGGTCGTAGTTGTCGATGATGCAGTTTTGAGAGTCTTGGTTGAGAGGAGGGACCAGTACAAAAGAGCTGCCGTCTCCGCCAAACGAGAAGGAAACACAGCTGATGCCTTAGGTTTCGTCAAAATTGCCAAGGTAACCTCTCCACCAATCCACTTAGTGGACACTATGCGGTACGCCTGCCTGCATTGTAAATTTTATTTGAATTAAACTATATAAAATAAAACCGAACAGTGATCTAGACAGAAGGGTGATCTATACAGAATATAATAAACCATTGTCCAAGGATTTGCACCTTTTGCTGCAATTTCCTTTCATCGTCAAATCGCAAAAGTAGAAACGTCTGGTGGTTTTGGATCCGTAAAGCTCACTAGTGGTTTTGATTTAAGCTCACTTTTGAAAATCTTGCCATGTCAAACTTATATTCTGTTCATTAAACAAAGTTGTAATTAATAGGTAAAGTTTCCCAACAAAAGGCCAAAAGCTTTGCTGAAACATGACGAAAAAGTAAGATGGGTGGGTGGGGGGGGGGGTCTATATTGGTAAAGTCTTCTTTATAATCCTACCTTCAAGTCGGTCGAAACGTTGCCGAGAGTCCATGGATGTCTAACCGAACATGCTGAGTCTGGCCGACGCGTTGTTTTCATTATTATGGATGATTTTATTGTCTATTTTCCAATTTGAAACTCTGTAAGGAACTGAATGATCCTGTAAACCATTGTTTTCGAAGTAGGCTGCCTCAACTGAGGTTTCAAATGCTTGTGGTATAGCTATAAGTGCATGAATTTAGATGAAGCCCCCTCCTCAATTTTCAATGGGTGCACCCACTTGACTGTTTAGAAATTCGACTCCGTGATTGAGGCGGCGTCTGCAGGTCGAGCAGTAGATTTGAGTACTATGCCACCACCTCCACCTGGATTCGAGGAGATTGTGGACAAGCGAGAGGTATCTACTAGTCCAAGTGTAGGCCCCTCTACACCACCCCGAGTCCAGCAAGAAGGTAAAATTGATGCGTTCGTTAAGTTTCCTCAAGTTTCAGAATGAACTTTCGGTCCTACTCAATTTTCCACATCATCCAGATTTACTTGCCCACTTTTCTTCTGTATTTCTCTAGAAATGGGAGGGTTTATTGGGTTGGTTAATAGCAAGAGTTCTGATCCTACAAAGTACACTGCGCCTAAGGTCCCCTACGATTCTAAATTTTTCTGTGAAAGCATAGTTTGAGGGATGAGTTTTCATTTTGTGTTGGAAGAACGTGCGAAGATCCAGACCGCTTTCTTCACTGAAGGACTATTTAACTATTCCGAGTATCATGGGCCGAATGTCCTCTTCACAATGAACGGTTTTGAATTGAAACGTTGATCAATAACACCCTGATATTCAATCATTAATCTTTGGATTCGCTGAACTTTAATTAAGTAGTATTGTTCATATTCTACTCATGGTGTCGTTGAAAGAACTGTTTATAGATCACTTTTATTACATTTCAGCTGACCCACCCACTCCTGCCACTGTGATGGAGGCATTAGAGCAGAGATTAGCAAAATTTCAGCAGCAGGAGGAGAGTGCAAAAGCTGAAGGCAACTCGAGTAAGGCCCGACGGATGGGAAGGATCGTCAAGCAGTACCAAGATGCTATAAAACTGCACAGAGCTGGAAAGCCCATACCAGTTGAGGACTTACCTACACCACCAGGTTGGTAACTACTTGGAACAATAATTTTTATACGATTTACGGCAATTGAAATTACAGGTAATCTATATACTTGTGACTCCGCTGCCAGGGAGAACTACAAAAGCTAGATCCGCTATCGCTGATTGAGGATGCTTATAGGATGCTATAATAAACATCGCCGTAGCTAATTGTTTGTGCTGTCTCCTAGGATATGCTCCAATCCCTGTACCTGGTGCAGCTGCCTCAGCTTCCCAGAGTGGTGTTCCACCGGCTGTGGCACCTAGTGAGGAACCTCATCCTGCAGTGCCTCGACGCTCACCCTTGCCCTCAGGTGAGTTACCCCTTGATGAATAGGTTCCTGTGTGTCCAGACTGTATCTGGTATTTATATAACCGTTCACGGGACCACAAACTCGGTTTGGAGCTGAAAATTACTTGTGCTTGGTGGAGTTCAAGGGCCCTGGGTCTACTATTGTCTATTTCTGCTCAATTTCACGACTTCTCGTATCTCCAGTCTCTCATCTCTTCATTTTCAATCACAGGCAGTGCAATGGGGACCACCAAGCAAGAAAAACTGGCATTGGTGCTTCTAAAACAGAATCAGTTCAAAGAAGCTGCTCTGAAGGCGAAAGATGATGGTGATCTTCAACTGGCAAAAGAGAATTTACAACGGTACAGAAGCCTTGATCCTTTCATAGATGCCCTGAAAAACGAAATACCTCACGAATTGATACTGGTAATTTGTTTTTGTAATGATATGACCAATTCTTTATTACCCAGTCATTATCTTCCTTAACATGACTGTATTAGTTGGTGATTCGCGTGCCTGGTTGTTACCATCAAGTGCAATTGTTGCCCAATGCCGTCCCATTTGTGTCTGTTCATCTACAAGCTTTTGTCCCATCGACCAATCCTTTTTCTGGACAAGTCTGGAACTAAATCATTCACGACGAAGTAATGGAAACCCATGTCAAAAAGCAAAAAGACAACAGTAGCTGTTATACCTGTTTCGGTGATTAAACCATCGTCAGTATTATTTATCGTCTGTTGTTCCGTTACTAGTATTTGTTCTTTTTGACGCCTTGTTCTTCGAGCTGGTGTTTATAACACTGCAGCAGACACCTCCAAACTTTCGTATAAAGGGCCACACGAAAATCAAAGTTAGGAGTGCTTATGTTTTCATGGATTCGTCGTTTATTGGAACATTGTAGTTTCTGTGGTGGGTTTCGTCATATTCCTCGCTCCAGCTCTTTAAGAGACCAGAAGAGCATCATCTCGCTGAGAACGTATTTGCTGTTACTCTTCCTGTGACATCTGCCAGGAGCTGCTGGTCATCGGCTCCTGGTACTCATCAGCTTCTACATTTTTATAGCTCAAAGCGAAGGATACAACATAACATGAATCCTTCTAACACAAATACTCCAGATGGGGAAAACAGGTTTCCAGCCTTCAAATCAAGGCTGCGGCATCCGGTTGTACAATAACATTCTAACCATGTTATACTCACATAATGTACGTAGAACATTGTCCATACGTGCCTCCTGAATATAATTTTATTTGTGGACTGTAAAAGTTTCTATTATTATTTATGTTATTAAACCATTCATATGTTGTGTTTTTGGGAGGCTTGCTATAAGTATAGCACCTCGACCTAATTAGATCTATTGTGCCCATATTATGTTGTGTTACATCATCATGTAGTTTCTCAGGAATAGTATTATACATCTTATTTGTGTAATGAACCTTGCTCAGGAGTTTGATTCTCTTCTTGAAGACGCATTGGAGGGACGGCCAGTGGACCTCAGTAATTTATTGTCTGCGACTCGTAAACCCTCCTTGCCAACTCCAGTTGAAGCCCTTTCTGAACCGCTGCCTGGACCACCTTCTTTGTCAGAGACGGAACAACCATGTACGTTTATATCTTCATATTGTCCCTTCAACTAATTTATTTGGTATATAAGTTAAGTTGGCGGCTATAACAGGAAGAATAACGTCCTATAACGAACAGAGAGGAGAACAGGGTGGTGGGGCGTGAACTGGTATACGTGGTATTGGGTGTGCTGTATTAGCAAACATTATGCAGATCAGCACTTACGTAAGTAAAGCCAATGAAGCTTGACGTATAATATATTATGTAACACATTCAACGGTGTATAAGTGACTGATTATGATTGTACAATTATTTTTACTGAGCACAGCTGACCCACCAGTACCTGCTACAGTGATGGAAGCGTTGGAGCAGCGACTAAAAAAGTTTCAGCAGCAGGAGGAGAGTGCAAAAGCTGAAGGCAACTTGAGTAAGGCCCGACGGATGGGAAGGATCGTCAAGCAGTACCAAGATGCTATAAAACTGCACAGAGCTGGAAAGCCCATACCAGTTGAAGATTTACCTACACCACCGGGTTGGTAACTACGTGCCCATTTAAAACAATCACTTATATAATATTTACGGCAATGGGTTCTCAGATATCAACAAAAGTGAATACCTTCATTGCAATGTTAGTAGTTCCAAAATTTGTGTTGCAAAGGTGTTACATTTAAGAATATTGGTATATTTATTATGGCAGAGTGTTGATGGGTAATGAAATATATTTGAAAACCGAGGTTGATTTCAGGATTTGCTCCTATACCTGTCCCTGGTGCTCCTTTAGCAAGTACAGCTAATCCTTCACCTGTCCCCAGCCTCGGGAAACAGCTTGAACCTCCGAGTTCGAGCTCCTCAACACCGCAGTCTTCCCCACAGCCATCGCGTGAGTGTTCTCTTCTATATTCAGAATGTTAAGATTTTGACCATTTACAGTGAAAGTCGTCCCGAATCCCCGCGGTGGGGGGAGCTTTAAAGGTTCCATTTTTCAGTTTTTTGCTTTTAACTCGAAAACGGTGCATTACAGTGAAAACATTCTTCAGTACTAAATGAAAGCTCATTGCATTTGCTACAAGTTTGGTTGTATAAATTTTTATGAATAACTGGATCGTTTTCGTTCTACCGGCTCCGAAAAGGTGGTAATTAAAAAAAAAAGAAAAAAAAAAGTTGTTCACTCATGATTTTTGCTTATTTATGTCTTCATTTATGTCTTCTAGATCCTCACTGGTTCATTTTAGGGGAATATTGTCACAATACAACTTGTACAGTATTAAATTTTCTACAAAAATATATATCATATTATTAATATCATAAAAGAAACATTAAACACTTCGGAACTTCCCAATTAAAAGAAATAATAGTTTTTTAGCCATTTGATGGCTCCATTTCCCTACATAATATGTATATTATTATGGTATACTGGTTAAATTGGTATCCTCCATTTTGACGGGACTACTCGGTTAAATGTTCATTCCATTTTCAGTCAAGGGAGTTGGCGGAACAAAACAACAGAAACAGCTGAGTGTGCTGGTACAAAAGCAGAAACAGTTCAAGGAAGCGGCTCTCAAAGCAAAACAAGATGGCGATCTCCAACTTGCCAAGGAATATCTGCGCCAATACAAAAGTCTCGAACCTCTGATAGAGGCTACGCAAAGTGGTTTTCCTGTTGACTTGACTACGGTGAGTGACAAATGGTGTCCACCTAAATAGCACTTACAGGGAGTGGACGGTTGAGAAAAATGCCCAGCATTTAACAAGGGAAATGGAGCTGTGATGGTTGTCCCTGTGGAAATACTACGATATACGACCAATAATTTATCTGGACGAGATAACCAGAATCATTGCCTGATTATATGGGAGGCTTATTAGGTATAAGTGAATTGAACTAAATGCAACAGTAGTTCGTGAAAAATAGTAACACCAGCTTATACAAATAGTAATAACCAAGTTGAATGTTCGGTTTGGGTGTTTCATAATATAATTAGGATCGATCTTCCCTTATTAAGTTCGTTTGATCATAAAATGTGTGATTTTTAGTTGCCGGCGCCTCCAGGGAGCAGTCAGTTGATTGAAAAAGAATACGAAATTGTGAAAATGACGGACTGCCTTCCAGAAACGACTTCGGAGCTCTACAATCAACTTATTACTGACCTGCAACAGCAACTCAAGGTAATATTTTTTAATCGCGGTATTTCCTTTTATGTGAAAGACCTGTTTATTTGTGAGCTAAAATCACAATAGAAAAATACTCTAAGAAGAAAACTCGACCCTTGATGTAGTAGCAGAATGAGGAGAACGTAAACCCCAAGACGTCGTAGGAGGGCAATTTGGATCCCTTAAACCCACCCCTGGCTACGTCCCAGTCATCTTCAACCACTACAAGTCATCTTTAAACCACCCACCCCCAGTCATCAAGTCATTTTCAAGACGCCCTGCACCATTTGAAGGTCTCCCCTAACAATATAGAACACCCCAGCCTCAAGCCCTCCCTTTACCTTCTTAGTTAACCCCATTCTTCCTTAACCGTCTCAAGTCCTCCTTAACTATCCAAATATATCTGTGGATAATGTTTTACGTATCCATATGCCATCGTTAGGTGATTTCAAGCATTTCAAGGCCTCAAAGCCTCACCAGGCGCCCCTAGTTCATTTAGACAGCCCAATGGCATCCTTGAGCAGTGCTCAAGCATGCCAGCCCCCTTCTGCTTTCCCCAGTCAGTGACGTAGCCAGATCTTGATGTCTTTCAGGATCTCATCCAGAACCAGTGTGACGCCCTCTTCCCTACCAACCATGCCCAAATCTTTCCTTTGGATCACTGCTTTAACCACAATCTTCTAAAAATCCTTTTGTGTGCACGATCCGTGTACGATTCAGCCTTTCGCGTTTTTCATAGACCGTTTGACCAGAAAGTATCTATTTAACTTGTACCTACTTATATCAAATAACCACCATTTTCAGTTGTGTATGGAAACCAGAGCTCATTTCAAGGCCATTGGGGATGTTGCGAGCGCAAATAAGTTCGAACAGTTAGCCGTTGCATCAAAAAAAGATTTGGACACTGTGAAAATAGCTTGTAACAAAAATGAACCTGTTCCTAAATTTCATTACGAGAGACGAACATTCGACATAGTGAGGTATGAATTGTTTATAATTTTTCTTATCGCCAGTGCGTGGGAAATGAGATTGAACCAAATGGTTTAACCTAAGCATTGTTTCTCATCTGTAATACTTACAAAATTTCATGTTGCCTGCAGGTGCAATACTGATTTAACTGACAATGAAATGGAAATCTGCATACTGCAGGGCGTAAACTACAATGTTCCTAATCCGAAAGAAATTGATACGTACGTCAGGTTTGAATTCCCTGCCCCCAATAATGTAAGTATCGCTATCGAGCTACTTGAGGATTATTATTGTTACAAATTCATTTGTGCCTTCGTAACTGTGGTTTGTTGTTTCTATCAAGAACCTTGAATTTTCTATTGATTTTGGACTTTTTCGGGTTTTCGCTCACAATTTCTAAACTAAGCGGTTTTTGACCAAAATATTTAGTTCCAAAGTTACTACAATTTCAATAGGTATATATATAACATTTTTCCCTTAACCTAATATTGGCGAAAATTGGCAACAAGTGAAGGATTTGGCCGTCTATCAATTACCGTCAGTTCTATCGTAATGGGGAATTGGACCCGCCTGAAACCAGGCGATGTCGAGCCCCAACTGGGGGTTTCGTCTTGTTTGTGACGTCAAACGGTCACCTCGATTTTTGCGGCTTCATTCAATCTGCGCTCGGCGTTTTCTCCTCGGCATTTTTTTCTCGAGTAAATAAATTTTGCTAGCAATACACGTTACTCTGTGGCCGTACTGTACAACAGAAGGATGACATTCAGAATTGACAATTGACGCAAATTCTCCTTTATGGTAATCACTTATCAATATCGAATATCTAAGGGGTTTTCCCCCAAACAACCTGTACCCAGTTTTCGAGGTTTTTCGGCACTCCCCAAGTTAGCACAAGATCCTCGAATTGGATAACTTGACTGAGTCATCCCATACCACCCCCGAACAACCTGTAATTTTTTCCAGCAGACCGCACTTTTTAAGAATATTAGTCAAGTCTGCGGATCCTTGTTCCTATAAATATGTAAGGTTTAGGAAAACAAGAGTATTTGAAAAAAATCGTCTATTTCCACTGAAATATGAGTAGGTACACTGTTAGACTGGTCTCGGTGATTAAACCATTGTCAGTAACAAAACATTACTATAGTACTGACAGTACAATACCGGCAATGGTTTAATCACCGTAACCGGTCTAATAGTGTACTCATATGTCAGTGGAAATAGAAGATTTTTTTCAAATGCTCTTGTTTTCCTTGGGTTTCCACGATTTCGTGATTTAGTTTGTAAGGTAACACGTCTCGTATGTTATTTTGGGAGCCATCACTACTTTGATCACTACTTTGATTCGAGCGAAATAGGATTTTCTCTCGGAATCTCGTTTTGACTGGTGATAAAATTTCTTTGAAGGAAGAGCCCAAGAGGGATAAGACGTCCACTGTCTACAACACGAATAACCCTGTGTACGATGCCAAATTCACGATAGCCATTCCAAGAAGCAACCGGAATTTCCAGAGACTTTTCAAAAGGCACAACCTCAAACTGGAAGTTTGGTCCAAGGGGTAAGCAATTACTGTTCCACGTCTGCCAGCTGAGCTAATTCACTGGTTGTTGTACATCGAGTTGTGTATGACTTGATGTACTGCTATAGTTGTAATGAACTTGACTTCTGACTGATTCAAGAGGGTAAGGGAGGCTGTGCTTCTGACAGTGGTATCTAGCGCGGTGTAGCTAGTAAAATCAATGTAGTTTTTTTTTCTCGATTGGTGTGCGAACATAACATAGGAATATGTGATGTTGGAACCTCTGGATGCCAAGCCATGGGTGGCCATACCGCCACAAAAGACAAATCCGACCTAGAATAGTTCCAAATACTGCCACGACACTGCGCATCTAAATGAAAACGGCAATGCACACTTTGAGAGCGTAGAATACATTCAAGTTTTGAATTTACAATTTTTTTTCAAATTTAATTTTTTTGTTTCATTTTAAAATACTTCTAATAATTATATCGATGATGAGGATCTGTAGGGAATCCGCGAAATGAAAAAGGCCGTAGTTCGCTGCCTGGAACAAAGCTAGAATCTTTAGTAACCTGTGTCTGGTTCCAAAACCCAACATTTCGTTCATCGACCTTTCTCTACTATGCTGGTTCTACTTTTTTCCATTTATTTTTTCATCCCCTTGGAGTGCAAATTACTGCATCCCTTTTGTCTGAAAGCAGAGTTTTAGAATCAAAAGCCGTTGAACACCCACTTCGGTTCGAAAGCTTGTAGTTTCCAAATAGTTTGGTGAACGCTATGTATGTGGACGTTGGCCTTTCAGTGTGTCTTAGTACCCTCATCAGGGTGTCTTTGTTCTTCAGTTCTTTGTTCAGACTTAGTTCAGCGGAGGAGCACACGGGAGACTTTATGATCGGTACTACGATGTCACTAGGATCCGATGACGAGTTCAACCTGAGTGACCCGTCAACTTAATTTATGTGCCCACTAAAAGTATATGACGAGTCCAACTGATCTATAAGTATGACATACTTATGGATACTTATGAAACAAAAATCCCCCAAATGGATGTTTGTTTCATTTTTTGATATGCGAGAATCCAGAGTACTTGGCAACAAAGAGCGAGTGTGCATTTAACTCTGACGATTGCTCATATCGTCCCTTAAGATCCCACAAGGTCTTACTCAGTTTTCCCAACTTTTCAGGAGAGACGAAAAACGGATTTTCCAATGTACTGTAGTAATTTCCATGGTTATCGTCGTGGCTTTTCTATGTTGAAGACGCCTCTTCCTGCATTGCAATAAAGGCCAAACCAATGAGCTAGAAAGGCGGACCGAGATATTTCGTATAATTATCCGTTCCTAACTCATTTTGCCAAAAAACTGAGTTAGACCTTGTGGGATCTTAAGGGACGATATATTAATAAAATATAATTTAATATATAATATAATAAAATATAATTTAAATATTATATAATAAATATAATTTATGTTCAATTAGCCAGTTCGCATATTATGTCAACTTCGCGCGAACTGGCTAATTGAACATTTTGTAAACTAGAACAAGTGACGTCTCAGTTCCGATCCCAAAGTCTTCCGTGTGCCCCGACCGGCAGTTCAGCTCCTCCCTGCTCTCCTCTACCAGTCTTGACCAGGTTTGGGCCGCCTCAAGAGCGTTCAGTGTTGCCTGTATGTCCGAGAATATGAGTACCTTCTCCTCCTCGTAATCTCCGCCACAAATTTTCTGATCGCAAAGACCCACATGGTATACAGTATCATGAACGCCTAGAGACTAGAATCCTTATGCAAGGTCTCATACTATTGACGCCAGCCCCCGACTCCCATACATCCATCTATACATACCATTCTGGTCCGGAAATCCAGTACCCGTCCACACATCCCTTCCTTCGGGTCATTCTGACCTTGAACTTCTTCTCAAAGTAAAACCTACTAGAAATATTTTTTAAGAATATCTATACTTACCCACAGTCCTTATAATATAATTATTCCAACTAACTCAAATGATTTAATTTAGTTATTGGTTAACCTTCAATTTGTGGTGTATTCCAACAAGGTTCGACTGACGTCTGAATAATAATTCCCTTGAACAATGAATACATTTTTTTTCAAAGGATCGTTTTTACTCAACAGTGACTGATTTATTGCATTTTTCAAACACTATACATTCTCGCCTTCTGTTCTGAACAGCGTGTGGTGTGTTGCAGATACGTTTTGAGCTCAGTTTGCAGATTTTGTAAATGCTGCAGTTTCGATCGGCTGGCCAGGTAATTATCGAGAGCACTTCTCGAATTGAGGCCTTTCTGCCTCTGAGAGATCTACCGTAATGTCCCCTCGTGGCCTCATGCTACGATTAGTCGTTGTGAATGCAAGTCTGTTTTATGGTTAGTGAAAGTCATCCTCGTCTGCACCACTGATAACCTGAAGTCCTACATATTGTCATATTTTGCTCAAATTATTTACAAGTTTGTTAACAAACATTTTGGTGTGGGAAAGGTTCCTCTCTACCACTTTCCAAAATTGCAGCTCTATTGGAGTCCTTTTAAGGCCACGAGTCGCTATACTGTCATCTTTCCTTGACGTATATATGCCGGTAGTTAAGGACTGGTCCATTGATTTGTTTCCCGACTTGTGAGGAGCGATAGATCCTCCGCTCGACCTGTCCAGCCCAAAGGCGCGTAGCTTCGTGCCGTTACCGTTCATTCGATACAAAAATTAATAGTTTTCCCCTGAGATTAGTTTCTTTTCATCGTAATTTTTAATCGTACTGATTCCAGTACTGGTCGCCGTTTTTTCTATTGATTCAGTCCAACGGCACATTTGCTCGAGGGCACTTAACCGTTTTGAAGAGGATGTGAACATAATTGTGCCTCAAAGGAGTTGATCTGTTCACACAACGGTAGGTTGTGAAACATAACACGATCTCCCCTTTCACGAGGGCCGTATTATTAAATAATGTGGTACTCACAGTTTTAACTTGAGTAGTCCGTACACAGGTCGAATAACCGTAGTAGTTATTGTTGGGCGTGCTCACAGAGCTAAAACCAAGTTCTTTTACATCAATTACACCTCAATAGTAAGCCAATTGTTCAAAATGAGAAGGATGTATAAGAGTTGCAGTTATTCAATTACTACTGTATTATTGGAATGGAACGACACGATTTGGAATAACACCTACATATCAATGGCATTTCACGCAAAATAAAAATAAATAGTTCACTTCGTAAAAATAAAATATTGTTATGATCCGTAACTGACTGTTCTTTTAATGAATCACGCCTGATGACCGATGATGGCCAGCGTGGGGAAGTTTTTCGGGTTGAAATAAAATATCAAGAACGGACTGACCTGAACTGTCTCCAAACTGCCGAATTCGGACTCCCGAGGATTAACTTCGATGAATTCTTCGACGTAGTACAATTTGTATGAGAGTGGCTGATGTCGACACTTGGTACACGAAAAACGGCGAACTAGGTAATGTGTGATATATTGGGAAGTGGCAAAATTGCAAGTGGCGCAATTGCGACTAGAAGACAGTCAGTGGGGACGGGGATTGTAAGTCAGAGATAAACACAGTTTTCTATGTTTTCGGGGGAATTCTGGAGGGCAAGGTACTAGTAGGTACAGGTACTAGCCATTTTCGGGTAGCCCAAACTTTCTGATCTAGCAAATTTCGGATTCCAGAAGATTTGGTAAGTCTTTGGTCTGTGGTAGTAATAAAATGGCTTTTGCTTTCCAGAGGTTTTCTTCGGAGCGACTCAGTGGTTGGCACTGTCAACGTTAAACTTCTACCTCTTGAAACCAAATGTACAATCCACGACTCTTTTGATGTAAGTGTAATTATTATTTGCCTTCATTGTGCGAAAATCTAATTGATTTCTACTGTGAAGAATATACGCCGGGAAAATAAAAATATCATCAAAACGCCATAGAATGTTGAACATAAGTTGTCAAGTTAATATTATTGACTTGACAAGAGATGAGGAGGTCAAATATGATTGAGTAATTTGGAAACGATGTGACTATTCGCCCGAATCGGCCCCCACGATATCCAGGCTATTCGCCCAAATTTGCAATATCTAATCTGTTGTTTGGGGGATGTTTTTATTCATCAACCCCGTCCACTTGATCTATATGTCCAACTAATCTATATGGTACTAATCTGTTGTTTGGGGGATGTTTTTATTCAGCAACCCCGTCCGCTTGATCTATCAAACTGGATATTCGCCCAAATTATATTGCCTGGTTTGGGCGAATAGCCACAGAGAGTTGGCGGCCGAATATCCAGAATATCCATTAACTGGATATTCACCCGAATTGGGCTAATAGCCGATACTTTCTTGGAGGCCCGATTTGGGCGAATAAGACTAATCATTTGGAAACTTTTGAGGATCTGGTTATCTAGTGGTAGGAAGGTGTGAACTGGGTCAATTATTTGCCCTACGAAATCGAAATTTTCTCTCGAATTTTGTATTTTAGGGGTTCAATTTCGATTGCAATTTAATAAGTACTGAGGCTTGGTTGGGTTGGCGAGTCGTGACAATTTTTTGGCTTCAATTTCGATGGTAGTTCAAGGATTGAGGGTTGGTCCCTGGACTTGAATTTCATCGAATAGACTGGTCGATACCGTCTGGGTTCGTTTGACCAACGCTATTGTCGTCTAGCTAGCGATCGATAAACTTTGAAACGATCTGAATTCAAAGGAAAATTTATATTATAATTCAAACAAGTTTATCTCTCCAAAAACAGCGATTTCAATTCACAAGACCTTCTGAACTATGGTTTATTATATTTTTTTAAAATTCTGATGGTGCAACTTTGGACACCTCTGATCTTAATCCAAATCCAAGGTGGAATTAAGAATGCTCACAAACTAGTTATACTAACATTTTGATGCCATTGCAAAAACGGATTTTGTATGAACATTCGTCAATTAAAGGAGAAGAAGTAATACAGTAAAGTATTGTGTTTTTCAGGTAATGGACGGTCGAAAGCCCCTCGGTGGAAAATTGGAGGTAAAAATCCGGATACGTCACCCCATACAATCTAAACAAGTAGAGCAACTCCAAGAGAAATGGTTGGTCGTGGACTAGATGAATATTTACCCATATAAACTTACTACCTTTTTATAAGTCGTGCTTGTTTAAAAACTTATTAATATCCTCCTGGGGTCCTCGAGGTGCCTAATATCGACGTTTTCTGTGATTTGAATCAATTCAGAAGCTCAATTGCAACTAACTCTTGAGTAAGAATTGTCCGAAAGATACGACTATGTATCTTATGATTTTTAAAATGGGCTTAAAGCTATAGACTCCCTGTGCAACATGCCTTCCAAGTCCAGCATGCCTATATGTGATGGCCCACTAATGGAGTGAACAAGTGTCTTTTGACTTTTGTGATGTTACCTTTATTCCGTTAATTTTAAGTGATGTGATATATTCATCATAATGTATTACTATTATATTTATTCAAAACCATTCACATGGTATTATACCGTGTCACCATTGCCTTGTATCTAGTTCTTGAATGAAGAATAAAACAAGTGAATCACAGTTTTGTTCTTCAAATGTAATACCTTCCTCAATACGGTAGAAAAATGTCTTGGTCGAATCCGGTGAAGGAAATCGACTCTAGCTCTTCGCAGACAATATAGAACACAACATACCTTCCTAGCTAACCCCAGCCTTCGAAAACCTTCTGAAATCCTCCTCAACTATCCAGAGATAATTTGTTACGTATTCATACGCCACTATGCCTGGCATAGTATGCCATATTTAGATGATTCCAAGCCTTCTTTGAGCATCTCAAGGCCTCTTCAAACTCACCAGACAGCCCAAGGGCATCCTTGAGCAGTCCTCAACCAACCCCAGACTTCTGAGGGCACCAAAGCGAACATTCCCCCCTGCTGTTGTGTATCATTCAATCAAACCTCATTACAATCCAATTGTTGATTTTATGGATCCAAATGAAAAGTGTCCACTGATGGAAAGCTGTGGTCTACACAGAAAATAATGAACCACTGAGGAAAAACTTGCTGCGTATTACAAATTGGCCAAGTTTTCTGTAGGAAACCATTTGACACGTCCCGAGGTCACCGTGGTACCTGACAATGGGCGTAAAAGAGAAGAGCTTTTACTCTACGCTGTCTCGGTTGAGAAGCCGCCATGGTATCTGCAAGTCCTACCTCCACAAAATAGGTCAATCCAGTGATAGTGCGTGCGATTTTTGTGGTAAAACAGAGGATTTAGAGCACCTTATTTTCCTTTGCCCACGCTACAACACTTGTAGGTCACACATGCTCGACAGCCTCACTGGACTAGTCAAAAGTCCATTTAATTTGGATCTGTTACTACTTGAAGGTAGTGAAGCAGTTTATAAAATTATTTTCAATTTCTTTTGTGACATTCAGCGTAAAATTTAATTTTGTAAATCACCTTTTATAATTTATGTATATATATTAGTATCACCTATGATGTGAACCGCTGGCTGTAAGGTTACATACTGATGCCAATAAAGAAAGTAAAAAAAAAAAAAAAACTACCGGAAAGTGATTACATAAGGTCATCTATTCCTGTATAGGAACTTGTACAAACCTCACTGGGAACTAATTCGTTTTTATTTACTTTTCAACGTGAAATTGGCACAAATCTTCTACCACACTAAATCTTGTAGAGGAACTCTCCATCGTCAGCATAAAAACAATTATTCACTTTATACACAGCACCCTTTTT
Source organism: Stenodema calcarata (assembly GCA_963920205.1). Classification (NCBI taxonomy): domain Eukaryota; kingdom Metazoa; phylum Arthropoda; class Insecta; order Hemiptera; family Miridae; genus Stenodema; species Stenodema calcarata. The sequence continues at coordinate 30,723,890 of OY986049.1, read as the reverse complement.
CCACTTGTTTTTCGGAATAGTAATTTTCATCGCGATCTCTTCAGGAGGATGGTCTGTTGCCACTACATTTTGAGAACTTGCGTATGATCGCTGAGGCAGACTTAAGTTAACGGAAGGGTTGATAACTCCTTTATGACGGTCTCCTTTGGTCGAATCCAGTACAGAATCAACTCCTTCTTTTGGTGGATGATGTTGCAGCTCTGTTTGTGTAGAGTCAATCTTTCCTGACTTTTTCATCTCGGATAGAGTAAAGTGTTTGACGCGTTTTTTGACCCGGTCATTTCCAATGTTCAGAACGTAAGTTTCTCCAGGCTTTGAAGGCATCGAGTTAGAACTGACTGTTCCTGAAGTTGTAGCAGATGATTTATCTTCTCTCTTTGCGTAATTTCTGATTATATCAGCAAACTCGCTATTTCTTGATGCTGAATCCTTGACCTTGTTTTCTTCTTCAGCTATAACCATGTCTGTATGATCTGAAAATAGACATATAAAAATCGTCAATATCTTAAAACTGATGAAATTGAAACAAGATTATAACCAAACCGGAAGATGTGTTGCTTTCATCTCGCTAGTTGAAAATGCCACAACAACCGAATTACAAACTCACTGCTATGTCCAGCACCGTAGACATGTGAGCGATCGCGAGTTGTGAATTTGGAGAGGTGAGCGGAAAGGTGAGGCCGCAGTTCCAACTTTCCCTCCTGAAACAGTTTCCAGTTGGCAAATACTCGACTGTCGTGTTTTTCAATTGAGTTCGAGTTCCGCATCTTCCACTGAGCTTTCACAATTTTCTGGAAAAATAAAATTAAATAAATGGATGGAAATAGAAGAAAGGATTATAGTCCTGGAGCCGAGGCCGAAAATGGGTGTTCATTTTAGGAGAAGGTTTGATATAAAATTATGAAAATCTAGTCAATTCTGAGTAAGAAAATCCAAGTCTGCCATTTCAAAGCGGTTGCTTTCAAAAATGGCAGCCATTTAAAAAGTGACGAAAACGCACAAACATGACCTGTCTTTAGGATGGATGGAACTTTTATAGATGATAGATTATGTCCAAACATAGATGTTTTCACCAGTCTGCCACTTTCAACCGGTTGAAAATGCGTGGCAGACTCAATTTCAAAAATTGCATTTTTCGGGTGTAAAATTTACAGTATTTGGGACGCCTCAAATTTTCACACATGATTATATATGCTCAAATAAGGAGTTTGAGACTTGTCTGCCAATCTAAAGCAGTTGAAAAGTAATGGCAGACTTGAATTGAAATATTGCCAAATTTGGTGATAAATTTCATCAGTTTTAGGAAGATTCAAATTTCAATACGTTAAAGTACCTGTGGTATGAGAGCAATAGACCATGGTCTGCCTTGCCTAGCCAGTTGCTTTCTACCGACAGACTGAAATGCAAAAATTGCCAAATTACTGATCAAAATTTTGTGATTTTAGGATGCTTCAAATTTCGGCTCAACATTGATCTCCTGCAATAAGACTGAAAAAGAGTAGTCTGCCTTCAGTAACCCGTTGTTTAAGTTAGGCAGACTGAAATTGAAAAATTGCAATTTTCAAGGTCAAAATGAATGTATTTTGGGAAAGTTGTAATTTTGGCATGTGATACTAGCATGTTAGTGTAAACTTTTTGACGCAGTCTGCCATCAATATTCCGCTGCCTTCTGGCGGCAGACTGAACTCAAACGTGGGAAAACAGAAATAATTTCAATTATTGACCATTTTTATGGTAAAAATGCATCTTCTTTAGGACGATTCAAATTTTGGCACATGATACTACATTGTAAGAAGAAACTTTGTGACATGGTCTGCCATCAATATCCAACTGATTTTTTCGGCAGACCAACAATATTAGGTAAACTACAGTCTAGAAATTTTAACCGTCAGTCGGGGATAGACCACATTGCAATATTCACTCGGTTTCTCATCTGTAAAATTGTTTAAATAATACCTTTTTGTAATAATACAAATTAAATTTTGATGCTGAGCTATTGACTTGAAATTTTAAAAATAGGTCAGAACTGGATCACAATGCAATATTCACTCGGTTTTGGTTTATTATCTTCGATAATGAACCATTGGAATCGCCCAAAGAAAAAAAAATTATAACCCCCCCTCAAAATTTGTTGGTTTACGTTTCAAGATACGTAGATTCAGAAAATCGAATAAAAAAAAATCCGTCCGTCCGCCGTACGCCGTCCGCCGTCCGCGCCACTTTGCCCAGTTAGCGTTGAGTTAAAATTACGAAATTTTTTTTATGGGTTTCGACCAGCCCCACAATGGTCCTCGAAACTTTTCATAACCCTAGGTCAAGGGGAAGGGGTTCAAAACGAATTTTGAAAATCTCATATCTCGAAAAATTCATATAGAACGGTATGTTTTTTATTTCATATTTAGATAGAGTTTGTTCCGTAGAATTTTTTAAGACCATCCGCAGCTTCGTACGACCAGCCGTTCGTTCACAATGAGGGCTCAAAGATTGTGCCTCACAACACGATCGTGTATCAAACTGTTGAAATACAGGTCCATTTTCATACTAACAAGCTCTTTGGAACATCATATGGCTTAAGTGATGTCGAGTTTGTTGTTCTGAGGTGCGTTTCGTGCTACGGAAATGAAGGTAATTTCGAATGTTTGTTGGTAGGTACTTCTTTTATAGAAAAATTATTACAGACGTAGTATTAAAAACCCCAGAATTATATCGTATTAATTAATCATAATTAATAATAATTATTATTAATAATAAATACAAATCATTAATACCTAACAATAAATTATAATAATTTTCACTAGGTACTTGATAAAATTGTTAATAATTAGTGATAATTGATAATAATAATTAATCTAACATTTAGGATCTAGACATTTAGACCTAGTGATCTAGACAGAAGGGTGATCTGCACAAGGAAGATAATAAACCGTTGTGTCAAGAATTTGCAGAGTTTTTTGTCTGTAAAATTGTTTAAATAATACCTATTTGTTTAAACAAATGAAATTTTGATGATGAGCTACATACTTGAAATTTTAAATATAGGTCAGAAATGGATGACATTTCAATATTCACTCGGTTTTTTGGTTTATTATCTTCGATAATGAACCATTGGAATCGCCCAAAGAAAAAAATTTTTTACCCCCCCTCAAAATTTGTTGGTTTACGTTTCAAGATACGTAGATTCAGAATATCGAATAAAAAAAAATCCGTCCGTCCGCCGTCCCCCGTCCGTGGCACTTTGCCCAGTTAGCGTTGAGCTAAAATTACGAAATTTGGTTTCTGGGTGTGGACCAGCCCCACAATGATCCTCGAAACTTTTCATAACCCTAGGTCAAGGGGAAGGGGTTCAAAACGAAATTTAAAATTTCGACAATGTCATATCTCCAAATATTTAACTGAACCGTGTAAGTTTTAGTTCACTTTTGAATGACCCAAAAAATTACGAATCTTTTAAGACCAATTGGATTTTTGTGCGACCAGCCGTTCGTTCACAGTGACCGCGCAAAGGTCTAGGAAAAACACTAAACTTTCGCGTCGAAAACGGCCGTTATGTGACCCAACCCCCAGACGCCCAGAATAAAACTACCTTTTTTCATCTTCCCGGTAAACTACAGTCTAGAAATTTTAACCGTGAGTCGGGGATAGACCACATTGCAATATTCACTCGGTTTCTCATCTGTAAAATTGTTTAAATAATACCTTTTTGTAATAATACAAATTAAATTTTGATGATGAGCTAGATCCTTGAAATTTTAAATATAGGTCAGAAATGGATGACATTTCAATATTCACTCGGTTTGTATGACATGGTATGAGTATGGTATGGTATATTATTGTATGTATGATTTGGTATAATACAGTTTGGTATGATAGGAAAGAAATTCGTGTGGTATGGTATGAGTACGGTGAGAATATGGTATGGTGCCGATTTGCAATACAGTCTGGTATAGACAGAAGGGTGATCTGCACAAGGAAGATAATAAACCGTTGTGTCAAGAATTTGCAGAGTTTTTCTCATTGCAAACCTGTTCATTGTGTACCCAAGATCCTTTCCTAAAAGACCTGGCAGCGGGAAATATTATTCAACATGGTTTGAAAAGGGAAAAACAAGTTTTGTAAAAAATCCCAATGCTCTAGGTAGTAGTCGATACCAGTGACCAACATTTTCTTCAGTAGTCGACATGGTTTTGCACTAGTAGTCGACCTACATGTGTTAGAAGTCGACAGTATCACTTGAGTCAGTAGTCGACAGGTTTCGTCATTCCATCGTTTTCGAATTTTACGACATCTAAATAAAACACATTCAACTGTGAATCGGAACTTGAAAATAGATTAATAAGATGTACCTAATGAAGTTATCAGACTTTTTATTTGCAAACAGCTCATTATCAGTCTCAAATTTCAATAAGTACTTAAGTAAAAAGGTATGAAAACTATAGTCGAAAACTCATTGTCAGAAAATTGACATTACAGTTGGGCTTAGGTACCTATTTACACATTTTTTTGACATTTTCATGTCTTTGCTTTGGCACATAAACTGAAACGGGAAAAATTTGTTCCCTTGATTCACCCTTTCCCTCAGATCACGTCAGATCACAAGCGACCGGCGGGAAATTACGTCAGATCCTATGACGCACGAGCGTATGACGTAAGACGGCTGGCAGGAGGCCAACTAGTACGTCAGAGCCTATGACGCACGAGCGTATGACGTAAGACGGCTGGCAGGATAACTAGTGCGTCAGAGCCAATGACGCACAAGCGTATGACGTAAGACGGCTGGCAGGTGGCCAACAAGTACGTCAGAGCCTATGACGCACGAGCGTATGACGTAAGACGGCTGGCAGGAGACCAACAAGTGCGTCATAGCCTATGACGCACGAGCGTATGACGTAAGACGGCTAGCAGGAGGCCAACAAGTACGTCAGAGCCTATGACGCACGAGCGTATGACGTAAGACGGCTGGCAGGATAACTAGTGCGTCAGAGCCAATGACGCACAAGCGTATGACGTAAGACGGCTAGCAGGAGGCCAACAAGTACGTCAGAGCCTATGACGCACGAGCGTATGACGTAAGACGGCTGGCAGGATAACTAGTGCGTCAGAGCCAATGACGCACAAGCGTATGACGTAAGACGGGTGGCAGGTGGCCAACAAGTACGTCAGAGCCTATGACGCACGAGCGTATGACGTTAGACGGCTAGCAGGAGGCCAACAAGTACGTCAGAGCCTATGACGCACGAGCGTATGACGTAATACGAGCCAACTAGTGCGTCATACGACGAGACCTTTTATGTCTCTGCGCCCCCTGTCACACCCACACCGCGTACCTCGTACTTCATTTTGGTTTATTATCTTCGATAATGAACCATTGGAATCGCCCAAAGAAAAAAAAATTTTAACCCCCCCTCAAAATTTGTTGGTTTACGTTTCAAGATCGAATTAAAAAAAATCCGTCCGTCCGCCGTACGCCGTCCGCGGCACTTTGCCCAGTTAGCGTTGAGTTAAAATTACGAAATTTTTTTTATGGGTTTCGACCAACCCCACAATGGTCCTCGAAACTTTTCATAACCCTAGGTCATGGGGAAGGGGTTCAAAACGAATTTTGAAAATTTGAAAATCTCATATCTCGAAAAATTCATATAGAACGGTATGTTTTTTATTTCTTTTTCTTTACATGGGCTTTCCACCTCAGCTTGCAGTCGAGAGTCATGCCAATGTATTTCGCCTCGTCCGCTTAAGGTACTGTTTGTGAGTTAATATTAACTTATTAAATTTTAATGGGATTACGTATGTCTTCAGATTCGTGAAGTTTATATGGATAGGTTTCGTTTCGTTCAACTTCTTCCTAATCGCTTCGTCCATTTTAGGACGTAATGCGAGATTGCAATTCTGACTTCGCCGTCGTGTTCAGCGGTGAAATGTCCAAATTTCGGATGCAATGTGGCGATAAATAAATAATCAAAATTGTTGGAAAAGTAAACAAAATAATGTTATTTCTGGATTCGGTTGATGTTACCAATGTACAATGGAAAATAACTAAACTTGCCTAAATCTATGGCCATAGAAAAAAAAACTCCCTTCTGTCTATACCAGACTGTGTTGCAAATCGGCACCATACCATATTCTCACCGTACTCATACCATACCATACGAATTTCTTTCCTATCATACCATACTGTACTATACCAAATCATACATACAATAATATACCATACCATACTCATACCATGTCATACAAACCGAGTGAATATTGAAATGTCATCCATTTCTGACCTATATTTAAAATTTCAAGTATGTAGCTCATCATCAAAATTTCATTTGTTTAAACAAATAGGTATTATTTAAACAATTTTACAGACAAAAAACCGAGTGAATATTGCATTGTGATCCAGTTCTGACCTATTTTTAAAATTTCAAGTCAATAGCTCAGCATCAAAATTTAATTTGTATTATTACAAAAAGGTATTATTTAAACAATTTTACAGATGAGAAACCGAGTGAATATTGCAATGTGGTCTATCCCCGACTGACGGTTAAAATTTCTAGACTGTAGTTTACCTGGAAGATGAAAAAAAGGCAGTTTTATTCTGAGCGGCTACCCGGGACCCACCTAACGGCCGTTTTCGACGCGAAGTTTAGTGTTTTCCCATTCTGTTTTCTGCTTCTCCCTTGTTTCATTTATAAATTAAAGATATTTTCAACAGTCGGTCATGAAGGAAAATGGATGTAGAAAAAATTACTTGCAGCTAATAAAGGTGTTGAGGGATGGCAAATTGTAACATATTATGTAAGTAAGATACCTAATATTGTTTGTCTGCCGAAAAAATCAGTTGGATATTGATGGCAGACCATGTCACAAAGTTTCTTCTTACAATGTAGTATCATGTGCCAAAATTTGAATCGTCCTAAAGAAGATGCATTTTTACCATAAAAATGGTCAATAATTGAAATTATTTCTGTTTTCCCACGTTTGAGTTCAGTCTGCCGCCAGAAGGCAGCGGAATATTGATGGCAGACTGCGTCAAAAAGTTTACACTAACATGCTAGTATCACATGCCAAAATTACAACTTTCCCAAAATACATTCATTTTGACCTTGAAAATTGCAATTTTTCAATTTCAGTCTGCCTAACTTAAACAACGGGTTACTGAAGGCAGACTACTCTTTTTCAGTCTTATTGCAGGAGAACAATGTTGAGCCGAAATTTGAAGCATCCTAAAATCACAAAATTTTGATCAGTAATTTGGCAATTTTTGCATTTCAGTCTGCCGGTAGAAAGCAACTGGCTAGGCAAGGCAGACCATGGTCTATTGCTCTCATACCACAGGTACTTTAACGTATTGAAATTTGAATCTTCCTAAAACTGATGAAATTTATCACCCAATTTGGCAATATTTCAATTCAAGTCTGCCATTACTTTTCAACTGCTTTAGATTGGCAGACAAGTCTCAAACTCCTTATTTGGGCATATATAATCATGTGTGAAAATTTGAGGCGTCCCAAATACTGTAAATTTTACACCCGAAAAATGCAATTTTTGAAATTGAGTCTGCCACGCATTTTCAACCGGTTGAAAGTGGCAGACTGGTGAAAACATCTATGTTTGGACATAATCTATCATCTATAAAAGTTCCATCCATCCTAAAGACAGGTCATGTTTGTGCGTTTTCGTCACTTTTTAAATGGCTGCCATTTTTGAAAGCAACCGCTTTGAAATGGCAGACTTGGATTTTCTTACTCAGAATTGACTAGATTTTCATAATTTTATATCAAACCTTCTCCTAAAATGAACACCCATTTTCGGCCTCGGCTCCAGGACTATTATTGTTACTTGGAAACCTACCCGAACATTCTACGGTTTCATATAGGATTCCACTGGAATCCTCGTTTGTCGTAATATACAAACGCACGGAGGCTGAACATCTGTCAATTCAGCCTTACAGGATCTGCAGAGGCAGCTTGTATCTTCTGCAGGGACGTATCCAGGGTGTGGGCTTAGCCCCCCCCCCCCCTTGGTTTATTTCCCATGCCTCTGGGGGAGTTTTCCATTCCTCTTGCAGTAGGCCCAAGTATTTAATCCCCCAGTTATCAAAATTCTGGCTACATTGCTGACTGGCTAGAAGTTCCTGTTGAAGCTGAAGAGGCCATGAGATGCTCAACAAAGGCTTGGAACGGTGAAGGATGACTGGGGATGGTTGAGGACAGTTCAAAGGTGCCATTGGACCATTTAAAATGAATAGAGGCGCCTGTTGAGGCTCAAGAGGGGCTGGGATCTTCATCCGCCTGGTGAGGATAAAGAGGCCTTGAGATGCTCAAACAAGGCGTGGAATCATCTAAAGATGGCATTGTGGCGTACGGACAAATAAGAAATTATTACAGGTATCTCTGCATAGTTCGAGAGGCACAAGTATAGGGAGGGCTTGAGGCTGGGGTGTTCTACATTGTCTGGGGAGAGCTTGAATCAGACACATCGCTCGTTGGGTGCAATAGTGTCATATTTTCAAATTTGATGCTTCGGGGTAATCGAAAAAAAAAACCATTTCAACTTTGAAATATTCCGCTACGAATATCACTAAGCCAGTTGTCAAAGCTCAGAAATTAGGCACCGCGTTCTGCAATTCTATTGGCCAAGGCAAAATGAATACTGTATCAAAATCTCCAGACATTGTCTGCTGTCGGATCTGCACAGAGGTTACTGCGCACAGCTCTCCTGTTTTGTTGTTCAGCCATATTGGAATTCGAGATTTTGATTTCAAACAACCCTTGATTGCATTTTCTCTGACAATGGGGGAGTAGGTACTAAAGTGAATTATTGATGATTGATTACCTGCGATTTCTACATGATTGATTAGCTACATGTGATTCTACCTACCAATATGACATGAAAAATGAAAAAAGACTGGTGCTCACTTTGATTACATCAGGAGTCGCCGGAAAACTCTCAGAAAGCCGTTCATAAGTCCATTTGTCTGGTTGGGATTCATGTAGCTGCCTTATTTGCTCTTTCTCGGACCACAATAAGAAATTGAGGTTCTGAATTTTGTCGAAGTAGCTGCGCTCTACGCGTTTAAACTCGATCCTCTTTGAAATTTTTACATGTTCTCTGAAATTCATATCAGTGTTTCATACAAAGTTACATGACATACCTAATACACGTAAGTAGTGAAAATTCTTAGCTCCAAATAACAGACATAAAAACATCCAGCTATAATCTGGTGATGAAGATGAATTCAAACTGTCTGATAAAAGCCACTAATAACTCGATGAAACAGTAGCTTGTTGGTTATATTTTGCACAGTTTTGCTTTGGGTCTTCACTTATGTTTACATCAAAGTGATAAGGCGCTTGGGATTGGTCACCGACCCACAAGTTTGGACTTTAAAAATTTGCCCATGAGAGGCTAATATACGGGGATTCCTGTATAAGAGGCTTTTTGTTGTTTTCAATACTTTATTCACTATACCTACTGTTGAAACATGAAAATGCAAATTTGAACAGTTGTCAGTTGATCGGCAAAAACAGGTTTGATCGTAGTCACATGTTAATAATTAACAAAAACCTACCAACAGTCATTTTTGTAGGTTTTAGTTGAATGGTGTTTGCCTGAGAGACTAGGAAAACTCAAACTCAGTCTCTGGATGATCGTGTTGCAATACACAAGCTTTAATACACACGTTTCGTATCAATTAAGTACGATAATTGAATCAGTCGTTGAAGAAACCCGACTAGTCCAAAAAACATCCATTTTCGTTTTTGATCGATTCTGCATCCTTTTAGGTAGGTAGAGGAGTTTTTAAAAAATTGCTCACTTTCTCTTGTGCCATAAAACCATATGTATTGGAAAATCTCTAATCTACGTCAGCAGTTTTTCGCGATTCCTGGTAACTTGGGTATTGTGGTTTCTGAAACGACTGATTCAATTGTTATTGAAATGATTGTCGCAGATAATTAGTTCAAGTAAAAAAGAGTAATATCAATTTCACCAAAACACTAACTTCTGGTAGTCCTTCATAAGAAGACCGGTGTTTGCCACGTCCATTTCTAAATCGTCAACGTCACTTTCTCCTATTTTCATTTTATTCAAGTCCGGGTTTTCTTGTTTGAATATCTTCAATCTCCTACTCACACCAGGATTGACCGTCCTGAGCAGCCTATATTGGTAACAAGCTACCGAGGTGCATCGTTGCAGTACTTCACTCCAGAACATGGTTCACTACGTTTTAAATTGGCTGCGAGAATCCAACAAAACACAAGTAAACTGCAGAAAATGTAAACTTTATTGCCACTTTCTACGAATGACCACAATCGCAAAGATAGGAGTGTGTGTGTGTGTGCTTTTCTCTTATTTTGTTGCCTTCGACAAATTCTCACGATAGGTAGGCAAATTGTGTGTGCGTGTTCCCATATTTAAATGCCTTCAGCTATCAATCCATGTAAGAAGGTTCTCTTCCATGCTTTCAACCGTACGAGTCGTTTCTTGCGGGTTCTAACAGATTCTTACTAGTTTGTGGATTCTTCCCTGGATTCTACTCTTGATGGCACGAATATGACTACCCGTCAATATTCTTCGTTGCAGGAGAAATGGGGCTTCATAATCTTTCTCGCTCTTCAACCGACGATACAACACTTGCGTCTGCCATGAATGTGAAAAAGACATGTAAACAGGAAATAGAAGAGCCACCAACGAACCAACCGTCAACTGGAGATAGTTGATCCATTGTTCTTTGATTGAGATTCCATTCCTCGATTAAAATTAGCAAATTAAACATAGATAATAGTCTATATCAGTGGCCCCCCCTTTGGAAAGATGTGTTCTCCTATCTATTGAACTGTATATCTATGTAGGATTATCTTGTGAAGGAAGTTAACCACCAGTCTTTGTTCCCATCTGTCGATGGCTTGCCCAGTTACGTCTCAGTCCCTTTGTTGAAGTTTTTAGTTTTTTCCTGTGTTCTACATCCTCATAGACCATCGTCGTTTGTCTCAAAATACTGATATGGATCAATCGAGCAGCGACGAATCGGTCCTGATAGTCAATGACAGGAAACCAGGAGCCAACAACAAATGTTACAGACCGCTGGCGCTATTTTTCATGTGTTTTCTCGGATTTGGTAAGTCGTAAACTTTCGTTTATCCAATATTTTACTCAGTTGTTACCGCAAATAAAGTTACTCTGATGGAGAGTTGTAGGTAGATTACTAGTTAGTACAATGGCCAGTGGTTATACCGAAACTTCCGCGAGTTAAAGCTGAAATTTCTACTTGATGTATCCTCTTTTTATTGATTCTACTGTCCGGAAGGTGCTCGAATATTAATATCTCTTCTAAAATAATCTGGGATGAGATAGCTGTGAGCAAAGCTTATTTCAGCAATGGCTCATCGTAGGCTTATTTCACCCGTGACCTTGATGGAAATCTAGGAATTGTTCATTTAACTTCTCAGTATCAATTACCACCACCTTAGGGCCTTGGCACTTACTTTCCTTTGCTACAGAGTCGAAGTTGTAATTTCACACTTCATTTCGGTAAATCATAAGTACACCTTTGTAAATTAGTGAAGTGGGTCAACAACGGTCGATCACCCTTTTTTGAATCGATCATAACGAATCATATTAATATTATAATCATTAATTATAATAAAGATTGTCTTACATAACCTTATGTTACGGCTGCCTTCCCACGACGACCACATACTGTGCAGGATTAAACAATAGGTACAATGATCTGTTGAATTTTAGTCATTTGTTTCATTTTTTGTCCAGGTTCTTATTTCTGCTATGACAATCCTGGAGCCCTCCAAGACAAAATCACCAAGGACATGAATTTGAGTACTTCGCAGTTTTCCTTCCTGTATTCATTCTATGCATGGCCAAACACAATTTTATGTTTCATCGGGGGCTTTCTGATCGACAGGTTGGTGCTCTCATTTTACATCTAGGTTCATATAGTGCCATGATCCGATGGAATAACCACGGCCATGGATATTAGTTGGCAGAAAAATGATTTTTGTTCTTGCATCATCCAATAACACATGAATTCCAAAAGAATAACAAATTCTCCACTCGTTTCTCTTTTAAATGAAATGTTCGAACCATCCTGACAAATATTTTATATTGTATCAATTTTTCTTTTGTCATCAGGGTGTTTGGTATTCGATTTGGAACTGCATTGTATGCCCTGATCGTATTTTGCGGGCAGTTAGTCTTTGCTTTTGGCTCACTATGGGACTCCTTCCTGATCATGGTCCTAGGAAGATTGATTTTCGGGTAAGTAATGCTCATTATAATCTACGCAAATATTAAATGCTTTTGTATCGCTCAAACTTTGTACTCTTTTTGGAGCAGTGGGCATTGTGAGCAGCAAATGAGTTAAATTCTATCCTGTGTGTAGCAGTAGTTTTCATGTTACGTAAATATTGAACTGGTTTCCTCGTCCCAACCAACAAGCAGTGGATTCAAATGGAGATTGTACGACTCCCATTTAGTCCAGTCAACAAGTACATTCGTGCCTAAGGTCAGGTCATTATGATTTTTTTATATGTTTTGGGACCTAACTGAATAGTAAGAAACCAGAAAAGTAGCTTCCAAAGACCTGTGTGACCGGAGTTATAACCATAAAACCACTAAATAGTCGCACTTTTTTCGACTTTTGCTCAATATCTCTATACAGGAATGGTCACTATATACCCACTCTTTTTTCCCCGAAGAGAGACGGGAGGAACCCCTTAATGATTTATACACACTTAAATTATACACACTTAAATTTTCTACAGACCAGAGCCCAGAGCTGTACAAGAGAGTAGAGACCAGAGCGAGCTCTGTACAAACATTAGTTCTTGAGATACGGCCCTCCAAAAAAGGCCTATTTTCCAAAATGTTATTTTGTGAAACATCTTAAAAAATACGCATTGGAAGAAGTTTTAGTAAATTTAATTAGCTCCAACTTGAGATTTAACAAGAGCTACCTAATGTTTGCACAGAGCTCGCTCCGGTTTCAAGTTGGAGCAAATTTCGTCTAGTTCAAGAGTTAGATCCTCTTCCTCTCCATTGCAAAGAGGTTCATCGGAAAAACGAAAGCTAAATTTGCATGTAGTATGAAGTGGAGGCCTGGGCTAGGGCCCTCCAATTTGTAAAGTATAGAGTCCACCTGCGTTCAGTGAAGAACAAAGGAGCCTTGGGAATAGCATGAGCTTCTCATATGGTCTCCTTCCCTGCTGTTGGGAGCACTATTCTTTAAGCTCCTTTTCTCTGCACTGACCGTTGGTGGTCTCGATACTTTACAACTTGGAGGGCCCCCAGCACAAACCTCCACTTCATACAACATGGAGCTGTTTTCATGAGCATCTTCCTCCTCGGGTCCAGGGCTATTGCCTGGAGTGTCAGGAAGTTGCCTTCAATAGAAATGGTGATAATTCACCTCGTCAGGATAATGTCCAGAAATCAGCTTCCTGGAGAAATCTCGACTTGAAGGAAGTTTGTGAGAGCGTGAAATCATATTTACCTCAAAGTGGTCAGAGATGCCGTTCGGTGACGATCATCCAAAAGTAATCCAGCAGTGGATGATCAGGGGGACATTTAGAAGAATTATTTTCCAGCTTTGGAAACGGTCAACTATTCGGACATAGGTGACCTCTCTACTTAAGCCAGAGCCAACCCTGGGAATTCGCTGCAACATGGCCAATTTGTTAATCTGTGGGTTGGTTATTTATACGAGTATTACAGTTTTCAACTTTTCTACACCTTGAGGCCATTTGGCAGTAATAATGTGATATTTCTTGTAATTCATTTACCTACAAGATTGGAGATTATTCTCCAATATGCATGTCCTGAGAGATAGATCCTTAAGTGATTTGCGTTTTCAGAATTGGAGGGGAGTCGCTGGCAGTCGCTCAGAACTACTACGCAGTGCTTTGGTTCAAGGGGAAGGCTCTCAACATGGTCTTCGGCCTCCAGCTCAGCATAGCCAGAGTGGGATCGGCTGTCAACTTTATTGTCATGGGACATTTATACGACTACGTTCATAAGTACTACAAGGGCAGGGAGGCGCTTGGTGTCACTCTTCTTTTAGGTATGTAACCAAGTATCGCCTCGACTACAAACCTGATAATCCCGTTCAATGTTTTACAATCCGACTATCTCACTCTGTGGTTGTTCACTTGTAGCTTCAGCTTTCTGTCTACTCTCATTCTTCTGTGGAGCCATTCTCGCTTTTTTGGACGCCAAAGGTAGACCAGTACAAGAGAAAGAAGGAGATTCCGCAGGTGAAGAGAAAAAGGTTGTAAGGTTGTCTGATGCACTATTTTTTCCTGCCCCATTTTGGATGGTATCCATCATCTGCATCGCTTACTACATCGCCATCTTCCCATTCATTGGGTTGGGGAAGTAAGTTGAATAATACAAATTCTGAAACGAACTAATGTTTTGAAGGGACAAGTTTCTGACAAGTAATCATGCCAGTAATACTCACCAAGGAAAATATTGGAGTGTAAAATTATTCATTCGCTTCCAGGGTATTCTTCATGAGAAAATTCGATTTCACTTCGTCACAAGCCGACGTTGTCAATAGTATGGTGTACTTCGTGTCAGCTGTTGCGTCACCTATTTTGGGATATGTCGTCGACCGCACAGGGTGGAACGTTCTCTGGGTATTCATCGCAACTCTGGGGACAATAGGAGCACATTCACTCCTTGCATTCACGTTTTTGAATCCCTACTTTGCCATTGTGAGTACCTAGTAACTTACGATATTGTCACTTGGCAACAGTTTCTTAATATCACTCTGAACCTCTAGAACCACCAAGGTGTTCTCCATCAGGGGTGTGGTGAGTTTGCTGTAAAATCCGAGAGGAATTAAAACTGACATGCGCCATTGTTTAGAAAAAGATCTTGACATTTTACTTGAGAGGTGATTCGATCATTTCAATATTTATGGTCAATATAGTAAATTAATAACGTAAATTAATTCATTCTCTGGTATTAGCTGTTATGTGACCCTAAAATATTCTTGTATTTCTCTGAAGGTGCTCCTCGGATTGGCTTACTCCATGTGCGCTAGCGCACTGTGGCCTATGGTATCGTTGGTAGTTCCTGAATATCAGCTTGGTTCAGCGTACGGAGTGTGAGTCTGAGTGAATATTCGTTTTCGCATTTAGTTATTTGGTTATCCTTTCCATGTCTATAATCAACTGTCTTTCGTTTGCAGTGCCCAAGCCTTGCAGAATTTGGGGTTGGCTGTATCCACTCAACTTGCAGGCTTAGTTGTGGATGCTGGTGGTTACTTGCTCTTGGAAATGTTCTTCTTGGGGTGGCTCTTCAGTAAGTGACGGTTTTCTCAGGCAATATTAGTGTAGTATCCTACACCGATCATCAATTCGTACGGTTCCCGAAGTATTGATAGAAGACTGGCCCAATACTAACATTGACTGGCATAATAAAATACTGATCTGATACTAATTGTATTTTGCAGTTGCGCTGATTGTGACACTTGTTATGTGGATTCACGATACTCGAAACACTGGAATACTGAACATGACTGTAGAGCAAAGGGATTTGTATGAAATTCAGAAGTAAGTTTCAAATATTCTTACAAGTGATTGAAATTTTCTTTTCTTTGGTGATGTCGAGTAAATTCTATTTATTTCGATTGGTGAAATTTGATAAGATTTGAAATTAAAAATACTTAGGGCCTGCTGACCCATGTTCAATCAACTTGGGGTTGTTCAATAAACCGAAAGGGTTCGACCTGCGATCTGACGCCACACGCCTTATGACGCGTGGGGAGAATATCAAAAGTTCTAGATTTGCGTCAGTTGTGGGAAGGCATCAGTTTCTCTTGTACAGTTTCCAATGATTATTTGAAGATGGAAGAGATGTTCATAGAGTACGTTCGGTCAAGTACGTTGCTTTATAACCCTGCATGCCGAGAATATTGCGATCTCTCTATTTTCGGATCAACCAAGCTTAGAGATGGTAAAATTCAGTTTTTGTCATTCTGTCATTGTCATACCACTTGAACTGTTCTTCATCTTGTTTTGCTTGAGGCATAAATGTTTGAACTCCCAGAATTCTTCTCGCCCCATGTGGATAGAATGCACCCATTCTCTAGATGACGAAATTGATGCAATACACAGTTCAGCCATTTCTTCTTCTACCAGCATGTGAAAAAAACTGAGTGCATTCGTGGTTGGAGGTTCAAAACAAATTGTCGGGAGGTGCAATGTGCACGATGTAGTTGCTATACGTGGACAACACGAACCCGCTACTCAGTCACGAGATAACGCGAATTGACGAGTCGGTTTAACTTGAAAAGACATACATAACCTACATAATTTGAAGTCCCTAAATCGACTCAAATGGACGACGTCCGGCTCGTGTCTTAGGAGGAGGTAGTGAGGATGCTTGTTCTTGAATTCCGTAACCCGGCTAATGATTATCTCAGCCAAACTATTCCACTCTTCAGTGGTTGTTCCTTAGGCAGTGAGATGGTAAGCATATCCGTCAAGTGTCCCCTTCGGTCGCTCAGTATATGTCCCTACAGATTCTCGCGTATATTTAGACGCGTATACAATACCTTCAATTCCGTACCCCTCCCTCTCATCAATGCTGGCAGTCGTTTCGTTCTGATGATGATGAATCGCGAAATCTTGAGTGGTGGCCACCAAC
The DNA here is from genome assembly GCA_963920205.1 of Stenodema calcarata. Taxonomy (NCBI): domain Eukaryota; kingdom Metazoa; phylum Arthropoda; class Insecta; order Hemiptera; family Miridae; genus Stenodema; species Stenodema calcarata. The sequence continues at coordinate 30,707,234 of OY986049.1, read as the reverse complement.
AAGTTGCAAATATTTCGTGTAAAGAAGGATAGAAGATTCAATAGAACGACCCGTTGTTACTAAAGGATTGTTTTCCGTTTTACCAGAGGAAAACACGGGTATCAATTGATTAAAAAATTTCACTGTAGAAATTAAAGCTGGAAGCGCACACTCGGTATAAAGACTAGATAATAGCGGTTCTAGCGTCTGCCTCCAACTTGATTGGATTGCTGGTAAGACTTCCTTGCTTTTGGTCCACAAGCTACATCGTTTGAGCTGTTATTTTTTCCATCTTCAACTACCAACAGGTTGCACCAACAGTTCATGTTTACATCCACAAGCCGATTAAAGAAATTACAAGATAGTTTTATTTCAGTAATCAACTTATTCGGATTCTGGTTCATCTGTTTTAGATCCCCTTCAATGCAACAAGTTTTAATTACCGCAGACGTCTTGGATGCCGCCGCCAACGAGTTGAATGAGCCACAGTCAGAACAGGAGATCCGTAACCGTTACTTATCGAAGCTTGGAGAAGTTAACGTGAGTAGAGTTGATGTAAAGGTACATAATGATCTTGATAGATAATACCGTAACTGTATTATCTAAAATAATGTAACTTTTATGATCATGATTATAATGATCTTGATAGGTAACCGTAACTGTCATAAATAAGAAGTCGAGAAAAGAATTTTGAGGGCAATGAGAAGTCGGGAAAAGAATTTTGAAACGCCACGTTGAAGGCCGTTTTAGGACCTTCTCAAAAATTACCATATTATATTATTTGACAGATGGTACCGATCTAGGTCTCTATTTAAATTTCGTATCAATAGGTGGTTATAGATTATACGATAGCCGGATTTTAGAAAGACTGCTGACTTCTGCTGAAAAATGTGACCTCTTTGCAAGTATACTGCGTGAACAATTCAGACCTAACCCCGACCGTAGTCCAAATTTTACCAAACGAATCCTTGAACACCTCGAAGAACCACTGCAACTAAGCCATTTCTCAGATTTTTTCACCCCAGCACAAGCAATGAACGCAATAAGAAGAACTGCCGCTAAGAAAACACCTGGACCTGACCTCTTAACTCAACCATTGATCGTGCCCTACCCCGTAAAGGTCTAGTCATGTTAACACAGATATACAATGGTGTTATGAGAACAGGATACTTCCCTGAACAATGGAAACACGCCAACACAATTCTCATTAAAAACCAGGCAAAAATAGAACAGACCCAACCAGTTATTGACCAATAAGCTTGTTGAATATTGTACCAAAAATATTTGAACGACTCATACTGCCAAAACTCCTCACATTTCTCGCTCCACATCTTCCAAATTCACGATTCGGCTTCCGGATACATCACTCATGCCCTCAGCAGCTGAATCGAACAGTTGACACAATTCTGGACGCATACGAAAAAAATAAAGTGTCTTGGAGACCATAGCTCGACTCTACCTCTCTCATACATACGACAGATTTACCTAACACTCGTTCGACAATATGGGCCTATGCTTGCGGAATCTGGAGAGCCGCTGCTACTACACACATAAATAAGATACAGGTAACTCAGAACAGGGTGCTTCAGTTAATCACGTCAGCACCGTGATATGTGCGAGGCAGTACCCTGCATATTGATCTGAACATTCCCTATGTAGCCGAAGTCATCCAACACAACTATAACAACCTTCACCACACTATGACACATCACACAAATCAGGTAATTACCAGCCTGGTCAACAATCCACCGGAACCACGCCTCAGAAGACGACTCAAGAGAAAGAGACCCCAAGATTCCCTACCACCCAGCGTAACATGATCAAGTAGCACAGCAAACACTTCTTCTGATTTGACACCTTCGCAACCCACACGCAATAATATTGAATTTTTCAAATACGTCCTACATGATGCATGCTCCCTTTTGGGCAAAAATGAGGAACCCAAAATGATTGTCGATAAAGCGATATGTTTACCAGTCATTTAAATAAGTACAAGATCGCATTATCAACAATCATTTTGTGTTCCTCATTTATTATGAATCTAATAGGAACCTTTTGGGTTCCTAATATTATTATTTTGCGTAGATGCTCCTTGCCAATTGCCTCATTTTGTTTCAGATACCTCCACACGTAAACAGGACCTTGAGATAGATAAGAAACTTCAATGCTGACTCCTCGCAGAAACCATTTTTGAATATGACGATTCGAAGTTCCCTCGTGGGTATTTCACTTTGAATGATCCCTCGTACTCTTAAAAACCAACTGTTTGTACAGTCTAGTTAATTGATACAATTTATTCTTTTTAGTATGACTTCTCTCGTTGAGCTGTTGATCTCGGTTGTCATTTTGGCACATCTGGAATGGAGCTCTGAATCTAATGGAACTTTGTTTCCAGCACGTAGAATATGTTCACCATTAATTATTGGAGTTTCACCGGCGACGATTGATTGTAGATTAGACAGAAGCGAAATCTATTCTCGCATAGTAACTGATTGTGTAAACCAGTGGCGGCTCCTGCCCTGAAACTCAGGGGGTGCACGTAGATCACGAGGAGCTATCGCGAAGGGGACAGGAGAGGTGCTTTTCTCAGCTAAATACAAATTTCAACCCAGTCCAGTTCCCTTACCGGTCCAGTTCCCTTACCGGTCCAATTCCCTTACCGGTCCAGTTCACTTACCGGTCCAGTTCCCCTATCGGTTACTTTAGTGGTGTGCAATACCCAGCAAATTGAGTAAAGTATCGAATATTTTCTTTCGATACTTTTGGTGTCAAATCTTGTCATTTGAGAAAATAGATGACAAGCATGAAGAAAGATAACAATGACAAGTAATGCATAGTAGCGCCCCGGTCAGGCAGTGGTTTCGCGCGTCGATTCAAATAGTTTAATCCTATTTTCTGTCAATATCCAACTCAATTTTCAAATGGGATCGGAGAGTTTGGTTATTATTTTTGGTGCACATGCTCCTATCAGTAGCCGCCACTGGTGTAAACTTACTTCAGCTTCACTCTTGTATACGTTGATTTCTTTTCCATGACGTTTCTTAGGGCATTGCGATGCAAACCGGTCCAATTATTAAAGATATTACCTTTAATTTTTAGTAACGCATCGTATCAAGTTATAGAACTAATGTCACTTAAGGTTAGCTGCTATAGCGTTAGCAGACTTGGTCAGGCCAATGTCGAAGGGTCATCTCATTGTTGCATCTTTCAAAGAATATTCCGTATATAATACACACAGTAGTTAATTACGAATATTGTAGTGAGTAGCTCGTGGCTGTTCCCTTATTTTTACATTCCATAGATATTTGACGATCATGGCTCATTCAACTGCCTGAAAACATCAACATCCCCGTGATCTTCCTATTCATAATCCCTTCTACTGTTACTTCGCTACAAGGTAAAATTACCCTTTGGCAGTGTTGGCAATGTTTACATGAATCTGGTATTTTTGCAGCACATTCTTCGTGCACAGAGTCTTTTCTCGTAGAGATTCATTACAGACTGGTTCGGAATTCCCCTTCATTTGGAACTGATGAAACAGATCGAGGTTTCGTTCGTTTGATCCTTTGAGTGTAGAAGTAGTTCTGAACGACTCCTCCTCTAAATTGACATTATGTGATCTGGTCGTCCATGCTTATACTCTTCAGCTGCCATGCATTTTAGCACGCTGCGTCAATCCCGAAGATGAAGGGGGGAACCACCACTTACGCCCTTTCAAGGCCTTGATAAACTGTTTTAAACATTCAAATATTGAAAACTAATGGTGGTTTGTTTAAAACAATACAAAAGTTGTATTTAATACAACTTTTTTAAAACATGTGTTTTGCCAGCCCTGCCCTCTGGATTCACCTACTGACCTCGTCTTTATTTGTACCAACTCAAGTGATGCTATGTATGTAAATGTAACTACTTTTATGGTTTGTATTATTATAATTGTGAAGAACGACAGTACGTTGTTGACCACTTGTGCGGATCATTAATTATTTACAGAAAATTGTAACAAGTTAATCTTGCTGTTTGTTAAATTGATGCGAAAAAGTGGAAATCCATCTCCAGAAATGAAAAGACCAGTCTCAAAATGAAGACGCCTATTTCCACAAAAACTGTTACAATTCTAGACTGGTAGCGGCTTTTACGCCATCGTCAGTACACCACAGTAGTTCTGTGTTGTACTGAAGTTGTTGTACTCAGCGTCTGGAGTGCCACTGATTTGTCACCTCACAACCACGCTGTGGAAATATCCAATCCGTCGACAGCCGGCTGAACTGGACGCGTTTTCCGTATTGCGGTTGGTCTTGTACGTCATTCCCCATAAGGACAACACTTACGTCGTATTTGCCGGATTTTATTTTGCGTTTCCCGGCATTACTAACGCCTCCAAATAGCCCTGTCCATGAGAACCGAACGTTATTGATTTTCCTTGCCTATCTGTACATTCCCCTCGTTAGAACTATCTTTGTATTGAACTGCATGTACCATGGAAGTGGCAGTTAGATTGCTAGACCGCCCATTCACTTGATTGTTATAGTATCTACACTTATCATTTAATTTTAACAAGCTTTGAATATTGTATACTTGTATTAATTAGAGTTTATTTAATGGGAAAGTAGTTCATCAGGCCTAATTTTCGAGCGTTAAAACAAGGTCGATAATGCAGCTTGTTTATCCAAAGCTTTGAGATTACGTGTTGGACTTTTGTACCTAATTTTTTTGGGTTTCTTATTTAGTTTGCCTTATTTACATTTCGATTGAATTTTGTTATTTTGATTATCGTGGCCGAGAATCTTCCGTTCTGTCCTTTTATTCAGCTTTGTTCTCTCAAGTTGACCAATGTTAGTTTGAGCGTACGACAAACTACCAGAATGAAATTGGGACGTTATAATAGTGCAACAACGTAGAAGAAAGCTCACGTTGCTTACACGTTCTTTCCTGTTGCTAAATTAGTTTTTAGATAGTTTAGATGTTGTAATCTTAATTGTTTAACTAATTCTAAGTCAGTAAGAAGCGTATAATATTCAGTTTACCAAAAGATTTATTTTTAACGATAGAAAAGTACCTGCCTTGGTACTTTACTCCATGTGATACCCAAGTATTTATTATTCAGAATTAACTGTATGACAAATTCCAATATTACATCCTTATATTTGTGAAATCCTGTGTTTTTTGTTCATTTTTTAGTGATCCTCCTTATACCATTTGTACTGCATAGTCCAGTCGATGAAAGTACCAAACGCACAAGGTCGCGTAGTTCAATAAATCAAGAGGATTAATTTCGTTTTATATTCTAAGTTCTATTTCATTCATTTTTACTACCAAATTTCGAAAATTGAAAGCCCTTTTGGGCTTCTATTATTTTTCTGCTCTCTGCCAATCTACGAATGAATGAATTTGAAAATTTGGAAAAATTCATATGGAACGGTACTTATAGTTTTTAGGTCACATTTAGATAAAGTTTATTTTTTAGAATGTTAGATGACCATCCGCAGCTTTGCACGACCAGCCGTTCATTCACAATGAGGGCTCAAAGTAGGAGTATTTCTAAAGCTGGCAACATGAGGGTGAATCATGCGGCACCCTCTCGGGTCTATGTTCATGCTGGCCAGGAGCGTAGCGTCAGGGGAAGCGTAGGAAGCGGCGCACAGTGGTCCAGAACCCCGTAAAAGCGGCCTAAACCTCTTACCATCGGAATAATTGGCTGAAACTTGATATACCCCCGTTTTTTGGGGCGCTGAATTCAAATTTGAAGTTATTTTCTGTGAAAAATCAGTACTTGGAGCTCGAAACCTATTTTTGAATCAACTTTTCTCGAAAAATAAGGCTTGTAACTGGTATACAAAAGTGACAACTTTGTTTGGATGTAATATTATTTTAATGAAAACAGTAGGTAACCTCAACCTCAAGCCATTGATCACAAAACAAGCGGCAGTGTTCACTATATCTATTTATAACATAAAAATAAATAATATATATTTTTATTATAGTGTGAGTAGCTCTAAGGGTCTGATCTATGTACGTCAAACCTAGTGCGTCAAATCGACGCGTGAGCGCCTGATCTGCGTACGTCAAGCCCAGTGCGTCAAATCGACGCGTGAGCGCCTGATCTATGTACGTCAAGCCCAGTGCGTCAAATCGACGCGTGAGCGCCTGATCTATGTACGTCAAGCCCAGTGCGTCAAATCGACGCGTGAGCCATTACTCGTATAGGGTACTCGTGTAGGCCATTACTCGTTTTCAGTCCCTCGGACACATGTCAATACCGCGATACAGCACTACTGCGGGCCAAAACATGTATGTATACCAGGCTACCAAACAATTCAATGCCTTGCCTAACGAGCTAAAAATAAAATTAATGACCCAACCAAAAAATAACAATATTATCTTAAAAAAATATTACTTACAGAAATAAATTTCTTTACCCAAAATTAGGTTTATATTTCTTTTTCTTTTTTCCATCGGTTACACTTGTAAAATATTTTCTTAGACGCCTATAGTTAGCGCTATTTGTTAATTTATATATTTTTGAAGACTCTTCTCCCTACCACGGGCTATGCCCACATAGGGGAATAATTTCCTATGTATGTACCTGATTTATTTATGTATTATTTTGTTTTCTGAAGAGGAATAAACTTTCATTTCATTTCATTTGATCTATGTACGTCAAGCCCAGTGCGTCAAATCGACGCGTGAGCGCCTGATCTATACATACACTAGGTTTGATACATACACTAGGTTTGATACATACACTGATCTATGTACGTCAAACCTAGTGCGTCAAATCGAAGGTAACGCTTTTCGAGGACACTTTTTCGTGACAGTTTTTTATTGTATGTGCCAAAGCAAAGACATAAAATGACAAAATTACAGGTTTTATGTAAAATTTGATGTTTGGGACATCATAATAAACCATTTTTTGCAACAGAATAACATCATAAAAACCTCAGATTATAACATCATAATAAACCTTAGATTATCAGAATGAGGAAAGAGCGTGGAGTGAGGGAAATATTTGAAAATCTTTCTCTATATTCTGGCCCTTTTATCTGAATGAGCCGAATCTCCAATCATGTTACGAACTTATAAGTATTAATTCAACGATAACATGAGCGCCGTCTTAGTTTTCTGACGCGTGAAATCACAGTGATTACTTAGGAAATCAGAATAGGTATAATCACCTACAAAATTTGTGCATTTAATGCCTAGGTTCATAGAGTACATTACGACCCAGTCTCATACCTAGTGGCGTACTTTAAAGGTAATCAATCTACCATTTTGTGATCTAGACAGAAGGGTAATCTGCACAAAGAAGATAATAAACCGATGTGTCGAGAATTTGCAGAGTTTTTAAATCGGCTCACCTGACCAACCCTGACCCATCACCTGACCAACCCTGCTTCAGCAGGAGCGAAAAGAATGAATATTTTACAAAATCCTCCAGACAAGCACTCGCGATAGACAAGTCAGTCGTTCTGTTCCAACCATTCTCTTCTGAATTTCCGATTTTGTTTGCCTTCAAATTTAGTTGGGAACTTATATTCCAAATGAGGGTTCCAAGTCTTGATTCAAATATTTGAGTTTTTTCCTTTTCATCTATAATTTTTCCGACAGCCAGACCAATGTAGTGTGATTTATTTAGACCTATTCCTATAATTCCACTGCAGGTGAAATTCGCCCTCCCGCCCGTGCCTCGTCTCTTTGCCGTCTCTCTTGTGAGCTGTGCTCTTGCAGTATTAATCGTCTTCGGTTAGCAATTATTTTCAATCAATTACATGTTATTTTCTTTGGTTACATGAAATATAAACTAGGTTTAAACATAATCTGTAATCCCCAGCTTGAATGTTTGTTCGTTTCAAACTCCTATAAATTACATGTTACATTTTTTATATTCGACCCAAGGGGGGGGGGGCTATAGCCCCCTTAGTCCCCCCCCCCCCCGTAGATCTGCCACTGCGTCCGATCAACGGTTTTTGGAAATATATCACTGGGATCTCTTCGTTATAAAACATAAAACAAATGGACGTAATATGACGTAGGTGCCTACGCTACGAGGGAAGCACGTCCATTGCACAATAAACGTGTTACTATTCTATTCTGTGTTCAGATTAGTTCTAGAGTCTAGACCCATGGATTAGGAGGGGTCCCAAAAAGTGTTTTTCCAAAAGGGGGGGGGGGGGGCAGAATCTGGGAAAGAGAAAATTTGGGAATTTCCTTGGGACAGTTGAGAAATCAGTGATACAAGAAAAAAAAAATATATTTTTTTTAATGAAATAAAATTAAAATATTTGCGAAAATCCATCAAAGATTGAAATTTTTTGACTTGGACAAATAAACTTTGTTTCTTAACTTTGATTAAACTTAGGCTAAACACACCTTATTTTAAGAAATCAATTAGCGGTATTTTTGTTTGGGAGAAATTTTGTTCCTTATTGGACGTATGTTTGCTACTCTGATCCTGTCCTGTGTTGATGATTCGTCTGCGAGAGGGTGACTGCGAGTTTGAAAGAGCAAGCGATGTCACTGATTTTAAATAGTAGGGAAATTGATTTATTAAAATAAAAAATAGTTGGGAAATCTATGTTAAGCAGTTAAGAAATTGAGGTTTCTCTCCCTCCCCCCTCCACGAATTTTACTAAGCAATGTCGCTGATAGCCATGGATTGCATTTCTAAAACGAGGACACAAAAACTCTTTAATAAGCAGAAGACAGCAACTTTTATCACTTTACTCTTTACACGAATGAAAATTCAGTACGTGAGTCGAGAAAGGCAACTTTGTACCACACCATGAACCTCACCGAAAGAATGGGATGCGCGCTAGCCCACTGTCTTGGACCTCAATGACGTCATTCGCTTACTGAAATCTCGTTTACTCAACCGGTAACCTTGCGTTCAGAGAAATAAAGGGAAGAAGAACTTGGTTGTCGAGAATTTTGGCGGTTCTTCTTAATCGCATAGCATCCATGGGAATGGGCGGTTGGTGTTATAGATGGAACATCGATAGATTCAACGACTATATCGATTTCACAATCGAACACAAAAGAACACCGGGAAGTTTTGGAAGGGGGATTTTTGATGGCACCCTCGCAATATACTTGGGCGCAACAAGAAGAAAAACACTCCTACTCAAATTCAATATAACGCTAGCGTTATATTGCGCCTAGAAATTGGACACAACAAAATTGATGGAAAATATCGAACAGCGGAAAAAACATCGATACTCAAAAATCGATGTTTGAATCATCGAACGTTGAACAAACAAAAACATCGACAGTTGGTCATTGTTGTCTTCACTGAAGACTCTTCAGTATTCGGTTAACTTACTTCAAATTTTATGTTGATGGTTTTTAATGGTTTCTGGTTTTAATGGTTCTGTATTGATGAGTGCATTATGGAAGGTTTACAGAGCAAAGTCAAAAGGACGTTATCGAGATTCAAAATAACTGAATTTCCCCGAGTGGTGCCGTTTGTATTTGGGAAAGAGCTGTCGTGGGAGAAGGTGAAACAGAATGTTGACGAAATGAGGTTGAATAAACGATCAGGTATTCTGGCTGAACTATGCTGTTTGCTGTATCAGAGAACAAGGTGAGAAATATGAATATTGTTTTACTTATACTTACGCGCAGGAGGTACCGTGGCATGTTCGTTAACGTCTATGTTGTCAGAAACTTAACAGGTAAGTTTAATTACTGCAGGCAGTTTAATTATTGCATTTAATGCAATAATTGCACGATGAGTGATGACAGATCATCGCGTTTTCATGATAAATGATTCTGATCAACTTTGGTCCTGTGGTTGTTGTTTCAAGTAGAAATCAAAGCTTGTTGAGAGGACGGGAATTAGGCATATTTCAAGCCACAAAACTAGCACTTGCATTGGTCTCTTGCAATCGGTTCACCGCCTAAAAAACCTGCGCGGCGAACTTGGATGACAAGCTGCAGAAGATGATACCTACTTGTTATCCTCATTAACTTAACTTACGATGCAGTCAAGGACCTGTACTGCAGAGTAGTAGGTAGTTGTAACAACCTTATTCATTCTGCGTAGCACCTCAATATTCGTTACCCTGTCCACCCTGGGCCTTGAGAATACGGAGTTACGCCCGCCCACAGTTCGAATGCCTGAATTCTGCCAATGGTTAGGTAGGAGGCTGAACTCAGCAGACGCACCCCAATGGCATGGCTAATCGGAGGGGTTTCTAATCTGAAGCCTTTCTCATCTTGTAGAATGCGCATCTACACCACCTCCCGTGCAATATACATGTTCTACGGTAACAAACCTCGTGATTTTTTAAATCGGCAAAATTTTCATAATCTTCAATAACTCCCAAATAACTCAACCATCTCTGGTTGGATCATGACGAGGGGTGGGGAAATATTCCAGATTTCCATTGTTTCATATCTTCACACATCATACTTCGGTATTGAAAAGGCTCTCAAAATACCATCCATACTTTATTTCGATGACGTCCAATACTTGCTGAGTATATAGAAAGGAGTTGAGGATGGAAAATCGGAACTAATTCTTGTCGGATGCCCTGTTGAGTTTGGATGAAATAGGCTCATCAAAGATGCCCTTGAAAGATCAGAGATGAGTAAAATACTTGCCTCCCGCAAAACCCAACCAATTAGCCTTGCTGTTGAAAGATTGTTTGTTAGGTCACGTTGCTTCAATAAAAAACGGAGGTATAGAGTGAGAGAGTCTATTTCCACGAAAATAATGAGTACAATTGTTAAATCGATTTCGACGATTAGGTCATCATCAGTAACAAACATGAACATGAAACAGTTCATGTTTGTTACTGATGATGACCTAATCGTCGAAATCGATTTAACAATAATTATTGTACTCATTATTTTCGTGGAAATAAACTCTCTCACTCTATACCTCCGTTTTTTATTGAAATGGGTTTCCACAACCTCGTCGCGAGTGATCTAATTCGTATCACGTTGCTTCATGTGCGTCAAATAGGTAATGCCCAGGCAGAAGGTGAAGACAGCTTCTAGCTATTTTTTTAAATCTTTGTTCCAGACCTTCCAGAGAAGAAGTGTTGACAAAAATTTGGCTGCTTCAATTATATGACGTAACCCTCCACTCTGGCCGCGATTGGTTTGGTGAGTAGACTCGAAATTATTGATAAAACCTAGATTAAACCCAATCCATCTATCGTGAACATTTCACAGCCAACTTGCGTTACTGAAAACTTGAATTTTTTTCACAGGTATCCAGCTGACTGAGCCTTTCCCAGACCAACTTCCATCTGTGGATCAAATAGAGAAACAGATCGTGAGAGCCTATAAAAAAGAACTTAGGACTGCTATAGTTATGAAAATAGAACAAAAGAAATTGGTTTTCATTATGATTGTCGAAGAGAAGACGTTAAAGAAAGGGAATGGGGCGGTGCGACACTTGACTCCGGTGTTTTTCGTATTGAATACTGAGCTGAAAGTGCCCTATGTTTTCTTCACGCCTAAACTGACTGAGCCATACCCCCTCGAACTCTTCGCCTCCGCTATGGGCTACCAAGACTACAGTTTTTTATCATACAGGGTACTTGATGTTATGTAATATGAACTTGAATAGTCTTTGCTCGACGAGCATGTTTAAATGAAAAAGAGTTGATAGGGCTAGTTCATTAAATGACTGTTCGTGGGCCTGCTGACCAGAGACCTCCCTACTAGAGGTGGGCGGTACTGCGATACTCTGTTGAATAATAAGGTAACTCCTGATAACAGTGGCACTGTGTTCAGGAGTTATATGTAAATACCCTCCGAATTCGCCCCCTTGATTTGAGGTCCCCAACCTTTTCCCCAAGTTATTTCTTAAAGCGAATGTTTAAAGAAAGGTACTTATTTTTGGAATATTTGACTAGTATTAGAAAACTGGAAAATTACACAGGGCTGCGTTTAAAAACTATAACAAATTCGGCAGAGCAACGGAGGGGTGTATGTATTTTTAAATTGATTTTTTCATGACGCCTGACAAGAAGGCACACTTACTAACGCTTGCATACGTGTCTGCAACACATTGACACATTTTCATGTTGTGTGCAAACAAATTTTGTTTGTGTGCCATAGCAAAGACAACAAACTGTAAAGTACCTACCTAATTCCAACTTCACTTCTGATGGTCATAATCATCATTGTGGCGACTTGGGACAATTTTCGTGAGCAAATTTCGTGACGATTTTTCGTGACGATTTTTTTGTTATGTGCCATATGAAAGACATGAAAATGTCAAAATTGATTATGGTATGTAGATTATCAGGCCAGTAAAATTAGAGGTTCTTTCAATAATTCCAAACAAGCTGGAAACCAATTAAATGCCTTCAGATGGTCCTACGTAAGAGTAACCTGAGTTTGCACTCCCACTTTTGGCACTCTAATTCTGCGTCGATTACAAAAAACTAATGTAATATTGGTCCTCTGGTAGGTATAATTTTTATGGACGTTCAAAAATCATCTTTTTTCGGACAAATTTCCCAAAAAGTGTGTTATACCTACTTTCGCTACATCAATTCTAATCGATACCGGTCCAACTTTGAAACTATATTCATTGGGTGAATTCAAAACACCACAATTTCCAAATTGCTTCAAATTTGGATTTTTCAAGTACTATTTTTCCATAATTGCTTGATGCAATAATACCAAGATGCTGCTTGTTTCCAGTAATAGATGATTTAATAGATGACTTCCGGCCCACCTATATTTCCTCCAGAATACAATAGAAACAGCACACCTGGATTACCTGGGTACTATGTTCTAATGGCGCGATTCCAGGCGGTAACGTGTTTGCCAGAATTTGTGCCCCAGAGGCGCTCTCATGACAGCAGAATCATTACCCTCTCTGCATTTGTTTTGCTTGCTTGCATCGGATGTAATGACTTTTACCATTAACTATATCTACAATTTTTCTCCAAAATTGACATTGACTTTGCGAGATGAGGGACAATAATTTAATGAACCAGTCCTGATTAACCTCTTCCATTTCACTAATTCTGCGTAGAAAACTTGCTACTCGTTTTGAACACCCTCTCATAACGTTGTAATTTTCAGGGCAAAGATGTCTCTAGTCTGTTTGAAATGGTTAAAAAGAAGACGACCAGTGCTGTTGCTCTGAGACCTCAGATGCACATTTGTCCTCCTGTGGTGGACGACTGGACGACGGATTTCACTTCCTTCAAGTGGAAGTCTGAGTACGCACAGAATGTTTTACCTGGTATATCATTATTTTTTATTTTATTACTGATTTTTTAGTTTCCAACTTTGAAACTATATTGAAGTCAACTCAGGTCTTTGCATTTTTCTTCGGGTCCAGTAAAATAAGAAAAGGACCCTGAAGAATGCCTGGGAAAGCTGGTAATCGTTCTAAAACCTTCAGATATTCTTGAAAAGTGACCGAGAGACTTGAGGTGAGGGTCTCACTTGAGATTGAAGGTTTCAATTTAATGGAACCATCTGCCCTTTCTTGTTGGCTCGTTCTGGCCCTTCCTGGCGGACTGTTATTTGATGGGGAGGATTTTTGGTTCGTTGAAACAGATAGCAGTGTGATAACTACCAACTCGCCAGTTTATTGATTCCAATAGAATCAGTAAAGAACCAGTTTATAGAAACCGAACTCTCTTCACCCACACAACCTTCTTTAGCGTTCAACCCAATTCCCCATCCAACATACAAAGTAATCCTTCAATCAACCTGAGTTTTTAGTCTCTATTTTACCGCTTTTATTCCACTTCCTAACTTTTTCCATTATCGTGACTTGTCTTAACAGGTGCGACGAAAATGGCCTCGTTCACTGTCAAGTCAACAAATGAGTGGCGAGGAACGAGCGTGATCTCGCAGCTCCAGTCAACTTCCTCAATCCGTTCTAAGATGACGATCCAGATTCGGAAGAAGACGACCAGTGTGGAGGACGTCCTCAAGTATGATGTTCACCTCATTTCAAAATCTTCAATAGCGAACTGAAGTGGGCTTGAAGTGTCTATTAAAATTAGAATTAGCGCATTACAGCGCTTTGTTTACAGCTGAAAAGCTCGGTATGGGGAGTTGGATGATGGCCGTATTGGCTTTTGTAGTGGGGTTTCTAATAATTTAACTGTCAACAGCATTATTATCCATCGTCTGTAATGTGTCTGTTTTACAGGGATTTGATAGTTCGAGGACACATCAAAACGCCAGTCCCTTTATGGGTAAACAGTTTCGCCAATCGGCCGAGGAACTCCATCACACTTCACTCGCAGGCAACCGACTCCAGCCACAGAGACTTTGACGAATCAGCGGAACTTGATGATCCAAACTGTCATGTTTCCATGGACTCAGATTAGTTCAGTGCTGTTCTGTGGGTCTTGTTAACGAAAACTCATAGGATGCTCATCATCCTCTATTACTGCACCATCCTCATTTCGGTCCTGTTCAACATATCCGAATTTGAATTTTCGGTGCATACACTATAACTACTTGTGTTCATAGTAGAGTGCTCAGCGTGAACTTCAAGTATGTTAAAATTGATTAATTGTTCGAACTGGTGATGTTACAAGTGAAGTGATTGAGTGCTCTCTTTAGTTACAGCCACTGGACTTTACGGATGTAATACTCAAGTTAAGGGAACCTGATGGGCTCAGTTGTTGTGTTACTGATACCCAAAACCATATCGATTATTATAAAATTGTATAGGTAATATTATTCAAGTTTTGCAAACAAGGCCTTGAGTGTACTTCAACTTTCCTATGTAGTAGATACAACTATTGCGAAAAATATTTTTTTGGATGATTTCACCAACGTAAACGATTTCGGTGTCACCAACGTAAACGAAGGAGGTGATCTCGGTACAAATCGCGATTGAACTCGTGACCGGAGATTGTCCATCAGGTTGGGTTTCACCACGGGCATTCAACACTGAACTCAGGTAAACGAGAGTTCAGCGTTGAACACTCGATTTCGGCCGGTCAACAGGGATAAACTCGGTTCAAGTTCACTTTTCCCTCCCGCTCATCCATTCAACAATGTCTCGGGCACTAGACAATGCAGCGAGGCAACAGCTAATTGATAATTACGTTGGTCGAATGACAAATCAATAATTTTATGTACCTAATTGATTTATATGGGGTGTTTTCTTAATTTTTATAATGTTCTAATTTTATGAATAATAGCCTGGAAAATTGCAATAAGATTCATAAGAAAACTAAACCCCAGCTCAAAGCAAAAACCTAACTTGTTACGTTACATTCCGTTTTCAAGGATTTAGATCAGTAATGAAAATTGGATAGGCTTCCAAAACTTTGCGTCCTACCATGAAAAATGTGGGTCATGCATTTTCATAATGGAGGTAATGAAATGAAACAACGTTATTGAACAACTTTATTATCAAATTATAGGAACTAGATCGATAATCAATTTTCTTCAACACCGGAATCTAGGTTCACTTCAGTACCTTTCAACTTTTCTGTTAACAGAGCGGTGCTTGTATTGAATTTTCTCTTCGATTTTAAATTCGAAGCGAGCAGTTTGCGCTCACCAGCAGTGAAGATCGGTTCTCTTTTTCGCTTTGATTCCATTATGGAAACAACTGGAGTCGAAAACGAATTCGTAGCTACCAGCCGGAAAAACAGCAACGGAAAGCTGGGCTCCTAATTCCCGGGTTCATCAAAACCTCGTTATCACCTTATCGAACTATCAAATAATCGGACCCGTGCCTTCATAGTCAGAGTTCAAACCGTGGAGTAACAGCTGCTCGAACTTATTGATCTTAGTTCAATGTGAACTCCGATCCTAGGAACTCGTTTAACTTGGTGAAACCCAAAACTTTTCAAAATTAGATCAATCCTTCCGTTATGTTGAACTAAGTTTCCAATAAACCGAGTTCATGGTTTATTGGTGAAACCGGCCCTAACACTGTCCTAGAGCAGGGGTCTCCAAACTACGGCCCGAGGGCCACTTCCGGCCCGCGGAGAGCTAGCATACTTGAAAACTCCTTTTAGAGAACATATTTTTTATAGCAAATTAAATTTAGTTTACTGAGGTATTCTAATTTTATGTTGAATAATTTTTAATATGAAATCTACATTGATATGGTCATGGGCTAACTACTCATAACATTGGCCCACCGGCAACAATGATACTCGTAATATGGTTTTGGCCCTCGGAACTTACTGGAGTTGTCAGTATGGCCCTAAGGCTGGAAAGTTTGGAGACCCCTGTACTAGAGAATGAGAAAATAAAATCTAGGGTTGGATGGAGAGTAACTTAGAACAAATTTCGATGAAGAACTTTCCAAAAATGTCGTGCATTGTCAAGTGTTGTCGATGGTTCTCCAGAGAATGGTACGCCTGATATAGCCCCAGAAACAGAGAAGGGTGTTGGTCCTATCATTAATAATATTATTTCTGTCCTGAAGTTGTGGACGAACTTTGCCCTTTCCCACACCTCTGGATCTCATAATTACGGAATTCTCCCAACAGTATTGGATTACGCTGAGGAATAGCTCAGAGGGACTTGCCGCTTAATTTCGAAATTACAGTTTTGGAATTTGTATTAAATTATGTGGGGTGAGTTGGAGGGTGAATTTGGATCGTTCTGCATTTCTATTGGTTGGCCAATGATAAAATTCCTTTATACCTGAAAACGTGACAGCCCGTCATGTTCGTGTATGCAGTTTTTCTTTGAAATAAACACTTTCTGGACTGTATTTCGGTACAATTAATAATTTAAAACCTCAACCTCAAGTTGATAAATCTTTGTAAACCTCCGTGATAGATTACACTCTGCCCATGCGTCAAAGCATGATTCTCTTCAACCTTTTGAGGCCAAGCTTCTGAAAATAAATGAAATTCATAATAAAGACAGGAAATAAAATAATGACGATAGTGAAGACATTTTGTATTTACTGGAAAATAGTTTACACAAAGAGAATATTTTTAACAGGAGAGCACACCAGCTGACCATTAGGTACCTGCGTACCTACTCTTCAAATATTTTTGATTGACTTCACGCTAGTTCAATTACAGTAAATTATAATACACGGCAGTTCATCAGTTGATTGAAATTTATAAAAATAATTCGCACACCCAACAACAGCACTCGATGACTTTTAATCATTCAAAACAATTTTTGGTTCAATTGTTACTCAGTGGTAAAAAAGTTTGAAAAGTTCACAGTCCGTATCTACTCACTCCCGGTGACAGATGAGTGGGGGAATGAAGTGACATTTCATCACCACTTGATGAAGTGTACGAAATTAGGGAGTAATTTTTTGTTCAAGAGACAGTTTTTACTTTACAACCACTTCGATTGTCGTAACCTGAATGAATAGTCTGAACATTAAATGTTCGGATTACAAATTTTGTAATTTCTGTACATTTAAAAATTATCTTCTTCAATATAAGCTACTCCGAAATTTGAGCTTCAATAAGGAGATTGTAGTCATGTATTCCCACTCATCAGATGTCGTCAGGGTTCAATGCACCCAGAAGGCCGGTTAAGTTCAATTTTATTTACCAATAAGTTTTAGTACTGTCGATACTCATCCGATATCCCATGTAAAAAACGGTGGTGTTCGTAGTTTGGAATAGCAAATTGTAGAAAAAAATAATACTGACTGAATTTGCTCAACGTGGCACGTTTTCTCCTCACTGTATCGTAAGTAAATCTTAATAGTTTCGTTGCCACAAACGCCGGTAGTTCAATGGGTGTGCTTTAGTTGAGGCGGTTCGTGGTGTCGTTAACTAGAGCCGGATTCCAGGGTTGGTCGATGCGACGTAATTGAGAAGCTCCTCAGAGTCCTCGCAGACGAAAGGTTTTTCGTGGTAGCACGCGACGTCATGCCAAACGATTCCGTCGTTGTACACGTTGTTCAGGACGCTCATGCATGATTCGTTGGTTCCTGGAATTTCGAAGTGAATAAATGGTTGTTAGGGCTCATTCTTGGATTCAATGGTTTATTGACTGGACATTGAGAGTAGTTGTAAAATTGTCTATTAAATAGACAATTTAAATAGACAAATATTAAATTTTGTACTCAATTTTAAGGCTAGTGTTAGACCGGTTTTGGCGATAAACAAAAAAAATATATATATAGAGAAGAACTTATATCGTGACCCCAAAAGTGAAAGGTCATATAGGATCGCTTGACACCAAGTGAAAAGAAAACAAGTACGGAGGGACCCCGTGAGAGTCTCGAACCTTGACATGAAAATGTCTTTGCTTGACACGCTAGTTTTTGTGTAATTTTTCAAGTTTCCCGCTTCTTGTTATAAGATTTTATAGTTTTATAGACAACTGGAACCGCTCGTAGTTGTGTTGCTGACTACATTGTTTACCCTCAGAGCAAAGAAATTTTCATGTCAAAATGTATCTATTGGCTCTTGAGGTGAAGGAGATGGGGCTACAAAGTGAAACGCCTAATGGGATTGGTTGAAGGAAAACCGGTTGCTACTGGCTCTTGAGATGAAGGGGCTACAAAGTGGAAGGTCTAATGGGATTAGTTGATACAAGTGAAAAGAAAACTGGTAGGTACTGGCTCTTGAAGGGAAGGGGAGGGGATACAAAATGAAAGGTCTAATGGGATTGGTTGGTACAAGTGTTAAAAAAAGTAGCTATTGGCTCTTGGAGGGGAAGGGCTACAAAGTGGAAAGTAATGGGATTGGTTGATAGCAAGTGAAAAGGAAACAGGTTGCTATTGTCTCTTGAGTTGAAGGGGAGGAAGTACAAAGTGAAAGGTCGAATGGGGTTGGTTGACAGAAAGTGAACGGAAAAAAGGTTGCTTTCGGCTCTCATGGGGGAGCCAAACGATTGTACAGCATATGGACATCATAAGATCAGATTGCGAGCAAAATTGATTATGTAAACTTACCGTTGATCTCGAATTCAGCATTGTCCGGCTGGGGCGTTTTCTTGTGGCCAGTCTGAGACCAAGGGTTGAAAGAGAATCCGGCCGGAATTCTGTTGGTCGGCGACAGTTTTGCTCTATTGGCTGACCAGAACCACCCGAACACAGCTTTGGGCTCCAAGTCCCTTCTCCCTTCGCAGCCTTTGAAGTCACAGAGGCGGCCCGATGTCCAAATATATGGAACATCGTCTGGAAACATGAATAACATTTGTTTCTTAGTTGATGGCTCTGAAATTTAGTCCAGCGGAAGAAGAAAGTATGATTTTCCACCTTGCTGCATTAGCTGAGTCATTCAGCTATTATTTGCGCATTTCAATTTTTGAACCCTGTTGAGCCGGTAAAATGTACAGTCGGTATCTTCTCATGACCTAAGTTGACTTTGAAGGGCCTATAGAGAGGTGAATAACTCTATCACAAAGTAATTGCTGATCCTCAACGATAGGAGGCGATGATTGTTAAATACCCCTGGAGGACGTCTTCCTGACCCCTTAACCTAGAATGGTAAGGTGACTATGGTGTCTCTGAGGCCGAAGTTATTTCTCAGACTTTTAGTTACTGGTTAATTTTTTTCTCTCTGTCGTGGGAACACGAGCGGATTTTTCTTAAAGATAAGAAAATTAACAGATGTGATCGGTAGACCGGCCACCATCTGAGACCGGAAGACACTGATCCCTGTGAGAAATCTTATTAACTAGGGGCGTAGGAAGATGAATACACTTGAGTTACCTTAAGGTCAGACACATGTTATTATCAACTGGGTTCTAGGCGTGACTCCCAGCAGCACGATTCACATTCCGGTCGCCGGCAGACTACAAAGCATCACGGCTATGGCCCGTTTATATCCTAAACTACTACACGTACCTGTCTCGTTCATCAACCGTTCATTAACACCACTGGCATACATTTGCTTCAGTTGATCAATATTGAAACTTTATAACGCTATATAAACTTTATTTTCTCGCTTTTTCCAGTGCCCTCTCCGGTTATAACCGGAGAGGGCACTGGAAAAAGCGAGAAAATAAAATAAATGTATATCAAATGTTCTGCGTTGTCTACGATTATTAATAATTCATTTTATTGTTAATAGAGTTCCTCCAGCCAAGAAGCAGCTAACCCCCCACCATGACTGGCGACGAGACATAATTTGAGAGAATTCCTGATTTATCGTCAGTGTAAGCGCTCAAATTAATTTCTGAAGTTGCAAGTACTGAATTATTACTCACTTTCCCGGATGAGTTTATAGATGAGATTGTTCTCTTGTTGGGTTTCCATTGAAACCAGGTCCATGCAGTACTCCCTGCAGTAGTTCCTGGCGTCGAGCCAGTCAACTTTGGTGTTTCTGAACTGCGGCACGTGACCGCTAAAGAAGTAGTTGTGCCCTTGGAAGAAAAACTCTTTTGGTCCTAGAAACACAAGCATAATTGACATTAAGAGACGAGCTACATTAAATGTAGCCAAATTTTGGCATGACGAGAGTTTCCAAGTGATTATAATCGACGTGTACTTACGGCTGGCACATTTCTGAGGGTTCGGCAGTGAGAGGAACCTGCCAGGTTTATTCGCGGGCCTCTGAGCTAGAGCTACACCGATGGAAACCAACAGCAGCAAGGATGCCCTCATTCTATGACAAAAAACCAAAACAAAACCGTTATTTCATAGGAACGAACGAAAAAAAAAATATTATCAAGTATTTATAAAAATATTCGTTTCCCTTGTTTCAATTAACTGATTTTTACGATCAGAAGTTAAAATTCCAGACCTCTCAAGATGACCAAAAATGTATAGGATATTAAATATCCTTAAATATCCCTTAAATTTTAAGGGTGAGCAACTGTAAGTTCTTCTTTGCCTGAAGAGAGAAATTTGAATTTAGGCTGTCCTACAACGGATTTGTATCAAATTATTTTTCAAAAAATGGAATAAGGAAAACAATTGTCCATTATTTTATTATAATATGTTAATCGATGGCGTTTCTGTGCAAAAATTCGCTGAAACCTATTTTTTTAGATGTGGTTTACCTATTATCTTCAATAATGAACCATTGGAATCGACCAAGGAAAGATTTTTTGGTTTACGTTTCAAAATACGTAGAGTTAGTTAATTCGAATTTAACAAATCCGCCGTCTGTGCCACTTTGCCCAGTTAGAGTTGTCCTGAAATTCGGTTTAAGGGTTTAGACCAGCCCGAGGAGATTCTTGAAACTTCTCATACCCGTAGGGCAATGGGAAGGGGTCAAAAGCAATTTTGTTATTTTGAAAAATTCATATCTCCAAAAATGCAGATGGAAAGGTATAGTTTTTTGTTGACATTTAAATATAGTTCAATTTTTAGAATTTTTCAAGTTCACAATGAGGGCTCAAAGTTGGAGCAGATCAAAAGGTGTCAACATGAGGGCGAATCATGCGGCAGCCTGGTGGGTGTTCATACTGGCCCAGCCGATTCGAACAGCACGTGGTTTTCTCGTATCAAGTTAATTAATACTAACCTAAAATAACTAATATTCATTTACAATAATTAATAATAATTTACATTACTTGATGATAATAATTAATGATAATTCATAACAATAAATGATATTTATTGACCTCCCAAATTCGTGGGCAGTTTCAATCACCTGGGGCAGTATGAACACTGACCCCACTTGCCTCCGCTCAGTTTTCGTCTTTTTAATGGCTCGACTATTGAGCGCTCATTAGGAATGAACGGCTGGTCGTAGAAAGATCCTGATGGTTTTGAGTTGGTCAAAGAATTGGCAGAGTTTTTGTAAAAACTTCAATAGAGTTCAGTTTAGAGAATTTCTTAAGACCAGCAGGAGCTTCCTACGACCAGCCGTTCATTCCCAATGAGCGCAATAGTCGAGCCATTAAAAAGACGAAAACTGAGCGTGAAACTGAGAGGAGGCAAGTCGGGTCAGTGTTCATACTGGCTCAGGTGATTTGAGATGTTCCTGTCCTGAGAAGTTTAGTGGTAGGCACTTCCTGTTATAAATTATTTCGGACGTAGGCACGTACAGAAGATAATAAACCCCCACGAATTTACAGCGTTTTTATAGAAAAATTTGTATACAAAACACAAGAAGTTGGGGTTAGTCTGAATCACCAGAAAATCCTTAACGAGACGAACTCATTGACTAACGGCGCCTACCAAGAATTTCATTATGCCACACTGTGATCTACCGCTGCAACTGAGTGCAGGAGAATTCCTTCAAGTGTGGGCCAAACATTTCTCAACCGGTCGGCCCTCACATTTTCTGATCCGGTCTTCGTGTTTCCAAACACTTGACCGGCGCGGCACGCGTGATCTACACGTCCCTCGTCGTCATTACTAACTCACTACGGAATGTGTAGTTTATTTATGTAATTGTCAATAACGAATTATTGAAATTTACGCTGATCTCAAATTTTCTCGATGTAAAGGTAATTCAATAGTATTTACTCGTACCTACTTGTTCTTGCTAAAGTCAGGTTATTATCCGGCGGAAGGCGAACGGCGTAATTTTTTGTTTACCCTTTGCGTTAATAAACCCTTGGAATCAAGTAAGAGAAGAAGAAAAAAAAGTTAAACCCTCCCCGATTGATGGTTTGGAAAAAACGTATGGAATCAGAAAATCGAATAAAATTAGTTTGAGTGCCCACGGTAGTGGGCGAGCGGGAGGATGACGCTTAAAACTTTTCATGGAACCTCAGGATGTACAGTTGGCGGTAGAGGAGGATTTGAATGTTCTAGGGTGTGGTCTTTGATGAGTAGGTTTTCCTTAGGCTCAGGAGGATTAGTGGTGTTGAGGACACCTCTGGGCGCTAAGTGGTGAAGAGCAACCATCGATTCCCTCTATGGTGTTGTCTTTGATGAGTAGGTTTTCCTTAGGCTTAGGAGGATTAGTGGTGTTGAGGTCACCTCTGGGCGCTAAGTGGTGAAGAGCCACCATCGATTCCCTCTATGGTGTTGTCTTTGATGAGTAGGTTTTCCTTAGGCTTAGGAGGATTAGTGGTGTTGAGGTCACCTCTGGGCGCTAAGTGGTGAAGAGCAACCATCGATTCCCTCTATGGTGTCGTCTTCAATGAGTAGATTTTCCTGAGGCTCAGGAGGATTAGTGGTGTTGAGGTCACCTCTGGACGCTAAGTGGTGAAGAGCAACCATCGATTCCCTCTATGGTGTGGTCTTTGATGAGTAGGTTTTCCTGAGGCTTAGGAGGATTAGTGGTGTTGAGGTCACCTCTGGGCGCTAAGTGGTGAAGAGCAACCATCGATTCCCTCTATGGTGTCGTCTTTGATGAGTAGGTTTTCCTTAGGCTTAGGAGGATTAGTGGTGTTGAGGTCACCTCTGGGCGCGTATTCCTGGATAGTGACCGTCGATTACCTCCCTTTGTTAAGGCGAATAACGTCATATTCCGGTTTTTATTTCAGAAGTTCTTATTCCAGCTTGAGTTATCAATCCTTTTCAGCAAGACAGATCCAGGAGTATCCATTTGAAGATATGGCGTTTTTTGTTGTTGATTCGGTGTTTATGTGATTTCCCATCTTTCGGTTTGAAGTTGATTAAAGCCTTAGTTTTGCAAAATGTTTCTCCTTTCTATACAGCATCAACATACCACGTTGTAAATGAACACGTGTACGTATAATGTACCTAAAACGGGTAGACAGAAGTATTTAGGGAGATAATCCACGATAATTGCGTCTAGTACACAGCGTATTTAAGACTCTCGAGTAGGTCGCCTGCCATCTGCAGTTGCATAACCTTCTTTCGAATCTTCCTACGTTTTCGGAGGCACGGCATTTTCGTTCACTCGTTGGTTCCTAGCTGTCGCAGAAACCAAATAACTCCCCAGGTTTCCAAGAGTGTAGAGTTGTGTAACGATAGTTACACAGTCAAGACCGATTGAGATGTTTCACGGAGGAGTCTTTGAGGGAAGGCACCTCGTGGATATTGGAAATCACATAATCGGAAACTTAACTGCATAAATTAGGAAACATAAATTAGGAATAAGTAACAATTGGTGCATAATTTCGTACCCCTCGATTGTAAGGCATGTGACAAAATTAGTAGGTATATTTTGAACCACACGATTTTAAAGTCTGAAGAGAGCTACCAGCCAACCAGCTTCTTCTTATCAATTCAGCATTCAAAACATTAGTATAGGTATATCATAAAGGTTGTTATTTGAGTATTATTGTGAGCAAGAAGTTAAGAAATCGTTACACCACGAGTTCTGTCGAAACCAACTTCACGTGCGTTGAGATAAAAAAAGAACGAAAGAAGTAAATAGTAAAGAAAACAATAACTTTACAAGTTGAATGGTTACAGCATTCGAGCGTTACCTCGGTTCGTTCGCACTATAGGGCGTTATGAAGGATTTCCTCCAGTTCTTTCTCCCTGGTAACTACGTAAGATATGA
Organism: Stenodema calcarata; assembly: GCA_963920205.1. NCBI lineage: Eukaryota > Metazoa > Arthropoda > Insecta > Hemiptera > Miridae > Stenodema > Stenodema calcarata. The sequence goes on along the minus strand of OY986049.1, from coordinate 30,682,989 downwards.
GTTCCTTCACAATGCAGTTCGTTTATCTGTAGTCAAACCTATCTTCCTGCCCCTGACTATTAGTTCGAACCTACCGTTCCTAACAGTCTTTTCAAAGTCCCGGCTCCATTTCTGGGCGGTGGCGCAGTATCGACTTTTCATGCAGGCAGAGAAAGTCCGACGCATAATAAAACCTTAAATAATGTTCACTAAGGTGGTTATTGCCTCAGACCTGTAACCTTAATTGCTTACGGTATTTACACCATCATGAAATATTTGGATGCTCTAGGGAAGAAGCCCTGGAATCATGTTTGTCGTGACGTAACGAGCCTTTCATGGAAATTGGGATGCGACCGGGCTGTACCCTCATGGGGCTTTTCATTCAACATAACATGTTACCGTTTCCACAGCTCAGTTTTTCATATGAACGAGCTGTACTGTGGCGGTATCGTGCAACGCAGGGATCATCCAGCTAATATGCAGGACGGTATTAACTGGATGATCCCTGCGTTGCGCGGTACAGCCACAGTACAGCCCGTTCATATGAAAAACTGTGTTACGGAAACGGCATCGATTTCTACTAAAACACAGCTACACACGTCGAGCTGGGACGAGAGCTGTGAGGTCGTATAGTGCAAAACTCAAGAGTTCGACTATGATTTGATAAGTATATACTGGACCATTTTGTAAATTTTTATATACCTACCTATTTACCTGTAATAAAAATCTTGTTATAAACGTTTTTTTAATTTGTATCCTTTCAATGATGACGAATTCTGTAGAGAACTACTTTGGAAAAATAGGTATTATAAATAGGGCCAATCGGTACACATTCTGTTACCTCTTATAAAGTAAAAACAAAAGTTTTTGCCTTATTAGTTTGCCTTATTAGTTAGGACGTCACTCACTTTTGCCAGTTGAGAGCAAACTCTACTAACAAGCCCTCAAGCCTGAATGGAATTGAGGGTGTCAGCTTTTGCGCTGCGCCAGCAAATGTAATTTTTAGAAGTTTTGACATTTAATGAAATTTAGAAATTATACAAAAATGGTCAGAACAAATTGTTTAGGGCGTCAATGATAACATCCATGTTGGGAGATATTTGTGGATATTTGTTGGTAGATTCTTCTTGATATAAAATTTAATTATTAGGTACCGAAAATTTCATTATTACGGATTATTTGCTAGGAATTCAATGAGAAAATTGACTCGGAGAGGACCATCTGGTTTCCTACTCGAACGGAAACTTAATTTTTCACCTCATCGCTCCAATTTATTCTGTAACGTTGAGTGTACAGAAACGTGATCTACCCATTCCAAATGAGCTACTTCCACCAGCGTTGAAACCTTCAGACCGGATTGCGTCCAGTACGTACTCGTACAATTTTCCAAAGGCCTCTATGAAGGACTCGGGCCTCTTATGAAGAGAAGAAAGTTCGTTATACGCGGCTCACGAACGTTTGTCTACGCTCATTCACCTCATGCGTGGATCGTGATTTGAATAACCTCACAACAAATTTCACTTCAACGGAACATCGATTCCGGGTCTGTCGTTTCCGGAAGGATTGTAAAAGACCGTGATCACTTTCGTCGTCCTTGGAAAGTACGTATGCGTAATATATGTTCATGGTGCTGTATCAATTACCGAATCGATTTCCGACGTCGTGATACGCGGATTGCTTCGGACCTCCTCACAGTTATTTATCTGGCGTCAGCCAAAAACCTTTCAAGTCCGGATTTTCAAATTTCGCAGTAGAACTTTTTTTGTTTGTTTGTTTGATCGAGGTACGAGATGTCGATAGATAGTATTGAAGCATCGTTGTGATACTGCTTGGAAAGTCCCAATACCTACCGATGGTTCGAGAAGTAGGTACCTCCGTATCCGCTAGGCTGTAGAGAGGACCGTCGTAGTACTTTTAAATCACTGGGAATACTGACCTTGCCTTCCACATACATAAAGGAATGCCTCATTTTGGCTCATAACAAAACAGACACTTGGTGTAAGGGCAACGACATCCATAACCGTTTCACAAGAGCTTGCCAAAACGACGTACCTAAGTACAATCGTCTGAAGAGATCTCAGAATGCATTGAATTACCGGTCCTTCAAGTTATACAATAAGCTGCCACTCTCCGCCCGAGATCAAAATCTTGTGACTTATAAGCGGTAATATATACGATCCCCCCAAAAAACACTCCGTGTAAAAATCACCCCGCCTCGCAAATATCATTCTTCAGAGGCCGGAAAAAGTTATGATATCCACTTTCCCCGCCCGCCCTTTTCCTCATTAAGGAGCTAAGTATAATGATAAGCTTAACCACTTCACAAGCACCGTACCCCTTTCGAAATCTCCCCTTGGCGCTATTGCGAGACGTTTTTATTACTTCCACAAGCAACTGACTAGAATTTCCCCAGGTAGAATTTCCTATCTCCATTGGAAAGGTTCGAAAAAAGACTTTATCCTATCTCCATTTTGATGATCTGGGCCCCCTTCCTCACTTAACTGCATTTTTCTCGACATGAAAAAAATGGAGATAGGGGGTTTCAACTTACGGCGGCAGTATATGGGTTGATGACGCAGAATAAAGGGGAGCATATTCTGTGGTGGCCTTTAAAATGGTCCCTTGTGAACTCCATCAAAGCCCTAACAAAACTGTACTCGCATGCATGTCGTTCTTCTCGTGTTTCTGTATGATCGGAGCAGCGGTAGCCTCATTTGAAAGTGAAACCCTCGAAAATCTCATAATCCGCAGTTTTCTCGTCTCAATCGCCCCCGTGAATGGCATCGTGATCTCAACGTTGATACGAGGAAGTTCAGCGTTTTTTCTTCTCGTGGAAAATACTTTGCAAATCGCAAGGGAGACGAGTAATGCGGCATGACTTTTCACTTGACCGTACGGCAGTACAAAAAGGCCGCTTTACCGATCCCTTATCGCGTTAAATCCTAAGCACCCATTCGGCCGATGTATTTCGTAGATGTAACCAATTTCATTATCTCCGCTCATACTTCGAAACAAGTCTCACGTAACCCTTTCGAAGCGAACCATCGCGCCTGCCCATATTCGATCTCGCGATGACTGTTTATCATCGTTTATGACCCATAAAATAAGTGGCTCGATAAAGAAGTCTTAAGATCCTCTCGAAGTCTGCCTGATGAACTCACTGACTTCCGAAACCTTGAACTTTCAGGATAACTGTGCAAGGGAACGTACCATGCGGTGATTCATCTTCTCAAAGGCCATGAAGAGCTCGATGGTTTATTCATTCAAACGGATTTCTGCGGGTTAGGTTCTTCGTGAAGGATTTCTCCCAGGTTTTCTCTCGTGTTGTTGTCGAATCACCAGGCACCAGCGTAAATACGACTAGAAGGTAAAAATACCGACTCTCTAAACGACACGATATGCACACTTCTGTCAAGCTATAAGGAATTAGGCCAGTATCAACAGTAATGAAAGATCTTCTGTAGTTTTGCTCCATAAATCCATTCCAGCCTGGGATGCCAAGCACGTTAAAGTGGGTTTTCCTCATAGACCTATATATCCGTATATCGACTGGTTTTTCTTATCGACGTACCACGCAGCGTGTTATGTTTACCTATGAGCGTGTTGAAAACCGACATCACGTGGCCGGAACAACCATTGTCCAGGACAATTTGTCCTTCTCAACCACTCCTTCACTTGGCTCTCTGGTGAAATGTCTTCCCGCGCGAAAAATGTGTTTGGTGGCCATGATAGAACATTTCAATAGTGTTTGTGAACCTGGAGAAAACTTGATTGAGGCTGAAATCCTCCATCGGAAGCCAACGGATCAAATGTTCTAGGATCGAGAAAAAGAAGTAGTCCACAACACGACGCCTCCTTGACAATACGGCGAAATTTAAAGGATCTCAACATGGTACATGTTTTGAACACCCCCTTGCCTCTTTTTACCTCTCTCCAGAGGTGCACCTGTATCAGACCTTCACGGGTGGGGGGGGGGGGGTTGTTCAAGTGAGTGACTTGTGAGTGTCAAGTCATTGTGGGTGTCAAGTGTCAACTTCTGAGCATTGTTCTTCTACTACTATGTTATTATCTATCTATTTCAAAAACATGTTACATGTTTCCTTGCTTTCATCCTTGATCTAAACTGTAATAATCCGGGGGTCGGTTTTAAGTTCTCGCCCAACAATTCTTCTAATTCTTTTCACTGGTACAAGAAAAGTTATTGGAAGAAGTCCCGACTCCAACTAACAACATGTGTTGGTTGTCAAGAGCCAAAGATGCATTCCCCAGTCTTGAATAATCAGTCTTGAATTATTGTTCTTGCGTGAATTCTCTGTTTCATAATTTTTACTGGAATACAAGTTTTCACTCTATAAATTTTCACTCTGCTATATCTAAACTATAAAAGGTTATGGTTATACGCGGAAAGGGGGGAGAAAAAGTCATGCTTGCCGTGTACGTAGACGACTTGGTAATTGCATCATCGAACAGCGTAGCGGTCAACAAGCTGAAAAAGGAATTGACAGAAACATTCCAAATGCGAGACATTGGAGGTATAAATTACTGTCTCGGCATAGAATTTTCAAGAGATAAGAACGGAGGAGTAAAAATGAGTCAAGAAAAATACGTCAAGAAACTAATTGAAAAATTTAGGATGACCGAAGCAAAAACATGCAAAACTCCGATGGAAGTAAACCTGGATTTGGAAGTGCCGGATCAGGGGGAGCTACCCGATGTTCCATACCAGAGTTTAATCGGGTCATTGATGTATTTGGCAACGGCGACCAGACCCGACATATCGTACGCAGTAAGCTACTTATCACAATTTAATTCATGTTACAGAAGTGAACACTGGGCTGCTGCAAAACGCGTACTCAGGTACTTGAAGGGGACCGAAACCCTAGCTCTACACTTTCGCAAGGTGGGGAAAACTGAGTTACGCGGGATGTCCGATGCGAGTTATGGAAGTTGCAAAATAGACGGGAGATCATACACCGGATACTGTTTTCAGTTAAACGGAACGGCCATAAGCTGGGAGGCGCGAAAACAGCGTACAGTAGCCGGATCGACAACTCATGCTGAGTACATGGCTCTGTCAGAATCAGCGAAGGAAGCCATCCACCTAAAATATCTCGTCAACCATGTTCACATCGCGCAGGACACAGTCACAATTCAAACCGACAATCAGAGCGCCATAAGTTGGTCGAACAATCCAGTAGTGACCTCCAAGTCGAAGCATATCGCCATCAAAGAACATTTTATTCGAGAGGCTGTAGAAAATAAGGACGTCAAACTGGAGTTCTGCAGAACTGACGAAATGGTCGCGGACATCTTCACGAAGGCACTACCCGGCCCGAAATTCCACGAGTTCCGTGAACGACTAGGGTTGGGCAGCGGCTAGTGAGGGGGAGTATTGGAAGAAGTCCCGACTCCAACTAACAACATGTGTTGGTTGTCAAGAGCCAAAGATGCATTCCCCAGTCTTGAATAATCAGTCTTGAATTATTGTTCTTGCGTGAATTCTCTGTTTCATAATTTTTACTGGAATACAAGTTTTCACTCTATAAATTTTCACTCTGCTATATCTAAACTATAAAAAAAGTTGAGCGTGATGACTCCTTCTGAACCACGCTCGCGTCTTACGCTTTACAGGAAAACGGAAAACGGTTCCCTTCTTTTTCCATTGAAGGAGTGGTCGACGTGGTCGAGTGGCGTCTTCCGCTCTACGCGACGGAAAAAAATCCGTCAATATGAAAACCCACCTTTAGTTGCTTTACCACACCTTCCCTTCACCTTTACCACCCCATCCCTGAATATTTGATACCATAATAATAATAGTGTGTGTAATAGTAGTAATTTAAAAAAAAATTCTAAACTCTCCGGTAAGACCCATTTTGGGTCTTATTGCCCTCAGGGAAAGAATTCATCGGTCGGGCCTAAGAGGGTCTAATAAAATTGAAGGAACAAATTTAGAAGTACTTTGTAGAAAAACAAAGAAATATGACTGTTTACTAAACTCTCTTCTGACATTTAGTGAAACCAAGAACTTATGTTTACAACATACTCCGTTTACAATGATTCGAATTAGGGATGCTCAAAAAGAATCAATATTTTTCGATTATTTTGTTTATTTTAACGACTTTTCATTTTTTTCAGATAGCTAAAGCTTTTCAGATACCTATTAGACCTATAATAAGTTCTAGAGGAGTAATCAAGCAGTCCAATTATTGGACTGCTTGATAACTCCTCTAGAACCTTCTTTCTTATGGCTTTCCTTGTGGAATGAGTATTAGAGCCAACATTCTACCCAAGAGCTCTTGGGTAGAATATATCTAGATAGTAGAACATCTAGATGACTAAACCGAACTTAGAGATGGCTAATTTCGAACTTTTAGGAAGAAATAGCCAATTTTCGAAGTGCAATATCTCGGGATCTATTAGACCTACAGAGCTGGGGTTGAGCTTAAATAATTTAAGCTCAACCCCAGCTCTGTAGGTCTAATAGATCCCGAGATATTGCACTTCGAAAATTGGCTATATCCTTCGTCCTTCTTACCTTTATCAAAGTAAATAGTATAAGCTACAATTATTGTAGCTTATACTATTTACTTTGATAAAGGTAAGAAGGACGTTTCGTAGAAAACCAACCGTTTACAAGTTATGAGCTTTACAAAAACCTTCACGACGTAGTAAATATTTACCTACTGTCAGATGCCCCCTACAGTACTGGTACACGGTCCTCCTACTCAAATACTGCTTCACCTGTTTGCTGAAAACCTGGTAAAAACCTCTGATATACTGTATTATGGAGTCAGCTCCTACATATCTCATTAGAACAACGTTTTTTGATAATCTCTGATTTTTCTGGGCTACTGTCTTTCCGATTCAGAACGGAGTCGTGAAGTCAATGCCATTCAGCCTTGAGACGTACTCACAACACGCTCTTCTACCCGTGAGTTCGAGCTCGAACGTGCCTCGTTAAGTAGGCACCCCTTCGTGGAGAAGGTATTGAGGTCAGGTCATAGCACAATGCCTTTGGAGGTCAATTTTGGTTTTTTTTTTCAGCTCGTTAGACGTGCCTTGAAGAATCCTAACCTTCAATTAACCAGTCTTTTCATCTTCTCAAACTCATGTTTAAATACCTGATTATACAATACGATATACATGTATTTACCTACATACCCGCCAAGCCTGAAAATTCGAGGTTTTATTTCGTTCATGTTTTTATGGATTTTTAGTAACAATATATTGTCAACAGGTTATGGCGTGGGTATTTTATTGAATCAAAATTTCATGTATTTGATAGTAAATTCAACCAGCTCTAAGACGAGATTCAACAGTGCGGGTTTTTTCAGCGTGCTGGCATGGGAATTTTAAGGTTTTTATTTAACTTTTCATATATGGGATTTGAAAGTAAAATCAACTAGCTTTCAGACGAAAAAAAGAAATTTTGGATCGAAGCAATAGTTTCGGAGCTAGAGCCAAAAGAGAAGTGCGACTTACCGCAGGTCAGCCAAACTGCTGGACCGAATCTAATGTTTCTGGTTTTCATCGACGAAGAATTTAACGCTATTTAAGAAAATAAAGCACAATACTAGGATATAAAACCTCTACGAGACTCCGTGCTCATTTCAAGTCAGTTGGGACCGAAATACCGGTTTCCCGTTGTTCGGTTTTGTTGATTTTTGAGAAAATTATTCCGTCTAGAAGCACCATTCTGATCTTAAATTAAAGCGTATTAAATTGCCTTCAAATCCTTCTTCCATAACATATTTGTAGAGCCAGTAGTTTTGCCGATACAAGCCTAGAAAAATGACCGCAACATAAAATTTGCACTTCTTGGAAAAATTGGCCTGTCTTTTCAGAGCTCTATCTCGGGTTCTACTTGGTCTATGGAGTTCCAATACCACTGAAATTGTAGGGAATTTTATATACTTTAAAAAAGGAGCGAATACCTTTTTTGGCCAAGAGGCAGCGTAACTGCTTTATTGTTCCAAAACTAGAACTAGTGCAAAAATGTCGCTGTTTTCCGAGCACCACGAAGTTAGCACACGGTTTTCAGGATTTCAAATTTAGGTACCTGCTACCCGTAGGGCCTTAACAACATATTATATAAATCATAGACACATGCGCATATGCAAAGTTTGCCTTTTTTGTGTCTGCATAAGGCGGAAGGACGGATATGTTTTAAATTCGATTTTTTGAACCTACGCATCTTGAAATGTAAACCAACTCATTTTGAGGGGGGGTTTAAAAATTTGTTTTCCTTGGTCGAATCTAATGGTTCATTATAATAATTTATAATTTCCAATGGAATATAATAAACCGAAAATTGATAACAAGATCACACACTAAATATCCCCTTGAATTTGGCTGTAATAATGTTTTTAACTTTTTTCGAACTCTCCTGTATTTTCTGACTTCTGATTTTCTGATCTTAGAAAGCTCCTGATGGTCGTAAAAAAATTTCCTGAATTGAACTCTAAGCACATTCGAACAGAAAAAAAATATACCTATCAATTTGAAATGTACGAGATATGACGTTTCAAAATTCCCATTGATCTAGGGATATGAAAAGTTTCAAGGATTCAATCGATTCAATCGAGCCCTAGACCAGACAAACAAGGTATTGAGCACATGTCATAGAGAAGAGGTTGGGCATGTATTCCTTGTCCTTCGATCAGAACAGAAGTCAATGGAGAGCTCGTGGCTCATCCAAAGTGCCAATGAACTGAAGAGAAGGGTCGTGAAGCCCTTTAGATTATTCGTGGATAACGCGGTACCGGGTGGAGGTTGCCCAAGGGAAACACGACCTGCAACTTTGCCTTCTGACCATCACGATCGCGTTACCTCACTCCCTCAACAACCGAGGTTGCTCAACTTGCTCCTCCGAACCCCTTTCTCTTATTTACCCACCCATTAGCTGTCTCAGAATGATGCGCCCCTTGCTTAACGTTTCATGGGCTACACTTGCTATCAGCGTTCTCATTGTCCTGGCACCTCCGTAAGGTCTTTCCAGAGGACCACTCAACCTCATCTGTCGGATGTCTAACTGTCTCATGAAATGATAGCCAGCCACTGTTAGTGCGTTAGCAACTAAGCTGACTCATATCAGACTAATGGTTCCATCACTAGACGGTGTTATTCAACGAAATATATTCTCAACACTCCCAGATATGTACGGATACCTACTGACTACCAATAGTTGCAGAAGTTTGCATTTTCCCTATTACACGGAATAGTAACTAAGCTCGAGGACCACAAAACGATTGACCCATCGGAATCTGGGATTTGATACATCCGATCTCTAACGTAACTTTGCATCGCTTGTGACGGAATCCTACCGGTCTCTTGCTGCAACGCGGGAGATTAGATACTAGAAAGAGATTAATAAGTGGGGTCATCTCGATTACGCTCCACGGCCCGTCAAGGAAGTGTCCTTCCGAGTGCAGTCTGTTTCCTGCCTTCCACAAGTTGAGTGCATGAGTGTATGCAATTTCCGGGAACCCACGGGGGAAAATCACCCATAAATACCAAAAAGGGAACAGTCTAAACGAGTGACACCTCATTTTGAAGGGTTTTTTTTTGTGCTGAACATCCTTTGAATGAATGAATGAATGAATAATTGATTTATTCCGATAGACAGAATTATATATACATCAATGGTAGTATAATTACATCCTCATGTGTAATAGTAGTACCTAAATGCCTTTTCAAGTTTTGCAATCCTTGGATTGTGAGAAGAATCTATGGAGCGGTCAGGGAGGGCCAAGGGTGGTGAACGAGGTGGAATGCAGAGATTGATGAATTATTAAAGCATGAAGACATAGTCCAATTCGTCAAAGCTGGCCGCATTCAACGGCTGGGACATGTTGACCGCATGCCAAATGACGCCTGCCCTAGGACGGAGACTAGAAGACGAAGAGGTCGTCCGCGGAACGCTGGCTCGATGAGGTCTTGAGGGACCTCCTCGTGGCGGAAAGGATTTCGGGAAGCCAGGGACCACATCGGCCTGTAGAGCCTGGTAGTTAGTTAGTTCAGAGTGGCAAAGACGGTGGGATCAGACCCCAAAGGGAAGACGCAAATATGAGTTGTGGCCAGATGTGCGCCTAAGAATGGCAGAAAATCATATTGACGACGACCATTATTTTCCGCAATACGCCACCGACCACGGGGATTTTGCCGCAAAGCTCCACCAGTTCAGATTGACGCCCTCTGACCAATGCCGATGCAGAGCAAAGGAGACTGTGGAGCACGTCTTCCTGGAGTGTGCTCTGCACTCAGGAGCAAGACGCCAATGGACACAAGTACAAGGGCCAATAGTAGCAGACCATTCCATCTGGCAGCGTTCATAGAAGGCAAAGAGTCCTTCCAGAGTACAAAAAGGTACGTACTCCAAGTCATGAAGACCAAAAGGTGGCCCCTCCCGCATGAGGTGAGCAGCCCTCCTCCCCCCATTCCCGATGACGCAGCCTCCGTGTGGCCCATCCCGGGCACTGCCTCCGGCAGTGGCGAATAGCGTCAGGGGGAGTCGAGGAAACGACCATCAGGCACACAAGTAGAGAGTAGCAGACCCTGATAAAACCGAAAGGTGAAGGAGCAGGGAGATAAGAAAAGGCCTGGTGCCACCAGGCTGGTGGTAGTTAGTTAGTTACACAAAGGTAGGGTGTGTGGAGATGGGACTCCTAGAGTATTCCGCTGTCCCATGTGTGTGTAAAAAGGGAGGCGCACAACGCTGTATTTGTGCGGTACTATGCTATGCCGCACCCTGCTGAATGACGGCGTTCAGCTAATGCACATAAGGAAGCTGTACCATATACCTAGGTTTGCTCCAAATTACATATTGTATCTGGAAAGTGGATTGGATACCATTTCGGCATTCTCACGTGAGTTCCTCTTCGAGTATTTCAGGAGGGTGGCTCATCTTCATGGGCGGAACACCTCAGCCGCCTTGCGGCCGTACAACCAATTCGAATCTCAACGGGCAACTGGAGAAGTTCAAGCAACGAGAAGCATAAGTTTTGGCAGCGAGCTCTGATGTCTGCGAGGTGCACGCTCTACAGAATCCTCCTATCAAGGCCGCAAGTTTGGTTGAAGGACCGCAAATGAATCTGGCCTCAAGTAGACGGTTATTGAAGGTCACAGTGGTTGCACCTCAATGGCTGTACCATACAATACAGATGAATGAAGAGTGTCCATTATACAATAAACACGAGAGAGATGTTCACCATTTTCTGTGTTATGCTCTTTTCTGGCTGATGTAAGAGTCTTGGCTTTTAAAAAGAGCTGTGGAGGATGGACGGAGATGGTCTCAGATGGCAAGGTTTTGTATGTTTGTGCCTCGCAGGTTTCTGAGATACCTGCCCTTCAAACTGCTTGTTCCCCGGGACTCCATACGTTATGAGCCACTGGGGGTGAGATGCGCCTCTCAGATGTCGCTTTTCTCTGGTGTTTGATGCAGGATCGCCCCTGAGCAGGATCAACATCTTGATCCCTCTCGCAAGTTCCTTTCTCTGCCACGATTTATTTGTATCACCAACCACTCTGCAGGCTGCCTAGAGAAGTGAACCTGTTGCTTGAGCGATCCCCAGATATGGACTTCTTCTTTTCTTCATTCCTCTCCAATCACCAAAGCCTTATAAGAAATTGAAGTAGGTACCCTTAGTTCCCCCATCTCTTGAACCTATTGATTCAAGTTTGTATTTCACGGTTTGACTCTTTTCTTTTATGTACATTTTTTTCTTTTCTGTTGCATCGACTGTAAGCTATCATATCATCATAGTAAGCTATCTATTATCATATTTGTTTTGTATTGGGCTTGGCCGTATTGAATAAATAAATAAATAATTAAATGTTGGCATGTAAATTTCGTTCTATGTTTGTAGATGAGTTCAATTTCTAAATTTTCTTCAGAAATCCTAGGGAAGCACGTCTTATTAGGTACCCAGAATTATTTACTTTTCTTGGTAGTATCCACGCCAATACGCTTTTCTTTAACAAAAAGGTAGGATGGTGGTGCCCAGCTAGGATTTAAAGATTCCCACGTACAATCTCCTCAGAGATGCCCTCATGGCATCTAATTGAACTCTCGTTTAATGGAAAACGCGCATTATCCGCTACGGATTCGTCACAGTTCCACGGTGTATCCACGTCAGTAATAATCCGCATGAGGTCACCGCGATCTTCGAAGCCCGTCTCGATAGTGAAAGCACATAAATGCGGTCTCTAATGAACCAGTACTTGTCGGAGATATCGGAACAGCCGCATTTCAATTATGTTAACCCAAGCGAGAAATCACCTGGAACGGGATATGAGTTGCAATTGGCCTCTTAGAATTTTCTTTCTACCTTAAAACGTTGACGGGATTTGCTTTTATAACGTCTCCAATGATTCGGTCCCGCGTGATTATCACCTCAATTCCACCTGTTGTTTTCTGAATCCACGCATCTTTTCTTACGTATCTACCCAAATTCCAATGGTTCATTATCGAAGATAATAAACCAAAAACCCAGAAGGGGGCGGGGAGGGCTAAACTCACCCTGTGGTTTCGTCCTTGAGTAATTAACTTAAATTTCGTTAGTAACGGTAGGTATTGCGTTTTTACGTAGCCTCTGAGTCGGAACCAAGCTGTGGAACTTTTTACTGTTTACGAGTCGATAGTGACCGATTCATAATCGAAAACCGTAGCTCGAGGCGTTTGTACTCGTACAACGATCAATGTCGGAGCGTTAGCATTATAACTCCTAACAACTACAATTGCCAGTCAGTTTGAAGACTTTCTTCCCCCTAAAGCAATCGACTGACCTACTGCCCAATGCGGTAAGACACTTTAGTTCCTACTTGAAAAAAAACTTAGATACGTGGGTTCGGTCTGCACGTTATCACACAACATAATACGAGTATATGTAAGGTCTAGTGTTACACAGTATTACAGTAATCCACGGATTTCTGACAATGGATTACAGAATCCCGGAATTTAGTTGACATTTCGTTGTCATCCAGTTCCTAACCACAATCTACATTATACAAGCTATTGAAAAAAAAAAAGAAAAATTAAATATAAAGATTTTCAGAGATTTTTGTAGGGATCACATGCAGACCGAAGAACCTGATGGAATCATTTAGGAACCAAGAATAACTCCATCCCTCAAACGTAACTAATACAAAATCACAAAATTCAAAATCACAAAAATTCATATCACAAAATTCAAGGTATGGACAAAAGTTATCTAAAAAGTAGGTACCTATTCTGATGGGGGGGGGGGGGATTCATTATTATGTCTTTATTAGACCACTCTATATCCTGATCTACATACCTAGCAATTTATAAGTTAGACTATGGTAGCTCCCAATTAGGAGCTAGATTGGGAGTCTCAGTCTACCTTATGAATTAATAACGCTGTATCTCGGAAATTTCATATAGAACGGTTTAAATTTTCGTTCATATTTGAAAAGATCTTGAGTACATTTCATCAATATTAAACAAATCCGTCCGTTGCGCCACTTTTCTAAATTAGAATTGTTCTAAAATGATGAATTTCGGGTTGCAGGATCGGCCAGCCTGAGGACGATTGAAACTTTTCGTAACTCGTTATGGGAAGGAGTCCAAAACGAATTATGGAATTTAAAAAACGTGTTATCTCAAACATTTCAAATCAAACGATGTCGTTTTTAGATCAAATTTGAATAGAATTGAATTGAGAGAATTTTCGAAGACCACCAAAAGCTTAGCACGACCAGCCGATCGTTGAAAACGAGGGTATGGCGCCTCTGTGCTGGCCTAATGATTTATCTTTTTACCAACAACCAGTCCGTACAAGCTTTGGATAGCGAATATATTTTTTAATTGCAACACATGAAATAATAAGGTATTAACGCGATGGGAGGGAATTTGGTAACTGACCGAGACGAAACAATAATTTAAATCTTGAAGCCATGAAATAAATAAATAAGATCGCAGCTCCGCCACAAGGGCTCAACGGTAGAGCCGATAAATTGTACTTGCAACCAATCGTTGCAGGGGAAATGGAACTTCCTCAATTGGTAAGCTCTTGATTCGTCAAACATCACACCAAGTTGAATTGAATTGATTGATGTTTTGTGGCATATCCCGTTTTATAACTTTAGCCGTCAGGCTGGGAAGAAACGGAGTTTTCTATTCACACTTCGCTATTAAACTTTCATAAGCCAAATTGGCTTCAAATTTCGTACGGGCACTTTTTCTAAGTTTTAGAACACTTGAGAATTTTGATGTTTGAACCAAATTGTGATGTATTGACTTTTCAAAGTTTTGCTACACCGACTCATGCGGGCTCTACTTGTTCTTGTTCTTTTAAAGCAAATCATGTAATTTAATTAATTTCATGTAGATAGTTAATGTACTAAATTTCTTTGGCTCTCAGTTTTAAGAGAGACGAGGAACAGTAAATCTACACATCTTGGTCTGATATTTTATTCAATCAGGTAAGCGATTGTTGGCAGCCGGGTGGCAGCTGAGCGAGTGTAGATAGGGGGTAGGTTTCGATTGCATATTTATTGCAGTAACCAAGATTAAGAGTAAATAAATGGCGAAGAAAGAAAATTCAACAGTTACGTATAGTCCTTGGCAGATTTCTCGAATATTTAGATAACCGGTGGGCTGAACTCAAGCCACAAGAGTTTCAAATTGCCTCCCCAACGCTCGAATCTTTCACCAGGAGTCGCAACTATACTGATGGCATTACAATATGTTTCTTCTGAACTGGATACTGAACGAAGGTGCAGTATAGCACTAGTTTCGGATTCCCTGAGCGCCCTCAAGATATTAGTGGGTGGACCTTGACAGCCTGCTATCCATTGACCGGGTCTACCCTAGCGAGGCTATTGGAGCTTAGTGAGTCCGGTATATCGGTACATTTTGTTTGGATCAACGGACCTTGTGGCATCAAGTACAAGGAACAAGGCCGTAGGGATTCATGGTGTCAGAGTAGACCTACAAATACCTATTGAAGTTCTTTTCCATAAAATATGAATTTTTTTCAATAAGGTGCAATTTGGTGCAAAAGGTGATGGGGAAGCTTAAGGACCTTCTCGACCTGTGCATTGCCGAAGAGGGTCGTCATTTAAATGGCATAATAATTATGTTACGAAAAACTTGGAAGAGCATCACGTGTGAAAAATTATTTTTTATGCTCTTCCAAGTTTTTTGTCTTTTTTCAAATCACCAAGCTTCTCTGCACATTCATTTTCAACCCCGTACGACCAAATCTGAGGATCTGGATGGCTTCGTTCGTTTAATCCTGACTGTCCTGTAGGTATAACTGAATAGAGGACTGCATTGTATGATCCAGCCAGGGGGGGGGGGGGGGTTCCGCCGCATAGCGGTACGAATGAGATAAATCTCTATAGGAACCACCTGTTACAAGAATAGACTCTGGTGAACATATCGCCTGGTGAGAACAGTAGTTTTGTAAGTCTAACAAGAGGTTTTTAAGAAAACCAAGTATGAAGTTACACCGAAACATTAAGCTCAAATTTCAATGCTATTTCGTAGGTATCAAAAAAAATTTTATTCTTTCAGCTTAAAATTTCATTCTTTATCCAAATCAAGCACTTTCGAGATCATCCAGTAAATAGGAAAGATTTAGATTTTAAGTTACGCCACTATTGCGTCACCATTTTTTTTAACCATTTTTTCAAGTACACCGAGGCTTAAGGATAATAATATTTTGACAATATTCGCCTATAGATTTGTATAAACCCAGACTCAAAAATGCATTAAAAAACTATTAGAATAAAGAGACTGGAGCAGGAATCACAATTAGAAAATTTCCACCCCGAGAAAATTACTTAGAGAACAAATAATATTTCATTTATTCATGTTTATATTCATATATTATATTCATGTGTAAACATGAATAAATGAAAACATAGACACTAATAACCTACAGGCGTAATAATTATTATTTGGCAATAAATCTTGACGGTCAGTTTCGCGAGTGATCTTCGTCACTAACAAGTGTCAGTAGTTTATGTCTCATTAATTTGTTCGTAAGAAGTAAGCGTAACTGAGAATCTGACAGGCTTTCCGTTTAATCCTGACCTCCCTGTATAATGTCGATGCTATCACGTCGGATGGTTCTTTGTTTACATTCCGTTTCAAAGAACAGCTGATGACAGTTAGCCAACTGTAGCCAACCTTCTCTCACCTTGCATCGCATCGCTGGACGGTTAGGGGTGTGATATTGGAAGAAAATATCGACGTCCGATGTTATCGCATGAAATTAATTCAACAGATTTTATGAAAACCAAATTAACTGCCTAATTATTATTACATTAATTTATTACCTTAGAAAAAAGGCGTTGAAAGGCTCTAAACAATGTTTTGTCCCGCCTTTCGTTTCGAGAAGAACTCTGGTTTGAAAATATTCTGAGCAAATACTACAGCTCAGAGGTCAACGTTTTTCGATTCCCAACTTTGAAGAACGTGTTCTTAATTACTAATATAATTACTAATGAGGAGGAATATAATATATATTATATCCTACGCCCTTAAAAAACTCCCAGGTATCTTCTTAATACGGGGTTTTCAGGTGAACCAACAACCGACAATGTTGGAGAGATATACCCATACTATTACGATGTTTCGATCGAAGGTAATGGATACCAAAAATAAATCAACAAATAAACATTTGAACGAATCGTAGCTGATCGTGATTCTAACTAAATGATCAAACGTTGTGTTATGGATGACTAAAAGTTGGAATTAATTTGGTGCATTGTCAAAAATGTTGGATAGTGATAAATGTAAACTGACGGAAAGATGAGGGTAGAACTGACGGAAAGATGATGATTTTGGAGACTAAAAATATTGTTACGCGAAAATGATCAATAGTTATGGATGACATAAAAATTGGAATAAATTTGGTCCACTGACAGAAATGTTAGTGGTAAATGTATACTGACTGAAAGTTGAAGGTAGCTGAAGTACATTAGGCACTTCGAAACTCTGCTGTGTGGCTTAAAATTCCATAACTTTCTTGCTCTAAATCCGATTTTGATGATTATTTTTCCCTTGGGGCTGTTACAGTTGGTTTTTGTTGGTCATTCCGAAGTTTGTTTTGGTCGTTTCTAATTCAGATGTTGACGCTATTAATGATGCAGACGTCTGATATTCAGCAGAATTCAGAGTGTCCCCAGCATGTTGCTCATATTATACACGATTGCACATCATAAGTAATTAATTATAAAATTAATATTTTTATTGACGATGTGTAATTGGGTACTCACGCTATGGCGGCGATAAAATGTCGAAATATCGGAGGAAGAAAAGTTTAACAACACCAGACGAGGATACACACAACACTGTAAGTCCCTTCCACACTCTCCTGAGGCCTTATGTACCTCGATCGCAGTGTAGGAGGGATGAGCCGGTGGAAGGGTGTCGGCGACGAGGGGCTGTCGGTCGGTTGGTGGGTGGACGACGCGGGGATACGGATAATAAGTTAACAGACCTTGATCTTGAGTCGGAAAGTCGATCATCAGTCCAAGGATCTTAGCGAAGGACTAATGAAAGTCTTAACGAGCGCTGGAACTCAAATTCGGAAGGGCCCGATTCCGCATCTGAAACGCGAAACCATCAATGATCAGCAAAACAGCGAGAAGTTGTTGGAATCCAATTTATTTAGTGAAGGAAAAACTCATAATCTAGATCAGTGCTTCCCAAACTTCTTAACTAGCGGACCCCTTTCACGGAAAAATTTCAAGTGCGGACCCCTGTCATTCAAGTTGGTGTTAGATCAGGTACTTACCTGAATATGGATAGGGGGAAAAAATCAATTTCATCAATTAGCCAACTGTTCCAAATATTAGTTGGTGGAGAAAGGGATAACATCATGAAAATAAGCATTAGGTAAAACGTACCTACTCAACTTTATTTACGTACTTTTTATTTACAAAATGTGCAAAGTAAGAAACAAAAAATTGAATTGAGCAAAATGGTAACGTTGAGTCAGATGAACTAATGGGAAGAGTGTGGTTGTTTCAGCTGGCACAATTTTGAAAAGTCGGGTTCAATTTTGCATAGCTGGAGGCGGATGTCAGGTTCAGCATCAAGGCAGCTTCGGTATTTGGATTTGGTAGCAGCATAGATAGAAAACCCGGATTCGCACAAGTAGGTTGATTGTTTGTACAGCTGTTATTCAGAATTCTTTGTTTCTTTGAACTCTTCCAGTCAATAGAACCAACGAAAACAATTCTCGGAAGTCCAACAGCGCAGGACTACCGAGATTATGCTGTAGGTATAATTTGCTTCAAAATTTACATTTGCCGCGGACCCCCCACTTAGGGTTGGCGGACCCCTAGGGGGTCCGCGGACCACAGTTTGGGAAGGTCTGATCTAGATAATCAAATAGGTGTACACAAAATATTCATCATTTACATTCATTCATCAATGTAACAATAGGTCACCTGAATGCTGAAATCAAAAATTTAGTTGCCTAATGTACCCTACAGATAAGCAACACTCCAATCCCCCAAGCTACAATCGTTCGCTACCTCGGAGTGCACCTCGATAAAACAATGACGTGGGAGGCCCATTCACAGACAAACTTCGAACACACTCATCCGACACATGAACATCCTTCATAAGCCCCGTTGGGGACACCACCACCCAAGGCGGGTCTGAGTACCCATCCACTACTTCCCACTACAAGAGATGTGAACCCCCACAATTACTGTGTATAAATAAAAGTGTAATATAGAATTGTAAATAATTAATGATAATTGTATATATCTGTAAATAGTATCTAGTATTAACCACCGTCCTGTAAAGAGTTTTGTCTGCGAAATTTTCTCTTAAATGTATCATCCCTTCCACTAACCTCACCCTCATGCCTTTACCCTCCATCACTCCTCATTTTTAATAAAATTTTAGGGCCGTCAGGCCGGTATTGTATAAACTTAAGTCTCCCTGTACTAACTACTTATTGTATGCTATATTCATGTCAATAAAGTTATTCTTGATTCTTGATATTGTTCGTGTCTATTCACGGATATGTTAGAAAAGAACAACTCCAGCCTCCAGAAAGCTTAATTAGAAGGGCTCAATTAGATTCATTTTTGAGACGAGTTTACAAGCTAGGTACTAGTCTGCTAGTTGATAGTGAACTAGCTCCGTGCAATCCTATACTAGGAAACTAGCAGGCTAGTAAAGAAGCTGGGGAAAAAGTTGAAGACCGGCTACTTTACTCGCTACTCGCCGGCGTTGGTAAACTAGCTAGTAAACTAAAGTGGGAAGCCATTGGTGGTGAAAATGTCAGAAGAATTGTTTATAGCCGCAGTTTCGTTTCGTCAATGGTGATAAAAAATCGAGTTAATAATAATAGAGCATTACTACTGAAAGTCGGAAATATTTCCGGAAAAATTGGAAATATTTCGGAAATATTTCCGAGGCCTCGGAAAAATTGGAAAGGTTGCTTTAAACGCTCTAACTTGGCTCGCTGCGAAGTTCGGAGGCCATGCGGTCGGAAAACCGATTTTACGGGAGCGAAATTTTCTGAATACAAATTCTTTTTAGGAAATTTTATGCTGAACAAAAAATTTCTATAAACATGGGGTCTAAAATTGACCCCATAATATTCATCCATAATGTATCAATCAGAATTTCATTAGAAGATGCTCCTTGTTGGCAATGCAAGAGGTAGATGCAAACAAATGTTATTGCTGTTGCAAATAATGTAATATACTTGGTAATGCGCCATTAAATATACAGTTCAGCAGTGTAATTACGCAATAGGTGAAACACCGTTTTGCAGCACAGAAACAGTTAAAAAACAAAAAGTTGCAGGTAGTAGCAGCTGATTTTTGTTTTAATCCTCTACAGCAGGCCTTCCCAAACTGTGGTCCGCGGACCCCCTAGGGGTCCGCCAACCCTAAGTGGGGGGTCCGCAGCAAATGTAAATTTTGAAGCAAATTATACCTACAGCATAATCTTGGTAGTCCTGCGCTGTTGGACTTCCGAGAATTGTTTTCGTTGGTTCTATTGACTGGAAGAGTTCAAAGAAACAAAGAATTCTGAATAACAGCTGTACAAACAATCAACCTACTTGTGCGAATCCGGGTTTTCTATCTATGCTGCTACCAAATCCAAATACCGAAGCTGCCTTGATGCTGAACCTGACATCCGCCTCCAGCTATGCAAAATTGAACCCGACTTTTCAAAATTGTGCCAGCTGAAACAACCACACTCTTCCCATTAGTTCATCTGACTCAACGTTACCATTTTGCTCAATTCAATTTTTTGTTTCTTACTTTGCACATTTTGTAAATAAAAAGTACGTAAATAAAGTTGAGTAGGTACGTTTTACCTAATGCTTATTTTCATGATGTTATCCCTTTCTCCACCAACTAATATTTGGAACAGTTGGCTAATTGATGAAATTGATTTTTTCCCCCTATCCATATTCAGGTAAGTACCTGATCTAACACCAACTTGAATGACAGGGGTCCGCACTTGAAATTTTTCCGTGAAAGGGGTCCGCTAGTTAAGAAGTTTGGGAAGCACTGCTCTACAGGAACATTATAAAATAAGTCAAGTTCAATTTTGGCAGACTTTGAAAGTTTCGTAGGGCATGAAAAAAAAGTGTCTCCATTGTACAGGGTGGGGCAGAAAGATTTGCTTATTTGAAAGGTCGATTACAAAAAAAGTACTGCAGATATTGACAAAATTCTTTTTTTATTTGATTCTACATAATATTATCTTGATTTTTTTTTTTTTCATCAGGCTTTAAAAATCACATCGGTCATATGCCGGCCCCCACTGTCGATACACTGATCCAACCGATTTTTAAAGTTTCTCTCCACTCTCTCGAGCATATCGACGGGTATCTTGGCGATGGCTTGGCGAATGTTGGCCTTGAGGTGTTCCAGGGTACTTGGTTTGTCGGTGTAAACCAGGGATTTCAGATAACCCCACAGGAAAAAGTCACATGGGGTCAAATCTGGGGAGCGCGCCGGCCACGGAATGTCACCCCTCAAGGAGATGAGGCGCCCGTTGAAATGTTCCCTCAAAAACTCCATTGAAGATCGGGCTGTGTGTGCCGTGGCTCTGTCCTGCCGGAACCACACATCCCCAAGTTCCATTTCTTCGAGTTTTGGGATGAAATACTCCTCAAGCATGAGCCTGTAGCGAGCTGCATTCACAGTAACTGTCCGGTTTTCTTCTTCGAAAAAGTAAGGCCCGATGATCCCAACTCTCGATAATGCACACCACACTGTTACACGGTCGCAATGAAGGGGCTTCTCATGACGTTCACGGGGGCTTACAGCACTCCAAAAACGCATGTTTTGTTTGTTTACGCAGCCGTCGATGTGGAAATGGGCCTCATCACTGAAGAACACAAGGGAGTCGTGAGGGATGTTGAGAAGCGCTTCACATGCCGTTTGCCGGGCAACAAAATCGCGTTCAGTGAGCTCTTGCACGACAGCAAGTTTGTAGGGATGAAATTTCAGTTCCGCGTGAAGAATTCGTCTCACACTGCGGTTCGACATCCCCAGAGCAGCTGCATGTTTACGCGCCGAACGACGGGGAGAGCGCAACATTGCCTCCCTCACCCTCTCCACATTTTCGGGGGTTGTGGCTGTCCTCGGAGATCCAGTCGGTTTGTTTTGTACACTCCCGCTATCCCTGAAAGAGTCCACCCACGAAACAATTGATTGCCGCCCAGGAACGGGTCCCGAGGGATGAATTCCGAACCGAGTCCGGAAGGCACGATGAGTGGCGACAACTGAGCAGCCATTAGAAAAATAGGCCTCGACGGCAAACGCGCGCTGCTCCACTGACCAACGCATGACGACAACTGCCATGGGGGGAAAGAAAACTTCAGGAACCCCCCTTTCTAACGGGACCATCCCCACCTCAATCCGACCACCCCTCACCTAGTGGCGAAATTTCGAAATAAGCAAATCTTTCTGCCCCACCCTGTATCTAAAATATTGTATTTTGGTTTATTATCTTCGATATTTCTAAATACGATCAAATGTTTTTAAAATATGAAGGGTCCAGGGGAAGAATCATCAAAGTCCAATAATGCTTATTTTGTGAAAATTGAAAAACAAACTTTCGTAAAGCCCAAATTTTACTGTGACCCTCATATCAATTCAGAAATACGACCATCAGGATTTAAATATTATTGTTCATACTTGTGGTGGTTTGATCCACTTTTTCATTTCAGTGATAAGGGGGAAATACAAATTTTTTGAAGTAAACTCCCTTTGTAACAGGCAAAAATCATCAATGTCCGCGAAATTCAATATTCACACTATTGATATATCAGATACTAGTATAGGTATAATATAAAATATTATTCAATATTATACATTTTAAAATAAGATACAATATTATTGTATGCTATAATACACAACATGTAATATACATACGTAATATATACTAGTATATATTTTTCCACTATTGATATATCAGATACTAGTATATAATATAAAATATTATTCAATATTATACATTTTAAAATAAGATACAATATTATTGTATGCTATAATACACAACATGTAATATACATACGTAATAAATACTAGTATATATTTTTCCACTACACAGGAAAATTCAGTGAAAGAACTAGTCTAAGGAATTAGTCTAAATAGAAAAAACAAAACAAAATAAAGTGAACAAAAGGTCTTTAATGACAAAAGATTACTGCTGTTTAAAACAATATGAAAAGCTGTAAAATAATATTCTAACCTTCAAAATCAATAGGGACGTCATCTATTTATAAACTCATCCTCATCAGCCATGTTTTCGTCATAAATCAGGTTTTTGTAAAATTCTACTGAAATTGGTCTCTCCAGAAACTTTGTGAGAGCCTGAAGATCACGATACTTTGCTGCTTTCACAGGCACGGGCTCTTGGTACAGGCCCGGCTTCGTGAGTGGTGGCACGCAAAACCTTCATCACATCTTTAATTCGTCCTGTTTTCCGCGGCTTTTTAGTCGAATTTCTTACTCTCTCCACTTGTTCATCGTCACTAGATGTTCTCGGAGGAGTACTGTCCCGAAAATCACTCATTACACTTCACTTTAATCAATTGAAAGTGCAGCAGTCTTATTGCACAACTTCACAAACTTCTAAACAACACAATAAACAGGCAATGTAACCTTCTTGAAGCGAAACCTACTATCAGGCTACAATGGACCTTGATTATTCTTCCCCTGACTCCAGGCACTATGACTGTTTTTCCCCTGTACAGCTAAACTAATCTGGCGTTTCTACTGTGAGTCTGATTATTCTTCCCCTGAATGACTTCACGATTTTGAAGTACTCCTATATCACCAAGAGATGGCACTAACAGCTCCATTTCGACAAAAAGTGGACTATGATGGTTTTTCCCCTGGACCCTTCATATTTTATTGCGTGAAATATGTTTGTTATGTACCTATTGGGGAGTATCCATCGTACCTACCTTCGCTTTTCAGCTCTTTTAATACCTATTGTACTTGATGCTCCATAACTTGCCCGTATTCACAGTTTCACCCACACACTTCTTCGGCAACGTTTCGTTTTCTCATTTTCTCGACTTATTAACTAGAGTACTTATTTTTCCGAAAAGATAAAATCGGAAAGATTGCCGTTTTTTACAGATGTTCAATGAGGAGCTAAAAAAAATTTAACGGACTGTTAAGTATGATTATAATAATATAATATTATAATTTATAAATATGAACAGGTCTTGGAGAGATATTTTGAGGACGTAGGACAATAAAGTAGATAAAATATCATTTTAGAGCAAAAAGCATTGCAAATTTATTAAAGAGTACGGCGGATGGAATGCTGAAAAAAAAGGACAAGGCAATGAGGATGGCAGTCCTAGTAGCCACAAACTGGAAATAACGTTACGATACTTAGCAACTGAAGATTCATTCAAATCTGTTCCGAGTTCTGAGTGATGAGCTACGTGTTATCTCCAACTAGCTCAGTCGCCGACTCGCCAGCTTCTAACTAGCCGACTAGTAGCAAGTAAACTAGGCTCGTGTAATCGACCCTCGTATAGTCGAGTGATTATAAAAATTAAGCCAAGACGACAATTAAATGTAGCTACTTTAACATTTAAGATTCTATTTATGTTCCTTCACCTCTAAGGAACCTGCGTACTTTACTGGGAACAGCAGCGAGTGTAAATGTGCACTCTTGTACTACAAGGATCGAAATAGACTCGTCGTAATAGTGCATTGAACTGAATATATGAGTCAATCATTTGCAGTGCAAGACTACATAATGAAGAGATCGTTATTTTCGATGTAGCAAATAAAGTCGAAAATTTCAAAACAATATATCGCACCTTTAGTGCATCAGGGCTATATCTCGAGTTATGGCCTTTTAAGGAAATCTGGACTCAGAACTCGACCCGGAATTTTAAATCTCTTCCGCTACTAAGTTACAGCGACGTTTAAAATCCAGTCTTCTTCAAACATAGCACCCTCCTCTTCTATGATGTTCAGAAAGAGTGGTCTAAACTGCTCAAGCATATGCGGTAATTGCACAGGCCTAGGATGTGATAATATAGGTATGTTCCACAAGTGGCCGGCAAGAACACCTCACAGGATATGACGTACGTGGACCGGCAGGGGGTGGATGACGTCAGACAAGTGGCTGGCAAGAACACCTCACAGGATATGACGTACGTGGACCGGCAGGGGGTGGATGACATCAGACAAGTGGCCGGCAAGAACACCTCACAGGATATGACGTACGTGGACCGGCAGGGGGTGGATGACGTCAGATAAGTGGCCGGCAAGAACACCTCACAGGATATGACGTACGTGGACCGGCAGGGGGTGGATGACGTCAGACAAGTGGTCGGCAAGAACACCTCACAGGATATGACGTACGTGGACCGGCAGGGGGTGGATGACGTCAGACAAGTGGCCGGCAAGAACACGTCACAGGATATGACGTACGTGGACCGGCAGGGGGTGGATGACGTCAGACAAGTGGCCGGCAAGAACACCTCACAGGATATGACGTACGTGGACCGGCAGGGGGTGGATGACGTCAGACAAGTGGCTGGCAAGAACACCTCACAGGATATGACGTACGTGGACCGCCAGGGGGTGGATGACATCAGACAAGTGGCCGGCAAGAACACCTCACAGGATATGACGTACGTGGACCGGCAGGGGGTGGATGACGTCAGACAAGTGGCTGGCAAGAACACCTCACAGGATATGACGTACGTGGACCGGCAGGGGGTGGATGACGTCAGACAAGTGGCCGGCAAGAACACCTCACAGGATATGACGTACGTGGACCGGCAGGGGGTGGATGACGTCAGACAAGTGGCTGGCAAGAACACCTCACAGGATATGACGTACGTGGACCGCCAGGGGGTGGATGACATCAGACAAGTGGCCGGCAAGAACACCTCACAGGATATGACGTACGTGGACCGGCAGGGGGTGGATGACGTCAGACAAGTGGCCGGCAAGAACACCTCACAGGATATGACGTACGTGGACCGGCAGGGGGTGGATGACGTCAGACAAGTGGCCGGCAAGAACACCTCACAGGATATGACGTACGTGGACCGGCAGGAATGGATGACGTACGTGGACCGGCAGGAATGGATGACGTCAGAGGGGTCAAGGGGAGCCAAATATTTTAAACCTCCATTTCTTCCTTACTAATATTAATACAGTGGTCTAAACTAGGGATGGGACATCGAAAGAAAACATCGGTAGGCAATTTTGGGATATGGAAGGTGTAGGTACTCTTAGCAGTATACAGGATGTTCAGGATTGTGTCTAAAATTGCACTATAGGTACTTATTCGATTCACGCTCATGTCGATGTATTTTTTGGTACGACCCTCGAGCCCTTGTGTAAACGAACGGTTGGTCGTAAGATGATCGGTGTAATCTTGAATAGTCCTACACTTGACAATACTGACCAAATACCGGTAACAAATCATATATCTGTGATATTGCTTTGCTACAATACATACATTCATTACACATCGCAATACAACACATAGAACTTACGATACAATACTTTTGCATTACGTTACGTACCACTTACTTTACAATTCAATGCACACAACTGACAATACAATAATGTAACAATACCTACACCACATTACATTACAACGCAATAATTTTGCAATACATTACGTAAGACTTACATTACAATTTATACACACAACTGGCAGTACCATAATTTTACAATACATTACTATACAATATTGTTGCAATACATTACAATTCAATATACACAACTTACAATACAATAATGTTACATACCTACTTTGCATATAAAACTATGATGACACAGAAAGAAAATTGGATAACTCTGAGTTGTGCGTTAGGCTGGAATTGGTGTTCATGATTCAATTTAATTCGAGCCTTGTAGGAGAATGGGCATTTCACTGCATCATCTACTTCATCGGTGCAAAGTAACAAATTGAAATGATTGAAATGAACGTCCAATTGTATTCAGCTCCAGGAAGCCCTTGACTCTTCTTCGATCCTCCGATCAAGCCCTCGCCGTTCGTTAAAACGGGTAATCGCTCCAAAGATCGGACCATCAGGAAGAGATTCATCAGAGTAGGAATGAACGGCGATCGAGAAGGTCAGAAGAGCCTCTTGAAACGGACTGAGTGGGGTTAGTGTTGGGCTACGGCAACCCGCTTTCCATTATCGGGTATAGTCTGGCCGTTAATGTTAGTTATCTCTAATAGTTCTTGGATCGAGTACACTGAGAACGCCAGTAAGTACATCGTCTCAGGGCCCAGAAGGATGAGGCACCCTTGACACAGTGACCTCCCTCTATACAACCATCTGCCGTCAATCTTGATCGTTTTTCACGAAATTCTTAACATCCAAGGACCTACAAATGTTTTGTAATGTTACACGGTCATCTGTGAACCCCTTTCCAACTACCCTCCAAATCTGAGCCAAATTGTCCACGAAAGCTGTTGGGGCCAGGGGTGAAGAAGAAAGAAGAAATACGTTTATTTAAACATACAATGAATTTTGTACAATTCGAAAGGAACATTCTCATAAACATCACGGCACGGTTTTGTCAACCGTCTGCCGGAGGTTCGGGTTACATAATTTTTTATCAAAAGTTAACCCATTAGTAACCTAAAATTATACATAAACGTAGGACACTGAAATCAAATCTGACAAACTGATGGACAGGCAATAGATATGACACTGTGAAGTATAAAATGAAAAGAAGTTTCATATAAACTAGGGTAGAAAAAATCAAAAATTAAACTCTTTGACAAGGAACCTTCTATAGCGCCAAGCCGACCTACAAAAACTCTGCAAATTCTTGACACAACGGTTTATTATCTTCCTTGTGCAGATCACCCTTCTGTCTATACCAGACTGTATTGCAAATCGGCACCATACCATATTCTCACCGTACTCATACCATACCATACGAATTTCTTTCCTATCATACCATACTGTATTATACCAAATCATACATACAATAATATACCATACCATACCATAATATACCATGTCATACAAACCGAGTGAATATTGAAATGTCATCCATTTCTGACCTATATTTAAAATTTCAAGTATCTAGCTCATCATCATAATTTAATTTGTTTAAACAAATAGGTATTATTTAAACAATTTTACAGACAAGAAACCGAGTGAACATTGCATTGTGATCCAGTTCTGAGCTATTTTTAAAATTTAGAGTCAATACCTCATCATCAAAATTTAATTAGTATTATTACAAAAAGGTATTATTTAAACAATTTTACAGATGAGAAACCGAGTAAATATTGCAATGTGGTCTATCCCCGACTCACGGTTAAAATTTCTAGACTGTAGTTTACCGGGAAGATGAAAAAAGGTAGTTTTATTCTGGGCGTCTGGGGGTTGGGTCACATAACGGCCGTTTTCGACGCGAAAGTTTAGTGTTTTTCCTAAACCTTTGCGCGGTTACTTTGAACGAACGGCTGGTCGCACAAAAATCCAATTGGTCTTAAAAGATTCGTAATTTTTCGGGTTATTCAAAAGTGAACTAAAAATTACACGGTTCAGTTAAATATTTGGAGATATGACATTGTCGAAATTTTAAATTTCGTTTTGAACCCCTTCCCCTTGACCTAGGGTTATGAAAAGTTTCGAGGATCATTGTGGGGCTGGTCCAAACCCAGAAACCAAATTTCGTAATTTTAGCTCAACGCTAACTGGGCAAAGTGGCGCGGACGGCGGACGGGGGACGGACGGATTTTTTTTTATTCGATTTTCTGAATCTACTTATCTTGAAACGTAAACCAACAAATTTTGAGGGGGGGTTAAAAAATTTTTTTCTTTGGGCGATTCCAATGGTTCATTATCGAAGATAATAAACCAAAACTTATCAGGCCGGACCAATTGCTCCCCCCCCCCCCCCCATTCAGCATAGAAACCGCTCTGTCTGGGGCCAGGAGTGAGAGGTACCTACTCAATTTTAGAGTTTGAATTTTAAACAAATTTCCAATACAAGCTGATTTTCGCTGTTGAACAGTGTCTTTGGATAAGTTTCCTGTTTAAAAACATTAATTTTTGAACTGTTTTCCGACACAAATCCGTTTCAGACCATTTTGTACGTGTATGTTTTTGTCTGCTGAAGAAAGATCAGGATAGGTCAGTGGGTGTGGAGTTTTTATCTAATATAATTTTCAACATGCTGAAAATCCTATTATGGGTTTTTGTGTTAAAAAATAGGTTCTTTGGCGATTTCTTAGGAAATTATCCAAAAAGAGATCTAGACATTCAATATTGAACTTATATTTCACAGGACCTTCAGAATTTTACTGTACAGCTGGTTTATGTTTCCAGATACGTTGAAGCAGAAAAAACGAATTTAAAATTCAAATTGAACGGTAGAGTTTTCTGTAGTTTAGTTCAGAGACTTTTTTAAGACCATCTGGAGCTATTTACGACCAGCCCTTCGTTCACAGTGAGGGCTCAAAGTTGGAACAGATCAAAAGTCGTTAAGATGAGCATGAATCAAACTTCGGCAAGTCGGGTCTGTTCATACTGACCCAGCCGATTCAAACGGCACAATGTTTTGAGATGTCGTGGTTATTATTATTATGTATTTATTATTAATTAAGATGTTGAGGGATGTCGAGGGTTGAGGGATGTCGGATTGAGGGATTCAACATCATTCTTACTGACGGTCAAACTAAATCACACACACACATTATTAATTAAGTATGTACCTATATTAATAATTAATTAATGGTTATTTAAAGTATAATAGAACACAGAAGTCTGAACCAGATAAAGGATGATCTTCACAGAAGATAATAAACCGTTGTCCAAGAATTTGCAGAGTTTTTGACAAGCAGCAGTGGTGTAAAAATTGAACATTAATTTAGTAAAATTTACAATAACGCGTACATCCCCAATATTTCCAGTTGCAAGACCCAAAATTAGCTTATATTCCCATAGCGTAGAGCCAAAAGTGCTAATCTGCTGTTTTATAATTTACCTATATTTTAAGATCCACCGGGAATGGCGAATGTTGGCTCAGGCATAGCTTGCCAAACTCAGTAGTACCCAACTCAGGGTATCCAAAAGTGCACTAAAAGAAAAATGAACAATCAGCAGATTGGCGCTTTTGTCATGATGCCAAAACGCAATGTCTGTATTTAACGGGCCGACCTATCCTTTTAAAAATGATGTTCTCAAATCCATGTTAGAAATAACTCACGCGTTGGCCAACGAATTTCGTTCGAGTATGAACAGCAGAAACGACAAGAAGGTTGGAAATTGGAATAGAGGAGAGGAAATTTGAGTTGAGAAGGACTGTTATATTTGATGTTCAAATGAAAAGCCTGATTGATCATTACAACGTTGTTAATCACGATTAGTTGAATTACAACCGCCTTTTAGTAAATCGCGGTTAGCTAGTCAACCGCTTCCCTATAAACCCCCACCCCTATGCATCGGATCCGAAAGTGAACCCCCCTATGTCCTTCCCAGGTCACATAAACATTCAAATACGGGAGAAAAGTTCGATCCATTGAGACCTTTTTCGAGAATTTACAATTTGTATAGTTCGGCTTCCCTATAAACCCCCCACCCCTATGCATCGTATCCGAAAGTGAACCCCCCTATGTCCTTCCCCGATCACGGAAACATTTAAATACGGGAGAAGGGTTCGATCCATTGAGCCATTTTTGCGTGATTGAAGGACAGACAAACAAACAGACAGACACTAAATTCAAAATCGGCATGGTTCGACTCCATTTCACGCGGAACGAATAACTAGTGAAATTTTTCGAAAACACCAAAGGAACACGAAAATTGTCTCTAAATTTAGTTATATAGAAGATGTATTGTTCAGTACTCACAATCTTTGGTCGTACCTACTTTAGGCACCGCCCAGTGAGAATGAACAAGCGACAGGTTTCAGTTAAGAAATCCACATGAACTTACAGTGCTCATGGAAGCTGACGATCACTTCAATTCTCATACGATGTAGTACCCAAGTACCGGTAGGTAGTCAGAGGTTGGTAAATAAGCGTATGCGATTCAACAAATTGGACCTTATGAAATTCCATATAATGAAGGAAGGTGCTGTCCTCGCCTCCAACGAGTCCTAAACTTGGTTTTGAACGTTAATTTAGGGGCCGTAGCGAGAAAATAATTACCGAGGACTATGAAGCGTTTCGCGTTCCCACCGACTCATTCATATTCTCCCAACATTCACACAACCTTTGAAATTGAGCGGAAGGCGCGAGACGAGGAGAACGACGTAGTCACGAATTCTTCGGCGAATTTCTTCTCGCTCGTTTAGAAGAATCGGCGCTGAACGGCTCAGTGTGGTTTGACCGGTAGCCGATCAGGGCGAATTGAGCAGAAAAACGAAATAATTCACCTCTCGTACATTCCTGTATGTACATTGGGATCATGGAATCTAATCCATCTGTCAAGTTTCTAACGGAAAAAGAAAATAAACAAACACAAAACCCAAGTGTATCACACTGAAACCACAGTTCGGTATTGCTCATAGACTATACGAGTTAGACATAATAAGGATTTTTTAATGTGATTTATTTATTGAAACTGAATATATTGATACATTTCATCTAGCAATATTTCATCTTATAATAATCATCACAGACAGCTTCGGAAGTTGTACGAGTCCAATTCCGTTGGAAGAGTTAAGTACCTGTACTTATTCTAAATTTAAATAATACCTAATAATTTATTTTCATTTCATCATAGTATTTCGATAAGTTGTATTTTTTTTCTCCGTATCATGGAGTTAAATGACGAATTTGATTCGTTTTATAATGTGAATGCATTAGTTCTTGGAGGACATGGTGATTGATTGATTGATTGATTGAATGACTTTATTTTACCATCAGGGGAGGTTAGGGCCATGAGGCCCTCTCTACCACCTCCCCTGACTACAAATAAATACATGTTCCTCTTAATACATACAAAAAGAATCTGTTAATGTTCATAAAAAATTTATCAAAAGTAAAAATAAACAAAATCAAAATGAAAATGGTTCTCTTCTAGGTTAATATTTAGTATTTTGATAATAAAAACTCATTAAAATTTTTCTTAAAAACATCGGATGTCATTGCAAAATCAAAATAGTTAATAATATTATTATAGTCATACTATAATACTATATATACTATAATACTATATTATAGTCATTGTACACTTTCTGAAGCTGGTGAAGCTTATACAGTGAAACCTGTCTAATGTTGACTCTGCGTAAAGCGGAAAACGTCGTGGCAGAAGTTCTGTGGGAAAATGGAAATTCTATGGAAAATCCCTAACCATCCGAAAAATGAAAGTCTGACAAGTGACACCTCATTTTAAAGGTTTTTACACGCTGAATACGATCGTGCAGTCAGAATAATTCCAATTCCAATTGAAGATGAAGAAACGTGGTTGATCCTTAATATATTCTCCATGGTTAGTCTGCTCTAATCTGATGACGGAATGCGATGTCGCAATTCTGACTTCACCATCGTGTTCAGCGTTGAAATGTCCGAACGCTGAGGGGGGGGGGGGGTTGGATGGTTTGGGGGGAGGGGGGATTCCACCCATAAATTCCAAAAATGAAACGGTCTGTCAAGTGACACCTCATTTTTGAGGTTTTTACATGCTGAATAAGATGCCGAAGTCACAATTGCTATACCTTATTCCGCTCTCAAACTGGAGCACTTTGAAGATGAAGAAACGTGGTTGTTACTTGAGATGTTCTTCATGGACATCATGTTCTTTAATGAAGACGTTTTAACAAAAACCAATTATTTCTTCGAAAATTCGCTCTTATAGTCATGCTGCATGACTGGTTTTTTTTTTTAAGATTTGATGAATTTATGAACCTTTTTTGTACTGTATGTAGGAACGTAAATAATGTACACAATTTTTCAAATACACACATAATATGTGTGAATATCATTCGTATTTTTCATTTCAACCTTCCCCCATTATTAGGTACTCGTATCTTGGAACCTGGGCAATGTGGAATCCCTTGAGATTCCACCACAGACAGGTTTCACTGTATTTCGATAAGTTTTATTTTTTCTCCATATCACGGAGTTAAATGACGAAGTTGATTCGCTTTATAATGCATTAGTTCGTGGATGACATGATGAAGCTTATACTTTCTTTTGTTTTCCTTGTTTTACTTAGCACCTCCTCAAAATTGGTATCAAGGTAAGAAGAATCTGAATATCGAATTAATTTGATATTAATTCCTGATTTTTCCACGACTTATATTACTGCGATTGATTATTTCTGACGACAATATCACTGTTCTGTCCACAATATCCTAAACAGTCCTTTAACTATACAAAGTCATTGAGATGAAATATTTCAGATTTAATAATTTATTGAAATCCATTTTACACGGTCTCCCACAATCGGAACGAGAATGTGAAACGTTGCTCGAGATGAAGTTCAACGATTGCATCAACGCGGTGTGATGACTCGAGAGGTGATTAGTTGTAAGTGTCAAGTGTCTGACAAGCAGATGACAGAAGTGAAGCGGATTGCTATCTCATACGATGAGGAGGATGAGACTGCCTCTGGCCGTCCTTCGTAATTACATTAGGGATTCAAAGTGAACCCGGAAGCTGCGGCTGGTTACGTCACCGACCTCTTGATGTGTCGCAACTCAACTCACCCCGTAGGTACCTCCGCATGTCAGTCGTACGAGTCAATTGCCACAATACCTAAGAATACCAGCTTACATACCTGCGTGGTTCTCAGAAACTTCTCATATTCCGTTTTCGCTCATAAAAGTTAACATTCTTACTTTTGGTGCATTATCTTCTAATATAAATATGATCCATTGGAACCGAATTGGAAAAAACTCTGCAAATTCTTGGACAATGGTTTATACTATCTTCTGTACAGATAACCTTTCTTTTTGGTTCACAGTTCTGTTTTACATTAAATAACAATTCAATTAATTAATTATTTAAATGAATAATTAATTGAATTACCTATTAATAATGGTGGGGGATGTCGAGGGTCGGTCAAATAAGAGATGTTTCATGTGCCAACGTTTCGAAGAATTTATTTCTCCATCATCAGGGCGTGACTCTGTGTTGTACTGCTGTTGGATGAAACTGGGGATGTGAGATTGATTCGTGGTTGCTACCTCTGCCCTGATGATGGAGAAATAAATTCTTCGAAACGTTGGCACATAAAACATCCCTCATTTGACCGACCCTCGACATCCCTCACCATCATTGTTGCTGACGGTCAACATATCACACTCACATGAATTATTAATAATATACGTTATTAATATTATATATAAATATTAACTGTATTAATATTAATAGTTAACTCAATATCTCAAAATCATGTGCTGTATGAATCAGCTGGGCCATTATGAACATTAGGTTAAAGGTTCTTGACCACTAGTATTCTAAGGAGTGATGTTGGGAGTATCGAGGGTTGGTCCAAATAAAACAATTTTTCTAGGCCGACGTTTCGCAATAAATGTATTGCATCTTCAGAGCTTGGGAAAGTTGTGGGAGCTGTTTAGAGTGGAGGGTTCATAGCGGGTAGGTAGGATCGTCAGAGCCCCAAAGTATGCATGTGGAAGGGCGCAAACACTATAGGGCAACTCACATATTGCATCTAATTTTAAGACGAGTTACTGATTGGAACACATATTGCATCTAATATATTGCATAATGTTAGATATTATATGCAATATATTAGATGCAATGTGAGTTGCCCTATAGTGTTTGTGCCCTTCCACATGTTATGGGACAGTTTCAAAAAAATGTTATGGGACAAAAGTTGTTGCAAATTAGTTAGTTGTATAATATACACCCTGTATATTATTTACAATTTATTTATAAAAACTTCATGAGACCTCCCATCATTTGGAGCGCTCGGTGGCTGTAGCACCATCCTCGTCGTTATCGTGGTCCATAGACATGTCTGGTGCAGACGAAAGGGGCAGATTTTCCTCACTGGATTGAGCGATTGGAGCGATTAATCAAGAACTGATTGAGCTAAATACCTGGTGTAACAACCATGGTATGATGGTCAATGCGAGCAAATCGCAAGTGATGGTCTTGGGCAATCGTCGTCTCATATCGCAAGCAGATTTCACCTGTCTTCCTGATGTAATGATAGTTAGAGACAAACTCCCATTCATAATTGAGACAAAAAATCTGGGGATACAAATATCCAACTCACTGTCATGGTCTTCGCATGTCACTCGCCTCTGCAATAGGGTATTTGGATCCTTATATCAATTACGCAGATTAGCCATTGACATGCCGTTTGGAGTGAGGAAACGCCTAGCAGAAAGCCTAGTAATGTACAATTTTGATTATGCATTATTAGCTTTCTGCGACATTAACAATGAGCAGTCAACCAGAATGCAAAAGGCCATGAACGCGGTTGTACGATTCATATTTAGGCTAAAATTAGATGAACATGTCACGCCTTATTTCAAACAGCTCGGTTGGCTTAAAATGAATGAAAAAATGAAGTTGGCAACAGCAACAATGCTTTTTAAATTGCTTAAGTCTGGACGCCCCGAATACCTGCGTGAGCAATTTATTTTCTCTAGTAGTGTTCACGGTCATGGAACGAGGGGTAACGTCCTGAAAATACCTAAGCATAAAACCGCGGTATACGGACGATCCTTTTGTGTCCAGGCCATCAAGCTGTTTAATTTGAATCCCAAATTGTTTGACCTGGAGGTAAATGTGAAAACCTTTGTAGCCAGATATAAAGAAACGTTGCTCAAGGGATATGATACGAGTTGATGTGAAAATAATGATGTGTATTATTTGTAACAATATGTAAATTTACTAAAGAAGTGAGAATAAACAATATTTATTTAGTTTTATATAAAGTTTTATTTTTAATGGTTTTTTTGTAACTGAGTAGGAAGTGAAGATTTTATTTAATTATTTTCATTCAGAATATGGATATATTGATTTATTATTATATTGATTATCAACAGCTGATAGAGGCTTTAAAAACATGTATCACATTGTTTCCTGGGAACAGGGAAGAGAGGGCCTTAAGGCCCTACTGTTATCCCAGGTTTACTAAATAAACGCTTCAATCAATCAATCAATCACTCTCAGATAGCCAAAAGTTGCCTCTCTCTTCAATCAGTTCAATTATCCTCGGATTTTTTTCCAGGTACAAAGTGCATAGGTATCTACTATATTGAAACGTTCAAAACTTGATACAGGCATAGTTTTTCATTCGAATTTGGATAGATTTCGGACCTCTTAGAACATCATGCTACCAGCAGTTTGTTCGCAATAACTGTGAAACTCCAGCCACATTTTCATGGCGATCGAGTTTCCCATTCTGGGATGCTTCACGTGTCTACGGAACGAAGTTAATTTGATATTTAGGCACCTATTTCGTTATTTTCCTTCTACCTGTAATCCTCGAACTCGGACGAACACTCAATATCTTACTTCATTATACCAATTATTTGGTGTCGTCACAAGAGTTACAAAAATATAGCGTGCAGGAAGATCACAACAGGAAGATTGAACCTTCGCGGAAGAACTTGCTACGTTTTAAATTTATATAAGTGGTTCTAAACATCAAGAACCTATTTGAATTCATATGCCTAATTCATAATATTTGTATAGAACTACTATTATCACTTACTTCTTAAATTATATGCAATTGAAGAGTACAGGGGAAGAATGATACATGTCCATGAAAGCTGATCTCGAGAAACACCATTAAAAGCATTTCGAGACAAGGAAATGATCAAGATTAAAAAAGACTTCAGATGTTTGCACATATTTTTATTTTTGTTTAATCTTGATCATTTCCTTGCCTCAAAATGTTTTTAAACCTTAATAGTAGTTTTTCTCGAGATCAGCTTTTATGGACATGTATCATTCTTCCCCTGTACTCTTCAATTATATTATTATTCAATTATATAATTTTACTTGGATTTGTCCGTTTTGAAGACTAGGTACTCTTGGGATATTGGAGTGCGAGGAAACAAGAATTGATGATTTCAACGAGAATCTTGTGGGGACCGCACCAGGCCTTCGATCTCACGTCTCGGGAATAAACGGGCTTGGCAAGGAAAACGCTGATTTACCTTCTCGGTTTCACGTTCGGAAAATAAAAGTAAACGAGGAATCACCAAGCCGGACCTCATCGGACGTGATAGTCTGGGGGTTGGAGGGAGCGTCCTTGATCCTGAACTTGGCCATGACTTTGAGCAGTCCCACGATCACCTGCTGCACTCAGAGGAACCTGGGGGATGGGAGCCCCATGACGTCATCATTGGTATGGAACGGAGCACCTAAATGACGTCATCGGCATCAATCAGTTTTGGAAGGATAACGCACACCTCCAGCTAACAGGAAACCCATCAAGGGCTCGAGGCTGATGGTTGAAAGCACCACTTGAAAAGGGTATCGTAGAAGCTCTTGGGATGATTTGGGGTTCAACTTACGCTGGCATTGTTCCTTTTGGTTTATTACTCGTATTTTAAATGATCTCCAATAAAAATCCTGTGGAATTGATTTTAACATTTTCATGTCTTCTGCACACACATTCGAAAAGCGACACCAAAACGCGTGGCTCACCATTCCTGATGATTTTCACTTACAACCGGTGCGTTACTACGGAAGTACCAAAAGCGTTCACCACTTTTTGGAAAGCTCTCGATTTATGTGAAAAACGTAGGAACGCATTGCACGCATTGTTGTCACTCATGCGCAAGCGTAACAATAATTATTATTGTTTTCCAAGTGTCGAATGTGGTCATCTCAGGTGTAACAATTTCTTTTCTGATGGCAAAGAACAAGCGAGAATGATTCTTACTGGCAAGAGAAATTTGTACCTGATGAAAACTACTGTGTTGCGGACTTGTACACAAGCTGATTTGCTAACTGCCTGCCTAAATATGAACGGTTACTAGTGAATTTATCTGAGGTCGGAATTTTTCTTATATTGTCGGGAGAATGACGATCACGGTAAGTTAGGTAGATTATAAACAGGGCTTATTGTGCGGATCCCGGCAAGTTTCTTATATTTCCTGTCCATGGTATCTGTTTTTCTCTTCTTTCTCACTGTGAACATTCCACCCCCGATTTGTATAATTTTTATACGGTAATATAATTTTGTTTTCCAATATTCAGGAGGAAAGTGGGGGGAATCGAGGCTCAAGTGCAAGTACATACTCAGTAAATGTTTCTGCCGAACGAAGGATTGTCAAGTCAAACAGCGCCTATCTACCTTTGAGCCTTCATTGTGAACGAACGGCTGGTCGTCAAAAGCTTCGTATGGTGTTAAAAAATTCTCTAAATTCAAATCTCTTCAAATGTGATCTAAAAACAATATCATTAGATTTGACATTTTTGAGATCACATTTTTTCAAAATTATAAAATTCATTTTGAACCCCTTCCCATTGACCTGGGGTTATTAAAATTTTCAAGGGTCATTCTTGAACCGTCCGAACCCGTAATCCAAATTTCATAATTTTAGCACAACTCTAACTGGGCAAAGCGGCGCTGACAGCGGTTGGCGTACGAACCTAGTATCTCAAAGTACTCCCCAAAGCACTGTGATATTAGGTTTAGCACATTAGAAATTAAGGTGGAGGAATATTATATGAAAGTACTCCCCATAGCACTGTGATATTAGGTCGGCCAACTTATGCTTATAGGTGTGAATGTAACGATAGTATGAATGTAACTAAAGTATGAATGGGTATTTTAATCATTAGGACCTGCAGAATGTACAGCAGAAGCACATAAACAATCAGCAACAAAATGAAGATGCAAGACACTCAGCAGTCAAAGTTTTGCTCATGATCAACGAGCATACAGGCATGCACAGCCAAGCTGCGCAGACCAGCATCGCAGACTGAAGCAAAGGGCCCTGGCTAAATACGCAGCCAGGAATGTACAGAACTTGAAATGCCCAGCATCCACCCCTACTCCTCCATCCCAACTGCGCCCATCCTGGACGCCCCTAGTTAAAGGGGTGACTAACAGCGCAGGGAGTAGATTGGTGAAGACCATCCGCCCTTGAGGGAGGGCAGCAAACTCCTAGAAAAACCGAAAGGCGTAGAAATAGGAGGAATCCCAATAGAGGAAGAAAGATGGTTGGCGTACGGACGGATTTTGAACACTGAATTAATCTGTAATACATCAGTAAAACATATTTTCATGTGCTAGTGCCCCAACAGACCAATAGCAGGCTTCAATATGTCGAGCAAAGTGATAATCTGGGAGGATATTGTTTAATCGATATTCGTCCAAATGACGAATCATAACACTCGTTTTCTTTCTACTGAACTCCATCCATCATGAAAATGAGCAGATGTTTGAGATGTTTTGAGATGTTTGATGGTGGCAGAGTCGTTATTGTCATCGCCCCAACAGAGTCGTTATTGTCATCGCCCGAAGCCTGCTCGTTTGACTAGTTCAACCTGTGACGAGTCCCTCAACAAGTCTTACGTATTGATACCCTTAATTTCGTGAACCAAACATTGTAAACATCACATTTTTGACCACTAAATAAAAGATTGGCAAGCATATCGAACGGCCTAGATGTGACATCTCGTAAGTGACAAACCTCACTTTTTAGGAGAAGCAAAAAACTAAATTTCATCATGAAAATGAGCAGATAGTGCGGATAACTTAGGCGTTTTGGAGCAGGTTTTGGACCCGGTTTTTTGGGCGAAACACTCTCAATTCCGTGACATTGTGTTCTTCAACTCAGTTTTAGTGTGTTTTGAAAACTAAGGTGCTACAAGACCCCAGCTCGATGATTACGAACGACACGTGTGTTTTGTCACTTTCTTATTTCTCTCGTGGGTGTTTCTCCAGGCTTATGAGAGGTTCGTAGAACAATAAGGCGCGAGATTCTCACGTCCCTCGAGACGAGGTCTATTCGCGCGGATTTGCTAACCAGTCGGACATTTCAAGGCAAATAAAAAGTTGTTAAATAAAAGCTCTGCGATAAGGGAAATTTCTCTCAGGATGATTGAAGGTTTTCGGGACGTTGATCTTTAGTGTCTCTTTTAACAAATCCTTAACACGTTTGTGGAGTCGACCAAGAGAAAAACTATTTTAACCCCCACCCACACCCCTCAAAATGTGAAAGTTTACGTTTCACGATACGTAGAATCAGAAGAATGAATTTAAGAAAATTCGTCCGTCGCGCCATTTTGCCCAGTTGGATGATCCTTGAAATTTTTCATAACCCTTGGTCAATGGGAAGGGGTTCAAAACGAATTGTGAAATATTGGAAATGTCATACATCGAAAAATTTATATTGAATGGTATAGTTTTCAGTAGAAATTTGAAGAGTTGAGTTCAGAGAATTGTTTAAAACCACCCGAAGCTTTGTACTATCAGCCGTTCGTTCACAATGTGGGCTCAAAGGCAGAGTCAAACGTGAATCAAACGACTGCCTCCCCCTCACACCTCCTTCATTTTTAGACGTGGAACCTTCAACACATACCTAGGTACTTCATTTTAGACGTGAAAAATATTAAGGCCATTCAATTTGAGAGCATCGATGGTATACACATCGATGTTTGAGAGTAGTAACTTGGAATTTCGAATGAAGCACTGGATTCGCTTGGGAAGGAACTAGTTTGAATGGAGTTCAAACTCCACCTACGGTTTCTTGATATAAGCTTAGCTTTTTCAGATTAAATTAAACACTTTTTAAGATGAAATAAACACTTTTCAAAATGAATTAAACCCTATTCAAAATGAATTAAACAATTTCAATATGATTTAAACTCATCTTAAACGAGTTGAACGATTGGGGAGAATAAGGGAAAGAAGACGTCTGTTACCGGCCAGCAGGACTCAGGTTGGAAAGTTTTTGAACGATATCTCGGGCTGTGATTGACTTTGGAAATAAATGTCTAAAATCACTATATTAATAAGAAAAACCCCACGCGTCGTCCAATTTTTGAAATTCATAAATTATTTTTAGACTAAACTTTTTTATTAAAAAAACGAGACGAGGGGGAATTTTTGGAAAGCTAATACAACACAAAGTGCAAACATCGCAGTTAAAATGAGTAAAATGAGCGAGCAGGATCTCAAATAAATTCGTTTTTTTCTCGATTTGCGATAAATTTCTCGTAACCTTCTCAGAGCTTCTATAGTGGCGGACAGCCCCCTCTCTTTCCTAAAGTCAATCACAGCCCGAGACATCCTCCAAAAAATTTCCAACCTAAGTCCTTCAGGCCCTTACCAGACATCTTCTTTCACAATTGTTCAACTCGTTTAAGACATCGTTTAAATCATATGAAAATTATTTAATTAATTTTGAATAGTGATTAATTCTTTTTGGAGCTATATATTGTGTTAGTGTGCACTATGGTGGCCGATAGAAGGAAAAATTGACCTGTTCTTGTAGTGAGACATTCTTTTGAGTCTGTGGTTGATTGACTAATTTCTGAATATACGTATTTTCCCAGTCGAGCAACGTTTGTGATACACTTGTAGGAAGTTAAATATGATATGAAAGTAATCCACTGCTTTCTCTCTGGAGATGTAACCGACTGAGCTTCGTCCCACGTCCGGGAGTCGAAGGTGAAATATCATCGATTGGGATCGGGGAGCTGTCTTGATAAATGATCTTCCTGAATTAAAGGCCAAGAAACTCATTCTCTGAATACCAAAGTGAAAAAAATACCGATTTGGGTGCGTATGCCTGCAGCTTACCTCCTCCTACCGTTAATTTGAGACTAGATTGGCGACTAAATGGCGAAAATCAGAAGGGGAAGAAGGGAAAACCATGAACAAGAATGGGAGAGAGGAAGACGTCGGACTTCACAAGGTCTTCAATGAGTAAGAACGCTTGGAAGAAAAAAAATGGCGAGAAAATAAAAAATTATCAAATTTTCTTCTGAGCCCCAATTTTTTGCGGATATGCCTACCCTTTATATGATTATAATACCTATATATTATTATAAGAGTATGAAAACGATTAGAGGTAGCGCCATATATTGTATTCAATTACCTGCCAGGAACCCTGTACGATCACCATTGAAGTTATTCAATGTATTTCCGTTTTTCAGAATATCCGGCCAAGTACCCGCCTAAAAGTGTAATTAAGCGATCAACCGCTATTTTCTACGTGAAATTTACTTCTGTCCCTTGATTTCGTAGAATATTCAACTCAGATGTTCCAGTAAAAGTAGACCTGTGAGGGGAGGGGGTTACCTAGAAGTGGCCTGAGGAAAGCTGGAAATCGTTCTAATACCTTAAGATAGTCTTGAAAACGAGTAATCTGAGTTTGTACCTCTCCAGAAGTTGAGCTTAACTTTTAGTACCCCAAAAAGTCGAACTTTTCGGATTTCTTCAGTTTTTTCTCGTATACAACGCATCTTACAAAAAACCTTACCTAGAGACAAATCGAACAGCATTCAATTCTGCGCAAATAGTGGGCAATGAAAAAACGTTAATTACGTAGATTTTGATAATACGCGTATATCCTGAAAATATACTAGGTACTCATTACAAGAAATGATGGTCAGGAAGGAAATGTAGGATATTTCAAACTGACTATTTTTGGAATTTGGCATATAATAAGTATATGGTTAAACTTTGTCAAATTTTGAAATTTAGGTGTTCATTGAACTTGCCGTTGAATTTCCTACAACTTTGAATCCACGAGTGTTTTAATAGAACCAGTACTTTGATTCTACAGGCGATAGAAAGTCGTCAACTAGTACCTACTTTTTATCCAATATAGGAATAATTGTAATTTTTCAGCCGTCGATTGCTACCCTATAAGTAGGTACAATTTTAGAGTTGGGAACGTCAATGGACGCCAAATTAAATGCTCTTTGATTTGTCTCTCGGTAAGGTTTTCGCTAGGGTGAGTTATTAAGGAGTTATACGCGAAAAACTGGAACAAGTCCGAAAAGTTCGACGTTTTCGGGGCACCAAAAGTTAAGCTCAACCCCATTTTTCAGCTTTCCCCAGGTCACTTCGAGGTCTTTTCCTTCTTTCAACTGGAGTAGGTACTATAGACGATCGGAAACACCACGAGATTGGAAAATTCATAGCGGGAAAACTCTGTGCAGGCGAAGCTGGACGAGGACACCTTGTGTGCAGAGCTGGAGTAAACTGCAGTAACTCCACACGTACTCGATTGCACGTACAGCGCAAGAAGCATTTTGTAGGCGAACCCCAAACTGCTGATGAGTTCAAGATTTTTGTCTTCTTATTCTCTCGTAAATGAGAGAAAAAACTGCTGATTCTGCACAATGATCTGCCTTTGTGATCGCTTCGACGGATTACAAATTAATATGTTTCTTTCCGCGGGAAATGTGAGTTTCTGTGACCCTGTGAGAAAGTGACGGCGCGCGTGAGAAAATGTCATCAGTGCGAAAACATAAACTGCGATGGCTGATTAAGCGATTTTAAGAGGTATTTTCTAGTGTGAGAAGGATCTCGACGAAAAACAAAGGAATTATAATTAAGCCCCTCCAAACGCCCAAGGACAGACGACAGTATTCACGTATGAGTGACCGTGAAGACGGCGGGCCCTTAACTCTTGTGATCATCCCTACGAGTCATGAAGGCGACATATGCGACAACGTCTTAAGGCTAAATCTAATGTGTTCGTGACTTTAAGGAAGAGCCTTCAAAAAGGAGTGTGGGTGTAAAGTGCGACTCAATCCATACGAATTATATACCATCCTGAACCCAAGACAGATAATACGCGTTCTAGCTCTACCTTGGAATCAGAAAAGTTGCTTTCAGAGAATTTTCCGTCATTGGAACTCGGTCATTGGAACCCTCTGGAACACGCACGGAATTTTAGGTAGAGCATACTGCCAACTGCACTCATGAACAAAGGTCCCTGTTAGGCTAGAAAGTTGAATTAATAAATTGAAATCACCAATTTCACTTCTCTATGCTTTAAATAATAATAAAAAATAAGAACCAGAAAAGGATGTAGTCAATTATTCATATATTTACCAAACTGGAATTCATTTATATTAATCACATTCATCAATGTAAGAAAATGGAATTTCATGGATTTAAAATATTAGGTTCGCTTTTGGTTCTATGGCCCTTTCATGGACTTAATCTCCCTATTCCGGACCCTATAGTCCTGTGTGGACCACGCAGTCCCATTCCTGGTCATAATATCCCTATTCCGGACCATATAGTCCTGTATGGACTGCAAAGTCCCTTTCCTGGACACTATGGCCCTATTCCGGACCCTATAGCCCTGTATGGACTGCAAAGTCCCTTTCCTGGACTCTATGGCCCGATTCTGGACCCCATAGTCCTCTATGGACTACGGTGTCCCTTTCCTGAACTCAATGACCCTATTCTGGACTCTATAGCCCTGTATGGACTACAAAGTTCCTTTCCTGACATAATGTCCCTATTCTGGACACTATAGTTCTGTATGGACCCTATAGTCCTCTAGTCCCTATTCTGGACGCCGTAGTCCTCTATGGACTACGGCGTCCCTTTCCTGAACTCAATGACCCTATAGCCCTGTATGGACTACAAAGTCCCTTTCCTGGACTTTATGCCCCTATTTTGCACCCTATAGTCCAGTATGTCCCTTTTCTGGCCACTATAGTCCTGTATGGACTACTAAGTCCCTTTCCTGGACTTTGTCCCTATTTTGCACCCTATAGTCCAGTATGTCCCTTTCCTGACATAATGTCCCTATTCCGGACCCTATAGTCCTGTATGGACTACAAAGTGCCTTTCCTGGGCTTGACATCCCTATTCCGGACCCCATAGTCCTCTATGGGCTACATTGTCCCTTTCATGACAAACGTCCCATTACGGGACCGTACAGTCCTGCATGGACTACGGTGTCCCTTTCAATGTCCCTATTCTGCACCCTATAGTCCTGTAAGGACTACAGAATTCCCTTCCTTGAATGAAAACCTCCCTTTTCCTTTGTCTTGCATATTGACAAATGTGATTAGTGTAGATGAACTTCAATATAATATATTATATTTATGTTCTATTCATAACATTTGGTAAATATGTGAATTTACTACCAAGGGGACGAGTTTGGTATCGTTGTTAACTGTTTTCTGCGTGTATAACCGGAATTCACCCTTCAAGTCGTGCTGCAAGACTGGAAATTCGTATTTGAGTCACATCAAATCAAGTCCTGTTATTTACATCATTTGGGGATCAGTGGCCTTGTATGGTATTTGTAAGGTAGAATTAGTACCTTGATATCTTTTTGTACCGAGAAGACGGCACCGGCAGTGTGCCAAGGTCTTCCCTTTCACCTTCTTAGCCGAGCTATGACTAACTAGACCTTACTCTTGTCACATCTTCTCTCGACCACCAACTACACGGCTTACAACTGTTTTTTTAAATTTACATCCGCTCTCGAGAT
Organism: Stenodema calcarata; assembly: GCA_963920205.1. Taxonomy (NCBI): domain Eukaryota; kingdom Metazoa; phylum Arthropoda; class Insecta; order Hemiptera; family Miridae; genus Stenodema; species Stenodema calcarata. Next base: position 30,638,160 of record OY986049.1, on the reverse strand, counting down.
GAGCCCCATCTTTGACTTGAGATATGGTTTATTCATTGGAGTTCCTCCCGTCGTGTTCGCTCCACGGTCAACCTCTTTGAAATCGCACTCCTATCAGTATTGTCACCAAGTCGATCGAGGCTGCGTCTGCGCATCTATTTTCTTATTGCGCCAGGCGCTTCCGGCTCGTCCAGGATCCCGTCAGAATGCAGACATAAGGCCTCTCTGTGTTAATCCGCAAGGTCTACCGGTCCAGAATGAGTATTTAAAATAAGCTAAGTATAGCTGTTGGATATTTGCTTCACCTATCGAACACTACACAGTTCACAACTGTACTTTACCCAACCATCATCTAGTGGCATTTTCTTGCATTTCGCCGTAGTTACAGAGTTGGATCGTAACAAGAGGTAACAGTTTCATAACACAGGTTAACAGTTCCGTGGATAATAAAAAAACGTTCACTTTTCCTCAGGTGGAGTCAGCGTTTCACGAGACGACATTGTTCTCAAGCCTACTCCGCCCACCGAGAAAGAGACATGTTTCAGTTGATTATTCAGTTTGTAATCGCCCAAGAAAAAAATTACCCCCCTCAAAATTTGCTTCACGATTAGGGAAAATAAATTATATATTATTATTAATATAATTTACACTACTTGATAAAAATTATAATTAATTCATAATAATAATTAATCTGTCATTTAGTGATTTGTACAAAGAAGATAATAAACCGTTATGTCAAGAATTTGCTGAGTTTTTTACTTTACTGAAGACTTAGTGAAATATTTTAGCACGTACCTAGTTCTTGATTATTAGAATTAAATTGTTAAAACGTTTTGTTTAAAAATAGCTAGAATATTTGGTTAAAATATTGTTGTTTGAATCAGCTGTTCCTCACAATGAACATTGGCCCACTCTAGGGCGCTCATTGTCTTAAAAACTAAGCCGTTCAATTCGAATTTGTAGGGATAGCATGTTGTGAAAATATCAAAATTCACTTTGAATCCCTTCTGGTTCTAGGGTTATGAAAAGTTTCAAAAATCATCCTTTGACTGGTCCAATCCTGTAAACTTTTTATAATGGGGAATTTGTCGATTCCGAATATCATCCTCCTGGTGTATAGTAAGGCCATAGACTAACGTGTTTTGCCAGCGATATTCATTAAAAAAATTTACTTGAGGAAAAAACTTCAAAAACACCGAGCGCAGATTGGATGAAGCCGCGAAAATCGAGGTGACTGTATGACGTCACAAACAGGACGAAACCCCCGGTTGGGGCGCTGCCATCGCCGAGTTACAGAGAGGAGGGGCCAAGTGGGCGTCACTGCATGACGTCATATGCATAGGTCAAAAGATAGAGCCGATAAAAGTCGTCAACCCGAGCGTGAATCAAACATGACAAATTGTATCACTCCCCCCCCCCCCCCTCACACACAGTTTGCTGGTTTACGTTTGAAGATACGGTTTACTTTGCCCAGTTAGAGTTGTCCTAACGTCAATTAGGTTTATTTTCATTTTGTTGAAAGTACAAGCTAGGAGAATGAGGAAAATGATGGTCAGCTGCCTGGAAAGTCTCCCCAAAAATGTAGGGCATTTGAAGAAGCTGGCCGAGTTTGAAAAAGACCGCGGGAGAAAGTTTGAAAAAGTCCGTATTTCAAACGTAAACCAGCAAACTGTGAGTGGGGATAAAATTTGTCATGTTTGATTCACGCTCGGGTTGACGACTTTTTATCGGCTCTATCTTTTGGCCGCTGCTACTAACTATACAGGGCAATGTACAAAAATGTTCTGCTCAATAAAAAAATTAAACATGTGACGACAAATTCCTCCAGAACGTATGCACCTCCAGAATTGCACTTTTTTGCCAACAGAACAAACCCTTTAGATTCAATACCCTAATGAAGTTCATTGCAGATATGTGCAAGTACGGCTTGATATTGGATGTAGGTAGTACAGTATAGCTGGCCAAAGTGGGTTTATTGATTTCTTGATTTTGTCGACTACTCAAACAAGAATTGTTAGCGTTTCGACTTTCATTATTATAGTGAAGTACATTATAGTGAAGTAAGCATACATATTCAGTATTCTTTCCCAAATATTTCCATCAAATTAATTCAATTATCAATTGAAAATAAATGTTGAATAACTGGGTGACATGAACCAGAACGTGCTTTCAACAAAATTATAATTCCATAACACAAGAGAAACGGGTATAAAACAAAACAAACCTACCTACACAGTACATAAGAATTTTTTGTGGTAGTAGGAGTCAGGGAGAGGAATTAGTTGTGGAATTCGAAGCATGAATAAATATAATAAATAGGTAATAACGATGTAGTACGCAACATTGAAATAAAACAAAGCAGTTGCCGTAACACCATGAAATCCAAAATGGTGGAAGGTACAACTTAAAAGGGTATGAAAGTTGGGAAGGAGAGTATAAGGTTATAAATAGCAACGCACAGCAGGGGAAGGGTACCAGTCGAATTTTTTTAGGTTAACACAGAATACATCTAACTCCTATTAACTCCTATTTAGGTAGCAATAACAAATTTGGTAGGTCAATCAGAATCCACGTCTCCAGGAGGGTAGGCCACAGTGACCACTTGAATGTCAGCCCATTTTCTGAGGTAAGCAGCAGCGTCAAAGCCAAGTGAGACCTGCAGAACAGGAAGATGTGTTATAGTTACAATTCCCAGACAACAATTATTCGAATGATAACTCAAACATTTCCAGTTACATTCTTTCTATTGCTATGCCCCTCATCGTGGTACTGCCGAAGACTGAATTCTTATTCGTGACAATGCCAGACCTCATTCGGCCAAATTGACTCGAGATCTCAACAAATTTGATTTGGGATGTGTTCCCTCATCTTCCATACTCCCCGGAACTCGGCCCAAGAGACTGCCACCTGCTCCCGACAATGTAAACGTTTTTAGGTAACAACAATGGGCTAATGAAGAGCATCGTAAGCTATCTAGCCGTGTAAGTTTCATTTTTCAATCTAATTTTTCCGGTTAAAAAACACAAACACCACTCCCTCCCCACATTAGCCTACCAGGCAATATTGTGAATAAATGAATGATTGATTGATTAAAAAACAAACAAAAAACGAGGAAAATTATGTTTATGGGACCTTCGTAGTAAGAAATTGTGAAAATTTGAGGGATAGGTACCCAATACAATGTCATTTCTCGTATTTCATCCCAACAGGACTACCAAATGGCCTTTCCAAAGGCCACCGCATCAAATTTCGTTGCCACGCAGAACAAACGCGAAGCAATTTTTTGTATAAACAACAGAAAGGAGTGTAACCTATTGTGTATATTAATTTAATGAAAATTACGGTCTAATGACCATGTATAAACAGAACTTACCTAAACAGTTGTCTGTACCAATGACATCACTTCAACTTCCACTCCATAAAAAAAATCATGCAATGAATAGTTTTGTTATACTGAAATGTGTGTTATAAGCATGAAAACGAACACTACGAAACAGCAAATATACGAGTGTACAGCATCATTCGTTGTACACCCACTATGAACGAAAGTTAGTTGAGAGCAACTTACCAACGTCATAATAATGCAAGCTGAAGTAATCACCACCAATACGATCAAGCGTGCGTAGAACAGCGGAAGGTAAAAATGTACAATGTACAATAATTAAACAAGTCAGATTTAAACATAAAATGATATTTCAACAAATGTTCATAAACATTTGACGTACAAAGGATTATCACGACAATTATTTATTACTTCTCTTCGCATGTAAGTAATGAATAATTCAACAAAAACTTTAGACTTGATTTGAACAATATAATATATTATCGCAAAATGTTTTTTTTTTTCTTTTTGTAATGGCGTCTCCGAAGTAACGAGTGAAATATTGCTGATTTATAACTCGTTTCAACTTTCTTCATGTTCAATAGACTCCAATTTCCTCGTTTCTCATGAAATTATAAGAAGATTTAACTTGTGATAACTCGGAGTTCTCGATAACTAAGGAGTTCAATACTGGAATAGAACGAAACCATAATTATACATTGAAAGATATTTAACATAAAATAGACGTAGTTTGAATTGTCATTGTCTAAACTGCCGATAATTTAAATTATGGTCGTGTCAGAAGGGCGGTTAAAGTAAACATTTCAAGATGAAAATCGTTTCTTCTAAGAGTATAATACTCATTATATTATAATAAGAGTATAATGGGTATCTGAAACAGCAGTACGTGATCCACAATTACCAAAGCACATATTTTGGGATCAAGAACAAGACAAGTGGGACGCTTGTCCAATGCACTCGTCAAGCGTTACAAATCTTTAGACATCAACATGACAACTACTGGGGGAAGAGTGTAATAGTGAGAAAGTGTCTGCTCATGGCTAATCATGGGCAGACTAGAAAAAATAGAAATCACGACCAAGTGAAAACTAAATGAGACGAGACAACCACTTACTTTACTGAATAAGTCCAATCTTTTTTGATTTCATTTCATTTACAAGGGTAGAAGAAAGTACAACCACGTCCTACATGTTATGCAGGACATGTTATATTAAACAGATTTTGTCTAAGGAATTTCCAAACTAAAGATTGTTATAAATATATTAAAAGAAAACTTCTGAACGACCATAATTTGTTCATTATCAAGGAACTCATCAACACGAAACCCTATTAGCATCACCATACAAGATGTGAGCTAGTGAATGAAGTAACTAGTAGCTACTTTCTGCTTTTACGGGAGATCAACATTGCAAAGAAGCAGTCTGAGTAAGGTAATCGAAGAGTTCACATAATTTGGAGGGCCGTTAGGAATTATTTGAAAAATTAAAAAAATTCTTTGGTCGGTTCCAATGGTACACTATAATTACCTTTCATCAGGAAAAGGCCATGGAAAAGGCCACCAGGAAAAAACCAAACACCAATGATTAACGTTGGTTCAAAATTCAATGAAATTACTTCCACAACTCAATCATTTAGAAACATGCCGTGTTAAAGTGTGTTATGGAAAGCGTTTATTAGGGGAAATCTGTTGAAACAATTCGTCACTGAGTCATACCGTTCGGGCAATGGCTGGAAACTCTTGGAGGATCTTCATGTAGTCGAGTGGCTTCTGGAGAGACGGACCGGTTGCAGAGCATTCAAGTAGGAAATCCCTATTGTAGCAGTAACCACCGTGCTGAACTGGATCTGTAAAAAATGTCAAATTATTGAGGGTTGTCAAACGGTTGTGACTTCAACTCCACAATAGAGACAAGCTAATACGCATAACACCGAAGCATTTGCTTATATTCCGAGTAGTGTACACATGCAGGGTGCAGCAACTAGTTCTCCCACTTTTCAAAAAATTACTGCGTGGGAAGGGATGGTCCAAGAGGGGTGCGGTTCGGGGTGTTCGACGCGAGAAGGCGTTTTTAATAGTCGCCATGGTTTGGTCACGCGAGCATCGTGTGAGGTGTTTATAAAAAATGGCGAATCCGTTACAGCCTCTCCGTGGGCGTTCTGAACAAGGTATGGTTTGCAGTTCACCTGATCGAAAAACATGTTTACGTTGGGTTCTCAATTCAGGACCACATCATCAGCTGTAGATGAGAAGCAATCAGGCTCCTCAAAATGGACTAGGACCCCTGGAAATATCGCCAGTGTGAAGGCATTAATTGAACAGTCTCCTGGGCGCTCTGTAGGGAAACATGCGGCTGTTCTTCGAATTTCGGAAAGAACTGAGCGACGAATCTTACACAGCGACCTCAAGTTACACAAGGTACAAGGTTGCTGTGGTCCAGGATTGTCTCCAGCTGACTGGGGAAGACGGCGGTTTGTTGTAACGAGGTTTTTGAGACGGTGCCGCTCACCGCAGTTTTATGGAAGCCCATTTTCACCTGTCAGGCTGCGTCAATAAACAACACTGCCGCAACTGGACCGCCCAAATTCTCGAGAGCTTCATCAGAGAACTCTTCACATCCCATAGAGATCATAGGCCCTTAAATTTTTTAGGAAGGCGGCTAACAGTTCCCGAGGTGTCGCAACAATACTGCATCATGTCGGAGGAATTTTTTGCGGCCGAAAATTGAGGAATATGGGGAGGAGCACGACACAGAAAACTTGTGGTTTCAACAGGATGGAGCTTTCTTCACTTGCAGAAGTTAAAGTTCCGTGTCGTCAAGTGGAAGCCATGATGGGGAAGAAGATATACGGAACCATCAACCGTGGAGCAAAGCCTCCATCCGCATTCTCAGTAGTTCTCTGTATAGCCCAGGCAAATTAGTGCTCTACCTTCCAAAAACTGATCGAGAGCTGGAAATCGTTTCAATCCCTCTTGGGTGTTCTGTATGAGTTTGCGGCGGTTTCTAGGTTGTGCTTCACATTTGAGAGCCTAAAAACCTTTTGTCAGTTTTTCGCGTATAACCTGAAACGTACGAATCCTACAGAAAATGACTCAAAATTTTTTTAAAAGAGCAGTAGATTCCGCATCGAAATGTTTCACAAATCGAAATCGGTCCAGCATTTCAGCCGCAATCGCCCCTTAAAGATATTGATCCCCTTTTTTGACGGGCTCATGAAACAAAGCGATTGTCTATTAGAATACGTCCGATCACTAATTTGTAATCTTCTACTTCATCATGCCTTCCGCTTAAACGCCTCCGAATCAGACATCACTATTGGAGGAACTAGAGCTGACTCAATTGGCCTCTGTGACAACCATGACTTCCATCGCATCTGTCCAAATTACAGAAGCTCAATGGTCAACTTGAGTAAAACTGATTTTATTGGAAGCACAAAAGAGTAAGGGATTCTCACTTTTCTTGAATCCAGCGACGGTGGGAGCAGACTCTTTGGGACTGGCAGGTTCTTTTACCGGCAGAGGGCTCACTGAAACCAATATATCATAATATTATTATTCTTCTTACTTTACAATTACATGATTGGTATTTCTCAATATTAACGTAGTAGAGTTCTGTTATACTTAAGCATTAAATTCCGCTTCGAATGGCGTTTCAAAATCGAAATCGGTCCAGCAGTTCAGCCGCAATCGCTCCTCAATGATATTGATCGCCTATTTTTGATAGGCTCTAGATTTTTTATTAGAATGTATTAGAACACTAATTGGGAATATTTTTCTTCGTCATGCCTTGCGCTTGCCACCGCTTGCCTCCGAATCAGACATCACCAAACTATTACCTACCGCATGTGAAGAGTGTGATTCACAGTCAGGCAAGTTGTAAGATAGACGATGCATGAGTGGAAGGATCATATGACTGTGGCCTTCCGTCTACCAGTAACACCTGCTTCGTAGCAAGGCGTAAGTTTTATCACAAACAGATATGAAGGCAAAGCGTGGGCGTAGCTTCTGCTTTTACCTTCTAGTTCAAGCAAGTACTTTAATTTTATGAATACTAGCCATGGTCTACTGTAACCTTCTGGGCACTTCTACTCTATTGCCGTCATTCATCAACCTGTTTCGCCAATATGTAGTATTATGCCGGTTTCATATTGTCCTGCCACTCAATACACCGAAGCTATTCGTTAGAGAAATCAACCCAATTTAAATGTTGATTCCTACAATTCTCCCAGGAGTTCCTGCAATACTCTGTCAAGTGCCCATCAGAAGAGCTGACTCAATTGGCCTCTCTGACGACCGTGACGACCCTTCCATCACATCTGTCCCAATTACGGCAGCTCAATGGTCAACTTGAGTAAAACTGATTTTATCGTAAGCACAAAAGAGTAGGGGATTCTCACTTTTCTTGGATCCAGCGACGGTGGGAGCAGATTCTTTGGAACTGACGGGTTCTTTTACCGGAGGAGGGCTCACTGAAACCAATATATCATATTATTCTTACTTTACAATTACGTGATTTGTATTTCTCAATATAAGAGATCAATTATACATGAAAATTGTGGTGAGGACATCAAATACTACCTCAACAAATGTGAATTACAGCAATGAAAGATACTATTGAAGGTGTTCAATTAATATACAAGCTAAAACTTCATAACTCCATGCAATGAATAGTAGAATCTCTACAAACACAAGTACCTTTCACGGGGTCAGATGAAGTAGATACGCTGTTGACAACCGAAGATTCCATTGACTCTTCAGGTGGAGATCTGGATACAAATTTTAATGGAATGCTAAGATTAAATGTATCAAATTTATACGACATTGTGGCAATTAGTAGGGACGGTTGACGAGGGCATTACATTGCCGTGAATGGAGGAATTTAAAACGTATGCCAAGTGGGTGGGAACTATAGCAACCTAACACGCCATAATTGATGAATCCAAGAGCAATGGCGGATTCAGCGTAGGATGGGGGGGGGGGTCATCCTCCCCTTCCAAGAGGCTGATTATTCAATATTTCATAAAAGGCTGAAGCCAATTCAACTGAAGACCTTAATACATTTGAGCCAGATCGAATCGGGTTTGTTTCAGGAGTTCAAGTATGCTCATGGATTGTGAATAAATATACATGGGACCTCCTAGAGCTCAATCCACATTCTCTTCGAGAACTCTTTTGGAATTGTGCGAAGGTCACCTATGGTTGGTTGACGGAACCAACTATGATCAAGAGGCTATGAAACATGGAGCGCAAGGGGACATTTCTTCGACTCCTAAGACTTTCCTGATTCTGGTGGTAGTGATGAAGCAAAATAAGGCTACGTCATGTGTACTACGGCAACGTGTGGCTCTAATCAGGACTCTCCAGAACGGAAAGTTCGCAAAGACGCGAGAGAACCAGGTACCTATCTGAGCATAGTAGACGGGCTGTAGGCAGGTAGCAGTACTGAACCCATCCCCACAGTACCCTTCAGTTGCAGCTTACATACTGCAGCTATGTTCTCCCTCAGGGTCTGGATGCCAAGGCCCTTAATCACTTCCCTTACCTGATCCTGTTTTGGGCACATGTTCAGCTTTTGGATTGATAATGTGAAGTAGCTGAACTTGCCCCACTACCCACCGCTGTTCTCTCCTGGCTTTTCTCTGCAGTAATTCAGCCCTAATCCGACCCTCCCACGGTCACAGCACTCGCTAATCACACACCCGGTACAAATCAATCATTTCATTATGATTAAGAAGCTGATAACACAAACAATATGTAATAGTCTCCCGCATATTATATATAATATCAACAGCAACTGTCGTTCAACCTGACCGACCCGAGTGCCCTAGCACCGAGAAGATGTAAAAACGAACTTACTTTGCTCTTTCAGCGTGGCCTTTCAAGTCGTTTCCAAGCACCAGACACTTCTCTAGTTTCAATTTCGCATCCTAAGAAAAATATCAAGTGACATTTTAGTACTAGCTCGAAATACAGGTTTTTTTTTTAGATGCTCAGCAACTACACTGCTGGCTTTCCAACTCCACAGTGAATTCATTATGAAGTGGGTTCCAAATGAAGATCAACACATCTTGCATATTTCCATTGGTTTAGCACGCTATTATAGGGAAAGAGGATGGCTCGGAGGATCTAGTGGGGGAAACTCCTGTCAAAGCCAGTGGGATGGGTCATCCAAGTCAAACTTCATTACGAGTCTTTAAATATTAAATGAATTTATTAAATTTTGCAGAAATCATAGTCTCGGAAGTGGCCAAAAACAAACTCAATTGGTAGGTATTGAATGTATTTTTTCCTGTAACTGAAGAAGGGTGCTGGTTGCTTTTCTGACACATCATACAGAATTAAGACCTTTCTACGGTTTGATATAAAAAATCTCAAAACCCTAAGCGACTAATTGACCTAAGCGCCGTTTTCAATCCAACGTTATCGTGGAATGTTTGGACCATATTTACTGTAAATGTAAAAGATTGAGAAGAATTGCACAATACCATTAGTAACTCAAGGTCTGAAGAGGCCATTATCAACGTCTTCCCTTGGTGGATTACAGTATGAGTGTATTTCCACTCTTGGTTGCCTGAAATCATACCCAGCACCATGTAAAAAATATTTCAAGAACGAGAATTGTAGACTTTTTAGGGATAATACTAAAGAGGTTACAAGTAGCTATTGAACATTTGACTTATGATTGTAGATGTTAACCTGGAGCTAGAAACCTAGAGCTGTCTTCTGAAGCTGAGCTGTTCAAACTTGATGTAGAGCCTGTGGTATCTTTTTCTAATTCTCTAACTGGCGAAGCATTTCTCTTGATAGTGTCTTCTATCAACTGACGAGCGAACCTTTCAAAACAAACGTGAGATCCCCGACCACAATTAGCACAAAACATATTTGCTTTGAATGAGAGAATAGATACATGTATACGTAGACAACACATATGTACATAAATATTATCGACCTAAGCGGGAAAGAAACTCACTCGATCTTGTCACCGTCTGGTCCAGTGATTTGCACTAATCTTTCTTTAGCTCCTGGGCTCACTGCAACCGTCAGATAGAAAGTTAATTTAATAATTCGAGTAATCAGTCAACTCATCTGTTTAAACGGACGGAAACTACACTAGCTAAGAGATGATGGCAGTTTTTAAGCACAGTATCAGGCGCATGCAAGGAGAGACTGTTCAGCCACGATTGGAGTTACCTCAATCCTTTGGAGCAGGATGTACTTGTAGCTCGTTACTTTAGCCTGAGAAACCGCCCCTCGCCCTTCATCAGTAAATGAGCCAAAGCGAGTGAACATCAATCAGTTCACAGGAAAATACATTTTTTCGTGATCATGTGGACAATCGTGTTCAACAATTGAGTGAACTGATGTGGGTATTGCATCTCTCATCGCTCTCACTGACTTCCCCAGTCATCACTGCAGTTCTGAGATGTTGGGACTCAAATGTAGGACTTACTATGAGGAGCTCTGGTGACCGCCGCCCCATGATTGCACATTGTATAATTCTCTCCCCATCAGAAATTCCAATTGTGGCTGAACAATAATGTAAACTACAGAACAGATCGATAGTTAAGGAAGTGAGAAGGTGAATATAGAAGAAAATAAGAACGAGCAACAGCATGGAAGGCTTAGGTGCCAGAGAAACTCTCCAAATCGCGGTTCGGCCTTTTCTTGGAGGCTCCAGAATACTGATTCGTTCAGTTTAGGTAAGTGTTCAAATGTCTGAAAACAAATATTTAAATACTTTCAGATTTTCGAACTAGAAGACATCTCGATACTCTCGATGCCATCAACAATTCAGTTTCTCAATCGGCCTGTGGCATTCTTGAAACCCCTCCACCAAACAACCAATCGGCACTCAAATGCCACGTCAATCAACTTGAGATAATGCTGACTTATCTATTTAAGGCTTGTATTTTTGCTTGCTACTGATATAGGGGACGTTTGCGTTTTTTATAGTTATCACAGTTGGTTGCTATGCCTGTTCCATATTTCAAATGTTCTTTCCTTATTTTTACTGCACAGCTACAGCTACTTTGGTGATAAGTGTGGCAACATTTAAATCTCTGAAATCCACATAAGCGTCCATGTAATTCAATTCACAGCTACTTGGAGCTCCTTTCGCCGTTGAAGGGGTCCATTTGCATCAGTGCATCAGGGGCGTGTGACACAATGACCGCCCCTATCCAAAATGGCGGTAAAACGTAAAACACAAGGTAATATGAGTGTTTTACTCGTAGAAGAGTTTCTCATTGGTAACAGCCCTGTTCTCAGGAGTTCCCTGGTAGGCTTGGAGAGTCTCCGACTCATTACTCTACATCATTCTAAATCCGGGTTCTCAAATAGGTTTATTTTTTTATTTCAAATGCATTCGGACAGTTTTCTCGGCTGAGTATTAGCTTGGTGAGAGTTTCCTGGCTACAGAAAAGTTATGCAATCGAGTGAAATCAACAAGCGATAAAATCGTGACTCACGCTCGTCCGATTGAGGTATTTGAAATATCTTTCATGCAATATTTTACACATTGTGTGAGTATGAATTGGGAAACGAGGAGGACTTTGAATTATTGTTCAGAAACAGCAGTGAAATATGCCGAAAAGTATAAAAGCACTCTTATGGTTTATTATCTTCAATGAAACATTTGAATCGACTATGGAAAAAAAGCGTAGAATTTGAGATGGTCTTCGAAAATTCTGTAGAGAAAACTACACCTTTTCATCTGAAATTATCAAAATACGACGTTTTGAACCCCGTCCTATTGCGCAACGGTTATGAAAAGTTTCAAGGATCATCCTCAGAACAGTGATCTAAACAGATGGGCTGTCTGTACAGAAGATAATAAACCTTTGTGAAAAAACTTGCAGTTATTGCAAAATGTGACAAGTTACTGGCTTCCAAATCAACATTCACAACTTTCCAATGTCAAGAACGTAATTAGCTCCATGTAGGTGAGTCCGCCAGCCCCTTGAACAAGAAATTACTTCTAAATGACAAGCTGGAGAATGAACGAACGTTGAGAACAACACGCCTCAAGAAAAATCTAGGACGGGATTAGCATTCAATGTTATTCAATGGTTATTTGATTCAAAATGTGCAAAATCTAAAAAAAACGAGATTTTCACAGCAAAAACAAAACTGTAACCCGGTTCTGCGGATATCTCGATAAAGGCCGTTTTTTTGTGATAGTTAATGATGATGATGATTAGTCACGCAATCAGGAATATCAGTGAAGCCTGTTATAAGTAACAAGATAATATTTTACCTCTTTGGAAAGAAATGACCGTCTCGCTCAGTTCCTCTATCATATGAACTCGTCTGCCTCTGATTCCCATCACTACCCACCAATAAAACACCATTGAACCATTTTGAGATGGAGAATAAAACAGCAAGATAATCAAAGCAAGCAAATACCAATAAGCGCCCACCACATATAAAATAACCAAGGTCTTCCGTGACAGGACAGAGAAACTACTGTAACTAAAGTCCATTATCCTCAAATTGTAATGATTGGACCTGACTCACACAGGCTTGAGTACAAATGAACAAAAACACCCCAGTTTAAACTGTTTTTCATTACCCACAATGCTTAAGGAGATTTTGCTAATTTTAGTAATAGAGTACAAGGGACATAGTAATAAGAAACGAAGAACATTGATGCTGACTGGATTCTGAATATACCACTTTTGCCTGAAGGTTATATCTCTTCATATACCACAACTCAATATCCCTTCTCTTTGAGTTTTTTCATGTCAAGGTTAAGTGCGAATCAATCGTATGATAAAATATCAAAGCCTTTGTAATTGACCAACACACTAGTATTTTTATAATCAGCAACATCGAAATTTTCCAAATCATCATATTTGCTACTCAAAAGATTAAATGTCAAAAAATAAAATAATACTTCTTGGAGTGCCGTGTCTGCTGGAGTAGAAGAAGTATTTTGGAAATCAACAGTCTTCCCGTTTCAACGTTTTCGGGCGAGCACCACACTGCTCCAGGAAAACGACTGCACCTGCGTGGAGACCGAGTGGAATGTGGAAATATTGCGCTGCAACTTGGCAACCCGGAAAACTTATAACGGAGGAAATGAAGGCATTTCATGAGCTCGGTGATGCAGCATGAGCGTGTACAGAGGGGGCCGTCTCCACGAGGTAGTGGTTGTTGAAATAGTTGTTGAGAAACCACGTCTAGAGTAGATGAGTAGTACTCAGGATGCTGATGACCCAAATTGTAGAAAATACTTGGCGATCGGAATAGAGATGATCTGGCGAGAGATTCTAGAGGAACGGGAAGGTGGTATTGCGACGACTTGAGAGAAGAGTTGGTCGGAAGCGGTCATTCTTGATGCACCATGAGCGCGATAAGGTACTCGGGATCACTGATAACTGATCTCACTAATCCACACTCAATAAAACTTACAAGAAACTGTCGTAATCTTGGGCACAAGCAGTACTTCATTAATTAAATTCATCGGGTTTCGTGGGAACCAGCATTATACCGCTACCCAGGGAGTTTTGGACCACAGCACTGTCGCAAGGTGGTTGGTGACTGTGTGGGTAGTGGGCACCTAGAACAGCACTATTGAGGTTGCCATTGCCTACAATCTAACCAGGAACCTAGCGTCAGGGGAAGAGCAGGAAGACAAGACTCCAACTGGAAACAACGGCCAAGCTTGGCTCCTCGCGAGGGTTGGCCGGTGTTTCGAGTTAGAGTCTAGTCTTCCTGCGCTGCCCCTGACGCTACGATCCTGAATCTAACATAAACGCACCGTAATATATAGTTCCCCAACCCAAATGCAGTACAAACACAGAAACAAAACAGCCATTACAGACATTATCAAGTCCCGGTGTTAGTGATCAGACTATTGTATGGAATCCTCGCATATAATAAATTTAACCACGAATAAATGAAAAAACCCAAGTTAGTGGCCAACAAAATTTAATAACATGTTTATGGTACCTTTTCCAGAGTCGGCATTGCGAATAACGACTTCGTCTTTACAATAGTTTTTCCCAGGCATTTTAGTGGGAGATGAAAATTTTCCTGAAGACTTAATAACCTCCCCCGGACTAAGTAGGAGGGGTTGATTTCCTACCAGTTGGGGCGAAATGTTCCCGTCGTTGGGCTCCTATGGAATGAATAAACAGTTCAAACAAAACTACCGAAAACAAAGAGTTACTAATGTAGGAAGAGTGCACAATTTTATCTGAAGCGTTGCCATAAAATTTCTGAAAATCAGGAGTCATGTCAGAACGCGACAAACAGCGAAAATTGACTACAGTTTTGACGTCAACTGATAATAGACCAATCTACTATTTCATATATTTCAAATGCAACAACAACAACTATGCACTAACCATTTCCACTACAGCATTTTAGTTATACAAGGGATTCTGTTCACAACATATACCTCGATGGCGGATCCTTTGTACAGGTAATACTGGTTTGTGGCAGCGCACGAGTGCCAGGCCATAGCCCGCAGTTCCACCAAGTGCAACAAGTTGAGCCGTGTGTTAAAATCTATTTCATCCTCTCTGCACCCGTTTCTAAAGCTTACGAACGCTTTGTCCAGTTGATCTTGAAAAAATGAATCAAGTCGACTCAGCTCAATCGTTGCAATACAATTTTAATAAAAACAGGTTTTCAAGTATAGTAACTTTTAACTAAATACAGGGTGCAGCAACTAGTTCTCCCACTTTTCAAAAAATCACTGCGCGCGAAGGGATGGTCGGTTCAACTTTTTGGTAGCCACCATAGTTTGGTCACGCGAGCATCAAAAATGGCGAATTCGTTAGAGCCACTCAGCGGGCGTTCCAAACAAGGTATTGTTTGCAGTTCACAGATCCAGTACCTAATCTTAAAACTATTTTGCGTTGGGTTCCCAACTCCAGGACCACATCATCAGCTGTAGGTGAGAGGCAACCAGGCTCCTCGAAGTGGACTAGGACTTCAGATAACATCGCCAGACGAAGGCATCAATTGGGCAGTCTCCTGGGCACTCTGCACGGAAACATGCGGCTGCTCTTCGAATTTAGGAAAGAACTGTGAATTTTACACTGCGATCTCAACTTCTGGTTCCAACAGGGTTCCAACGGGATGCAATACAACCCGTAGTTCGCGTGAGATTCTGCAGGACATGTTCCCCAGTCACTACGGGAGGTAATTTCGTGGACCCCTCGCTCCCCGGATTTGAGTCCCTGTGAGGACCCCTCACCTGAGGGGTTACCTCAAGGATGAGGAGGTCTTCAAACATCGCCCTAAGACCCTTACAGAATCAAAGGAGGCAATCGAGGAGGAAATCATCCAAATTGACATCGATGTGCTGAGGAGAGTCGTGGAAAACCTCCGCGAAAGACTCCACATGTGCGTCAGTCGTCGAGGCCATCATTTGGGCTACATTATTTTCAAGCCATATGTGAAAAAAAAAAACTTGATCACATAACCTTTCCAAATAGAAAATAATTTTTCCAACATCTTGTTTCTTTTTGTTGCCAGGTCTTTGAACTAGTTGCCTCACCCTGTATAAGCGAATTTTCGAAGGAAAGGAAACTTGTTCTCGGTCCAAGATTTTTAAAACTCGAATTTCCGATAAAAAATTATCGCGATTCTGACTTGACTTTTTTTAGCGTTGAAAAAGCAATATAAAAACGGAGACAAAATTTTACATAAAACCAGTTATTTCTTCAAAAATTCGCTTATTCAAAAACGTCTAACTAGCAAAGCGGAATTACCTTTGTAAGCTTCTTCAATCCGCTGGCCGTACATTCTAAGCTTGGGAGTTAAAGTGGAAATGACGCTGATCAGGTCGTTATAGTTCTTTTTTGAAATGCAGTGAGACGCATTTTCAACCAAGTTGACTAAGTCATCAACTATAAATGAAACGTACGTAAATACTTCTATTAGAAGAATATATACAAAAAACCTCCAAGTTCAATTGAAGAAAGTCGGGGAGGACGACTTAACAGGAAATAAACTAGAGAGAAGTGGTCTATAAATTGTACACGTGTTATTGAAAATACAATCTCCAGGGGTTTCTGATAGTCAATTTTTATTACATTTGTGCCATAAAATTTGAGGTTTCTGTCATTGTCATGAGACATTTTTTCTCTGGAAATTGTAGATGATCAATGTAGGATTCTAGGACTCAACGCTTCAAATCAAATATTATTCCTAAGGTATATTATACCTTTGCATCAACAACCCAGTTCAATAACTCAAAAGCCAAAGAAATAAGCAAAAGGAGCATGGAAGAATTGGTGCACTTGAGGATTTTCAAGAACAAGAACCCTGATTTAAGGCATGTTTGAATCGTGTACTTCTGATGAAGTCTTTGCGAGATATTCTGAGATGCCCGAAGCTTATTGATTACATATAGCCAGCCCAGAAACAGAAAACCGCAGTAAAACTGAAATTCAAAAAATAAGCTCGATAATACAGACCTAAGCAATACAATAGCAACTCCAGTGCGAAAAAAGTGATGAAGGGGGAACAGATAATCATGAGTTCGAAAACTGCAACGAGCTGGGGAGAAATTATCATAAATTGCAGTTGAATGCAACACAGAACCAGAATTATCATAAGTTTTCTAAAGAAGAGGAACATCCATCAATTTCTGAATCTAACTGGCAGAATTGTGGAACGAAAATTGGGAGAATGAACGTTACGAATATTCTGATTTTAAGGGAAAAAATCAAAATGGCGACTTTGATTTTTAAACATTTTAGGTGTGTTCATGGTCTGTAAATCGAAGACGTGGGGTTCATGAGGCTGCCAACCGTCTCCACGTCGAATTGTCAAAAATCGAAATGCGTTAGCGCTCCACGCGGCTTCCAGCAAAACCAAACCACTTTTTATCCTTATTTCGAGAGTTCTTATCCGATAACACGAGCTTCGGTAAAGCTGCCGCAACGATCGCTGCTGCATTTCGATTATTCGACACCGAAGTTTTGACGCCTGCGAGTTGGCTCCCTTCGAAACTCAAGTGTCGAAGATTTGACGATTCGACGTCGAATTTGGTGACCCCCCACGAAGACCCCTATTGTTTCCTTCAATGGAGATATATAGAAAATTATGACGTATAAGAACTCACGGCTGTAGCTCGCACTGGTGTGCAAGGGATTGGTTTTGAGAGGTTTGGGTTTCTCCAACTTTTTAATGGAGCGAGTAGACAAACTCCTCACCAGCTTAGGAGTGGTCGCCATCATATCCTGCAAGAAAGAGTAATAATATTACTCTTTATGTAATAGTACCTGCACCAATGAATGAATGAATATTATTGGTGCAAGTTGAAAGTTATCGATTAATACAGAGAGCGTCAACAGGGAAATACTTCGAGTCCAGAGGGAGCTCTGCCTAGCTGCGTAGGCAGAGGAGCTCCATCTGGAGAAAGGAAATGCACTTTAGCAGCTTTATTACAAAAATGTAGGTGCTGCTCAGCAAGGTTATAGAGAAAAACAGTATCATGACCACCCTCAAATATCGCTACTCGTGTTTCATAGCTTCACGCTCACATGATGCATTTAGTTAAAATCATGTGTCTGAATACGCGTTGTTAAAACTGTATTTCAACTAAAGTTTTTACTAATTTTATTAAATAATACGGCAGTCCATGGTTGCCACACTGCAGAAAAGGGTAGCGATTTCTCGCTTACAAGGAAACACAGTTAAAACCAAACACGACGATTGACGAGGGAACACTAGTCAACTATTTGGATCATCACATACGTAGTAAATATAAAAAATCTTTTTAAGACTTGAAGGAAATTTTTCAGAACGAGGTCTCAATAGATGGACAACTCAAGTTTTTCTGAATCCAAAAACGCATTTTTGTGTGAGGTATTGTTACCTACACCATTTTGGTCTCAACAATGAAAACCCTTTAATTTGACTTGACTTTGCTAACATTCTTCATCCTCACTATCAACCTCATTATAGTGAGTTGTATCTATATAATGTTGTAGATTCAGGGGGGCGATAACACGAAATCTACCTATTTCAGCATCATCTACCTATCACAATAGCTTCAGAATTTCAGAAAATTACGATACACAAGTAGCGCATTCAGTGGTCAACCATACATAAATTTTATAACTTTCTAAACACCAAACGAGTAATACCTATCAAATCATTCAGAGAGGGTAATCACCATCAATACATACTCTTCAAAGCGAGTTACACTAACAGTGAACACAAAGCAGAGGAGAATATTGAGGTCAACGTTGAATCTGTGATCGACCTTTCTTATCGACTGAATGACTCTATAACGGACAATAATATTTTACCTTTACTAATTTAGCAACACCCGTCTTTTTACTGTCGCTCGATGCCTGTCAATCGGCGAGTCCAAACGGATTTGCTATCTGTAACACGTTGACAGCTGTTATTCAAATGTCACTCAATCACAAATAATCACGGAAATAATATTTTTGATCCCTTGGGCAATTAATTCTTATTCAGGGACGTACCTCTGTATACCACAAGCAAAAACAATCCTCAATCCTCAAGTTATCAAAACCTCAAAAACTCCTATCAAACTCAAAAATATCTCTAGAGATATTTAGGGACAAATTTACACGACCCTCGACATCGATTTCAGATCGATCCAAGGAAACCTTCTATGGATCCATGGAAGAATGAATCCTTCTTCTTCTTTTCTCTTTTCGTGTCCTGGCGCTGAAGAATAAATCCTTCTTCCATGCTATGGATCCATAGGTGCTTCTTCTTTTTATACCCCTCAAAATTGCAGAATTTTCATATTGGTCAATAAATTTGAATTTCTACTTGTACATGGCCAAATCAATGTTCTTTTGCGTTTTTGTTTTTGCATTCTTTTTATAAAACACTTTTTGCACGCCAAAGACGTCCATGTTTGAACTGAGTCTATCGAGTAACCCTTCAAAATTTAGGAGATGTCACTATCATGAAAATCGAGGTAGGTATTTTCTCCAAAACGTTAGTGGCCATTGGGCTACAATGCAAGGCTACGCCCAGAGAACTATTGAAATATTGACGATTTTTTAATTCGTGGGGGGGATGAGGAGGGAGGGGCATGATCCCTCTGAAGGCTAACGTTGTGAATGGTGGCGTTCAAAATTCAAATTTCAAATATAGTCTGTACAGTGAACTCTACTCTCCACGGGTAGAGACGAATAATTTCAATCAAATCAACCCGCGTAAACCAGCCTTCAGTGCGGGCGCGGGAGTTGAAGATCTTGCTGATGCAAATTGATGAATTCCTTCTTCCATGACTTCACTGAATATTCATTTGAAATCCATAGCATCGACCATAGTATCCATTCTTACTATGGATACTATTGATATAAATCCTTCAACTGGATACTATATATCGTAGATGAATAGTGGATACTACACACTCAAGCAGGGAGGTGAAGAGCATTTAACCGGGAGCATTTCAAGCTGTTGGACATTTTAATTTTTCAAAGTTTCATAATTATTTAGTCAGTTTCCAACGACTACCTAGTGAAACATTATCGAATACCCAACATTTTTATTCAGCCAGTGAGTAGCTATATGTATTATTCAGATGTAACTTTGATAACTTCTTCAGTTCTTTTAGCCGCATGAGTAGATGCATGAACACTTTCCTACCTACTAAATTATCCCGTGTTTAACTTTTGAATTCTAGATCATGGCAGAAGCAGACTTTGCGGATCTTGTTTACGAGGCGGAGCAGTTGGCTACAGAACTTGAAGGAACTCGTGAGCTTCCGAAAATTGAGAGAACGCTGAAGCAGGTTCTGGAGGCCACTCAGGCCCTGTGGTCCAGGGTGACGGCTACGGGGGCTCAGGATATTCAAGCGTAAGATATTATCGTATCAATATAACGTGGCCTACGCGAGATCTGTTTCCACTAAGTTGCTAGTTGGTCGTTCATGTATCCGTTCACAAATTCGCATTGGACCAATCTATAGGGTAGTTATCGCCGGCTGATATACCATATTTTCCCATATTGGCTAAAATCTACCATTTAACGACTTTCAGTTGTCTGTATCATCCCAAGTTCTAGTCCTATCAAAACCCTATTGCAATCAAAGGTGTGGATAATATCTTTTATACGACTGTTGTGGTGATTCTACTCAAATACGTGCGTCTTGATGTGGTGTCTAGAAATCTCCTATTGGGTACCAAGGGACTTGATCTTCCACAAGTTACACAAAAGCTCGAAACCCTCAGCTCTAGAAGGACTTTTGAGCCACTCGATCCTGTTCCCATCACTGACATTCAGAGCTTCCTCAAGAACGAGTCCGAAAATGCTATTTTGCAGTTGATTGAGTCAACCCACCAAACGGTAATAAATGTAGCAGTGGCTTTTATAATTTTTCCATTTTCACTTTGCCGTTTTGGGGTCTGTGAAATGTTCTCATGAAACTATTTGGGTTTTTTCCACAGACGTTCAATCACATTGAAAACTTACACTACTCCAAAATGTTTGAGGAATGGCAAGAACACAAAACAAGC
This sequence comes from Stenodema calcarata, assembly GCA_963920205.1. NCBI lineage: Eukaryota > Metazoa > Arthropoda > Insecta > Hemiptera > Miridae > Stenodema > Stenodema calcarata. The sequence continues at coordinate 30,617,369 of OY986049.1, read as the reverse complement.
TTGATGAATTCTCTTCTTGGATATTCCAAGCAAATCGTCGACATTCCTACAAGGAGAGAGGTAACGATTATTGCCCCAACCTGACGGTATGTGAACCGTACAATACCGAAAAGGCAGTCAAGTAGGTAATCAATTGGACGATGCTATGCACAAAATTGCCGAGCCATAAAATATCAAAAATTGAGCTTTTAGTACTAATTAATTTCAAAATCTGTTGGTCAATGAATCTGGTGGTATGTAAAGCTGCCCTACAATGGAATCACAAGGGTGAAAGAAGAGGTATACCAAGAGTGACGTGGCGAAGACCCGTAGAGAAGGAATTGGGCCTGGCTGGCAAAACTTGTCAGGAGGCAGGGAGAATTGGTGCAGGATGGAATTCATGTGTGGATGCTCCAATATGAGTCAATGAAATTAAATAAAAATCAATTGCTGTTACCATTGGGTTCTAAACGTCGAAAAACATACGTGTAGTCATTTCTACATGTTTCCGACCAACTGGAGAAACTAGCAGTTTCTGTTTCCGACCAACTAGCAGAAAAATCTAAAAACATCGGGTTGTTCTTGAAACTGCAATCGTAGCGTTCGGCCGATTTGTGCATAACACCGTCCAATAAGGAATTAGTGAATAAAACTCAGTCAGTCCTTCCCCTGGAATGGTTGTCTGTGGTAGAAAATACTACCGAATTGTACAATCATTTGTGAATCGAGTTTGGTTATGTGGTACCTAGCTGAGAGTGAATATGACTGTTGAGTTATCTGCGTTGACGTTTTCAGACGATCGTAAACGACACACTCTTCGGCACTCGCAGCATGCTGGATCAAGAGGAAATGGCCTATATTCGGCATTTGGTCGATTACAACAATTCCATCATGCAAGGATTACATAGAACTACTCTGTTGGAAAGATTTGCATCAGCTGCCGAGGATTTCAATAATCAGGTTTGTACATCTACGTAATGATACGTATTTCTGAAACCATAGGGGCTCCTGGGGCTTGAGCCGCCCCAATGGTGCCGTGGTGGGGCTCAGCCCCCCTCCGGGCAAAGCGCTATAGTGTTAACTTCTTAAACATATCGGCCGTTTACAATGAATGAGGAACTTGCACTACAAAACTTTTAATTAATAACATAAGTGTGAATTGTCAAACTTTTATTTTTTATTAAGTAGGTAATATTTTTGTAATTCAAATATTTCGCCAAAACAGCTTGGCACCATTTTGCACGAGGTGGCTTGGCTGTGACGTCATGACCTCGGATTTTTTCTCTAATTGTTAAAAAAAGTCTTGATTTCAATTAAACTTCTCAGTTAGATTTGACATGCTCTTGTGAGCATTGTGTCCCTCGCGGCATCGGACAATCCCTCATGGTTCGAATTGTTCAAGGTTATTTTCAATCCACAAATGCTTTTTATTATTATTAATATTAAGGAGAGCCAAGTATGGGTCGTCAGGATTTTTCTTGAGGATCATTTTGGCTACACGAACTGCTGCTTCTGCTACTCGGTTGCTTTGAGGAAACTTGGGACTAATCGTGATATGCTGGAATCCATATGTTTGTGTAAAAATTTTGAATAATGATCCATCAAGAACTTGGAACTGGGTGTTTCCATTCAATCGACTAAAAAGTCATCATCAGCCAATTGAATTTCTTGAGAGACTCTAGTACAATCTCAGAGCAGCACGTCGTGTAGTGTTACTCAGTGATTGTAATCAAGCATATCAAGAAATTCAATTGGCTTGAAACAATTTATTACCTGCCTGAGATGGTAATTTTTCATACAGGTATATTGTAATTTCCCTTCTAAGGTCTCCCTAAGGTCCCCCTAAGTAACATAAATAAAAATTCATATGGCTTCATATGGAAAAAAAATATATATATATTGTATATTGGAATCTCCTTGATAATAAATATGCAATATACGGTTATAATACGCTCTACACTCTTGGGATATGTCATCAATAGACCTGTAGAATACACATAATCTGTACAAATAATGACAAATCATCGTATAGCTCTTAACTAAAACATGCTGACAATCATAATGGCAGATGTATAATTGTTACAAACTTTATTCTTCTATGTAAATTGTGATAAGTTGTATTCTTTTTCAGAAACTCTCTGACATGTGGAAAATGCTCACATTCATGTGTCAGCTGCCGCCTCAAGGGAAAGGCAATGTGTTGGAAGCCCGTGCCCAGCCTCAAGTCCAAGATAAGATGATTCAACAGGCACTGGCATATCTTGAGCTCAGGTAGCTATTAGAAAACGTTCGTTTTCAAAAACACCAAACCATTTTCATATCGTTCTGATAGTTTGAGTGTAGAAAGTAGGGATTCGGTCTAGATGGGTCTACCTATGTCTACTCTTCTCTTAGTTTGCTGTGTCTTTACATTATTGTTATTGCTTCAGGTACAAGGAGTATATGGAAGTTGTAGTGAGTGGAAACTTTCGGTCTGCACGGCGTGGTGGCAGCCCAGGAACCATCCCTCTGGTGAAAGGGTAACAATTCATTTTTTACCTACTAGAAACACACTCATTTTCCCGTGAATGAGGTTGGCGAATTCAGCAATTCAACTAAATTTGTGATCTCATTTCAAGGTTCATCAACGTTCGGCAGATCGCCACTGAGCCAGGTTTAGAAGACGACATTGTTGAAGGATCTCCTCTGTGGCCTCTTGTGTTTTACTGCCTTCGGTGTGGTGACATACCTGCTGCTATTCAATGCATGAAAGCCGAGTAAGCTTTATTCGTTAAAATAAATCCCCTTTCTCATTTGTTGGGTCGGCAGTTGAACAAGACGATTGCTAAAATTGTTTCCGTGAAAATTCTGGTTGTTGACCAATCATCGAGCATGGCCCAATGGGCGAATTTTCTAGTGAATCCCAGAAAAAATTGTTAACCACTTGTTGAAAAGCTCTCAGTATCAAAATTTCTACTCACTATTCCGCGAAACCAACCAATTTTAGCGGTTTCAGTATCATTGCTTGTCAGTGGAAGTAGTTAACAAGATGACATCTTGTTAACCACTTTTGCTGCTGTCTCTGGTGCTTACACTGACAAGCAATGATACTGAAACCGCTAAAATAGGTTGGTTATTAAAGTTGTTTACAAATTGTGTTAATAACGTTACTTGTATGGTGTGAAGTTAATCATTTTAGAAGTGGATGAAGTTGGGATCACTCCCTTGGCTAGGCCCAGAGGACCTCGATTTCGACCAATACAGAATATGTACCTACTGAAATAATAATCAGAGTGAATAAATCATCATAATCTTTCTACGATTCACTTGTTCAGCTGTGAATATCCTTTTCAGTCCGTCCAAAGATGAGTTGGTCGCCATTCTGGAAGATCTCCGGGACAGCCCGCAGAGGAAAATCAACATGCGTGCTGAAATGCAGCTGCGCTCCGTTTACAGAAGAACCATAAGATCAAGCCCAGATCCTTACAAAAGGTGAATTTTAATAACACAGATAAGAGCTGTGAGTCAGTATGAAATTTGCTTGTAGGCTTTTGGGAAGGTAGAAACAACAAGTTAGGAGATTTTTTAAATTTGTACAAAACTGTATATTCACAAGACAAGAGGAAAATGCGACAACTGCTCGGTCGACGTATTAAATATGACCAAAAACTATGGTTTATCATTTCCTGTATTGGTCACCCTTCTTTTCAACTCACTGTACAATTTATATCAAGAAGTACCAACCAACAAATATTTGGACACGAAAAGTATCTCAGAATTGTGACCACCCGTTTTTCTTCTACAATTTTTCTTCTCTTCTGTATTAAATACAAAGAGAAGAAATATTATAGAAGAAAAACGGGTGTTTACAATTCTGAGATACTTTTCGTGTCCAAATATTTGTTGGTTGGTAATTCTTGATATAAATTGTACAGTGGGTTGGACAGACATAAAGAAATTTTCTTTATGTTTCTTGCCAATTACACAAAGAGCTGGTGAATTGTTGTAAACGAATTCCAGTTAATGGTGTTGAGGAAAGGAATCCACAATAACGGTTTGTTCCCTCCACCAGCATATCTTATGATATAGAACTTAAAATATGTTCTGCATTTTAAGGGCCGTTTACTGCTTGTTGGGTGCGTGTGATGTTCATGATGATCACCGGTCTATCTGTAAAACTGCAGACGACTACTTGTGGCTAAAATTGTGGCAGTTGAGGGAAGAGGAAGCTGAACCTGTTCCTGATCGGATTTGCTATTCTTTCTTACGAAATCTTGTGCTTGAAGACTACGGTAAGTACAAGGATGGTACAATATGTCAAGAATGGTATTGTTTAAAAGTTTCCTCAATGCTGCTTGCAGAGTAATTGAGAAGCTTCTCTCTGCTCTGCTTCATGAATTTCAAGTTGTTCTAATGGAAGATCGTTCTATTCTTACCAGGAGAACAGTATTACAAAGCTAATGAGCAGCCTAACGTGTACTTCCAACTGCTTGTGCTCACTGGACAGTGGGAATCTGCTATTGACTTTCTCGTGCGAGTAGACAAATACAGATCACATGCAGTTCACATGGCCATTGCCATTCATGAGACCAACTTATTGGCACTGCCGGCAAGCATCAACGCCCCTCTACGTATGTCATTTTCTAATTGAATATTTTTCCTCACCATAAATTTGTTGGAGCTCAGATGGCAAAGAGTTGAATCTAACTTCAACTCAGACTTTGTGCGATGAGTGTAATGAAAATGTGCCTGTACAACACTAGTGTTAAGTTCAGCTGCAAAAAACCTTAATTATGGAAAATGTTATGAATTACGAATTTTGGGCAAAGGTATGGTTATCAATGAAGGTTGGATATCACGGTTCACTAGAAATTTATCAAAACTGGGTACTTGATATGGGTGACTCATACCAATGCAACGGACGATGACCAAACATGCACATGCATGGCTAATATAGGGCTCACTGGTAGGATACGAGTATAGTGGATTTTGAAAATATTCGGTGAAATTATGTTGTCCTGTAGTTAGTACTTAGTTGTACTGTACTAATGTATAAGGGCTTTATGATTGGCTGTTCTCTCAGAAGGACCACACTATGTTCTGTGTGTTGGTTTGATTGGAGCTCCTATCATTTTTCTATTGTGTCAACCAGAATTGTTTCACATTTGTTTCATTTTATCATTTTAGGGTTTTATAATATAAAACATATTATGTTATGACATAGTTTCCCAATAATTTAAAATTTATCTTTAGCTGAACAATAGTGAAAAGTTATTTTTTTTTTTAACCAAACATAAGGGACCTGTACATTGTGATTTGATCTGAGGCAACTGTGAGTTAGGGTCCTAACCTATTCCAAAAAGTTCGAAAATCCCTTTTACAATGTGACTGCTGCAGCAATGACATTAAAAAGTGAGGCTAGCATTTGCGTCACCATCTTGTATATCAGCTACTTAATTTATACACCCGTTTATTTAAATGGAAGCGGGGAGTCGACGTCGATGAGGAACAAGTTATAGTGGGGAACGCTCAAGCTGTATGGAAGGAATCCATATCACAGGAGACCACCGGGGCTGCCAACATTTCAACGAAGAAGAAGTCGACAGCAACACTGTTTTGAGATTGGCAATCCTGATGGGGATGACAGGAATCACCTCTCCCCACCAGATTATGTTTTTAGTCCTTGAATGAAATAGTTATCGCTCTTCCATTCATTCTTTCGCCTAAGATTCCACCACTCCCACACCACGTTTAAAAAGATTCCCCTTTTGACATTTATGTTATTTGGTTTACCTCATGCACGCTCAGATCCAATGAACAATGTGGTCTTTGACAACAATGTGGTCCTTTTATGTCAACAACACAATGTGTTGTTGACATAAAAGGACCATGTCATTGGTGCTCGGTATATGCAAGGTTTGGCTGGGGGGGCCTTTAATTTTTATGAATTTATAAATAAATTTAAATAAAGGCCTTTAATAAATTTACTTCTTCCAAGCACATATTTTCATTGAAGAGGTTGGTACTAATGCACTCGACACCACAACACGTCATGTATTATTAATACATTACAGTTGTCATCGATGAAGCTGACGAGGCTCCAATGAGACGTTTGAACCTCCTGCGTCTCGTGCTATTGTATACCAGGAAATTTGAGAATAGCGATCCGAAGGAAATACTCCATTATTTCTTTGTTTTGAGGTGAGTACAAGTTATGAAATTAGTTGGTGTCGTTTCATATTGTTTACCAACAAAGTTGTTTCTTGTTTTTTTTTTTCATCTTTTTGTTAACAGAAATTTGCAAGGGAAGGATAATGACAAGAACGCTTTTGCTACATGTGTTATCGACCATGTGATGGAAACCAAACAGTACGACCTCATCCTTGGGACGTTAGAGCCCGATGGCTGTCGCCACCCGGGTCTCCTCCATGCTTTCGATGGGAATTCCGTAAGTATTCTTTTGATGGATAACTAGGTGAATACTTACTGGATTACATATTTCTACTACATTGAGGCTGATAAGCACCCGATATGTTAGCTGTTGCACTCCATGGGACGATTTTCTTTGTTGCACATTGCTTTCCACTTATGGTTAGTTATGATTGAATAATATAATCTATGCTCGAATTCATTGAGCTTGTTTCGATTGTAGATAGGTCGGGAAGTATCCATGGCCCAACAGAAACATTGTAGTGTAGAGAAAAAAAAAAGATGGCTTCCCATAGTAGGTACTTGTACGTACCATCTGTTCATTACTAAATAACATTGGGTTAGAATGTATGTCGTCTTTAATCGTATAATTTCAGATCAACGTCGAAAGTATAACCGAGTCGATAGCTCAAACTGCTGAAGCTCAAGGACTTTACGAAGATGCCATCAAACTTTACGACCTTTGTGGGGTAAGTCAAATAGCAGACCCAAATTGTAATGAAATTCAATCGTTTTGATTGTCCAAATTTCATTCTGTATCAGTGACTAAATACAATGTATTTAATCATTAATAAATTATAAATTAGATTTAACAATTGGAAATCTAATGTGTTCCACTTAATGTGTAGCCCTGTGTCAAATGTGAGTGTCAATCACACTCACAGAAGTGGCCAGACCTTTCAAGTGAGTGTATCACTGGAGATTGATAGTGAGTACAGGTGTCACTAGAGAGTACAGATTCCTTGGAGATTTCTTCCAGGGCGGGTACACTCAACCATGTTAACGCGTGTTTAACCAGATTTCACGATTTTGTTTCCACTGTTTTCTGTAATTAATATGGACTCAGTTCGAGACTGAGGGACCCTCGTGTTGATCGCACTCAGGTCTCCATATGACTTGAGGGCTCGTTTATCAATTCTGACCCTGACAATTCTGACAATTCTGACCCTCAAGTGTCGACATTTAATTCCACCCTTAATATCCACCTACGTTAACTCATAACTCAAGCTTTTTTTTTGTTTAGGTTCATGAAAAGGTGTTGTCTCTCCTGAACACTCTGTTGAGCCAAGTGCTGGCTCGATCAACCAATGAGCCCGGCTCCCTCAGAAGCAGATTGGTCAAGGTGGCCAACGATCTCAACTCCCGGTATGCGGGCGAGGACGTGCATTGCCGAGCTGCTACTCTCACTACTTTCAAAATGCTCAGAAACCTAATCACGTTTTTTGATATGTATCACTTCAAGGAGTACAACAAAGCTCTGGACGTGAGTATAAATAGAAGGCTTCCTGCCTTTATATTCGGGTTACACTAATGAGAAGTTGGTTCCACGTCCTTTCTATGTCAGCAAATAGCACAATATACGAACAGAAGCGGTGACCGGGACGTCATGCCTCTGCCCTTCTTCCTGAAATCGCATCGTTAGCACCTCAAGAATGTCCAATGGCTAATTTTCAAACCAATCCGATTTTGCGTCACTGCAACGCATTTTGTAACCTGTCCCTAGAGACCCTTCTTCCACAAAAGGCGAATTTTACTCCGAAACTCGAAAAAACAACCAACCATTCGAGATTAAGTTCATAATTCTGTAGTGACAAGGCCTTGAAAAACATCGTCACTGGCAGGCAAAATCCACCCTTTATCTTTTGCATGATTCGTTTTTATGTACGATTGGGAGACAGCCCAGAAATGTCCGTACTCCTTCCCCGTGTTATTTTATACTCAAACTCGTAGTATTTATAAGTATTTTTATAATATATAAATACAATGCTCATACCAAATACATATTATGCTATACCATTCACCATTACCATTTGTGTTTCTGTAGGTTATAATGAGCGCAAGAGTTATTCCCATGAATGTTGACGAAATGGAAGATCGGATAAACAACTTCAGACTTCTTGAAGACGCTATCTCTAAGAACATACCAGAAATACTTCTGGCTGTCATGAACATTTATTACCACCAGTATCAACAAATTCAGTAAGTTACAATGTTTTGTTTTAAATGCATACGAAGTATGGGAAGTACGAATAGTAAAAAAGTTTTTAAGACGAGTGATCAATGTTCTAATTGCAACAATATTATGAATGGTGGCTGGTGCTGGAATATGATACACGTTGAAAATGATTTTCCATTTATTTTACAGGGGTGATATCAAAAATATGTCTGCCTCGATGTTGGAAGATCTAACAAAATCCAAAGTAAGTATACGGAATCCGATGTCCTCAGATGTTCAAAATGTCTGTCCCATTGTGTTGGATCGTAGTTCCCCAGTAAAATTAGAACTTAAAGGTGTGTGGGGGCGGGTGTTACCTCGAAGTTACATGGGGAAAGGTGGAAATCGTTCTAAAACCTTCAGATAGTCTTAAAATTAGTAAATTGAGGGTAACGTTTCGTGTCCTAACACGTCGAAATTGTCGGACTTTCTTCAATTTTTTGCTTATAACTCCTGAACAACGCATTCTAGCGACTCGTACTACCGAAACATAGTTGGAGTCAAAGTTGTAGAGCATTTAACTGCAAGTTCAAAGAATACGCCAAATTCCAAAAACAGTCAATTTACAATATCCTACATCTTGCTTCCTGGCCACTATTTCTTGTGTCTAATAGTATATTTTCAGCAAAAAGTCGAAGTACGAGCATTATATTAACCTTCCATTGGTCACGCCAGACACGACCGGTCGCTTGTAGAACTGAGGGCAACAGCTAAAATTTTGGTGAATTATCAACGATTGATTTGTATTATTTTATTTTAAACTTTAGGTGTTCTTTGAACTTGCCGTTGAATTTTGTATAACTTTGACCCCAAGAGTGTTTTAGTAGGATGAGTACTTTTGATGCTACAGATGATAGAAATTCTTCAAATCGCTGTGTTGCTAGATTGGGCTATTTTTTACGGTCAAATGGCCATCAAAAGTTGCTCAGCTACTTTTCGCCAATTGGGCTACAAAGGCTTCAAATCCCATGTTTTGGGCTACTTTCGCAAAAACGATCGTTTCGTCTCATTTTTTCACGATAATATCATAATATTATGTTGGCATTACGTTTCGAGAGTTGGTATCGATATAGACCTTTCGTATTCGTCCTTCGGTTGTTTTTGTGTTCTCGCACTCCAGTTCCACAGAGTTTTACACAACGCGAAAAAAGTCACTGAATTGGGCAAATCTTTAAATTTGCTCGCTCCTTTGGGGCTACTTATGCGCGCTCTAGCGGCGAATCCACCCACCAAATATCTGGCAACACTGTGAAATCGTCGCTTAGGAGTTAAGTAGGTATAAGAAAAGAAAAAAACTGAAAAAAATCCGCAAATGTAGACGTTTTTGGGGCGTCAAAAGTTGAGCTTAACTCCCGGAGGGGTACAAACTCAGATTAGGGTACAAGACTATCTTGAGTTTTAGAACGATTTCCAGCTTTTCCCAGGCCACTTCGAGGTTCTCCCCTTATTTTACTGGACTATTAGAACGATATGAAAAATGCCCCTTGCTTGTGTTCTTTCAGCAATTGAGTTTCATACGTGAGAGGGCTCGACTGTTGACCAGTTTCGCCGGCACAATCCCTTACCGCATGCCAGGAGACACCAACAGCCGACTCGTACAGCTTGAGATCAGGATGACTTGATTTTAATGTAGTTTTGAACTCTTTTTTTTTTTTTTTCAAATGTATGATATTTTTCTATTTTTGTACCTACATACATATTTGTACCCCTGCTCGTTTGGGCGTTATTAAAATTTTCTGTCCTATACCACCAATCATTATACTTCATTTATACCCACCAGTCTTTAAGCCAGGTGTTAATGTTTGTCTCAGATTATTCAACATTGGTTCGTTGGTACGCCAGTTATTTTGAGCACAAGTTGTCTCTCGCAGCTTTATCCATGCAACTGGATTTTCACTCAACCCATCAAATTTAGGTGCCTTTTTAGCGTTTGTGTGAGCATAATCTTGAATTGCATTACCAAACGAAGTTGCCATGGAGCCACATCAGGGTTTCTACCAGCGCAGTCATGCTCTTCTGTTGGGACTCAAGCATGGCATTGAAGAACTGAACCATTCCTGGTCCATAAAATGGTTGAACTTCGAGTCTCCAATGCCGATCCTGCTTCATAGCCAGCCTTGGTAGAACAGCTCTGATTTGAAATCACAACCTGCATTGCCCCCTCGTTGGTAGTCCCTTATAAAGCCCCATCAAGTGAGGGTGTTAAATTACCTTCACAAATCAGAAAGATCTATCATTTATCTTCACGTAAAATCCCAACATGAATATTATGTGGTTTCATATTACAAAACGTCGCAAACTATGATAGAACTGCGAGGGGGGATAGCGCCGAGTGGTATGAGCTTTGCCGGACCAGGACGTTGAAGAAGTAGGTTTTACTACCGCATGTAGAACATTCGGTTTCTGCATACTGATTTGAAAGCGATGCTTTTACTCGAAGCAACTACTTCAAGTATGTGCTTCGTTGTCATGCTTACCTGCCAATATTGTCTCAAGCCTCCTGTTTCTTTCACGTAGGAATGAAGTGGGGAAATCACAATTGAAAAGAATGGAGTAGTTGAAAAACTTTATTTTCAATATGAATAATAAATGCGCGACAAAATGTTATAAAAGTTTAAAATATGCTTAACTATTTATTATTGGAATTTTTGAAGTACTTGGAACAATAAATTAAAGAATGTTAAGTTGGTAGATATAATTTACAACAATCTTGTCATTTGATTGTCGTTTGTTGACTATACTATCCATTTTATTTATGGAAATGCCTTAGGTATAGGGAGATGGTATTCATAAGAAACTTGATCCTACATACATCCTTGGCTGCATAATTTGGAGAAAAACTTATTTTGGAATAACGTAGGGGAACATTACATTTGAGATAATGCGGTGGACAAATATTATCCAGACATCACTACATGAACGAATTCTTCGTAGTTGACGTTGCCTTGGGAGTCTTCTTGTCCTGCCAGCAGCTGTTCCACCTCTTCGTCAGTTAATTTTTCTCCTGAAAAGACGTCAAGTATCGTAAATGGGAGTATTTCAACACAGAGAGGGTGGGTCACCATCAATCTGGCTCAATACGAAAAGGAACTTTCAGCGGAAGAATTTAACGATTATAAGAACTACTTGAGGAAGGATCAAGTCAACTTTGATGAACTGGCGATAAAACTGCACATGTGTAAGAAGCAGGTTGGAACTGAAGGTTTCCTCCAAATTTGAGGAAAAAAAGGCCAGGAAATATAGCACAAAAAAGGGCTCTACCTTCCAAAAATTGCTCGAGAGCCGGAAATCGTTTCAATCCTTCTTGGGGTTCCAGAATAGCGGGTATATGAGTTTGCGACGGTTTCTACTAGAAACTTTCTAGGTTGTGTTCTAGACTTGAGAGCCCAACAACCGCTAAATTGTCGCCCTTTTTCAAGTTTTTCGCGTATCACTCGAAAAGTAAGCATCCTAAAGAAAATGTCACTTTCCTTTTCTAAAGGGCATTAAATTTTGGGTCGAATGGAAACCAGGGAAGGGCAATCAGCAAACCTTGATCTACTGTCCTAACAGCAAGCGATCCTAAAATGCAAAACGACACATCTTGGTTTCTCCATGCCTTCAGCGGCTGTGGCACAACTTCTTCATTTTTCCTACTACTTTACTACATAGGACGCTTCTATAATAGTGCTGAATTCCGTTAATTCACTTAGTTCGTAATTAAATATAATTATTTAGAATCATAATTTTGAAGAAAAAAATCGAATTGGTGGCAACGGGGACCCTCGAAAGGCGTGTCCTCCTCGGGATTCCGATCTTTGCAACTTAGGCAAACAATACAAACTTAGTTAAAACAGACACCAATCGAACAAGTTATTAAACCTATTTCACAAGCAGTTTCAATAATTTCTACAAAAGTTTCATTTTTGGCTTAAACGCGTCTTTTGACTAATTTCAAAAGAGCTGAAAGTAGTTATCGCCAGATGTCTCCAAGCCCAGTTGTTCAAAATTAATCTAGTTTTAGGATTTTACCAGCTTAATTTTTGAGCTAGATCCCAAAATAGGTTTGGATACGGAAAATTTGGACACTTTTTTAAAATGCCCTTATTTATACACAATTTTCGCCTTCTAAAACAGGAAGGACCGTGAAGGGGCTCTAAACTATCTAAAAGGACAACGTTTGGATAATTTTGTGAATGAGTAAGACTTTTTCCACCTAGATTAGCCAAAGTCAACAGTTTGCGATGTCACCAAGTGACTTTCCAAGCCAATATGTTGCCTTTCTAAAATACTGCGTGAGTCAGGTACAATTGTGTTGCAAAGAGGGTGAGGGGCTAAGTGATGCCGAAATGGTTTCACGTGTTGTATGTAAGTTGTTCAAACAAAATGTGTCCACTGCATGGAGACGATTAAATATGATTTGGAATCTGGATGAAAATTATGCGAATACTACATTATGAAACCTACTGTACTCACTTCGTATCAGTGTCAGACGTCTTATGGGGCCTAGTTGTGGGAACTACTACAGGAAAGTCGAACATTTTCGAATACATTTTTCAAGAAAGCTGCTTCCTGATCGAGCATTTACTCAAGCTGCCTTAGCAGTTCGGTAAGGGATGCCGCCATTTTGTGGTTATTTGTCTAATTCAACGGAGCTGGTTGTATTGACCACAAGATCAGTGAGGGTGATACAATAAGATAAAAAGGAAGGATGCTCACCCAATGTTGTAAGCAAGTGGCGAAGCTCAGCTGTGGAAATGAAGCCATTGCCATCTTTGTCGAAGTGTCTGAGACCCTCGATGAAATCTTCGGCTGTGTCTGAAGTCCTGCCCTTGGAAATGGCCTGGTATATGGGGAGGAAGACCTCGAAACTTATCCTTTCATCTAAAACGTTAAGAAAATGCTTAGAAATGAACCCACCTGTATAATCATGTGGTTTGATGAAATCTTTGTATGCTTAGCGCGTTGTTTAGATGGATATCTCCAAGCCGATTCCCAAGAATACATTACACAAATTAAATAGGTACAGGTCTTGAAAGGAAAATACGTTCTGATATGTGCCGATAGGCACTAGAAAACACAAGGGCCTGTCAACCTAGGTTCGTCAATTGGAACATCTGGGAAAAGTGCGGCAAAAATGCAAATACATTCAATTACCAAGAGATGACGCATGAATTATTACCAAGAAATGTACCTAATCCCTAGAGTTTGAAAATAACCAATGAGTATCCATGATTTCAGAGCCTAAAAAGGTTCTTTCTACGAGAGCTTTGACTAGACTGTCCTCCTCTTTGAGCATATACGTCCTTAGAACACCAAGTGTTTCATGACGTTGTATTGATGTTATTATGGATACGCCATCAACCAAAGATATCTTCCCAGCAGATATCAACATTAACTACTACGGGTGGAAAACATGGATATTTGAAAGGCGTGCAATAGAATTTTATGAGACCTGGTTTGTGCTGGTGGGTGAACTTCTTTACATCAGATTCAGTTGGGTTCTGTCCCAGAGCCCTGAGTGCATCTCCGATTTGGGACACGTGGATTTTGTTGTCTCCTCGGTTATCAAAGAGCTGGAACGCCTCCTGAAACTCTGTAACAGAGGGTTAATACAATTTTATCGGCACAGCACCTACTAAAACCACACAGCGCATACTGTGTAACTTTCCAAGCACCTGATAAGGAGTATCAGAGTATAGAACCAGTACGTATTGACCGGCAGTTGCCTATTAAGAGCCCTTTAGGCTTGAAAGCGTGCACCCCTCAAGAGCAATTTGAAATCGAACATACGACACAACCTTTCCAATCTTTGACTAAATTCGTTAAAAGACGAACCTGCTGTGGCACTTCATTCACCTCCAGTACCAGTAATCCTGCAGCACTAGGTCCGAATACAACAACAATGTCTAAGCAACACTCAAAGGATTCTAAACAAATGGCAATTCCAATACAGTGGAAATAGGTTATAGTGGACACGGTTTATACAGACCTGAGGAAGAAAAAGTGGGTTGTAGTACACAAGGCTGGTTTAAGGTCTACATAAACGTCTCCTTTATATTCGTCTTACAACTGCATTGCAACATCTAGCAACCTTTTTATAATACATCGGAGCGTTTTCGGTGGTCTATAGATCCACTACACATCACTCCACAGTTCGGTCCTCTTCGCTGTTGTCCAGTAGACTCAATACTTCAACGTTTGTGTGGAGCCGAAGTTCGTGCTCAATCGCAAGTTATCTTATAGTTTCGCCAACTGTATCTGTCTGTAGGTCACGATGGAGATCAGCCGTTCGTATCAGCACTTCCAATTACGTTATAATTCGGGAATTCCAGGAATGGTTGGTTAGCTATCTCACCCTAACAAAAGGCTTGATGATTCATCGCTTAATCATCACTCGCATGTGCCATTATGCACTCAATAAACCACCGAAGTCGTACGTAAGCATATCACCAATTTCTGAGCTTGATAGCAATCGAAACACCACAATCTTCGGTAGGAGTTACCTATTATAAATCCCTGTATTTACTTCCTACGTTCACATAACTAATGACTCATCGAGTGCACTCTAGGTAAGTCGATATGTCCTAATTTTTTATTATAATAAGTTAGTAAGAGAATTTATGACACAAAATAGGAAACAATTACAAGGACCGCGCCAAATACCCTCTTTGAATTAAGGAAATCCTCAAATCACCACTAACCTTCCACTGATGTTGGGAGAGTTTTGTGAACAATTTCGAATCCGTAGATCATTCTGAGTCGGTGATCAAGCTACAAATGACACGAAACCCCAAGAAAGGCATTGAAGAGGGGAACTTGAGAAATGTGACCAAATAAGGTGAAGTTCCACTGGAAGGGTGTGTCGCAACTCTGACCCCAATAAAAATAAGTACAACTTACCAGCCAACTGGTCTTCTGTGTAGCTTCCCTGTAATATGACACAACCATTAAACGTTAGGACGAATATATTCCGCGTGAAATAAGGTGAAAATTAGATTTTGACGTTATACATGCTTACCATCGCTAGTTAATCGAGTCAAACAACTTGGATAGTAAAAAATTATCAGGATATGCATGCAGGTTAGGGAATGATGGTCGACATTTTCGTCTCTTAATCAAAATAGTTGTAAGGGGTTTCAGAGCACTCTGACGAGGTTTACGTGAATTACGGGTTGAAGTAAAACAACAAAGACCACAACAACAAGACTCCCGTGACAAACTGGCTTTGTTCTGTATTATGGAATCCGTTATGGCAGCGTTCAGAATTCAATATAGGTCGCGCTAGTATGCCCAGGTTCTGTGAAGTAGTTGTCAGCTCATTTTATTATTTCAAATATTTGAAATAAGCATGATTTCAAAAATAACTTTTGAGACAACAAATCAAGTTATAAGAACTCTTGGATACTTCTAGAATAGGCAACAACCCTCTCAATTTCAATCAAGGTAAAACGACAAAATGCTGAACAAATCTGTTGACACTCCCTTGCCGTATATGCGCACACCTTTGGAAGTCACTGTTACCGAAAGAAAAAGTTATGATTCAACTCATGGAAGAATTAATTCCTTCTTCCACGGATTTAACTGCAAAGTGAACGCCCCTGCGACAAAAATTCCGCGGTTTGCCGCCAAAATCGGGCCTCATTGAACCTAGTATCATGAACCTAGTATCATGAATGTGCTTCCTGTTTGGTTTCCGAAATCACTTCTTAGGCGATACTAGCGCCTCATGCGCTCTATGACAACGTTATTATTTCTCTTAACATACAGTAGGAATACCTCCGAGTATGTATTTTTCCCTAGTGGGTTCGTTTATTTTGGTATCTCTCTTTATTCTGTAGTACAGAATCTGTACTCAAACGTTCTTTTTTATACTAATTCGGTTCTGATTTGCTATAAACTATTTCCTGTTTCACTTTAATTGAGTGACAGCTTAATAAGCTGCACTCAATTATAGGGGCATTAGCAGAGTCATTAGAGTATAATATACTCTAATGACTCTGCTAATGCCCCTATAATGAACTATTCCCGTCAAATATCTGAAGACCACACGGAACGAGGGGAAAATGTCCACTTTTTCCATTTTTGAGATAATCGAAATTCAAAGTTTGAGAGTAAGTAAGTAACTTGTTTGTCAAGATCCATCACCACGATTATTTAATTTTTTGGTGTTCGGTATTATACTACTATAATAGTAACGCAGTAACAATCTACAAAAGGATGAGGTTGGTAAATGAACAAAAACTCTGCAAATTCTTGACACAACGGTTCATTATCTTCTTTGTACAGATCACCCTTCTGTCTAGATCACTAGGTCTAAATGTCTAGATCGTAAATGTTAGATTAATTATTATTATTAATTATCACTAATTATTAACAATTTTATCAAGTACCTAGTGAAAATTATTATAATTTATTGTTAGGTATCAATAATTTGTATTTATTATTAATAATAATTATTATTAATTAATACGATATAATTCTGGGGTTTTTAATACTACGTCGGTAATAATTTTTCTATAAAAGAAGTACCTACCAACAAACATTCGAAATTACCTTCATTTCCGTAGCACGAAACGCACCTCAGAACAACAAACTCGACATCACTTAAGCCATATGATGTTCCAAAGAGCTTGTTAGTATGAAAATGGACCTGTATTTTAACAGTTTGGTTCACGATCCTGTAGTGAGGCACAATCTTTGAGCCGTCATTGTGAACGAACGGCTGGTCGTACAAAGCTGCGGATGGTCTTAAAAAATTCTACGGAACAAACTCTATCTAAATATGAAATAAAAAACATACCGTTCTATATGAATTTTTCGAGATATGAAATTTTCAAAATTTCAAAATTCGTTTTGAACCCCTTCCCCTTGACCTAGGGTTATGAAAAGTTTCGAGGACCATTGTGGGGCTGGTCCGAACCCAGAAACCAAATTTCGTAATTTTAGCTCAACGTTAACTGGGCAAAGTGGCGCGGACGGCGTACGGACGGATTTTTTTTTATTCGATTTTCTGAATCTACGTATCTTGAAACGTAAACCAACAAATTTTGAGGGGGGGTTAAAAAATTTTTTTCTTTGGGCGATTCCAATGGTTCATTATCGAAGATAATAAACCAAAAAGGGCAAAAAGGCAGTTTCAATTTAAAAAAAAAAGTTTCAAATTTTTGGAAAAACTGAGGAATGCTCCCGGTAAGTAGGTGCTTGAACTTCCATGCACAGATGGAGGTAGTAACGTAGTCAGGAATTACGTCCGGACCCCCCCTTTAGCTTCGCCACTGGATGGAGGACGTCTTTCATATTTTTCAAATGGAAATTTACGTACAGCTGTGTACAGACGAGGAGATACGATAATGGTTTCTAAAACTTTCAAACTAAAGTCCATGTTCGAACTCGTCCTTAGCACGGACCAATTCCTCGTACGTTTCTCAGAGGGAAAAAAAAAAAAAAAAAAAAAAACACCCCGGTTCGTCAAAATGAATGGATTCAGGTGCGTGGACGCAATGAAAACGACAAACTTGTTTTTATATATTATATTATCCAGCCTGAAATGTGTAAAAGAGAAATACATCTACAGAAAGATTCGCAAATTATCCAAGTACAAAACGTTTATACAAACCAATGTTTCTTCATTTTATATAGGAAGTACACAAGACTGAGCAAAAAATTAAGTAAAATATGAAAAGAAAAGATATACAATAATAATGACATAATACAGAATAATAATAATACGGGTAAATGCTCAAGAAACGACTCCATTAGGGTTTTTATTTTTATTCTGAGCGCATCCTGTCAAACTACAGCAAATATTCGAGGAAAAAATTATAATGAACAGCTCTAAAGTGGCGAAATTGTTAAAACCAATAGCGGAAGCGAAAGGAGAACAAATCAAAGCTGCCACGTCATTAAAAAAAAATAAATAAAAAAATACGTGTATAGCCCGGCGATAAAAGTTTACAATAATTATTAGCAATAATACAAATACTTTCTTCATTTTTTTCGCAATAAATTAAAAATCAAAACAAAGAAGAAAAAGCCACCATTTTTAAATCTCTGGACTAGTAGAGAGCAAGTAGTGACAACAGACCACTGGGCGGTGTGGATACCAATATGATGGGGGGAGGGGGATGCTGGCTTCAACGTGAGAGATGATGAAACTGAACTGAAAGTCGTTTTCACTAGTAGCTGGTGTTTTTAAACGTTATCTTGACCATCAATTCCATTTTTCAACAAATATTTCTCTCGTTCACATTTGATGTTTCCTGATTTCTCTTTTATTTTTCCTAGCAAAATTAAAAATAATTAAAAAAAAAAGAAAAACAAAAACAAAAACTCCTCTGCCTTATTTGCGTGGATGTCGTTCTCCGATCAATCTGCATTTTTGTTCAATTACTGCCTATCGGTTGCACGCAGTTTTTCCTCTACTGCATCTTGCGATGCTTCAGACAAGTCTGTAGCCTGAAACGAAAGAGAGAAAAAACAGTAAATAACTAGGCATCGAGTGTATCGAAATTACAATTAATCGCTGGGATTTGCACTATCGCGTTCATCCAAGCAATTTCAGGTTCATTCGAGCTCTACATCTAATGAGGGAGTAGAAAATGTGACTGGGAATGAGAATCCGAGAGTGTGAATGAAACCAACATTTTGGTTTCCAAGAAAATTCTCTTTTTTTAACCCTCCCTCTGAATTTGTTGGTAGAAGGCTGCTGTTGTAACCATAATCCTCCCGAGTAACCCTTTCCAGTCTGTTACGGCTGTTTTCGTGTTCTGCGATTTTGCGAGTTGGTGAGGATAGACGCGAAGAAAGAACAGCGTGCTAACATGAAATTGGGCAAATCGTTTGCGTAAACTTGTCCAGTCCTTCCACAGGCCTAAGGAGGTGATGTGATTAGCCGTTCACGGTGTCACCAGTGGTTCGTGAGGTTTAAAAGGAAGGCAGAACATCGTGTGAAGATGACCCTCCTTCAGAAAGGCCCTCACAACATCGACTGAAGACGTGGCAAAAGTGAACGCCCTTGTCCGTTCCAATCCTCGTTTAACGATTCGTGAGGTGGCTGAGGAGTGCCACATCTCATTTTGGTCTTGCCATGAAATTTTTACCAAAAAGCTGGAGAGGAGAAACCAAATAGTATTTTTTGAATCCCATCCGAAATTCTTAACACAATGTTGTACGTGAATCTCAAACCTCTACATTTTCGCACTTCCCAAAGGCTCATACCCAAACTATCACATTGGAATTTTTTGTAGTTTCAAAGTTGTGACCCTAATTCGACTTACTTGCACAGCGACTTTAGTTAAGCCTAAATTATGTGCTCGAGATTAAATAAGTCAAGTAGAGAAATTACACCAACCTGAATATACTTTTGGACGCCCACTAACGACTTCTTCAGAGCGTCGAAAGAGGAGGAGTACAACATCTTCTTCTTCACTTTGGCAGTGTCGGGACACCAGGACATGAGGAACAGTTTTTGCTTCTTTGACGCCTGCAAAAAAAGACAAGTAATTCGTGATGAAACAGTAACTTTTGTACGGGATTTCCAAGGTATCAAGCTGATTGGCAATTTTTCATCTCATCCACAAATGTGAAGATCGAGCTGTCTCACAATTATTTCATCAAGCTGCTAATAATAATTTGGATTGGCCAGAAACTGACACGCCTGGACTTGATGATAAGTCAAGATACACGGTTCAACAATCAACCTTTCTCAAATACAATATTCATATTCAGGGTTCGTGCCGATTTTCAATTTTCAATTTCCCTGACTTTTCCCTGATTTCCAGACCAAAAATTTCGATTTTTCCCTGACTTTTCACAACGTTTCAGGATCCTTTAAACAGTAACGTTTTGCATGAATCGAAAATTTTAGATGCGCAAATGAAGAAAAACAATATAAGGAACAAGTTTTTTATTCATAAAAAAACGAAGTTTACTTAAAACAAAGTAAGAGATAGAATCACAAGATAAAACACATAAAAGTTTTGAGTACGTGGTTTACATAAACCATACCTTACAAAGGTAAAGGGGTTTTCGACGCGTATCATGGATTTTTCGCAATTCTGCACCCGATTTGAGATTTTTCCCTGACCAAAATCCAATATCCCTGACTTTTCCATGACTTCCAGTGCCCATTTATATTTCCCTGACTTTTCCATGACTTCCCTGACCGGCACGAACCCTGATATTGTTCATCGAGAAAATGGTCATTCCGAACAAGCGGTAAATACCTGTGTTAAGCCTAACAAAGTGGAATTTACATGTTGGACAATGGAAAAGCGTGTTTCACTTCTTCGTCATAATATTATCTAGATATTATCTAGAACTTCCCACTTCCGATGGAATCTTTGAATGGTATTCGGCCAATGAGAGCGCGAAACAGCCATTAATTTGAGCTTGATTATTTTAGAAATTAGTGTTTCAGAGTTCCTACATCAACAATAATTGTTTAAATGGTGAGAGTTCAATTATTGAACTCTCACCATTTAAACACACATCGCTCATTGGCTGCAATAGTGTCATATTTCCAAATTCGATGCTTCGGGGTAAAAAAACCATTTCAACTTTGAAATATTCACGATTTTCCCGAAGCGAGTTTTCAAAGCTCTAGTTTCTAAGCTTTAAAAACTGGCTTCGTGAAATACGTAGCGGAATATTTCAATGTTGAAATGGTTTTTTTTTCGATTACCCAAAGCATCAAATTTGGAGATTTGACACTATTGCACCCAATGAGCGATGTGCTTTCCAAGAGGTCTTACATCAATTCCATTTGCCAATATTGCAGGACGTTCTTCCACTACTCCAACAATCGCAGCCCTTTCAAGGCGATTTGAAAACCTAGACCGAAATGAAGTACATCTTACGAGCAATAGATAATTACCTCAGAGGTCCCTTGACATTGGTGCGTGTATTCAAAATCAAAAAGGCCGTAGCGGCACTCGCCGGTTCCTCCTTTCTGCAAGTCTTCTAGGAACTGATCATAAGCCGCATCACGGGGACCTGAAGGAATAGCATTACAAATCAGAATGGACAAGGAGAAGAACAGGCGTATTTACAGATAACACAGCCCAGCCCGACAAAAGAAAAAAGAAATCTAATTCCGGAGGTGTGGTAAACTGACGAGGGGTGGGTGGTAAACTGACGAGAAAAAAGTCGTAATTTGGGAGTGCGACCACAATATTCCGATGTATTTTTCTTCGCTGAATCTGAGGTAGAAGAAAAAACTCGCAAATTTATTTTGGGGGTGGTTAGTTTTAGATGAGAAAAATTACCCATAAATTCCCAAAATGAAACAGTCCGACAAGTTACGTTTTAATACGCAGAACACGATGGTTAAGTCAAAATTGCGATACCTTATGCCGTTCTCAAACTACAGCACTTTGAAGGTAAAGAAACGTGGTTGTTACTTGAGATGTTCACGTTTCCCTGGTCTAATCTGATAACGGAATGAGATATCACAATTCTGACTGCGCCATCGTGTTCAGCGTTGAAAAAATCTATAAACTAAGGTGTTATAAACTTGGAGACAAAATTTGTTATAAAACCAGTAAAATTGAGACATTTTAAATTAAACCTGTTATTTATTCAAACATTCGCTTTTATAGCCATGCTGTATAACTGGATTTTTTCCATGTGTAAGGCTATGTAATTGCAGTTATGTACGCGATTGTAAGAGGTTCGCCAAATTCAGCAATTTGGCAGCTAAACTTGATTAATCTAAATCCGCGATCTTGAATTTAGATAATATCTGTACGCCATGTTATATTTCGAAACTTGAAATTACCTCTAAGACAAGACTTGTCAGAAAAGATGTGTTACCCCTCTGGATATGAGAATGTTGTGATTCTTCGGGAGACCCACAAAATCCCCAACATTCCTTGTTTCGCTGATAAGTGAACGGCCAACCCTCCCTCATAACATACGTCAATAGAAAGTGACAGAGACTTACCGACAACCTCAACGTCTATCTGTTTTTCATCACGGATGTAGAAGACGACATAACGGTGTTTCTTGTCCTTTTTGATCTCTTCGTACGTAGTTTTACAGGCGTCAGACACTGTAACTCCCGAAGCCTGAAACAAATAGGATTCCATCATTCATGTTGCGTGCGGGTGAATTCACGTCCCCCGAATTGGCACTACGAGCTATTGGCTTGGGAATTGGTAAGGTCGTTGAACAGATCTTGATGAATCAATAATTTAAAAGATGAATCAATAATATCAAGTACCCACACGAGTATATTTCAAGTACGTCGATCATGTTCAAGGGACGGGAAGGTTGAGAGCAGAAAGCTCGGACTTATATGGGGCACTACAGACACCACTAAGCTACAGGCTCGATCTCCATCTAAGGGGAGAATTTCAAGCAGCTTCACATCTTCGATTGCCGTCATCTCATTCATGTTTATACCACTTCTTCGAGGTCAACCTCTATATTCTCCACGCCTAATTCAAACAGTCAGCCCGAGGCAAGAGCCGTCAAATGAGACGGTAAGGACATTCCTCTAATCAATTCCAAATCCAAAAACAATCAATTTTCAAATTCTAATCCCAAATGACGGTTCAATGAGCGTCCTCTGTACCGCAATGATTAAAACTTCCTGAGGATCAATAGTTTGCCAGTTCAATTTAATTTCTCTATTTGAGGTGTGACAACGATATACGCGCATTCAAAAAGAGGTGCACGATTGTATTCTATTTCGAGGGGAGAGTAACAACCAACAGCCTGACGAAAAAGCTTTTTGTGGAAAATAGGCATGTCTAATACAGTTATTTCTTGGTAATAGGTTATCGAGTAACAGCGACTGTCTCGTACTAGGTTATTTTGGTAATAGGATACCGGGGATTCGGGAACCTTTCCAGCGCCCTACGCAGACTGGGTTTCCACTGGATTTTCAGGCTCACAACCGATCTTGATTCATTTTTAATTCTCATCATCAGCTCCTATGACAACTTTATGTAGTTATAATTCCTACATACTGATGCATGTTTCTAGACCCTCTGATTGAACGATAGTGAAAACATAAGTGCCCATACAAAAAATAAGCTTGAAAAATGCATACTGAAATCGTACCGAAAAAGAGGGTACCTTATTATACAAACAGACACATATTAATGTAGGTAATCAATGTGACTAGGTCCCAGCCAACCTATTGCCAGGTAGTTATTGGTTATTTCCGAATCCCATAGTGCGGGAATCCCTAGGGTCCGGGACGGGTATTCGGAAAACAGTTATTCCAGTAATAGGATTTTGCTGGTAATATGTTATCTGGTATTAGGTTACTGGACAGCATGTATTTGAAGCGGTTGCGTTAAATATTCCCCACCCCTAGTGGAAAATCGTCTGCGAGTATGCATCATGATTTCCATGCGAAGTAATAGAGAGGATAATAGAAAATACTTCAGAACTGAGAAATTGTCAAATGTCTGCGGGTGTAACGCAACCAGTTCGAGGGAAGTTTCCTGAAAAACCGTGAGCCCGGAATTAAAATTGGGTGCAAGAAATAACCAGGGTGAAACGAGCCACGTTTTGCATTGTAAAATTCAAATTTTGACTTTGGTGTCCTGGAGTAGACCGACTTTGGAAGGCATTTTAATGCGGAAGATACAAGGAGCAAGAAGCAGTCAAATGAATCATTTTCCAACTGCCGGAATGATCTAAACCAGTTTGCAAATGGGCATCTCCAAATTTCTACGCAGAATAACTTGTTACACGAGGTCAATGTCAAATGAGTCAACATTCCTCGATTGGGGGGATAGCCGAGTTGTCAAATGAGTCAATGTACTTCTTGGAATAGTACGGGGTCACAGCCCGCAACGATGAACGTTAAGAAAAACGCCGAAACTCGAAGAAAAAAAAGGCAGCTTCTCACAATACAAGAATAATTCTTCTTGTAATAGGAATTCATCTTATATTTCGATCACGAGTGATCTAATGAATAATTATTATTCATTAGATCACTCGTGATCGAAATATAAGATGAATTCCTATTACACTCTCGACGCCATAATGTATCAAAATGTAATATTCAATCTCAATTTATAAACAATTATTTGGGGAGGTAAAACTGGCTTTTAGTTGTGATACCCTTATACACTTATGTAGACTGCTCATTAATCATCTATTACTAGGTACCTGTGTCCTACTGACCTCTAAGTGAAATTGACAATTTATATTGCGAAGAGTGAACATCAATTTGAAGGGTAGGTATAGGGGGAAAAGGCGCAATGTCAAGCTCGGGGCGAAAATAAGATAGTAATGCCATCTAGTGGAGGATGGTCCGATCTACAACTGTGTTATCACGTGAGTGTGAGTCACGTAAACTGACGTTTATTGTACTCAATAATCTTTGAAATCTTCACTCTTCTACCCATTTCAAAGGAGAAATATAACGACGCTAACAGCGTTGACGCATCTTGTTCTACACAAGCAAAACTATATTTTGAGGCTCTGCCACATACCTGTGGAGTCGATTTTGGTAAGGGATGAATAAGTTTAGTATTACGGATTTTATTTCAATATTATGTGCCAAATAAAAATGTTTAATTCAACAAGTAAAAGCTTTTGATCATCGACATTCACCTTATATCCCCAAAGAAAAAAAAGCCTTTTCTAGAATTTTGGGGTACCTAGGTACATATTACAAGCTGATTGCATTAAAGCCAGATAGCTTAAGATTAATTGTGTAAAAAATTAAGGATAAAAACACTGATGATTGTTATTTATCGACAACATTGAACGAAAAAGCTGATTTCCCAACATTTTCCTTTGACTGACAATGCGCCTACTTCCCCTGTACCATTCATTTGTATTTATACGAGTTGGAAATCGCTAAGTCTTGGAAAATATCAGATATTTGCAGAGAATGCTCATAATTATAATGTGCCGGTCTTTTGTCCAAAAACGAAAGGCTCGTCGTTTGAACTAATTCCTCTGGCTTTACTCAAGGCACTCTGGGCTCTAGGCTATCAGCCACGTCAACGGTCGAAATTCTGTAAAGTACCCGCGACTTCAAATAAGTATAAATCACATTAAAGTGACACAAATAAGTACCTAAGGGCAAGTAGTACGCGAATGGAAGGTTTAACGGAAGATTCACAAGATCAATTGATCATCGGTCCACTTTCTCCGTACCTACTTCATCTTGACAAAATTCGGCAATCAACCGGAGACCAACACTCAATTCTCACATTGTGATCCATGCCTAAGGGATTCTACGTATTACCCCATACGAAGTATTGAGACAAAGAATGAATTCTGACAAGCATGTTCTACGTAACTACTTCAGTTTCCTTATTGTGATTGCACCATGAGTGAATCACTCGGGTAGAGCAAGGTTAGAGAATTCCTTGCAGTTAGGTTGGCTAAATACAAAGTTACGCACGAAAGTTTTGAATGGTTTTGAATTGTCAAGATTTGAATGGTAATCTAGACTGAAAATTATGCTCATTATGCTCAATCCCGTGGTAACTCCAATGACGGGTGAATGGTTTTTGTCGATAAGGAAGATTTAATTAGTTTCCATATTTAGAACATTGTTTGGAAAATTTGCTGGCAGAATTTTATACGCCTGAATTATCAAGATTTGCGAGAAGAAATGATGAAGACCAAGGGGGACGAGGGCGAGGCGTTGTCCCGACATAATTTCGCACTGAGCTATAACGGTTTCATGGTCCAATGTTCCACGGCAAACGGGATACACGTCCACCCGAATTGGACATTACCTAGTAACTTGCCAGCCTTGGAAACTTGTTAAACTCTACGTTAGATCTCGTGGATTGATTTGGAAGAATTTGACGACCTAAATATAGAGAAATGGGAAGTAACACGGAAAATGGCGGAGCCGGCCTCCCCCTCCCTGTAGGGAAGTAGATGAAGTAGTGAAATGCTGGAAGAACATGGAGTAAACGTTAATAAACACTAAGAATAAAACATTATCAAGTACGTACCATTTCGTGCGATATCCGGTCTAGAAGTCTTGCTAAATAACAGAAAAATGAACCACGATTACGAAGCACAAGTTCGGTAAAATTCCTTACGAAACGGGAGTAAAGCTAAAGACGGGCAGCACGGGAAACGAGAGATCGGCGAAGGGTGGTGGTCCTCGGCTTTTTCACTGCCTGTTGGATCGCAAGATTAATTTCACCACGGAGTCTTGTATCCATACGCCAACCTCCTCTGGACAACGGCCATGTAACAGGCCTTTTGATTGGTTCAAGTTTCCGTCATCGCTGACTGGATCACCGAAACCGACCAATCACACAACGCGAACTAAACCTTCACTATCCAGCACAGTATCTTTCAGATAATTTTACATTATTCTCATTTCAGTTCATTAAACCTAACGAATAATTTGGTAAAAATTGTACATTAACGTACAGGTAGTTGTTCATCTACGGAATCATGGAAAGTACTTTACGATCGGAACTACTTTAGCGGCATCACCCCATCCGCCTTCCCATAACGGTACTGCTTCATCTGGCGGAAATTTTATTTCTGTCTAATTATTCAAAGTTGTTTACAGTATTCTGAAACTTCCGTTGTTCTTCAGGGTGAAATAGCGACGAGAGCCGTTTTCGAGAGAAGTTTCGCCGAATAGACCATACAGCTCAATCGGTTGTAGAAAATATTAGTCACGAGTGAGAAGAATGTTAGTTCTCCACCAATCAACGTGGAGGTTTGGGTGATATTACCTTATATGGTAAAGAGGGAAGCCACCAGTCACCACTCTCCCCCTCCAACGCGAAAAGTCCAGTGAAAGTGCATCCAGAATCCATAGCGTCTTCTGCACCTTCGGTTACGTACTTGACAAATTTTGACAAAGGATATCGAATCACCGCGTTTAAATGGGGAAAAATAAAAGATTCTGAGAAAACGTTCCAAAAAAAAAAACACCTGTTATAAGCAAAAACTCTGCGAAATCTTGACACAGTAGTTTATTATCTTCTTCCTGCAGATCACCCGTCTGTTTAGATCATTAAATGATAGCTGAATTATTATTATGAATTATTAATAATTACTATCCAGTAATGTAAATTATTATTATCAGTGATGAATAATTATTGATATAATGATGTTATTAATGATTGTTAATAATTCTTATCAATTATGATTACTTACCTACCTAATTAACTCGATATCTGAAATCCATGTCCTGTTCGAATCAGCTGGGCCAGTAAGAACATTTGACCCGCAGAATGCCGCATGATTCACACTCATGTTGACGACTTTTGTTCAGCTCCAACTTTGAGCCTTCATTGTGAACGAATAGCGTACAACGCTCCGGATGGATTTTGGATGGAAGACCACCTAATATACATACAAAATTTGCGTACTTTAATTAATAATAATCAATCTGCCATTTAGTAGTTAATCTAGACAGAAGGATAATCTGCACAAAGAAGATAGGTAATAAACCGTTGTCAAGAATTTGCAGAGTTTTTTAATTCGATTTTCTGAATCTACGTATCTTGAAAAGTAAAACAAAATATTTTGCGGGGCTTATAAAATGTTTTTTCTTTGGGCGATTCCAATGGTTCATTATCGAAGATGATAAACCTAAACCTGAATATAGCCTGAAAATTTCCACGTTTTTGGGGCACCAAATGTTAAGCTCAACCCCTGGAGGGGTACAAACTCAGATTACTAGTTTTCAAGACCATTTAGAGATTTTATATCGCTTTCCAGCTGGACAGCAACACGAATTTCAAAATTGGAGGACTAGACGAAATGGCGCGGACGGCCGACTTTCTTTTAAATTCGATTTTCCGTTTCTATGCGATTCTTGGAACGTAAACCCACAAGTTTGGAGTGGGGATCAACTTTTTTTGTTTTGGTCGATTCCAGTGGTTTATTATTGAAGTGCACCAAAAAGAAAACAATAATCATTTGCTAAAAATAACTTCTGAAATCAGGTGATGATAACAGGTTCGTCTGATTATGGATGATTCACTATAGAATCCATGAATTCTTCACGGTTTCGTTCTTGAGAGGAACTTCACGTGATCATAAACTATGTGAAGGTGGAGGAAGAAGAGGTTCACGTTTTGTTGTTTGTTGAAAAAAAAAGGTATACTAATTATACCTTGATGGAATTATTCCATGATTGCCGAGGAGATAAAAAAAAGAGAGTGAGTACACGAGAAGTGGACCTGAAAAAGAGTTTTGTCTCTACAGTACAAAGAGCAGGTATGTCTGGTAACGCATCCTGAATTCCAAATTTTTAGGGCAATGGGCTGCGTACATCAGATACTTATTTTAAAAAGAGATTTTCTTATTCTACAAGTCTTGAAATGGAAAATCCGCCACTTTTGAGGGATTAAAATTTTTTAAATTTTGGTCGACTCGATTATTAAAAATAATGCTCCAAATCTTGCGAATAAACCAAATTCGGATGAACCATGGGACAAAACAAACTATGGGGAGCGGGGAATGGTTTCAGAGTGATGAGTGGCCGTGTGAATGGCGCCATAGAGGGGAACGGTACATGTGTTGACTGTGGAAGGAAGACTGTCTCCAGACGAATATTGGGAGGTGACTGGAACTCAGCCGTGCGTGTGAAGGGTCTGTTCCTTTAGAACAGAAGTCTGCATCAGGCGGATCTCCTAGAGGAGCTTTGTAAAGGGGACCTAACGCTCTACCTACTACCATTTTGGCCGCCCCAGAGGGCCTACACAATTAAATCTAATCAACTACCTAAGCCCCTGATCATTCTGAAAATATCATTACAAACATCTTATTTGTGGTACAATATGAAAATCCTTCCACCAATTTCGATGCCCTAGGAATAAGCCGTGGTCACTAGGTACACCAGCTGAACCGTTTGTGAAACCCTTTTTTTTTGGTTTCTTAGCAGAACTAATTTTAACGAAAACATGGATTTAGCGGAAACCTAGATTTGTCGCAAATTTGGGTTGAAAACTCGTTAAAACCCTTAAGTCCTGTAAACATGGTCTTGGTCGCTGTTAGTTGTTCTCGACGGGTGAGGCGCTCCGAGATGGCTTATGTTTATATCAATTTTTTTTGTTTATATCGTTTTTTAAATAATCGCATGCCTCATTTTTCATTACCACCTCAAAACACAAAAGGTTTTGTAACATTTGCGATTTCACCTTTTTTTGTGATTTTGAGAGAACTACAGACCCCTCCCTGCGCTTAATTTGAACCTAATTAAATTAGCCTACAACCTCCTAATCCTACAACAGCCCTTATCTCCTACAACCTCTAATCTAAAACTAAAATTTTCCCTTTTTGGAAAAAAGGTAAACCTTCGAAGTGCAATTCGGTAGCTAATTAACCTACAGAGCAGGTTTCTTCCGGTTTCTTTCATCACCTTCTTCTACTAATGCTAACAGAAGTAGGACTTCCTCCTCTTCAGAACTACTCATTTCCACTTGTTGACGAACCCAGCTCAGGAGGAATACTGGACCGCTCACTCTGAAAACGCTTTTAATGTGGCGTCCCTATTTCGCTGACCGCCGCGGTCATCCGTCCCTTCGTACCGCGTTCTGTGTGGCAAAGCCTTTAAACTTTTAGAGAACTGCCAACTTGAGTATACTAATGGGTCCAAACAACATACTAAAAAATCGTGAGATAAGTACATCATGTTTTGCTGATTTATTGTCGATTTTGACCGGCCTATCATTGCACCAGTAAAAGCCGGTGTAAAGTGTATCATTGTCAGCCGATTAGAGATTAATTTTGAATCCAGACCATATCGTCGCTTAACCCTTTCACACATGACTTTTTTTTTTTTCGAGGAAAAAATTCCGAGTCTTTAATTGTGGTCTTTTGGTTGCGGGAAAAATACAGGAAAAAAAACAGCGTGCGTATTTTCCGGGAAAACCCCAAAAAACTAATTGATGCCTGCAGGCATCATTGTGCATATGGGTATCAGAGGGGTTTTAAAATTTTGGTGCCTGCAGGCATCATTGTGCATATGGGTAGTAGATGGTTTTTAAAATTTTGGTGTAAATTGGTCAATTAAACATTGACTTGCTTTTTTTTTTGTCATAAATGAATGTGCCAGGCCTCCAATTTTCTATTTTCTTTTGGTTGAATTTTTTGGTTGGACGTTTCTTCTTCTTGTAGTTTTTTTTTTGCAGAAACCCCTTTCCTCTTTCTACTTTCTCCAGTAGTGCTCGTAGAGGCAACCTGCGGTTCGATTATTTCTGGAACTGGCATGATTTCTGAATCAATTACATCAGTCATGGAACCAGAATGAACGTTTGATAGTACATCTTGAAATGGATCCGCTATCACAGCGTCATCAGGCACACCTATCCAATCATGTGGAGCCTCAAGAAGTTCCTCCGGAGTTTCAATGAGCACATCTTCATGAATTTCACTGTCATTATCATCCTCACTGTCCACCGGAACAGTCAGCATGTGAAAAAGATCCGTTTTTGTGAGTTTTTTACGGACACCATCCTCGATTAGGTACACATCGTCGCCATCCATGGTGAGCCGAGGAGAATGTCCGCTGAGACACCAAGTGCACAAAGGTGCCCACAGGCAACAATTTATTTCCGATTCACAGCACCGATAGAACATATTGTTGGTCAAAACGGAATTACCCCACACAACTGCACTATATTGACCGTAAAAACTGAATTTTGGGAAAGGATATAACCATGTTTTCATAAAACAAACGCGCACTGAACCCGTACACCTCTGAGGAAAACATGGGACTACTGTTTTCGGGCACATCTCCCCTGTTTCCTCGGCTGGAATTCAAAGTGCCACTTTTTAAATCTTTTGAGACCTTTAACGCATATTGTTGCCTGTAGGAATCGCTTTAAAGTTCCAAAAAACCTCAACAGATAGCAGCAATAGGACTAAAAACAAATTGATGCCTGTAGGCATCACCATGCAACGAAGGGTTAAGGAGCATCATGATACATCTCAACATTTGACCAATATGAGTATCGATCTTAATTGAAAACTTGGCGCCATATCGGTATGATGACTGTGGGGTTTTTTCTTGTCACGTATTTCACCAGTTTTTGGTCTGTTTTCAAATTAATCATTTAATTGAGATATTTTTAGCTCTGAGAATCTTTACAAATTAATGAATCAAGTACAGATAATTGAAGATGACCCATACATGATAGCGCTTGACGAATTAAGCGAGTTCATCACTATTCCAGCCTCAAAGGGTGCAGTACGTCACACTATTATTATTGTACATTATTTTTAAGTGAAGCTATGTTTATAGAATCTAGAATTTCAGTTCTGTTTGGTTTCTAGCTTCAGGAGAAGAATGACTTGCCATTAAATATCAAAACTACATAGATCCTTGCTCATCCATAGAGAACTATAGAGAACACAGTAAGATAGTGTGAACGACGCTATAGATGAATGACGCGAAAATGGGGTGAACGGTCACGAACTGTTTTTTCCATCTCCGTTGGAGGAAATGAGATGTCATGATGCTCCTAATGTAGCTCAGCGTTAACATTTGCGGCAAGTATAAATAATTATTGACAAAATTACAATAGACCTACCTTGAGTGAGAATAGATGCATGAGGAAGGAAATGTGGGGAAGGGAGAGATAAAACAGTAATCTTGTTTCACTTAGAGTTGTTCTTTAATACTATACGTTTATAGCTAGAACATAATTCGTCAATAATAATAAATAGGTAAGTAACAAAACTGTACTTCATCATCCCCACTAAAATTGATGCTTTGAGAAAGAAACATGGGGATTGATATTTACAATTTATACACCACTTGGAAATGACTTAACCGACGTCTGACAAAATACAATGAAAGGAAATCATTTAACCGAAGCCTTATTAAGGCACAACATTCAATGGTGATTTAGAGGTTAGAGAAGATATTCGTAATTAACAACTTGAAAGGATTGGAAGGGAGAAAGTTTCACCCAAGCCGTGAAATGGTCTAGTCAGCTCAGTACCATGCTCAGTCCGGTGCTTGTAGCTCAGTACTTTTGGGTGTGGTCAACATCAAATGCAGCTGACGTTCAAACCTTAAATGACGATTGAGGTTGGATTGATATTGCGATGCACTAGGTTCATATGGTATTCCCGAAAGTCCCAACCAAGTGAATGGACTAATGCAACGTGTTGTCTAAATTGTGAAGAAGGCCCTCATATGAGTCCGCGCTTCTTTTTGTAGTCTTCCAAATTGAGCGACCTTCTGGGGCCTGTGTCTTTCGCTATAATGGTTTTAGGTGTTATGCTCACTGGATTATCTGCAAAATATTATTAAATGTATTAGTCGTCGAGAAATGTATTAGTCGTCGGCGTGCCTGGGGTACAGCAATGGGCGACTAGTAAGTGAATTTTGAAGATTATTTTTAAATGACCCAACTCGATCTATTTGTCCAACCGTTAGGTGAGAATCGACAGGATACTCCTCGTTTAATAATCTTGATATCAATCAGCCAAAATAATAAGCAAATAATAATAATAAGCAAAAATCAGCCAGCGTCCTAAAATGATGATCTAACTGCCTATGAAACAGACAAGCCAGCGATAAAAAGCCTGGTAAAATAGAGGTGTGGTGGACTCACAGGTCGAAATTTTGACATTTAGCTGGGAAGAGGCTCAACTGGACAAAGCGTTGAACGCTACAAACATTCGCAAACCTTGAAAGATATGTATGTTGTAAGAGACATTTGTGGCATATCCGAGTTTTTTGTTGCACCTCTTGATTTGGTTTCACTAGAATGTCTTTCCTTCCAAGCAGGGCAATAGTGTCTTCTCTTGGGAGAGGTATCCACCATCACGCTCCTCTCTACTTTCGTACGAGGAGCTGTTTGGTCAATACATCGGTAGTATGCGCTGAAAGTTTCACTTTTGTAGGTTTCACTCCATCCACTTCTTATGGGATCTAACAAAACCAATATTTGACTCCAAAAATACGAAATTGCCTAGAATATGGAAATTTATAATATAAGCGGGAAAATAAAAGGAGACATTGGGCCATAAGATAGGAATTCCTAATCGGCCAATAATGCTAATAGCAAAGGGTTCAACGCATTGTCCAGTAGAGCCTCTTTCCAGCATGACTGATTTCCAACCTGTGAGATTTCCACCACTATAACTAAAGCAGTAAAAAGGTGATTGCTCTGTCGACCTACCTACCTTTTTGAAAAATAACCACACCAATGATTCAACAGGATTGTGTAGAGAAATATTTTTCGATGGTAAATGGGCACCAACGTTTTCTTAAGCAGTGTAATAAGAAATTGAGCAACTTGCGTAGTTACCATTTACCATTAAAAATAAGATACAAAAATTACTTACTAGGTAATGGAACGGCCAGATCGATTTTAATATCAAAATCATGAGCGGAGAACAGATCATCCGTTTTATTCAAACTAACGCGATCCTTCTTGGGGTCGTCTTTGTGAGCTGGAGCGAGTGCTTTAACGGATTCCTACCAAACACAAATAAGGAACCAAAATGAGTCGTTTTAAAATCCACAAGAGTACGTAAAATAAAACTAAAAAATAATTCTTACAGTTGTAGGAGGTGGAGGAGGCGCAGGATCGTCTTTGGTGAATTTCATAGTCGGTTTTGTGCTTCGCCTCGTGAAGGGGTCATCGATCTTTTTTCCTTTATTCGCCCTAACCTCTTCCTGTATGTGAAATAATA
This sequence comes from Stenodema calcarata, assembly GCA_963920205.1. Lineage (NCBI taxonomy): Eukaryota > Metazoa > Arthropoda > Insecta > Hemiptera > Miridae > Stenodema > Stenodema calcarata. Next base: position 30,583,387 of record OY986049.1, on the reverse strand, counting down.
CGAAAAACGTTAATCACAATTTGATGATGTGAAATCAGCCGCCAACTGGATGATTCAAGCATTACACGTGATAACATTAGTAGGGTAATTCGTAGTCTCTCATCATCGCAGTAGACACCTCAAAATCAGACACCTTCTGCTGTAGTAGGTTTAAAAAATGTGTAACAATATGACAGCTTTACTCTCTCAAACTCACACATATTGCATTCTTAGTCCTTGATCCTTGATAACGTTTCTTAGTAGTAGAACTGCGCATGTGCCCGAAAACTGACACTTTCTTCTGAAGGTTTAACCCATGTGTAACTCACACATATTGCCATCTTAGGCCTTGATCCTTGATAACGTTTCTTAAAGTATATTATTATCTTCAATAAATTCGTACCATAATAGCTTTTTCAGCTTCTTCTACGTTCTTCCGTCTATTGCGGTTGTTGATGTAACTAATACTAGAGATGGTTGATGTTCTCATCTTATCTAATGCACTAGCCCTTTCTTCAAGTTCCTGTATCTTCTCTTCCAGCCGTCTAGCCTCATCCAGATCACCTCTGAAAAATTAACATGAACTTGTATTAGAAAAAAATTAAATACGGATAATCATAGAAAAAAGAGGTTAATAATTAAAAGCTGTTGGGTATTGATAGCCCCGTATTATTGTAAGGCATGCTTTGAATTAGTTAACCATAGTTACTCCGTAGGGTTAGCAGGAGTGGGATTTCTCATAAAAGTTGTAATCGAGCTCGGGTAATAGTTTCAATTATATCAATACCCAACAGCTTTTATTAATATGGTAGTGTACATTGTGGCATCTTCCTCAACATGCAGATGGGGTAGGAAAAATGCAATACTCACTGTTGTGTAGCCATATCCCTGTCTTTCATGAGCTGCGTCTTTTTCATAGCGTAATTGTGAGGATTTGGCTTGAATCTCTCCTTTTCTTTCAACATCTTAAAGGGTAAAACGGCAGCATTAACCACCAAATTTCAATAGAGTATTCTTCTGATAGCGAGGTACTTGGGCCCACTACAATCTTCATAAATCGAAAGCAAGGGACAAGAGAAGACTTAACAAAATAATCTATAATCACCTTGTCTACGTCTTCTTCTTTGAATTGGAAGACCATAGCTTCCTTGATATCTTTAATTTTGTTCTCCACATGATCAACAGTCGGCATAAGAACACCTTGGCGCTCGCACGTGTCTTTCCACTTCAAAAACTCAGGCTCCGTGAATTCCTGGTTTGAGATGAATTCAAGTCGAAACACGCGCTCTTGCGTACCGTGGCGGAGTTTCAACCCTTTGTTCGTCCTGGTTGTTCCGAGTTGATACACTTTGGCGGTTTCAACTACTTCACTAATTTGAGCCACCTTAGTAGAACATGACACAAACAAATATAATCACCAGGGCAACAAGAAAAGGCGAATTCGGTCATTCAATTTTATATCATGACCTGATAGTGAAAATTACTGTTCAGACACTCACTCTATACACAGGTTTTCCATTGTGGTTACCGATTCCAATCCTAACATAGCAGCCACTAACAGTCTTATGGAATATTGGCATATGAACAAATCTGGGAATAAAACATGTGATGATTACTTGGGGTCAGCTGGTGTAAAAGAAGGTACACATTTAACTCACATATAACTCAGATAACTAACCTTTCCATTTTATGCCTGGACAGCCTTATTTTATTGAGGTCATCTCTCGATGTTATGTACTGGACTCTCTTCTGTTTGGATTTGTAACTGGCTACAGACCTACAATAGCAAAAAACAGAAAATGAAATAATTATAAATATCAGAGATGTTTGGCTACAGTTAGCTGCCACCGAGACTTGCAACTCAGAAGTTTGATCTGAGTTATAAACCAAGATGATTAGTTCCATGCAGATGTTCGGGTACCATCGGATTGCATCCTTCATCACTAATAGCCCCATTCCCACAAATCATGCAGTTCTAATGTCACCGAGGTTCAGAAGAACGTGTTTGACTCTCTCATGGAAAGGTTTCCGGTCAGGCATTCAACTATCTTTTGTACATACTCCCGAACTATTTGTCTATTTTCCAACTTAATCGTGATATGTCATATCTTGACATAATCTTGATCGTGACATATGAATATTATTCGTCAGTGTGGTATTTTGGCAACAAGGCCCTACGAGGTGTGATCAAAAAGTAACAGGACTTTTTCAATTGCGCGGCCCCACTTTAACGTAGAAGGCGTGGTTGAGCTCATTTTGTAACTACAACCCTCCAGAGGAACCTGGTTTAAAGAAGGCAGAACATTGTGTGAAGATGGGCCCTCGTTCAGGAAGGCCCTCCACATCGACTGAAGACATGGAAAAAGTGTCCCTTGTCCGTTCCAATCGTCGTTCAACGATTCGTGACGTGACTGAGGAGTCCCACATCTCATTTGGGTCGTGCTAGGAAATGTTGACCAAAAAACTGGAGATAAGAAGGGTGGCAGCCAAAGTCTTTCCACTATTGATGATTGAGGACCGAAAGGCGGATTGGTTCAGGTGTGTGAGGAGCTCTTGCATAGGGTCAATTCCGATCATAGGCAACGAATTGTGGGCTTACGGCTACAATGTGAAAACAAAGATGCAGGACAAAATCCTCTCCCAGAACCAAAAAACTCGCCAGGTGAGATTGAATGTCAAAGTCTAACGCGCACTGTTTTCTTTGATTCAAAGGGCATCATTTTTTACGAATTCCTCCCACAAGATGAAGCAATTAATCGCCAGAAATTTGCGCCAAAAAATACCAGAACTGTGGCCTACTGCAGCCTGTTTTCTGTAACAGTAGACTGGGACCTACGTCACGATAACGCGCCTTGCCACACAGCGCTCCTAATTCGCGATTTTTTTGTCAAGAACGCCTTCAACCCTTTCCCAGCCCGCCAACTCTCCTGACCACCCTCCTGCTCCCTGCGACTCCTGGCTATTCTTCAAACTCAAATTCCCGATGAAAGAGGAGAAGGATTCAATCAGCCGAGGAGATAGAGGAAAAAACGCAGAACACGAAAAATGCACTTCACGAAAACAGCTGTAACTTCCTGCTGATCTTCATAACCATTGACTAACGTATCAAATAACCATTGACGTCTATCAAATGCTCAATCTAATACTGTAATACTGAATAAAATACTGTTTAGCGTCCAAAGTCACACACACGTCAGCCTCCAAATCATGAGGTGATCGATCGAAGGAACCAAGTTGATGCCATCGGCAGAGACGGCTTATAAAGAAGGCTGACAGAGGATGACGAGTAAGAGCTCATGGAGATGGAGTAAGTTTCTAACGACTCCCGAGAAGAATATGACTGGTGTTACGCCGAGCTGTGAATCCGAGGTTAGTCGATTTAATTTAAAATAGACAGTGGGGTGCAGAGTAACGCTGTTAAGACAGTTTGGGAACCACGTGTTAAATTCAAATCAAGTAAAATCTTTAGAGGTTAGGAAAACATCTTTTTCCCAGAATTTCATACCAGACATTGGCAAGGTGTCACTAGATTGTTTTTGCAAAGGTGAAACATATACCTAGATTGTTACATAATTGATTTCTCATGATCTATATTATAGGATTGAAGGTAGGTTGATCAAAAGAGTGGATGGCAACATCGAGGGTTTGAAAGGGTTCCTCGATTGATTTCTGGACAAGATTCCTATAAATTTAGAACCCTTTCAGCGCTATCTTTACACACTAAAACTCGAGGAAGGAGATGATTTTAGTAATTTGAATATTTATATATACATTGTCCATATGGCCATCTGGTTTCTAGAGGATTATTACTCATTAAGTTGTCACTGAAGTAGGAATGACTAGAATTGAGTTGGCAAGCAAACCTCAAAATCAAATGCACTAAATATATGGGTCGGCAGTGAAACCTGACGGTTTTGAAATGGAACTAGGGGTTGGAAGAGTTGTCGGAGAGGGGAGAGGTTGGTTTCATACCTTTCTACTGAAGTGGAAGTTTAGCTAAAATGGAGGGTCGGACCGCCGCACACCCTGCTTTTGCCGTTAAAGCCTTTTCAGAACAAACGATTCTGTGATCCTGACCCAGCAAAGTTGTCCATCAAGGAATTCTTTCATGGGTTTAAAATGTTCAAAACACAGCTTTGGGAACAAGAAGAAGGGGAGGGTCCTCTAAAGCCCGGTACGCACTTGTACATCCGTCCGCTCCGCTCCTCCGTTCCGAACATTTCATCGAACATCAGGCTCTTGGAATGCCGGACCTAAGTGTTCACCGAATTCTTCACGAAAACTTGAGTTATCATCCTATTAAATTGCTATCGTTCAAGACTTACAGGTTCAAGATTTTGCCAGAAGAGTGGCTTTCGCAGAAATAATGTTGCAGAGAATGAATGAAGATCCCAGATTGATTATTTTCCCCTCCGAGGAAGCACACGTTTATCTCCATGGATGAATAAACAAAATTTTCGTAACTGGGCACCAGATAACCTCCGAGTGTTCCATCAAAGGCCACTCCACACCTTAGGGTAACTGTATGGAAAACGGACACACTGCGACAGTGAATTTTGAGCGATACGTATCCATGATCCAGGATTTCTTCCTCCCTGAATTACGTAGACACTCCTCTTCAGGCCAATTTATTATACTGCTCGAACATCCGACGAGCGTCGAGCATTCGTGATCGTTGTTCGCTGGTTTTCAACGAGAACAAACGCAAAAGAACCCACTGCTCACACTGCCCGAGCATTTCTGAAGATCAGTTGTTCGTGAGATGGCACCCGGGTGGTTGGGAGTCGCTGCGTCAATACTGATTCTAGATCATGGGGGGGGGGGGGGGGGTTTCCAGCAGGATATGGCTACTGCCCACACGTCACGGTTGTCAATGGAGCCGCTGAGAAGATCTTTTCCCGGCAAATTAATCTTGCTCCGCGGTGTCATTTCATGGCCTGCACTGAAAAGTTGGCAAAACTGCGAGAAAATATCCAGAGAGTAATTTGTGCAACCCCCTTAGAAAGAGTGGTGGAAGATGGCGAACTTGAGGGAGTGATGGAAAACGGGGGTCGATATTTGAGTGACGTTATTTTTTCAACATAACGGTTTTTCCCCAACTTTTGGTATGCCTTTCAATTTACCAGTCTTCCTCTATTAAATAAAAAAAAATATATATAAAAATATCTTGAAAATCCATTGATTCATCTCATTTCAAAAATCGTCAGGTTTCACTGCCGGGCCCAGTATAATCGGATGGCTACTTCATCGCACGCATTAAAACAACCACTCGTTTGAAGAAGGAAACTTACTTAGCATCTTGGTTCGAATTAGTTTCTACATGCACTACTTGTCTGAAAAAAAAAGAAAATAGAAGAAGAAATATTTGAAAAGCGAAGCATGCGAAGAAGGAATGAGAAAGCAATTTTGGCGTGAGAAAAGTGTTATTAAAATGAACGTTTGGAGAATTGAATAATACTGAATCAATATTAGATGTTTCAGTATAAAATTATTTTTTTTGGAATGCTGCGCCCAAAAATAATATAATAAATAATAACCCAGTGGTTCACTCCGCTTCGCCGACCACATGAAAATCGCCCGCGGACCACAGGTTGAGAATCACTGCTCTAAGCAACTCACTGAAATGTCGGGTAAATATAATAATTGTACGTATAATTATAATAATCCACGTTTCTCTTTCATAATTTCAAGGGGGCACTGAACGAATTTCGTTTATAAACGAATTTATAGGCAACAATAGTTGGTTTTTCCACGGGTTTGTGTCAGCCAAGCTGTGAGGAGGAGGTTGTCCATATAATATATTATAGATGTAACGACCAGTAGCCGTGAAGGTGCGCATTGTATGCACCGTGGCTCAGCGCTAATGTATTCCTCTCTTTAACTTTCCTTGATGAATCAAAGTGAAAAAACATTGCAAACATTTCCAAAGCGGATTGGTATATTTACTGCATACATCACCATTCTGTCTAGATCTCTATGCGAAACAATTGGAAATTTATGTTTGCTGTTGAGCTTCTACGCTTTACAATTTTCCACATTTTCGAATATTTCAGGTGCGAAAACCTTCCTCACAGTTTTCTCTAGAATTTTAGCTAGTTTTTGAAGCGTTTTTTCAGCTCTAGTGCAGTTCTTTGTTTTTCAAAACGTAGACCTACCAATTTTTAGAGAGGGGGGTCGGGAAGTGTGTTAGGGTTAGGTTAACTTTTGTTTCTCGGTCGATTCCATAGGCCGATTCTCATTTTGAATACAATTAAAAACCTACGTTTTGGGATTCCTAGCAAAAAATAAGGAAGGAGAAGTTACTTTTGGTTTATTGTCTTCGATATTTACTATTTACAATAATCCGGTAGTTTCCCTCAGAAAAGGGTTAGTCATGAAATCCAACGCATCTGAAAATGTTTAATATCTCAAACCACTCTTTTGAGCCAAATGTCAAACTTTGACCTGAACTGTATTAATGCAGAATGCAGTTCTAACTGGAACAGTTTACAAACTACTACCTGAACAAACGGTTGAATTGGCATGCACAAAACTTCCTGTGTGACAAATGGAAGATGTTAACACAGTAAATTTGTGCTGGACATAATATGATATTATCATGGTGAGCAATATTGAAGGTGTATCAATTGGCGCATGCTCAACGTCAAGGACGCTCCAAGATCCGAGATTTCGGTAATCCAGAAATCTGGGCTCAAAAGACCTAACAGTCACCAAACACTCCCCACTCCTCAAAACCAAACTTCACCAACCATGAATTACTTTGATGAAATTTGAGATCAAACGAATATAATTTACCTTGAATGATCTTCAGGTTTTTTGTCCTGTCCTGAAGTCGAGCAGGAGGCGAGAGGGGCAATAGAGCTAATAACCAAACATACGCGAACCGTAAACATAGGCACATTATTATAAAAAGCTGAGGGCCAGTTTCACCAGCTAGTACAAAATGGTTAATAGCAGTAACTGCATAAAGGCAGCATAAACGGCAGCAGGGCAACTAGCATAACACTCCACAGGCAGTATATTTAAATAATTATTTCTGAGGATCAAAAGTACTTGCAGGCAAATAATTTGGAAGCAATGTGATCTGAAAGTACTGCCTTTTAGTGGAAAAGCCTTTTACAACATCCAGGACGCATCAGTAACAGATGGCATGGGATTATTTCATGCAAGGCATTTTTCCAGCAATCGGAAATGGCATAGGCAATTAACTTGAATTGCCCACTCCATCACTCTACGGCATATTAACATTACAGCTGAGCTTTTCGAGTGCCCATTTAATTCATTCGATTCCAAACAAGGAACCTCTCAAGAAGTTGAGTACTTCCATGAGTGACCTTAACCACTTTACCACAACATGGTGAAACTGGACTTCAATGAAGAAAAACAGAACCACGAGCAGTTAAGCTAGGCTCACATGGACCGGTACCGCAGAAGCGGCAATTCTTTTTGCCGCAAAGTTACAGAACTGGTATCCGCGGCAGAATCTTAGCCTTCCCCATCATTAAATGTTTGTTCACGTCTGCGTCAGAATTACCAAAAATTCGTTCATAATTGTGGTTCTTGCATTTAGGAAGGATTGAACCCAAAAACAAAATGAAAGGTCGATAAAGGAATGTAGTTTCAGCATGACCGAAAAAATGCATTGGGAAATGTTGTGCATATTTGACTTCGACACCCATTCATCAAGGTCTGGCATGCAGAACAACATCCAGGGATTTCGAAACCGTCCCCTTGCTATGTCAGCAGATTCCATTGTTGCATTGCCCAACACTGAACCAGATTGATGTAGCGGATTATGTGAACCTAGCTATACTCAAGGTTGTCTATGGTTCTGTTGTAACGAGTCAATATTAGGGTTGTATTATAAGATCAGAGGTCAGTAACCGTTTCAAACATACTTTGAATAATAATTTTAAAAAACGTCTGCAAGGGTTTGATGAGTAGCTTCCTTGTACTCATAACATGATCCATGAAATTTAGACAAAATGATGATTTAGGCCTGGTTCACAAGACAAGAAATTTCATACTGCAGTGCATTCACAAGGATCAGGTGGGCAGTGAAGGCGCTAGAGGATCGAGGGGTGGCAGCTTAAAACTGCTAATAAATGGTTTCCATTTTGAGCATGAAAAATGTAATACAGTGGAACTTCTCAAAAGCCGCACTGACTGTTATTGGCAAGTTTCTCCATTGAGAGGGCGTTTAACGTTAACTTTCACTAAGACTAGAAATACACCTCTGGTCGATATCGTAGAGAAATGTTCTCTATTGGGAGTTCGTTAAGGGAAGATTCACTGTATAGATGCCCTGCCTCCGTCAATGTAATCCGATCAACTCATTCCACAAAGGTTTCAATTAAAATGTTCGGCTTGTCCGGTCTGTCAGCGCACTCACTCAATAAAGGGTTTCATCCGCTCACAGTCGTAGGTGGCCTATCATTACAACCCATATCTACCTAACCCCTGAACAACCCAGGTTCCAACTGAAAAACTAGGACCAGACTATCCCATTTCAGCATTTATGTTCAAACTTATAAGCATTTATGTTATTTACAAGAATACGTAAGCCATAAACCGTGATAATCAAATACCGTTAATGCCAAGATGTCCTCCTACCGCTCATGCGACAGATTTTCCTAACAGAATGACAGAATGGATGAGATGTAAGGATGGACCAGGTGAAACTCTAGCCTTGTGAACCGGGCTCAATGGGCGTTGCAAGGATTTTACGTTTACTCAAGTTCAGAGGCTACTGTGGGTTTGATCCAAATTAATGTAGAACCTCCAATCCGAGTAATATGTAACAATGAGGTAAGGGAGGTTAGGGGACAGAGAGCCAAATTTTACAAAAATGTTCATTCCCAAGGCTTCCACTACCATGATAACACTAGGGAGCAAAAGTATAGTCAGCCGATGTAACTTCATCAGATAGTATAGTATGAAGAAACGAATAATAAACAAATACACAGCTACAACCAAATCATTAAGCTAAAAGAAGATAGAAAAGCGAGACAGAACAACTATGCACATGCATATATTCACAAGCTACTTCATGCAACATTTTTTCATTAAACAGTATCAATGTATTGAACGATCTGCATTATGAATATTCAAGTAAGTAATATGAGACACACTTGATTTTTTTTTTTCATCATTCACATGAACCATGTGATCAGGTCCTGAATGAAGTTTTGATACACGGTCTAAGGGCCAATGGAAATGAAGTAGGATGTCGTCCATGATCAGAACGACGTCACCTATCTGAGGGAGAGTGAAGGGATCGGTCCATTTGGTTTTCCTATGGGACTCGATGAGGTTATTCCTTGGTGAACGCATTCTTTCAACCACCGAGTCCAAACAGATTGGGTGACCTCCTGGACATATTTTCATTTCGGGAGGAAGGTTCAGGAGCGGGTGCGTTAAATAGGCGTTGGATAAGGAAGTGGCCTGGGGTGAGGACTGGTAGGTCAGCCGGAGAAGGGGAAATAGCGGATAGCGGCCAGGAATTCAATATTAAATATTCTACACCCTCACCAATGTTCTACATCTCCATCATCAACATAGAGGAGATTCTCCTCTATTTTGGTGATGAGGGTGTAGAACTGATTCCGTCATTCTCAACGTTCTGAATATTGAATTCTCGGCCGCTATCCGCTCTGGAGGTCTCCGGCAGACCTCCAATCCCCATAGAAAGAATGCCATCTCATTTCTGTGTCACATTGAACTCACAATTCAACAGTAAAGTTCAGTGCTATTGAGTGATAACTAGACAGTTAGAGTCCAACAGTAAAGTTCAGTACTTGTGTAGAGTGTATAACTGGGCAGCAATGAAAGCAAACCTCGAATTTATTCATCATGACAATAAGGGTAACGAAAGGGAGGCGAAACAACAACTTTAAAGAACCCACCCAACTACACCAATGCTGCTAATGCACTAACTAGAAGTAGGTCCCACACTATCTCCATTCCCCTTATAGCGGGAGTTTGTCTACTATAGCCCGGATCATTTTATAAAGTCTATTGGTTTCTAGGTGGGAGTACAAAGGGAAAATTACTTGATCGGTCAAAGCTATCAAGTTTTGACGGCTCAACGCTACGAGTGAACCCGCCACAAGTGAAAACAAAACATTTTGTTAACAATCTTATTAGTACCATGCAACTGTACCTGTTATCCGAATCAGAATCTGATGAACTACGACTCGAGGAAGAACTAGACCTGGCCCTGCTCTTGGGCTGAGAGGTAGGCCTTGGAGACGTCTTCGCCCTGTTGTCATCACTATCAGAACCGCTATCATCACTGTATATGTCACTGGCTTTGAGTTTTGTCTTGGATTTCTCTTTCTCCTCCTCTTCATCCTCGTCACTTTCACCGTCCTTCTTCCTCTTACTGCCGGTTTCCTCTTCTTTCTTCTTTTCCTGTTCGGCTTTCTGTTTTTCTTTTTCTTCAACTAAAACCAGATTAGAAAAACACTGCAAATTTCTCTACAAAGGCTTATTATTTTTTGTATTGGTCACCGTTCTGTGTATATCACAGTTCTGTACACAAATAATTGGTGTTAATAAGAGATTATTGGAGTAAAATACAAACATAATATAGTGATTTGGTGCCGTTAAGGTAACCAGATCGTCTCGTCAATTCAACAACTTAATTTCTGCCGACCTGATACTTTTTTTTAAATATAAATTATGAATTGAACAATCATGGGTCTGCAGAACAACCGAGGGCTGAAAAATGAGATGTACTATATTGCAACTCAAATACGATATACATAATTTTTCAAAATAAACAAAGAATAAATTGGAGTTCTTATAGCATCCAAAGAGTATAATATTATGGTAGAAAGGTTACCTCTTTCCTGCTTCTCCTGTCTCCTGGCTTTGAGTAAGTTCATTGCTTGAGCCTTTTTGTCCATTTTCCCCCTGTTCTCTTCTACAGTTTTCTTCCGCTCTTTACTCCTTTCTTTGACGTCCTTCAGGTCCATCTTGCCATCTGGTTTCTTTCCCGAGCTCTTATTCTTTTCTTTCTTCTTCTCTTGTTTTTTCGCTAACCTCAGCTTCTTTTCTATTTCAAACCTGAATAAATGGAAGAAAACCTGAGTTGGATACCTCGAACAGCAAAAAAAACTTGGGCTCAGACTAACCCAGGGAAACTAACCCCTGAAACTAATCTCCACACATTAGGAAATACACTAGGGATGGCCATAGATAGTCGATAGTATCGAAATATCGATATTTGTATATAGATAGTGAATAGCCCGATAGTATCGGGTATCGATACTTGAGTAACCGGTAGTTTTTGACGATATTTTTATATCGATAGTGCATAGCCCGATAGTATCGGGTATCGATACTTGTAATTGACACAAATCCTAATAATTAGGCCCTCACTACCTTTAGCACCATCATTCTGGAATTTTTGGAATACCTCATTATTTCAGACAAGCCTGACTGATGAAGCGCAATAAGATCTACTGAAAATGACGTGCTCACCTAGTTTTCATGACTTCTCTCTGTTCGACTCGCTTGAAGATTTCCTGCTCCCTTTCTTTTTCCGTCATTTGCGCCAATCGCGCTTGATCTTCTTCATCTCCCATGAGATTATCATCGTACCCATCGTTGAATTCCTGTTGACTGATGTCGGAATCCGAGTCGTCACTACTCTCTCCTCCGGATTCTGAGACTTCTCCTAAGGAAACAACAATAGTCGTCACAATGTAGCAAAATGCAATTCTCTTTCGTTTACCTACTGATACTAATTTTCAGAAGTCTACGTGGTCCCTGCTACAACATACTAGCACCCTCAGTGCAGGCGTTGTCATATGATAGCATGAGCGTGTCTTGTCTCTGATAAGATCACTATCGTTCCTGCCTCTTGGTAAGTCCTACCTACATAGAGGTACCTAGTTTTCACACACTGGGGCAAATATAATCGACTAAATTTTGTGATAATTAGCAGAATTCTAGACCAAACGACTTCGTCTAATCACCACTCAATCAGATCGTGGTGCATTCAGTGTGCTACTTTCAGGCTGTACCTTTATGTACCTACGTTATTATAAATATGTATGTTATCAGCCTGACATATCCTTCAAAAACTTTCCTGCAGGGGTAGGAGGATCAGGTTTCTATATGCACACTCAATAATACTATTATGTATCTACCCAAAGTGTTCAATACTTGCCTTCTTCAGGTTCAGACGATTTCTCCTCGTTTTTCTCCTCCTCATCTTCATTGCTGCTCGAATCTGAAGATGATTTAGAAACCACTTTCTTGTTGGACGAAGATGAAGAAGTATTACTCGACTTTTTCGAAACTTTCTTCTTCTTCATCGTCTGAGCCTTTGCATCCCAGTCACCGTCAGAGCCAGATGACGTGTCAGAGTCGGAGTAAGTGTTGGTGGCCTTTTTGTTATTGGCGAGACTGTTGTTATCTTTTGGCGGCTGCGTGGTTTTTGATTTTTTGGCCAGAGACAGAAGTTCCTAGAAGGAATTTTTGGTGTTCATTTTACATAACAATTGCATCATCAAGATTAAAAAGCGAAAAAAATGAATTAATTAACTATTCGCAAATATTACGGACGGTATATGTTAATTACATTATCATACACATAGTCATTGCAGTAAATGAGTAGGTGAGTTGGTCAATATGCACAATAACTATCACTAGTTTGCAGGTGTTGAGCGAAATCAATGCTGCGACAGCTGGCAACGCCCTCAAAGAATTTTTTTGTCCAAATTCTTTATTTATTAAAGAATAAAATAACAACTGGGCCATACAGCCCATCTAGCTACTTCATAGTGTGGCAGCTCATCAGCTGACCCAATTACAAGCACACTGGATTTATTTATTTGCCAACATTGTATATGGTTGTCTCTATTATTTTATATTTCTTTCCTGCAATACTTGATATCCAGATTAATCTTGGTAATCTAATACGAGAAACGTAATACTCTAGTTTTAGTTTAGTGTTATAGGGCTGTTTTTCAACCTTTTATTTAATTTTATCCCCGATTTTCGTTGAACTGACAAGAGGTTTTATACCTCGATACTCCACGAGTATCAACTACCGACTCCAACCTTAACGAGAGCAGCACCAAAGTCTCAAGAGCCCTGATCCAGTTCTAGTGAGATGAACCTGTAGTCGAGAAGGCCCAGCTGGTAGAAGCAAACCCTAACGACGCCGAATCAAGTATGCGGATGGTAAAGCATATCTGATTTCATTCGCCATTTTACTGATACCACTGAGAACCATAATCAGACCTGTTCAGGAAAACTCTCTGTTGCTCCTGAGCCCATACCGACTGATTCCGCTGATGCCCCAAGCTGTGACTCCCTCTTCTTTGGAACCAGCATCTCTGAAACCTCCATCTGATCCTCTTGGCCAACAATGCATCAATATTCCAGAAATAAACAACCTCCTGCTAACTTGACAGACTATTATGTCACTAAATTGTAATGTAACTAACCCAACAATTACCAACCTCATTCAGTTACTGTTCAAGTGAGAGCAACATGCAACCACAATTACCGTATCTGATTTGCTAATTTATACTTTCACTACAATCTACAACATTCCGAATTGCGTTTTCAACCCATATCTATTATTATCGTTGCCTTGGTATTAGTGTCTTTATTCTGACCAATAGAGAAATAATTATTTAGGTGGCTAAGCATTCTACCTAGTTTTGGTTCAACTGACATAGACATAATTTGGACACAGCTTTCCAAAATGTTTCCAAGGGCATCCGACGATCAGAAGGAGGTTTAGAGTAATTATCAGAGCCAGGCAAATGCCATATTGGGCCGATTTCTGGGAATTCTTGAAATACTGCCATATTTTTGCCATAGTTGCTCAATTTTCTCCCCCTTCAGATGAGCAAGGTAAATTGTGAACGACCTGAATCCCAAGGTGGCAAGGTCGGGCATGCAGGTATGTTAATGAGCGAGTTTGTTCTTTCTGGTTTGCAAAAATCATTATGCCAAAAGCTCCTAATTCAAACGTTGCCCTTTACAGGAAGTGGATTAAAAATGAAATCCATTTTGTCGCGGAGGATCAGAAGGTATTCTGCATGTTGTGCTGAAAAATGGTAAGATTTTACTATTGCTGCTGACCTCCGGAGTATCCTTAATGGAAGGCATCAGCAATCGGAAATTCCCGGGCCTCATTGTGGAAAAAATACGGGCCAAGGTGAAGGCTATCCTCTCTAGAGACTGCGGCTGGGAGGAGATGAAATCCATTGCCTATTCTCTCTTAGGGAAAGAGGCCAATCTGAGCAAAAAATACACTACAGGCGACGTTCTCTCCATGAAGTTCCCTCCTCGAACTTTAGCAGACGTGGAGAGGGCGTTTTCAAAGATGAAGTACCTACGTCTAGAGTGACAGAAGTCTCAACTTCACGTTGGAACCTCATAGGCACTTTTTTACAATGCAAATTCTACGAATGAGGCTGCAATAACTTTGTAGACTCAATATAGCTCATTTAGGACTGTATGAATAAAGTATGAAGTAAAATAAGCCTACTTGCATTTCCTATCATAAAGGGGTTGTGGAGAAGGGTGAGAAAAAGTTTAATATTTTGCCATACATGTCCCTAAAAGTGCCACACTTTGAACAAACCAAGTGCCACATTTGGCCAAAATAAGTGCCACATTGTGCCTGTCTCTGGTACTTATAGGTAGGTACGTACACAATTTTACTATTGGAAGACGACAAACTCAAAGGAAGCGGACGAAACCGTGTCTTGTAATCATTCAGAACCAGGAATTGTACCACCGAAAACGTATGACTCTACAAAACCTCTAGCAGTCGATTTGCATACAAGTAATTAGAACAAGGCTGAACTCCAAGATGAAATAAAACTTGGTACTCTCAGACCCGCTGAATATGTCTGATGCTGCTATGAGATGACTACGCTAAGAAAAGCTCGATGAAGAACAATGTGCATTTTTAATCAAATAAATCCACCGTTGCTTAATTTCCTGGTGATTAAAGCGACACGCTGATAGCTAACCCCAGCAAGTTGGCGAAAGAAGGGCGATGATCAATATAATTCGAACGTGCTATATTTTGGCTGGTTCTGGTCTTTTCAAGATCAACTCACCCATTACGATACTGTACTAATAATAGTGTGACGCGTAAAATACACGACATAACAAAGGTCTCGAAACCAAATAGGTACCTCCTTCATTTGTCGACATTGGAGGCAAGGTAAAATCAACATAAATTCCTCTCAATAGACGTCACCAATTTCACACTATCAACAAAAAATGCTAAATTCATCATCATACTGAACTGCTGACTACAGTCAAGCTCGTCTTCAGTGAAGCGCAATCGGAAAGAACCAAAGAATCAGTTAGTAGGGAAGATGCATCATACGTACATTGTCTAGATCAGACCCGTTGCTAGAATCACTGTCACTCTCTGAGTCTAAAAGCATTTGCACTTTTCTTTTCACCATATTGAAGAACCCGATTATAAATCACAACCTAGCAAATGAGATATCAAATCTCCCTCGATTAGTAATACCACTTTTTGGTTAGGTGCAACTCAAGCACCGAGTACAACTTCAACTTAAATCACCATCAACCATCAACCATGGCCAGGAGACAGGCACGTAGTATAGTAGGGTTTTCTGTGGGCAAAAGGAAGCAGACAACCGCTTGGCTCCAGTGTTGCCATAACGCGAAACCCGTTAATTTATTTTATGGATCCGCTGCTGCTTCAATTTTTAAATGCAATTAATTAAACGAAACGTGATTTTTCAGTCGGTAAGGCGTACCAGAGTCGTTATTCCCGATAAATACAAGCTGTATAAATAGTTCCGAAACCAACCTGTATCTATAAAATAGGTACATACAGAAATGAATCGATATGAAACTATCGATAGTTTTCAACTTCAATAAAACTATCGATAGTTTTTATCCTTGTATGTCCTTACATCCTTGTTTATTTATCCTTGCTTATCCTTACTAAGTACCTTAAGTAGGTACTTAGCTAAAATATTGGTGTATGAGCTAAAATATACTTGGTGTGTTCGTTCAGACTGGTGACCTCCAATACTCCAGTACCTACCTACATGAATCTAGCGGAGAGCCGGTTAACTAATATGAGGCTGAGTGGCGCCTAGCGTTCAAATCCTAACATTATAATATAATATAAGATAATATTATTATCTAATAACCAAATCTAATTATCAAATCGTAACAACCTAACGCCTAGCATTCAGATCCTAACGCTCTCCGAGTGAAGTGGTGGTCTCTTCAGTACGCTAACAATGCCGGGCTGAACTGATTGTAATTCATTATAAGAATTAATTATTAGAATGATAAATGACTTATAATTAGTTTGTGTTGATAATACGATATAAAAACCTCTCAAACCACATGCTATGGCACAATTAGAACAAGTATTATAATATAATTATATTAATATAATTAATTACTTTATATATTATATTAAAGTAAATTAAGTTTACAGCCTGTAAATTACAGGTGAAATCGGAGTAACTCACTTTTCCCCAAATGTTCAGGAGAGTCCATTTTCCCTCGGGAATTGCCTGTATTCTTCACTTGAGCCAATTTTTAAGAAACTAAAAATAGTACCTAATGAATTCAGTGTCCACTATAGAATGAGATAAATTACCTAATTGATTGCAGCTGGTGACCCTGAATCTTCTGCTGCTCATTCTTTTTTTTAGATCAGGAATCATGATTGTGCTCTAGTAGTTTCCGCCGTATGTGGTTCTGCGGTATATTAGCCAGGGGGGGGGTTGTCTATTTTCACCTCTCTCATTGACCTGGTCTTCAACGTTAATGGAGCTTTGTTTCCATAGATCGTAGTTAAAAATTCGCACCAGTTTCTAACAAGGTAGGTACTTGTCTACTTTTTCAATGATGAAGGGCTTCGGCTTACACAGGGAAATTTTGAAAAGCCTTATCCAATCGTTTGGATTTTCAGCTTAAGCCTTTTGGTTGAGCCCTACTCCGGGTCTTTTTCGACAGCGATTTGAGGCCTTTTAAACTCGCTTTTCCCCTGGTTTGACTTGATCGTCGTATCCGCCATCCAAAATATAGTCTTCAAATATATTATATTAGTAGTAGGTAGTTGATGTATATTCCAGATACCCACTAGCTATACTATGTCATGACTTATCTGCAGCCACAGTGGATAAAAGCCTCTCACTAATATTCTCTACGTTTGGAATGCTGGGCTATATTCTACACTTCTTCAGATATTGATTCAAGTGGATCCATATCCAATCCCAGGGGAAATGCTCGAGTTGAACGGTGCAACAACATTATCTCCAGAGAACCACCACCCTCATCTGACGATCTAAGAGAATGAAAGCAGAAGAGTGGGAAAGCGTTATCCCAGAGGCGCTACACTCAACACGCTCTCTACATGTACCTCGACTAATAACTCATTGCCCCTCATGACAGAGTGTTTCTCCATTTTTTTTGTGTTTAATGGAATTTTAACAGCCCAAATGGCTCATGCGACCTGGCCCCATTTTTCTCAGAGACATAACAGACTGATGCGCAAAAGGTGGAAGGGGCCGAGCTGATAGAGGTAAATCCCGATTATGCAAGAAATAAGTACCCTGATGGAAATGAAGAAGTGCTTTCGACTCGCATCGGTAGCTTTGAAGCCTTACAACACTCGTCGTAGTAAGCCTGCACCAACAGCTAAGCCAAACCACTGTGAGGCAATCCAGGACTTGAAGCCTCAGATCTTCGTGCACCCATCTAGATCCGATAGTTTCAATGAGGCTCCAGCAAGAGTCAGCCACACGCCTGCCTACCTCAAGGACTATGTAGTCCAACTAAAATAAGATAAGGTGAATGTCATTGATGTTACCTGTCCCGTAAGTCATTATCACCCTCAGTGATAAGCATTTATATTTCCCGTACTACAATTAACCCAAGCCACAAAATGGAAGGACCTGACTACCGCAGGTCAATTACTAAGCTAGACATGGACATCCAGAGCCTGTCGCGAGAGCTGGTTGCAGCCGGTTCCTAGAGCTCAGCCCTACAATGAGTCGCACCCAAAGTTGCAGTGTATGAGAGTGTCCCTGAGAGCTCACAGTGTACACTAGCACCCCAACCCTCGAACTAAACGATCACGTTATTGCAGTAGAATCCTTGTTTAAATAAGTAAAGTAAGTACTTATTTAAACAATTTAAGTAAAGGATTCTACTGCAATAACGTGATCGTTTAGTTCGAGGGTTGGGGTGCTAGTGTACAAATTTTGTAGACCCTTTGAACCAAACTCATTTTCTTTTTCTCTAAAAACGCTTTCTTCTAATAAATCAGCTACAACAACTGCGGTACGTGTAACATCCACCGAATCCGCCTCCATTTTGGCATATGAACCACACAGCCCCTAGAGCAGTCGGATTTCGCAAGAGGTCCATTATACCTGTCAGACCTCTAACACTGGATGCATGAGCTACCTTTCCCTCAAATGAAAAACCTTCAAGAATGTGACCACCTCTTCAATCATGGAGTTGACTGTGAAACTAGGTAGCTACATACTGCACATTGAAGGAAGTCTTGTCCTCATCATCCTACAACGTAGCCGGTACAAGTGTCCTGATTTGTCCTTTAGTCAGTGAAATTAAATGTTTTAGCTAACATTAAATGTTGCTGAGTTTCCCTTGCCTTACAAATTTTGTAATGAGTGGTTTGCTTAGTTACCCCTATAACCCGGGGAGGTTAGGCAATTACGCCCACCCAGAGAGATAGCCTGGTCTGCTTTCACAGATCTTCCTATCTCCAGAGTAGTCGAGCCAAAAACACGAGAGACAAGGGAAACTCAGCAAACTATTACACATTTGACCCCTGTCATGTGGGAACTTATCTCACTGTCCATATACCACATTTGGTTCGACGCGTTTGTTGGCACAGTCCAATAGTAGTTCTCCTAACCCGTAGTTCTCTTTGTTCCTTTCATTATACGACTGAGAATAAAGTGCCGCTGCTTGATCTGAGGATCGGCGAACCATACACTGTACATATACAATGTACAAATGAGTTAAAATCAAAACACTATTCAAAATTAGGTAAGAAGCATTTATATAGAGACAAGTAGGTATCAAGCCACATTCCTATATTGTAAAAACAACTAACAACCTAACATTATGAGAAAATGTACATGATGGCGAAATATACCACTAGCCAATTAGTCAAGTCGATCTAGCCTTTGTTTTTCCAATTATGATAGTTCTTACCCTCTCAAGCTTTTTTCTCAGGATAACTAAAAGCGTTTTAAAGGAAAAACCAAACCATTCAACTTTATAGAGCATACAATTCATCCAGATTGGCTTTTCTGTTCAACTATTTGATTGATGTTTGCGACTAAGTTGCTTTGAGCCTGTGTCAGACGAGAAACAAGTCCTGAGCCAACGCTGTTGAGGGTGGCAACCAGCTGGGCACGAGCAGTATCCAAGTCTCCCAGCTCCGAGTAGGCCTGCATTTGTGTCATACTCAGCAAACGGCCTTCGACAATCCCAGCTAAAACAACAATGTTTGGTAAGGTAATGTTGCGGTCTAGAATACCTAACATGATATCATGATAACAATCAAACCAAATCACCCGGTAATACTTACAGTCAATCATTACAACAGGCTTCATCCAAAACTAACTGACAACCCGTACTTCAACCGTACATGAAAAAATTATCGACTCACCCATTAGTACGTATTGAGGTATTTTTTTCATTATTTTGATGAGTTTGCCGATTTTAGGTTCATCACAAAATATTAAAGCATTATGCGCCACATAAAGCTGAAGGACTGTATAATAAGGAGTGCCTTCCAGTGCCATCTTAACAACGGGTTTGGAATGCACTTCCAAGGTCATTCCTTCTTTTTTCAGCTTCACTCTGGCCTGTGAAAATTAAGATAGAACATGATAATAGTGAAAACGAAATGGTAAACAATTCTGAATAGTGAAGCTACAAGTTTTGTTAACTTACAGAAAACAAGTCTTCGCCAGCAATTGGGTTGGCATGGAGGACAGCGATTAACTTCTTGGTTTCAAACGAATGCCTCAATTCCTTGGCAAATATCCGTTCTAGTGGGTTATCCTGTAGAATACCATCCCATTATATTCAATCAATGAAAGTTATATTCAAGTGCAATAATAGTGAAGTTCTGCGTTAGAAGGCGTACGAGGCGATGTCACCCACCTCCCACACCTCTAGTGAGTGAGGCAAAAACGGTAAGGGAGACTGGCAGTGCTCCTAGAAACCACAAGTCTTCTGGTCAATTTTCTTGGGGTTTCATCAAAATTATAATATTTAGTATTATACGATTATTTTGTATCTAAATTGTGGTTCCCGACAAGCCAATGCAGCATTTTAATTGTCTGAAATCTAAGTATTTTCTTAAGTATTTTTTTCGTGCTGAATTCAAATTTTCTATCATGTTAAAAATGTTCTCTATCGTGTATAGATTTTCCACAAATCCCTTTCGAACAATTGTGTAAAAGTTCAAGAGGACGTTCATGAATTTGAACAAAGAAAGTCAGTCGCAACTTAGATTTGAACTGGGATGTGATTGACCGTCGTTATCACGTTGTCGAGTGTCGCATTTACACAAAAAACATGGGAATTAGGTGAATCCACCCTGAAGCTCTAGGAGTAAGCTGATGATCTTGAAATCGCCACGGACCAGCCACTTGTGCACGTTGTACCCGATGGTTTCTAAGAGGGTTTTCACATTTCCATAGGACTCTTTAATGGGGAAAGAATCATGAATTGATGCGAATCTATTCCCATTATTGAGGAAGGAATCCTTCCAAACATGCCTTGGGCGAATCTATAAATAGCCTCCAATCAGATGGCCATAACAGAACCAATATTGCAGCAGAAAACCATGGAATCTTATTCTTTGTAAAATGCTTTCAGTGAGCTCCTAATCACGGTGGCGATACCAAGGAAACCTAACACCTGGAGCCAATCAATTTTGAGACTTCAGTTTTGATCCAAGAACTTCGGATGCCCAAAAATATTGGTTTTGCAAGAATAGCAATCATTAACATGATTGCTGGGCTCCCTCCATTCCATTGGGATGCCAAAAGGCGTAGATTCTTTCGTACCTGACTTCCTCAGTCGCAACCCCTCAACACACGTACGACACTTTAAGCGGAGCCCAAGGTTTGCTCTGGTCCCCAGGTTTTATAGCAAAATATGCAAAGTAAATTTCGTTATAATATTATCTCGGAGCTGCCAAGAAGCCAGTAAGCACCCACAACGTTTGAACTGTTCACACAGGATCGACGAGAAGAATTCATCATAATATTAAGAAAAAACGCGAAAACAAATAAAAACGAGAGTGATGTTTCGAAAATGAGGGCTTTTGTTTAATGTAATGCACCCTTTAACATCTACAGACCAGTTTAAGCGTTGTGATCTTTCCCTATTGGCAGATCAGCCAACATAATGTGAGCGATAATATAATATATTATTATATATTATAATAATATATTATAATCGCAGCACCCGGCAAGTCGAATTGACGAGTTGAGTGTGGCACTGAAACTGTGCGTGATAGAGGACAAAATCCAACGAATTTGGATTCAGTACAAATAATCCACTTCAGAAATATGCAATGAATGGCAAGTTCTCCTTTATGTACATGAATCGTTGCTTACAGGTCGTGTCTTGTACTTCTCGATTTCTGGTATTTTCAAACAGGTCTCTGCCTTGGGAAGGGGAGAGATGATGTTCAAGTCGTACTGAGGTTGGAGGAGAGCAAGAGCTCTTGCTCTCTCATAATGCGGGGCACGAGGTCGCTGAACGTTAACCTTCCTCCATCGTACAAACTGCAGGCTTGGAGTCGATCTTGATCGCAGCAAACCTGCCAAGTAAAAGTTTTTTTTATTTTTATAACGAGTGCCTGGTTCATAAGGAAAGCGTACACATTTTTTCTATTAGGATCGAAAATTTCATTTTTCAAGTCCCATGAATATAGAGTTATGATACAAATCATGTGTTCAGGTTAGAAAGTTTGTCCAGTATGTAGGTAAGTAGAACCGTGTCTCAAATCATAGAGACATCACAGAGCCAACCAAACAGCTGAGGCAAAATCCACAGCTCTGACACACAAATCAATGCCCTCGACTTATATTATGACCTGGAATTAGTAACACAACCACAATCAACGTGATCCAATGCCCATAGAGGAGCCCAGTAAGTATTTCTCCGAGATGCAGGTGATGTTCGAACAATTTCCCATACTTCTGCATCTAGAAACCATTGTGTTAATTATGCGGGCTGCCATGAACATAATATCATATTATGAGGGTGGCGGACAGCTTTTTCAACCTCCAGTCAATCTCAATAGTTGTATAATGAAATAATTAGGACAGTGTATAAGTAACGTAGTTTTTAAACTAAATGCCAACTACCAGATAGATGGTTATTTCATGAGAAAGACAACATTCTTCACCTACTGTAGGAATGCTGAAGGCCGATTTTAATCTGATAAAACAATTGTTGAATGATGTATCCTTGAAAGTTATTGGGATAAATCTTGAGGATTTCTGTCACGAGTTCCGTATTGATAATGGACTCTTAATTTTTGTTCTATTTATCCTGTTTATGTCAGATCTTGAGTTTCGTACTAGGAAAGAGGTGCTCTGGGTTCAGGGTAGAAGGCTATGAGACCATGCTTCTATTCATCGCCCATGAACAGCAGTCCTCATGAGTAACTTGTCAATCAAGAGCAACCCTAAGTAAAATACCTAGGATTCACCCAAGACTGCCGCTTGACATGAAGTGACCACATCTCTAACTGGCAGGATTACGCAGCGAATCAACCAACTTTATCCACTCTTGAAGTATCACAAAATATCCACTCACCTAAAGCTGACAATGTACAAAGTGCTCATCCGTCCTATATGATTGTATGGCGGTGTACTATGGTGCTCAGCGTCCAACACTGCAATAAATCGCGTACAGGTCCAAAAAACCGCATTTAAAGGATAATCACCAATGCAGAGTTGTATATTCGTAAAGAAGAGTTGCCCAAGGGCCTTTAAATCCCCCATGGTCAACGACAAGCTGCAAATCAATGATTTCCAAGGCGAAGACCCATCCCAATATCCCAGAGCACCTCGTCGACATCTCCGCCCCCTCAAGCGATAACACCACAGCGCCCACGCTGGTTGCTTCAACGCACCTCGACCTCCCGCATGCAATACTTCACGTTAACGATTTCAAAGACTTTCACAGGACGTACCTACTAATTTGATAAGAGACCAATGTGTAGTCCAAACACCCTAGCGAGGTACAATTCATCAATATTACCTACTTATATCAATATCCTGATCATACTCACCTTCTTTAATGAGACCGGCCATTTTCAAAATAAAAGGACAGCTCGTATTCAATTCACTTCAGATAGCACAATAAATCATCCTTGGGGGGCCTGTAACCGGAGGGATAATTTAGCAAATAGAAAGATAAGTACTTAGGTACATCGAATAAAGAATCAGCTAACCAATCAGACTTTAAATAGAGTAGCTACTTACTAAGAAATAAATATCCTAAATTTCCCTCACTATATAAACAGTAATTTATTAGATAGGAACACCCATGGCCGTAAACAATCCAGGAACTATTTATATATTTACATATATTTATATACCGTAGATACCATGGAAGATTGAAAAAAGGAGTGATACCATGCGATAAACATGGTATATAGCATCCATGTATTTTTATCAAGTTTCATGTATGATAAGAAGTTCCATAGGAACATGGAACTAGGAAGAAAGAAGCTAAACTCATGGATACTATACCCCTAATTGAGAACTCTTCTTGGTGTATCATCTTCGATAATGACACTGAAGTGCTGCAATCCTTGTCCCATAAATATACGAAATACTCAAGTCCCATAACTATACGAAAAAATGAGCTAAAAAATTGTGTGTTTGTTCGAGAAGGTTACCTGATGGGAATTTCCAAGTGAAACGTCAGTAACAAGCTAATTGTGGTGTGATTGTGATGCGCCCTCCCCCCCACTCTTGAACAAACTTGCGAATCGAAAGCTAACTGCTCAAAGAAGCATTAAATACATTTTATTGACGGAATGCAATTCGTTTTAAGACTCTACATGGATGTTAAGTATCCCAAAACGGAAAAACTCGATATCTAAAACAATTTTTTGTTTGAACCATAAGCGTGGACTACTACGGGCTCGCGGCACTTCGCCCAGATAGCGTTGTGCTAAAATTACGAAATTTGGTAAACGGGTTCGAACCAACCCCGCAATGATTCTTGAAACTTTTCATAAGCCTAGATCAACGTGAAGGATTCAAAACGAATTTCGAAATTTTGAAAAATTTTCAGAACAATTCAGATTGAACGGTACCCTACCTATAGTTTTTTGTTAATATTTAAATATAGTTTAATTTTTACGATTTTCAGAGCTCTGCACGACCATTCGGAGCCGTTCATTCACAATGAGAGCTCAAAGTTGGAGCAGATCATAAGTCGTCAACATGAGGGTGGAGCAAATTTCAGGCAGCCTGTCGGGTCAATGTTCATAGTGTCCCTGCTGATTCGAACAGCACATGGCTGTCAGGTATCGAGTTAATTAATAATAATTAACAAGAATGATTAGTACGAATAATTAATGAATAATAATAATAATTATTAATCATCAATAATCAATAATAATTTACACTAGGTACTTGATAATATTGATTAATGGTAATTCATAATAATAATAATGACCTATCCCAATTACTAAAATTGAGATAAATTTCTGCAAATTCTTGACACAACGGTTCATTATTTTCTTCGTGCAGATCTCCCTTCTGTCTAGATCACTATGATAGATTAATAATTCTGCTGTTCGAATTAGTGATCTAGACAGAAGGGAGATCTGCACGAAGAAAATAATGAAACGTTGTGTCAAGAATTTGCAGAGATTTATCTCAATTTTAATACTCATTTTTATCTGGTTCATCTTCTCATACACGCGCTAATATAGGGTACATCATAGCGCAAATGGGCTTCTTTAAATATCTTCGATGGACGAGGAGATTATTATGAGGAAATATTATTATTTCGCAGAAATTTCCTCTAGAGGTTATTGAATGCACAAAAAGAATGAAATCGAGATAAGTGCTACAAGGTTATGGGAACATGCAATCAGAACCATCAGATTCAGGTGGGGTCTGATACAATGTATTCCGAGCTCATCATAACAAATGCGCAGCCGCGATAGCAATCATAATGAGCACGTTGGCGGTCGTGGTGAGGGGAGCACACGGAGTCCTTATTAGCCAAATACTGCCGCTGTAATTCAGTCTCCATCCCCAAGCAGATATACGAGTATGTACGAGGGAGTTTCCGAGGGTACGCTCAAACTTTAAGGTAATTTACCTACTAGGGTAGTATGTTTAAACAGTCGCACATGCGGAAATGGAAAACAAAATAAAATACTCGTATTTTCTCTGAATCTCATGTTTACTCAATTAAATCATAAAGATTGCGGGGAAGAAAATCTGGTAACTTAATGAATCTTGGATTTGACCATCATTCGCTGGAGATTGACTTCACACAGGCAGGCTGGCTTCAATTCCGTATGTTTTTTATTGCTGGAGCGATACAAAACGATATAACAATTGAAGCAGCCCTCAAGCAGGGTTCACATCCATCCGGTAGGCTGCGGAAGGAGTGCGTTCTAATCTGTTTTCATCTTGGAGTGGGGGCAACGGTTGAGTAGTGGCATTGAAGGTGAACAACCTACTTCTTTATCAACAGTTACCTACACAATACAAACATTTACCTACTCTTATTTGGCAGATGAGGGAAAACTGCGTCATTGTTTGTTATACAATTTGACGTAAGAATCATAACTCGAGTCAAACTTTGGTCTTGTGGAAAGTTCGTTTCATCCTGGCGGATTATCTCGATTGGACAAGAAATCAATTTTTTGAGTTAGGTACTCAAAAACTTTATTTCAGTCAAATCGAGATATTCCGTCAGGATGAAACGGACCTTCAACAAGACCAATGTTCGACTCGAAACGTCGCAAATGGACGCCTATATGTGAAGCTGATGTCAAATCAAGTCGAGAAATTAATTTCTCATGAAATGAATTCCCACACGTCCAATGTTAAATTCGAAACGTCGAGAAAAGTGGATTTCGAATCGAATTGAGAAATTAATTTAGGATGAATTGGACCTTCCACACGAGCAATGTTAGTGGAGGGAAAAGAGGATGTCTGGTACAGGGGTCACCCTGCTAGACTTGTGATACTAACCCGCATGACAATCTCATCATTTGAAGGGGCTAACCACGCACGCTCGTTAATTTTCCGTATATCGTGTAAATTTCTTAATTGGAAGTTGTCGGGAATGGTCCATTAAAAAGAAAGAAAAAAAGTTGTTGCAGTCAAAATCTGAAATTTTGAAAAATGTCCAATCTTCATCAAACGACACTTCACAGAAGACAATGTCATCACCCACATAACAGAAGACGAGTATACACACTCTGGGTATCAGAACTTCAATATGTTAAACATAATATGTTTAACATATTGAAGTTCTGATTATATTATTATGTTTCGGTTTCTATTGTGTTATAAGTTTCGTGCTTTTGGCATTTTGTGTCTAGTCGACTATTTGAGAATAAATTAAGTTAAGTTGATAAATGGTTTTATGTCGACCTAATACCAACGTAAACAATAACTTCCACTCAACAATGGCTACATGAAGGTGAACTTTCTAGGCAACAACACGAACAGCTGAAGACGAAGACAATTCCAAAAGTGGCAAAACAACAATTAACTAGTAAGACGTAATACTATTACGTCTTATTAGTTAATTGTTGTTACGTTAATAGCGCTGTAGGATTGCAAATTGAATTTGACATTGAATTAGACGTAGGATTGCAAATTGAATTCGACATTTTGAGTTGTTACATGCAAGTATTTCTACCTACTGTATTTTGGCTGATGAAGTTCATTAGAAACTTCCTTCCGCTACTTCTTTTGGCACCTGCGGTCTTCACATCTCATCTTCGTAATCATAGGTGAATATCGTCAGTTCCCTACTCAACAGAGTTTACACCAGTTGAATTTCTCGTTTCAGTTTTATGGCATTCTTTAATTCCTATGAAATATAGTGGCAATATGTCAAATTCCCTCATCAAAAAGTATAAGGCAGTTTTCATCACTTCGTCCACTGGTTGTCAGCAATTAAGTACCTACGTGTATTGCCGTTAGTTGAAGGTTACTGTCTATTATTGTCGAAGGTTACTGTATATTACTTTCGGCCCAAGACTAGCGTTAACTAGACTAGTAACTAGTCTTAACGCTAGACTTGGGCCGACAGTTGATATCAACTTTTGATATGATCACTGATGCTTGGAAAAGGTCTTGACAAATCACCCGAACCCATTAGCATCCTATTGGTATCCTCGATACAACTCCACTCGACCGTCCGAACTGCTGATAGAAACCGAAACGCCACACCGATCTCCTCACTCAGCTGAAGACTATCGATTTACGTTATTCGCTACCTAATTCATTGTATAACTGAGAGAAGGTATAGTGATAGAAAGTCATTGGACTAAAAAGCACTCTATATAAACACGATAAAAGCACTTGAAACCTTTATGAGTTGATTCAGCAACAAATAGTTTGCAACTCGCCACTCAGCTGAGGGAAAGAGCAACAGCTGCCCAGATGAGATACTCTGAAACATGTCTCAAGTTATTGTGTTTCATTTATTATTTACTAACTAGCAATTTACTAATGCTAAGCAAAAAGATTCTCCAATTCAAAAGAAAGAAAAATGTGTTTTTCAATAATACATGATGGTATATACTATGTTTTATTCCAGATAATATCCGTCCTTGGGTTCTACTGTGAAAAATAACAAGTATAACACTATGGCGTTGGAGCGGCTGCAAGTTATCCGTAGGCATGTGACACCACAATCTATACATTTGGTAAGATATCTGTATTTAATGATCATTTATTAACGTGTACTACTATTTATTTCTCTATTTCTTTAGTTTCTCTGAGCCACTTTTTGGGTCTCTGTATAAGTTCACCTCTGTGTAATGCAACTTCAGTATTGTTTTTAGCGAATTTTCGAAGAAGCTATTGTTCCAGGTCCAAAATTTTTAAAACTCGAATTTCCGAAAAATTTGTATGCCAAAATCAGTTCCAGACCATCCTGAATTCACTGCCAAAAGACACCACAATCATATGTATATAAATTTATGTATGTGTCGTTCCAGACAATAACTCTCGATAGAATTGAGATGAAAAGTTCAAATTTGCACAACAGATCTGTTTTGGCAATCAAAAGGATAAGACTGTAGATGGGCAGACACAGGCCACTCTAAGGGAGGTTTTGGGGAGTTTAAGAGGGGAAAAAATTACCCATGAATTCCTAAAAGATTCTAGATTTTTATTGGCAATATTTACAAAAATTGAAATAATAGTATACATTAAACAAAATTTACCAAGACTAAGTTCCTGGGAACTTAGCCCATACTCGAGAAACTCGTACATTAATGGAGATATTTTACATAAAACCAGTTATTTCTTCGAAAATTTGCTCTTATAGCCACGCTGCATGACTGAGTTTTTGTTACTAACGACGGTTTAAGCACTGAAACAGGTCCAACAGTGTAGATACTCATATTTCAGTGGAAATAGTAAATTTTTTCATTGGCTCTTAACTTTCAGCTTTATAGCACCTCGCCTTATGCTGATTCCTTCACCTGTAATCTCCCCCTGCTTGCGTGTTGTTTCCAACATGAACATCGATCTACTTTCCTCATGCTTATCAAATGTGCTCAAACAAGCTAAATGTTACTCATTTCATGCGAATACCGATTTATGACATCGTTCATGAAACGCTGTTCTCACAATATACAATAGGTACGGGTCGAGAAATATTTCAACACCCACCACCCATCACGATTTCGAGGAAGAAAACCTCTTTGGAAGATATGGGGTTCGGTTGAGAATTAAGTTGAATAAGGTAACAATGAACATTCCTAAATTTCACTGAGAGTTGGCTATTTCTTCTCGTTTTATAATGGCGTGTTGAACACTGAAATAGCTGTCCCTGTTAGTAAGTAGGTGATATTGATATTCATCTTGGTCTGTATTGATGCATTTCAGGTACCCACTAATTCAGCGCTAGTCAAGGAATCAGAAAGTTTCAAATACACGTTGTCCAGTTCTTTGCTTTCTACCGAGCAGAGACAGTTTTACGAGGACAATGGTTTCTTAGTTATTCCAAGATTGATTGAGGACAAAATATTAGATCAATGCAGGTCAGGAGACATCGCCTTTTTATTTATTACATCTCACTCAATGATGTAGTCTATATTACATAATTATTTCAACTGTGTCTACTCACCAGTTCAATTTGTTTGGTCTGTCTTCTCAGTGAGAGGTTCGTTGATTTATGTGAAGGGCGGATTGCTAAGGGCCAGATGACTCTCATGAAAGACGTGTCTCTGAAGAATAAAGGCGCCGAAGGACAGTACCTCTACAATAAGGTGCAAGACATTGTGTATGATGAAGTCTTCGAAAAATACTTATTCCACCCTTTGGTAAGTCACATATGTCTTTGTAGGTAGCTTTACGTATTCGTATGATGCTCTTTCTCTATCAAACACTTCAAAACGGTTATTTGCCTTCAGCTATTGGACTACGTTTCGTGCTTTGTTGGACCTAACATAAAAGCAGTGCACACAATGCTCATCAACAAGCCTCCTGATGCAGGGAGCCTCACGTCCCGCCACCCACTTCATCAAGACCTTTACTACTTCCCGTTTCGCCCAGCAAACCGTATTGTTGCTGCGTGGACAGCGATGGAACGGATCACTCTCGACAATGGCTGCCTCGTTGTGCTTCCAGGCTCACACAAACTACCTCTTCTCCAGCATGATTATCCTAATTGGGAGGTGATTCTTTTGATATGAACATATATTTATAGACAACCCTCGCCTAGTGTGTTAATGCACAATAAAAACATTCAATTAATTCAAAAATATTCTCTATAGTGTACTACCAACAAAGGTTTTTAGTTAAACTACATTATAACCATTCAGTCACCACTCCACCATCTGACAGATGGCATCTATGGAACCTATTGTGAGTGCCACGGCAAAACTGCACACTTAATTTAAATTTGTTCTCTGTCGATTTAGGGTGGAGTTAACAAAGCTTACCACGGAATTCTAGGGTATGACGATTATAAGACTGTTCCTCTATGTATGGAAAAGGGAGATACCGTTTTCTTTCACCCACTTCTCATCCATGGATCAGGCGCAAACACAACTCAGGTACTATACCACTAATAATAAACTATTATTCGAAATGGTACAACAGCAATTAACCTGTATCATAACCTATTTACTGAACAAGTGCCTTCAAAAAGAAATGGGCCAAGCAATAATCTAACCCTTTCTCTCTACATCTAAAACTGGCCGATCCTCACGACATCTCCATATCTATGGGGATATGTAACTTGTTTTCAAATGTTTGGTCGATGAGGTCAACATACACAGGTGGAATTTCTTCGTTCTGTCAGTATGGACCCTTTGTTCGTTGCCGCTCCTCTCGTTCGAGCTGCATCTTCTTCTTCAGGATGTTTCCCACATACTTTGCAATGTGGTTCGAATGCTGCTCACTCTGCAGCATCAAGGCCTCAACCATTTCTAGTGCTGGCTGATGCAGTACATGGAATTCTTCCTTTCTATTGCCCATCCTGACAGTATTCCACCTTTTCCATGCAAATAACTATAAAATAAGCCGTACCCTGTGAAAAACTGAGTTAGGAAATAGGTCAACTCTCCATGTCTCCGCTCCTACCATACTTGGATGTCAGAGACTAGCCGTGCAGCAAGGGCAGGCCACCTACTATACAATCGCAAACTACATTAGGTATATGTGAGCGCTCACTGAATGTGCATCTTATTTGCGAACAGGACCGCCAGTAGCAGGTAACCTTAGTTTGGTTAGGTCTACAAGGGTTTTATTACCTTAGTTTTCATGATCAATCGAGTCGAGTTGGGCCCTTGATCACTTGCAGGCTTGATGATGATTATTGTTGCTATAGATTCCACTCATTTTTGGGAAAACATTCATTGCCGTGATGGCATTGCTTTAAAAATATGATATTCGTAATGGATAACTCGACATTGCATCAACATAAATGTACTTCAGCTAAGTGCTCAGTATGTGGGCGCGGTGGAATATTAGGTGAAAGAATGAACGGAAGGCGATGCTCTAACTTGACGTTGAAGGTGATGCTGACAGAATTACGGCGGGGAAAAGCTCTGTATAATATATTATGATTGTTGCACTATAGTGGGGGCGGGAATAATCTGTGGAGGGGAGAGGTTGCCAATCTCAAAACAGTGTTGCCATCGACTTCTTCCTGCCCTGGTGGTCTCCTGTGACATCATGGATTCCTTCAATGCAGCTTCAGCGTTCCCCGCAGTAATTTGTTCCTCAACAATGTCAGACTTTCCTCTTCTATTTGAATAACACGAGTGTAGTGATCAAGTAATCGACATGTACATCCAGTGAGCTTTACTCCCACTTCTATGAGCGAGCCGACATACCAGTATTAGATAAATCTGTACTTATTACATTATTGTAGTTCGTTATGTGTCAATAAGTTCGTGTGGGTTCGATGAGGCAATATGTCGTTGAACTTCCACAACGTCTATTGTTGAATCTCGTCAGTAAGAGTAATTACCGTGGTTTTCAGGGTTTCCGGAAGGCCATCTCCTGTCATTACGGGTCAAGTGACTGCTATTACATCAACATTGAAGGCACACTGCAAGAAAACATGGCCAAAGAAATTGAAGAAATGTCCAAGAAAAGAGGGTTTCCGCTCACTATACAGGTAGAACATTATTTAAAATTTGTGTGTTTGTATTGTGTTCTCGAAACGAGACTTGTTAGAAGTCAGTCCTCCGTATGTACATCATTTACCTAAACTGTGTGATGATCTGTAACCAACAGAGGTTCCGGCACTTCTAACACGTTTAAACTCTTCTCTGAGTTGTTGGCTCAATTATTCTAACAAACCTCGAGGAGGGCTTGTTGCTGTCCAAAAAGTATTATGAATACTAACGTTTTGGTGAGTCGCTGCAGAAGGTAGCAATTTACTGTACGAAACACCTGATGTGTCCTGTTGACATCACGTTTGAGATATGCAGTGACCAAAACGTTAGTACATATTCATAATAATTTTTAGAGTTTTGTACCTTTTCAGTTGATTAATTGTAAACTTTAGAATTGTAAACTTTGAAATAAAAGAAACGACTTGTAGCAACAGTGCAGCAGGGTTGCTACAAGTCGTGTATTTTTTTTTCTGGCGGGAAAACGATAAAACTAACGTTGCCAATCGATTTCTGAGTTGTCATGTTGTCACTTCATCCTCGATTCGTTTTTTAATTCATTACCGTGCCTATTCTATTTTTATCCTAAATCATTATTTCATCGCTTTTCATGATTCGTGTATTTCAAACTTGCAGGAGGTTTGGCAACTAAGAGGAAGACTGGCGCGTGGACGGGAGGGTACCCTGTAAGACTTTCCTGATTCATCCACCTGATGATAGTTAACAATGTGATTCTGGTTATGGTTACTATGCACTGAGATCCTGATAACAATTGCAACAGCACCAAAAGATATTCTACGAACCGGTGATGGAATTAATATATTTTGAGAAACTAATTCATGTATCTACCAACTAAAAGTAGACTTGGCTCAAGGAGTCTGAACTTGTATGTAGCTGGGTGGTATATGCACATATTTTTTATTGCATTTTATTTTTTGTCATGCAATATACAACTATTTACCGAATTAAGATGATAGTTTCTTAGACTTGACCTTGGATACTTTCCTCTAGTAGTGCAAGTTTTGTGATGAGTTTTAAAATTATTGATATTTTGATGAACCCATAAGTTGTGATTGTATCTTATTCACTTTGGTTTTGAATATGAATTGAAACAAATGTGACACAAGTGGGGTCGAAAAAAGGTTTTAAACTAGCACCTAGGGATTTTCTTACACGTCTAAATGACCTAGGGTGGACCTAGTGTTTTTATTAATACAACATAGTTGTAGTGATAATTTGGTCAAACAAATTAACATCTTACACTTTCAATTTTTTTATTAATGGAAGAAAGTCGACGTTTGATGCTGCGTCACAATTGAAAATCACATCCCTGAGCTGGGTAACGTTATAGTAAGGTTCAATAGTCCCTTCATCTAACCAATGTGGAGCTTCTTGGCCATAACGAGCCCACCATGTTTGACCACTGTGCTCACAATGTCCCGAGGTTCTGCCATCGCCCCCAAGCCCACATCACCGCACATGAGGGCCTTCGCAATACAAGGGATCTCGTGATAGCCCCAGTTCTTCAGCAGCGCCACATGCTGGGCTGTGATTGGATGATCCCACATTTTGGTATTCATAGCCGGGCAGAAGAGAAGAGGCTTTGACAAGTCCCAGGCGCGTACCGCACAAGTCAGCATGTTGTCACATATTCCCTAGAAGTTAGAAGTTGAACAATAGTATAAGTATAATAACAAACTGAATAGTTGAGTAACAATTCAATCATGGGGAGGAATAGAAAAGAGTTTGTATTGATGACGTTGCGATGTCGGATTAAGAGAGTAATGGACCTGTAGTGGCGAATAAATAAAAATCGAATGACCTGACCTAACATCAGCAGTGTTGAGGGATTTTGGATATTCTACCTCACAAGTAAAATCGAAAGTAGGAACCTCCCATCTTAAGACTGATAGAGTATCACTCTTGTAATAAAGTTCACAATTAACACGTAACTGTAGGAAGGAGAAGTCCCTTGTAGGAAGGAGAAGTCAATCTTTGGAACATATGTTTCTACCCCATTCTTACATAATATTATCCCCAAACATATGGAGCTATAAGAACGGGTAGGCGGAAAAGGCATTGATTGTCTAGCTTACAGTTATTTTACCACAGTAAACGTGAAATCCTTTATATTATAGGTATAATCAATGCCTTTTTTTTCATATTATGACATTTAAAAATATGACGATATTGTGAAGTTCGATGGTATGAAGTTTGATGATCATGTTCATTTTAATGACGATAACGCGAAGTTTGGCGATATGACGGTGACGCGAAGATTGACGGTAATATGTCGTATAATATGACGATGATGCGAAGTTTCACAATAATAGGACGATAATGTGATATTTGCCAATAATATGATGCTGATGATATAATATTGTTCAAGTAATATGTACAGCTGGTACCTCAGACATTGTCAAACGTCATATTATGACTTGTGACAATATCTGAAGTCTGAGGTATTAGCTGTAGTAGTTGAACAATGGCGTAAAATCGGCTTTCTTCTTGAAACGCATTTTTCCAAACTTACAAATCGTTAGAAGGAGGGTGATGGTCAAACTTGTTTTGTATCTGATCAACTATGCACCAATCCTCTCGCTCTTATTTTCAAACAGTATCACTTCCTCGAAGTGCCAGAATATTATTTTTAGTTTTAATTTTAGAATTACAACCAATTTACTTAATAAGCATGATATGACTTATTGGAATAAATCAATATTGTACCTTACGTTAAGTTGTTAGTTCATGTAAATACCTACATTGGCTATTTTTGCCAAAGTATTGGCGTCAAGTGGAGCGATGAGGAGGATATCCGCCCATTTGGTGAGGTCTATGTGCAAAACTGGGTCTCCTCTGCCCCGCCAACTGCTCCATTCTTCTTTGTCCGAATAAACTTCGACATTAGTGAACAGCAAGATGTCATTGCAAAAATGGCGAGCTTTTTCCGTGAGGATCACTTTCGCTTCAAACCTCCATGTCTCGCTGCCAGTTACTGATTGGTCCAGTAGTGATTGCAGTATATCAGTCAATTTAATAGTTGCCACACTCCCTGTGCAGCAAACAAGTACTTTCACCGTTTTGTCTGCCATGTGAAACAGTCACTGCAAAGGAAAACCACTCATTGTAAATAAAGGATGTTTACACAATACTTAATGAATCAACCTAATCATAAAATTAAATGCAAGTATAGCACATTGGCTGCAATAGTGTCATATCTCCAAATTTGATGCTTTGGGGTGATCGAACTTTGAAAACCATTTCAACTTGAAATATTCCGCTACCAATTTCACGAAGCCAGTTTTTAAAGCTAAGAAATTAGAGCTTTAAAAACTCGCAGCGGAATATATCAAAGTTGAAATGGTTTCCAAAGTGTGATTACCCTGAAGCATCACATTTGGAGATATGACACTACTGCAGCCAACGAGCGATATGTGGATTACATTTTCATGGTCAAATGGCTGAACTGGTTTGACGAGTGTTTGTTGTGTGCAAAATGATGGGTGACCTTAGACAGTATGTACCTGTTTCGCTGACTTGATTGAGTTTTACAGATCCACAAAAGTCGTTTAGAACACACTGTGACTGATTTTAATAAATAGTTTCCCTGGAAATGTCTCAATTGGTATCTAAGACCACAACTTTGGGTCACAACACCAACACATAAAACAGGAGATCACAGTTTAGTCTTGTAATCACAAGGAGTAGGTACTGTTGTGTTCAACTAAATCATTAGCAATTTACTTGCTTGCAGAAATAATGCTCTTAGCTGCACTATTACACTACTTGCAGTATAATCGTCGGTTTGAGTGAAATACTGAAAAGTGGATATGTAGGTTTATCACACAATGAACGTGCTATCTGGATAATCTATGATAAGTTGGGGTCACAAAGGCCATTGTTCAGTGTTTGAAAGCTTGATGGGATTGTATGTCAGGTGTTGATCTGTTCTTTGGGGCTGTTACCTCAGTAGCGTTAGAAGCAGTGTCCACTGAGGCGATTAGTGACTTACATTTAGATTCAGTGAGTAGATTAGATGATTATAATATAAACTAGTGATGCGTGAATCACCTGATCCGAATTCGGTACCGTGTCGCTGAGTATTCCTAGAATAAGCAACCAAACAAGTGCACACAAGGACTAAACAACTGGGAAACCTATAACTATATTAGGCTAGGCATATTTAAAAAAAATTGGGGCTCATAAGAAAGTTTGCTATATTTTTGATATGGAAATATGGCCCCTTTGGGCGCTCTCTAGCGGCAAAAGGGTTAGTATTATAAAAAACGTAATGTATGAGAAATATAGGAAGTTACCTATGTGTACATTAATAATTTTGTGTAGAATGGGTTTGTCAAAAAAGTGCCCAAAAAACAAAGTTCCGGACCAAATGTTTGCTCGCAAACTTAAAATTCGTGTTGAGCGTCCCAAAAAAAAAGAAAATCAAAACTACAGCAAAACTCTCCTCTGAGAATCCTAATATGCCTGGCCTTCATATCCCTGAGGGACTAATCTCACAACTCCGACTACAACGGGGGAAAAACGTACATAGGCGTTGTGAATCATCACTTAATATGCTCCAGTGCCTAATATTCTTGTGAACCTGAGATTTGCAGTTATTGTCGTTCTTACCAACACCTACAAGACTTGAGCTCCACTACTCCTTGGGGAGCGTCTTGAGATTGCAGGCAGCCGGTCGAGAGCGGTGTATTGGAGGAAGACGCAAAAGAAATTAACTAAGAATATAGTAATTAAGAATATTTTTCAACTGGGGTATGTAGTTTTTGTTGACGATCCTAGTTGATCAAATTTACAGTCCTCAGAGCTCTCAAACACGGGTTCGAGTCCTGCAACGCTGACCTAAAGGCGGGTTCACACGGAGCGGAAAATCGCGATTGTGTATCGCTCTGTAATTCGTCAGCGTCGAAGGTTGGGAGTGTACTTCCATGGCCTCGACCAATCACAGTACAATACTGAATCCGCAATTCGGACTTTCCGCTCCAATGTGAACCCGCCTCAAGAGTGTGTATGAATCACAGTTCTGTGGGGGTTAGTATTGGCATTGACAAGGCAAGATATCCCACTTTGAGGTGATCCAGGAGTAATTAAACGACAATTGATTTAGCTACCAAAAACGAATAAATGGAAAGGATAAGTACCTTAATAGTCTAAAATCCGAGATTAACGCTAGTCTAAGTATAACGGCAAAGTTCACAGCTTTGGCTCTTGATCGAATCCCAATTTCTTCCACTCTTCCTTCGCCATGAGACCAGAGTCCATCCGACACGCCAAGTACTCTTGGGCGAGGTCTCTACACTTGGTGTTTGAGTTCTTGGAGTTGCTGAGGCAGATCATATAGCGGAGCATGGACTTTTTGCAGACACCGTCATGATCCAGGGGAAAACTTCCTTTCTCAGGAGCAGTTGGTGTGAACTTTTTTTGGCCAAATGTCATAGACGACATCGCTGAAATGAATGATCCATCGACTGGACATATATTCGAATTCTATTAATTGATAAGAAGCACAGTGAAAACTTAGTTTTCTTTCATTATTTGCAACGTAACAAGAATTACTCACTAAGGGTAACACAATTTTTAGAAATTCCATACAATGTGGGCGATGTTAATTACAAACCAATTGAGGAGGACTAGCAAGTCATGTCCACTCTTCAAAAATGTTCAGGAGAAGCAGTAAACTTGCACCCTTTGACGTCCAGGTTAAACTGACTGAAATATCCCTACGTGATGCCTTTATCGATGGTTCGCTTGTTCACTAGGCTACAATGGGCTTTTAATAAATTCGAACTCTAACGATAGAACTTGATACAAGTAAATCGAAAGAATTCACAATATTACAACTGGGTACTCGTACTAGATGCACATACGCAATGGGTACAGGTCTGTGTGGAGTAATTACAGTAACTACTGAATCCCAACTTACTTTAGTAACAATCGCGAAGTTAATTGTAAGTCGATCCTTAACAACTGAAACTTTGTAAAATGTACTGGTTGTGAAAGAATTATAGCACTAATCTAGAACTAATCTAGTGCTATTTCAACGTCGGTGTTGTGAGATACGTTATCAGTAAAACTTCTTCTTCTACTACTCTACTTCCACTTTCCTCTACTCAAACTTTTTCTTCTTCTTCTACTGTTGATTTTCGTAGCCAGTTTTCGTGTCTGTGGCTGATGCACAGGCATGGAAGAAGGAATCATTCATCATGGAACAAGGTATTCTTCCATGAAGCCGTGGTAGCTCAACAAATTTGATCTCCCTGGTTCAAGATGTTGGTAGGTTTGAAGTTTGGTTTCCACAATGTTTTGATATTATTTTCCGCCTAGATCACCGTTCTGTACACAATATTCTAGGGAGTCCCCTAACCGTACGACATAATTAGCTGAAATAATTCTGTTCGTTGAGGTGACTAGATGGAAGTTGGCAGGTACCGATCAGGAAGTTGGTACCTTGGGACGTTCTTTTGGAACATCTTCCTAAAGCACTTTCGCTCAACTGTGTTGAAAGGTTGCCTGTCCTCACAGCTGATTCTAGTTATTTTTTTTCTGCAATGCGTTTTTGGACCGAATTAATAATCGACACTTGATGGTCAGAAGCCCCTAAGTATTGGAAAACGAGCTACGGACTTGATCTACGGACTTTTTTTTACTCAACTACGGAAAAATAGGTAAAGATGTCGGGGTTGGCCACACTGATCTCTTTGCAAATGAAGAAGAAACCCCCGTCATATCGTCCTTCATTCGGTCGTATTGAATACGCTATAAGTTATTGGTGAGTACTTCTTAATTTTATTATTTTACAATTTCATCAAATTCTCGCTCATGTCGTAGTTGCAGTAAGTAGGTAGGTATATAAATGATATCGGTTTTGCAGCATCCGAATCGATGGTTACTCGAAGGCCACGTGTTCGCCGTACTATTTCATTCCGCATTATTCCACTCAACTTTTAAAGGGAAGGTTATTTCAAATTATTAAAACCGACTCTTATTAGAATATATCTCTTTGTCCGTAAATGTTCTTCGTCGGTAGAACACGGTGGTCACACAGCATCAGATTAGCAACATGTTGGTCACACAGATTCTGTGTTTCAACATCTGCCATGTTTTAAGTAGAACCTACGATCTGCAATGTTTCACCATTACCTATGCCATGGTAGCACTCTCTTTGAAAATTGTTGTTCAGTTGGTATGGTGATGATGTTCAGCAAATACCTGGCATGTTGCTCCGAATTCCATATTCATGTATTCGTCTAGGCCTACTTCTTGACGACCTTCCCATTGCTGGTGACTGGGTGGGCCGATCCACAGACCTCTAACTATACGTTTACTACTCTTCTGTCGGTGCCGTAGACGAAGCTTCAATAGGCAACCAATCCATGATGGAGCTCTTATTGAAACTACCTTTGATGTTCGCTTCATTACGGCAAGCAGCAGAATGACGCTAAAATTGTCCACTTTGTTAATTTGTTTTTCGGTTTGGCCTCCTGTTAGGTTTGTGTACTCCTTTAGAAATGGAAATGACTCCCTGCTGAAAGTAATAAACTAAAAGTGGAATGAAAAAGCGAAACGGTCCGTTGTCTCGGGGCTCCGTTTTCGGTTATAACGTTGCAGTAAGTAGCAGTGCATCACAAGCTCATCACTTGCCCTAGGAATTCAGAGCTTTGGGTGGTCGTAGCCTACAATTTTAACCCACTCAGTGCGAGTGTAGTGATATTACTACACGTCTCGAGCCATGGGAGTAGCCAGACTAATTTTTGTAATGAGGCAAAAGTTTTGATCTTCAGAGCAGTCTACAGCCCCCCTCCTCTCCACCCGCCCATGGTTTCCGACGCAAGAAACAAGCAAATATCCTGATCAGTAATCGCCAACGGCCATACTGCGTAGAACACATTTATTAATTGGTCCAATCGCCAAAGTTAACTAACGCAGGGCGTGGTTGGTACTAGGACACCGCGTGCTGTTGGAATTTATTCATTTTTGTTCAATTCAACAATGGTTACATCCTTTTGAGTAAAGTATTATTTTCAATTCGATTTGTAACCCCAGAGGAATCATACTTTTGGGTGCTCATCCTAGACATTTTCGGCTGGCTACAGAAGGATTCCATGTTGAATGATGGACAGTACCTTTTACATTGATCTTTTGATGTAGCACCTAATCGCTACATTTCATGAACCTCCTAATAGCGACAATGATGCTTCATGTTTGTTGTTACCATTCCATGATTTTGCGAGAGTTCCCCCACAAGGGCGCTGCTAGACTAATTTTTGTACTGGGATTTGATCTGCCCCCCCCCCCCCTCCTTGCTACACCATGTCTAAAGCGGATTCCCACCTCTTAACAATCATACCCTATGGGGGATAATTATTCAATTAACTGACGCAATGTTGGAAAAGATGAACTTTGACCTGCCCTTCTGGGTGATCATGATCGTGAATGCTGGAAAAGAGGACTGCCTCAATTTGAACCAGGTTCACTTGTGTGGTACACGGATGGATCTGTTATGGGTGGTATGGCTGGCCTGGGTATCAGGGGCCCAAACTTTAGTCTGGCCTAAGCCCTTGGGTCCTGCGGCCACCATCCATCAGGCAGAAACCCATGCCATAGAAATATGTGGACAAGAGATTGCGAGGAAACGACTCGAAGGTGCAAGAATTTACATTTAGTCTGACAGCCAGGCTGCTTTGAAGGCAGTTTCTACCTTTTCGATTACCTCAAAGCTGACCTGGAGTTGTCTGCATTCTCTCAAAGCCGCTGCCCGGGGCAACAAGCTGACTTTGCTCTGAGTACCTGGGCATGAGGGAATTGAGGGCAATGAAGAGGCCGACCGCCTTGCCAAAAAGGGATCGGAATCCTGCCCAATTGGTCCTGAACCCCAGCTGGGGATCACTAAGAGTTTTATAACTCAGCAAATCAAGAAATGGGAGGACAACAAGCGTGTAATCTATTGGCAGAACACTCCGAAGCAGAAGCAAGCCAAGAGGTTAATAAACATTTCCAAAAAATGTGCTAAAGCACTTCTCTCCTCACTGGCCATTGCCCTTTAAGGTATCACCTTCACAAAATGGGTAAGGTCAGGACAGCTGAATGCCGCCTCTGCCGCGAGGAGGTGGAAACAGCGGAGCATATACTTTGCGAGTGCCCCGTTGTTGCATCACTAAGATTCCGGCATTTCGGAAAGGGTGTCTTAACACCTGCCGACATTGCTAAGGAGATGCCTGAAAACCTCCTTCACTTTGTGAAAGAAGAGTCCATTAATAAGGCTCTAAGTTAAGTTGGGGACTAACAATAGACCTCTCTTGGTCTCAGTGACAAGGAAAAAAAAAAAATCATCCCTCATAAGGTGGGATTGTTAAAAGGGACATAAAGACAATATTCAGACATTTATCTGTGCTATAATATGTCAGCTGGCTGGGACCCGCTCAGATAAATGTATGAATATTGTATTTGTAATATAAAGATGATATTATCATCTTGCCCTTGAAAAAAAAAAGTTCAAATTTCCCATTTCTAGCCTGGTTTCTACAACAGTGCCAGGGGAGAAATTAGGTAACGATTATGGACTTTCATTCACAATGTCATGATACATTTTCATAAACTTCACCATGTTACTCTTTGACGATCTTGATTGAATTCACACGATTTACTTTGTAACGTGGAAGTAGCTCTCGTAGTTAGGGCTCTGTAAAATGATTGCGATCTTTATCTTTATTTTTGTCAATTGTAGGTAGAATCTATTTTTTGAATTACATTTTAGCTGTCTTTTGTTTGCTCTCATATAATATATTATCATACTGAAATAATGAAATGGATATTGAAATTATTCATTATTTCCAGACTGAGCAACATCTGCAATGGTGAACCGTCGGGTACCGTCAGTTCACTCCAAGACGTACGTGACACCTCGTCGTCCCTATGAGAAGGCCCGTCTCGAGCAGGAGTTGAAAATCATCGGAGAGTACGGTCTGAGGAATAAGCGCGAGGTCTGGCGGGTCAAGTACACCCTGGCCAAGATTCGGAAGGCTGCCCGAGAGCTCCTAACTCTCGATGAGAAAGACGGGAAACGTCTTTTTGAAGGTAACCGTGTAGGAACATTTTGGAGAGTTCTAAATAATATGTAGAAATGTAAACAAGGCCCAATGGGGTCTGCACATGATTTTTGTTTAGAATTTGTATCACTTCATCACTCGAATCACTTCAAAAGCGTGAAAATGGGAATCATTCCTTGAAAGTAGTTTACCCTTATTGCTTATGGATAGAGAAACATAATCATGTTCATAAAAAGCGCGCAATGACTTCAGAATCCCTGAAGCATCTGATTGGTCGGTAAATCAATGCTACCACCGCACTGACACAAAAAACGATAGCCACCCTTCCTGAAAGTTGTGAGATGGCCGAAGAGGGTGACGTCACAATCGCGCTCCATTTAACATCCAAGTTTTAAATTAATCAGATTTCAATTGTGCTTATCAATCCCTGTGACTTTTTTTTTTTTTTTTGACATTGAAACTAGTGTTTACGTGCAATAGCAACTCAAATAACATAAATACTCGGGTTTTTCATTTTTCATGAGCATACCCCATTGGGCTGAGGGATAAGATCTGAAATGGTTGAAACACCATAGTTAGATAACTAGATATTATAGTTTATTTTTGTAATACAAATTCGAATGGATCCTAGATGTT
The DNA here is from genome assembly GCA_963920205.1 of Stenodema calcarata. Lineage (NCBI taxonomy): Eukaryota > Metazoa > Arthropoda > Insecta > Hemiptera > Miridae > Stenodema > Stenodema calcarata. The sequence continues at coordinate 30,540,805 of OY986049.1, read as the reverse complement.
GAAAAACTCTTCATAATGAACGAAAAAACATCATCAACATGAGCATGAATCAAACTGTAAAATTTCAGACCAATTTTCATACTGTGGGGCAGCTGATTCAAACTACATGATTTTGCATGACGATGGAAGATGCGAACCCTACCCACGCGTATAGGGCTAACCTTGGTGTCACTCCCCTTTATAAGCGTTGCAGACCACAATATCTTGATGATTTTTTTCTGTATTCATCCTGCATACTAAAATATTTTTTGTTCGTTCGAAAAAGTGACCAGATCGTTTCTTGTAGAAAGGGAAATCAATCAGCTGTTGCATACCGAGTTGTTGCCGTCTATTTCCGTGCTACCGTCTTTCAAATTACAGCTCGCCACTCAAATGGGCGCATGTTGTGCCTTAAAGACGAAGATAAACGTTTGGACCCTGTGGAAGCTTTTTGCATTCTATCAAATGGTTTCGTCAAGGTCTAACCTACACCATTTATTCTGGTAATGAATAGGTTATACCAACTGGTGGGCTTTGCTTGTAGAATTATCTGTTGGCACATCAGGTGTACAGGGTGGCGAAGATGTTATGACCATATTTGAAATGTTTGTATGAGCTTGATATTAGAACAGTTCCAGTTCCTAGGAGATTGAATTGAAGGGAAATTCGTAGCAAAACGTGGAAGTTTATTGGACATGTGTGAAATTTTTACTGGATTCATGCAAAAATGCCGCATTATCTGTTTAACACTGATTTCTTATCAGATGGACCACTGGGAAGTTTTTCCATGAACGTCCACGAGAATCAAACAGGGTTGACCCCCCGGTCCCAAATCGAACATTTTCAGCTAGTTTTCTGGTTCTTTAGTTTCCTTCCATATTTTCTTGAACCCTGGGAAAAATGTAATGATACGATCTGTTCAAATCAGGTAACGCTCTGCTGAGAAGGCTCGTCCGTATTGGAGTGCTCGAAGAGGGCAGGATGAAGCTCGATTACGTGTTGGGCCTCAAAATCGAAGACTTCTTGGAGCGCAGGCTTCAAACCCAGGTGTGTTTCAATGTTTTGAATAATTCCTGTAGATGTACTTATTCTGGTTTATTTCATCAGTGCATAATGTCGCCAATCACTTCGATTCAATGTCGAACGGTTGTGGTTGGCAAAATGAAGAACGCCATATTTGCTTCAGAGTGCACTGCCATGTGCCCGTTTGAAAACTCGTATGGCTACAAGTACGTGTTTGTTTACTCTCCCTTTCTCCAAAATTTTGGTAATCACAAGAAATGAATCAATCTCAATCAATTGAAAGTATCAGTGCGATTACTGCAATGCTAGAATTGTTCAAATGTGAGTTTTTGTGGATCAAAAATCGATTTAATTGGGCAGAAATGGCGATCACATTGAAGGTTCATTAATATAACGGGTAATAAATACCAGGAATCACTAAATTAAACTGAGTTTTAATACATAATGGTGGATTCATAGGTTCAGCGGGCTATACAGAGGACCTTACAGGGATTGGAGAATATTTTACGAAATTTGAACTTGTTAATTTTATGTGTTATAAAATAAAATATTGAGGAAAAAGTAATCCATTATTTTGCAGCTAGATGCCGTCACTGGCGTTTATCTTCTTTTGTGTTTGTTATCAGATTAACAAACGACATTAAATGTTGACCATCGTTTGGGTTGATGGATTTAGTTGTGAGTTAGAGCCTTGAAGATGGATGTGAACAAGGAAAAAATTCGGTGTTTCACTTTTTTTCGTCTCAAGTGTTTTAGGTGATGCAAATCGATGTAAACAATAAAAACAATAAAACCCATTGAAATTAACTTTGATTACACCACGTAATAGACTATTCAAATTTCTAATCAAACAAAAATAAGATTGGGTTTCTCCATCTTTCACGCTGGTTAAAAGCAGTAGATTAATGTGATATTTTCTTTTTTATACGTAGTAATTCTCACAGGGTAAACTTCATTCTTACCCAAGCGAACACGTTAACTGATATTTCAGAATTGAGTTTTTCAAACCACGTTAGGAATTTGAACAGGAAATGTCATACTTCAAAATTTAACTCATTTTAATATCGTTTAAAATACGATATTACATATTACGATATTACATTATGGGATGGGTCAGGGTGAATGGAAGCGACGATTGACCATTTAAAACATTCATTTTCGCCAACATTACGCACATTGACAATTTTGGTTTATTATCTTCGATAATGAACCATTGGAATCGCCCAAAGAAAAAAAATTTTTAACCCCCCCTCAAAATTTGTTGGTTTACGTTTCAAGACACGTAGATTCAGAAAATCGAATAAAAAAAAATCCGTCCGTACCTACGCCGTCCCCCGTACGACGTCCCCCTTCCGCCGTCCGCGCCACTTTGCCCAGTTAGCGTTGAGCTAAAATTACGAAATTTGGTTTCTGGGTTTGGACCAGCCCCACAATGATCCTCGAAACTTTTCATAACCCTAGGTCAAGGGGAAGGGGTTCAAAACGAACTTTGAAATTTCGACAATGTCATATCTCTAAAAATTCTCAAGAAACGGTGTAATTTATAGTTCACTTTTGAATGACCTGAAAAATTACGAATCTTTTAAGACCAATTGGATTTTTGTGCGACCAGCCGTTCGTTCACAGTGAGCGCGCAAAGGTTTAGGAAAAACACTAAACTTCGCGTCGAAAACGGCCGTTAGGAGGGTCCCGGGTAGCCGCCCAGAATAAAACTACCTTTTTTCATCTTCCCGGTAAACTACAGTCTAGAAATTTTAACCGTGAGTCGGGGATAGACCACATTGCAATATTCACTCGGTTTCTCATCTGTAAAATTGTTTAAATAATACCTTTTTGTAATAATACAAATTAAATTTTGATGATGAGCTATTGACTTGAAATTTTACAAATAGGTCAGAACTGGATAACAATGCAATATCCACTCGGTTTCTTGTCTGTAAAATTGTTTAAATAATACCTATTTGTTTAAACAAATTAAATTTTGATGATGAGCTAGATACTTGAAATTTTAAATATAGGTCAGAAATGGATGACATTTCAATATTCACTCGGCAAACCTGTTCATTGTGTACCCAAGATCCTTCCCTAAAAGACCTGGCAGCGGGAAATATTATTCAACATGGTTTGAAAAGGGAAAAACAAGTTTTGTAAAAAATCCCAATGCTCTAGGTAGTAGTCGATACCAGTGACCAACATTTTCTTCAGTAGTCGACATGGTTTTGCACTAGTAGTCGACCTACATGTGTTAGAAGTCGACAGTATCACTTGAGTCAGTAGTCGACAGGTTTCGTCATTCCATCGTTTTCGAATTTTACGACATCTAAATAAAATACATTCAACTGTGAATTGGAACTTGAAATAAGATGTAATAAAGTAGTTATCAGACTTTTTATTTGCAAACAGCTCATTATCAGTCTCAAATTGCAATAAGTACTTAAGTAAAAAGGTATGAAAACTATAGTCGAAAACTCATTGTCAGAAAATTGACATTACAGTTGGGCTTAGGTACCTATTTACATATTTTTTTGACATTTTCATGTCTTTGCTTTGGCACTTAAACTGAAACGGGAAAAATTTGTTCCCTTGATTCACCCTTTCCCTCAGATCACGTCAGAATACAAGCGACCGGCGGGCCATTACGTCAGAGCCTATGACGCACGAGCGTATGACGTAAGACGGCTGGCAGGAGGCCAACTAGTACGTCAGAGCCTATGACGCACGAGCGTATGACGTAAGACGGCTGGCAGGAGGCCAACAAGTACGTCAGAGCCTATGACGCACGAGCGTATGACGTAAGAAGGCTGGCAGGAGGCCAACAAGTACGTCAGAGCCTATGACGCACGAGCATATGACGTAAGACGGCTGGCAGGAGGCCAACAAGTACGTCAGAGCCTGTGACGCACGAGCGTATGACGTAAGACGGCTGGCAGGAGGCCAACAAGTGCGTCAGAGCCTATGACGCACGAGCGTATGACGTAAGACGGCTGGCAGGAGGCTAACTAGTGCGTCAGAGCCTATGACGCACGAGCCTATGACGTAAGACGGCTGGCAGGTGGCCAACAAGTACGTCAGAGCCTATGACGCACGAGCGTATGACGTAAGACGGCTGGCAGAAGACCAACGAGTGCGTCAGAGCCTATGACGCACGAGCGTATGACGTACGACGGCTGGCAGGAGGCCAACAAGTACGTCAGAGCCTATGACGCACGAGCGTATGACGTAATACGGCTGGCAGGAGGCCAACTAGTGCGTCATACGACGAGACCTTTTATGTCTCTGCGCCCCCTCCCACACCCACACCGCGTACCTCGTACTTCATTTTGGTTTATTATCTTCGATAATGAACCATTGGAATCGCCCAAAGAAAAAAAAATTTTAACCCCCCCTCAAAATTTGTTGGTTTACGTTTCAAGATACGTAGATTCAGAAAATCGAATAAAAAAAAATCCGTCGTCCGCCGTACGCCGTCCGCGGCACTTTGCCCAGTTAGCGTTGAGTTAAAATTACGAAATTCTTTTTATGGGTTTCGACCAACCCCACAATGGTCCTCGAAACTTTTCATAACCCTAGGTCAAGGGGAAGGGGTTCAAAACGAATTTTGAAAATTTGAAAATCTCATACCTCGAAAAATTCATATAGAACGGTATGTTTTTTATTTCATATTTAGATAGAGTTTGTTCCGTAGAATTTTTTAAGACCATCCGCAGCTTTGTACGACCAGCCGTTCGTTTACAATGACGGCTCAAAGATTGTGCCTCACAACACGATCGTGAATCAAACTGTTGAAATACAGGTCCATTTTCATACTAACAAGCTCTTTGGAACATCATATGGCTTTAAGTGATGTCGAGTTTGTTGTTCTGAGGTGCGTTTCGTGCTACGGAAATGAAGGTAATTTCGAATGTTTGTTGGTAGGTACTTCTTTTATAGAAAAATTATTACCGACGTAGTATTAAAAACCCCAGAATTATATCGTATTAATTAATCATAATTAATAATAATTATTATTAATAGTAAATACGAATTATTAATACCTAACAATAAATTATAATAATTTTCACTAGGTACTTGATAAAATTGTTAATAATTAGTGATAATTGATAATAATAATTAATCTAACATTTAGGATCTAGACATTTAGACCTAGTGATCTAGACAGAAGGGTGATCTGTACAAAGAAGATAATGAACCGTTGTGTCAAGAATTTGCAGAGTTTTTAATTTAGGATGTGATGTAGGTTTGGGTGTAGGTAATAACTACTTCCATGGATTGGTTGGTATTCAACATAAAGTATTCTGCATTGACTACTATTTCATAAATCCATCCTGATCCATCTTTTATGAATTAGTCTAAACATTCATTAATAGTATTGATCGTTTCGTAATATTGAGTGGAACAATGTATGTACTTTACCATTGAAGTGTGGTTCCTGTTCTATTCTTTCTTCGCTAACTAAGTTAAAAAGTAACACCTTAACAATAAGTCAGTGCGGTTTTCATGAGACAAATAGGCATGCGTTCTTTTCGGCATCAATCATATCTGTTCTGTAGGAGCGGTTATAATTGGACGATTGTGTAATTAGCCTCATCAGTTAATTAGAAAAACGAATACCCCCTTATGGCAACAATTTTAGTGAGGCCTTATTAGGACCGTCCGTAGGTAGGTACCTTCTGGTACCTTCGACCAGAGGAGGCCTGAACTGGGCAATAGGAGGGGCGTCATGTTCCACCAAGACGACGCCAGACCCCACACATCGATTCTGACTCGTATGAAGCTCAGAGTGCTAGGCTGAGAGGTTGTGATGCACCCACCTTCTAGTCCAGGCCGGGCACCAAGCGACTACCATTTTTTTTTTATCTATGGCAAACGTCTAAGAAGTATAAAATTAGACTCAAGAGAGTTAAATTATCTCAAGAAAAATCGTTTTGGGAGAGTGGCATCAATAATGTGCCTTCTAAATGGCAAGGGGTCATCGAAAAAGAAAAAGCACAATGGCGTAAAAAATGGATTACTTTTTCCCTAACCTAATATTATTATTATTTTCCCTAACCTAATAATAATATATTATTATAAATTCACTTTTTTTTAATTATTATTTTATCGTTTTGTTTGTTCATCTATATCTTTCAGGTTTTTAAACTGGGTTTGGCCAAATCCATCCATCATGCCCGAGTCCTCATCCGTCAGAGACACATTAGGTAAGGATCACCATTAAAGAATTATCTCGAGGTTCCTAGTAATAGTCAAAATATGTCATCTTTGTTAAGGAATTCAAGGATGAAAATTGACTGGGTTAATTATAGGTATGTACATTATTTTTCGTCTAGCGATTGCTCGTCGGTTCATTCTGGATGAACCTCTGGTTGTAATGTCCACGACTCCAGGAGTTGTTCTCTGATGGGCCACTCGAATTGGTTACCTACCGATTTCGACGTCCGTTTGTTCCTGATTTTCCAGTAGTTTCGTAACAGGCCACTCGACACGAGCTGTCTGACGTCTGTCAACTTTATCGGTGGATTCCGCATCACAAAACCAGTCCCGAGATGAGTGGTTATATATGTTCGAACTAGCCAATCTTGTGTGTTTATACACGCATGACGCTTTTCATTCCTGCTTTTATCACCAGGTAAACAGCAGATTCTGAAAAAAAAAGTACCAGTTGATGTCGTTTGAGAACGTATTAAATACCGATTTAATTAAAATTTGTGTAAACCACTATATTTAGTCAACGATCGTTGACCTCGAGGTAGACTCTACCCCATGAAACGTTATTTTTCTGTAAAATTAAATTTTCCTGTTTGACAACCCTACAAACCTTCTTGAATCTTACTTCTCTTCTTTTTTGTGGTCAGAGTAAGGAAGCAAGTTGTGAACATCCCATCTTTCGTCGTTCGCCTTGACTCTCAGAAACACATTGACTTCTCTCTCAAGTCTCCGTTCGGAGGCGGCCGCCCTGGCCGTGTCAAGAGGAAAAACTCGAAGAAGGGAACAACCGCCGCAGCCGCCGACGAAGACGAGGATTAATCTTCGTGAATTTCTACTAACCTTCCGTATTGTTACAAACAATATACATGTTTTACAACATCGCTGCTTTAATAATTAATTCATTTTTTCCCTAATTCGTGCGTGGGAAAGCAAAATAGCAGTGATGGGAAACTTATGGTATTTCGGTAGTATTGATAGTTTTAAACTACCCAAACTATCGATTGTAAAGATCTTACTACTATTCACATTATAGGTTGAGACAGCTTGGAATAAGTGGATGTCGATTTCTTTCAAATTAGAGGTATTGCCAGAGGTTCAATGCTCAGCTTCACACTACCGGAACACGGCTAACGTTTTACTGATCGACATCTTTATCAAAGGAGAAGAATTAAGCGATCAAATTACTATGGAGGTTCCTTTTCAACGGCAGGGTTACCACTAGCCAGTGCCAACGAAATCAAACGAAATCGATAGTTTTCCATGATACTATCTGAACTATCTTTAAGTATTATTTTCTTCTTTAGATAGCTCAACGGGATCTTTTCTTTCTTAATCAACTATTAAAACTTTTCTTTGAGCTTTTTGTTATGCGTAATTGTAGAATCAGATTGGCAAGGGAAAACTGGTGAATGGTGAAAATGCGTTGTACTATTCTATTTTTAGCACCAACGAGGAACTCGATTTTAAATTTAACGTTTATTCATTTGGTAGAAGGAAACCTTGGGAAGAAAAATTGTCAATACGTACATTCTCACCGTGAGAAAATACTATGAAAACAACACCCCACGTTGCGATTTTCGTGATATTTGGACCATTATCTTTGGACCGGAAATTTATCTTTTTTGACGGTAGTTCAAGGAATAGAATAGAACCCATTCCCTACTTACACAGGCTTAAAATACCCAATTTTATAAATTGAATAAAATTCTGAATTATCAACGACGTGGAAGTATCCTTGATGACGTGGAACAATCTGATACATGATTAATCCAAGCCGATGAGGGGGTTTGTTCCACGTCATTGAGGATTCCCTCTTTGCAATACCACTGTAACCCATAGACAGCTTATTTCACAAACATTTTGTTGTACGTATCCAGCATATTTACCACTTTGTGCCAAAAAATTAGATTAATTGCCACAAAATGTTAGGTTTTATTCATCCACGTCATTGAGCAGAATAAACGTACGTACCTTCACCTTCAGGATTGCTGAGGACGTCTCAGCCTTCGAGCGGGAAATGGCTCGCACTCTTCATTGTTGCCACTTTTTGCTCTGATTTTGTCCCCGACAAAATTCCCTTCTTTCCTTTTAGAGAGAATTTTTCGAATCAACGAATCCATGTCGTTGAGACTTAACTTGTGTTCTCGAGACACAAAAATGGATTATTTGAGGGAATATCGATCATTGGATACGTTGATCCACCGTTTTGGCTCGGTCCTTTAAGTAATTTAAAATGTTTTTGGTAAATTTGTTTTTGAAGGTTCTTCACATCGAATTGTGGTGTAGAGTTCATTTTCTTGAGATACCCAGTTTCCCATATTTTCGTCTTTTTTGATAAAAAAAAGAACTATTGAACCAACAGAGCTCCGTCTGTGCTTATATTAAAGCTAATTACATATGCTACAACTTAATTTCTCATGAGTTCCTCGTAGGATCACATCTTCGGTCAATATTCCTCACAAATGTTGGCCAACACTCAAAATTTGAACTTTGAAAAAAATGGCCTATTTCCGGAATAACTCCGAATCTACACAGGACCTCTCCGGTTGGGATGAACTTGTAGCAAATTTAATGTAGTTTAAAAATGTATACGGCATGTCCTTTACGTAAGAAGCACCGTTTTGGAAGTATAGGCCAAATACTAAAAAAAACTCCGAAAGTTTCGAGGTTTTTCGGCCGCCAAAAGTTATCCCTTGCTTTGTTTTCGGTTGCAAACTGAGCAAAAATTGAGCATTAGCGATTGGATTTTGATGATGATGACGATTGATGGGTACGATAGATTCAATATTCATAAAATTTATTCATAAAATCTGAATGACGGTGTAGCCTAATAGTCGTCTTCGTGTTTTGAAGAAGCGATGCTGATAGAATCCGGGAGACTGACGTAGCTTCGTAACCGCCTAATTTCTTCCTCCATCCGCTCTGGCACTTTGAGGGAAAACAATATGTCTGGCCAGTTGTAGTTATCAAAGTCCTCTACTGCGACGGCATCGTCGTCCATGTGGTTCAACCAGAAATCAGGGTCCAAAATTTTCTCTGGCTTGTACCAGAGTCTTCTCGAGTGACTAATCCAGGCCTGTTCGAGGATGTTACCTTGTTTCTCTGCAAAGAGATGAGCCATTGCAAGTAATTTGAAGCCCGGTAACGTATTGGACTTGGCTCCAAACTTGTCGTAGCTCAAAATTGAGAAGTAAGCTTTTAGATGGTAGTATCTCGGTAATAGGTACGGGGCATATTTGTGTACTTTTTTCTTCATGATTCTCAGCAGATAACGTAAGTTGGTCGTGCAACTTTCCATTCTCGGAGAGAACGTTATAGTCGTTCTCATTTTGGATTCCAACCAAAGTAGCTGGCATTGGATTATTCTTAATAAATCCGCCAAGCTTTCCTGCCGTATGTCAAGCTCTGGATATTCTGGAATTTGCCAGTTTGACGCTCTGTTGAATTCCCCCTTCCTCAAATACCATAGCCAGATAATTAGGCCGTTACCTCTTGTAACTGGGTGCTCTATATCCAAGTGACGGCGGTTCACAGTTTTTTTCATGATGGAAAAAATTCGTATAGGATTTTCTAAAGCAATAGAACCTTCGAGGAAAGCTTCCAGAATCAAGCGATGGTAGAGCTTCATTTTGGACACATGATTGTAGCTGTTGACTTCTTCTTTCATGTACATCTTGGGGTGCAGAATTTCTTGCATCTTCTCGAAGTTTTTCGTGTACAACATAGCCATCATGAGTTTCTGAAGAAGAAAGACTTCCGCATCAATGGCTCGTGTCGCTTGGGCTATTTTTAGAGCGATTTCTCCTGGTTCAATACATTCCATTAAATTTCCTGAGTAGTATCGACCTTTAAAAACGGCCGTATAAAGGCATCCCATATACACAGCACTCAAAACCGACGTGTTCTCGTAAAGACCCAGTGCAGATTTAATAAACATGATTTCTTTTTCTTTGGCTTGCTTGAAATGACCGCTAACAACTTCTAGCTCAAGAGCGTATGTGTATGCTATCGTTCGTTGGCGCACAGACTCCGTTGCTCTAGCATACGTAGCGGCTCGCCTCCCCATTTTCAAAGCCTTCTTCAAATCATTTTTGAATAGGTACGTCCTTGAAAGTCCCATGTGAACGTCGGTCTTCAACACCATTTCCCGTCGAAGCTTTTTCCTGTATGCTAAAGGGATTTCTGGCCAGTTCATGAGTAGCATTTGAAACCAGAATAGAAGTGGTATATCTGCCCTTTTGTTTAAAACACTGAGATGGGCTGAGGCTATAGCGACATTCCCAAGGTTGTAATATGCTTTACCGAGATACGCTAAGATTTGTTTCTTTGTATACTTCATGTATTGGGTCGGAATGGATTTTTTCTTCTTTTCGACTTTAGCCTTATCCTGAGCAGTTTGCAAATCTTGATTCAGAATTGCTATACAATGTTCTCGCGTGTTCTCAGCTTCTTTCAATAACTGCAGAGCCTTATCGTACCTAGTGAACGCTAATGAATGGATTGCAAAAGCGATGAGGTACTTTAATTCTGTCACTAGAAGCTCAGCCATCCTCGCATGATGAACCAATTGTTCATACGTCTCTGACAGATCTTTGAAACACGTGCATTTCATTTCTTGTGGAAATTTTATATCGTAGTAATTGACTGCGTCTTTATACTTTTTTCTAAACAACACTTTTTTCCAACAGTCTACAAAGAAGGTAACTATGTTCTTTTCTTGCTTCGCTGAACCTTTATCGCTCTCTTCGTCTTTCTCAGCAAAAGCAGCTTTCTTCCGGAACTGAGCTAATTCCTTCATCAAATCAGTCGTTGCCCCATCATCAACTGAACCTGATCTTAAGCCTGGAAGTAAGCCGGGGACAGGTGGTCGTCCATCACCTTCGTCATCATCCTCGTCTTCTTGATCACCGTCATTTTTATCCCTGCTTTCGCCATACTCGTCGTCTTCGACATTTTCAGATTGTTTCAACTCCACAGGCCCCTCGCATTCGTTCCTTACACAATATTCACATTTTCGACTTCTCTGTTTTATGCTTTGTAGAGCCCTTGCATGAAAATCAATTTTTTGGTTCATAGGAATCGTAGCATTTATCGTAGTACAAAACACGCTGAATTTGAACCCTAGATATTTACAATATGCATAGCTTGGGAGCCCATGAAGATCCTCGAGAGAATGTGTACATTCGCACTTAACTTCTTCTAAATTGAATTCCTTATTTTTTTCTTCTTCCAATTTATTTTCAAGCCTATTATTCTCGGCCCGATTGTCAGTTTCATCAGTAGCACAGCCGAGGACGTGCAGTTGAAACAACCTTTTTATTGCAGGTGCAACATGGAGTTCCGGCGGACCACCCATAACATGTATCAAGTCCGACCTGAAAAACGTCGTCCCAAGAACTGATGCGCATTTTAGTAAGAGTTGCTCAAAAGAAGATTGTCTGTCGAACATACTCATTATCACGTCATCGAACGTCGCAGGAAGGGCATTCTCATCCAATTGTTTCTGAATTTTGCAAATCGGCACCATGAAATCCATTTCTCCATTCTGTTCCTTAAAGCTGTGCGTATCTGTATCGTCACCGGTATAGACAGTCGATCTCAACAAAGATCTATCAGGAATGATGTATACAGCGGCACTGAGAGTGTTGAGTTCTGCAAGTTTGATCAAGATAAAACCTGCTTCAATGTATGATAACAAGAAAGTTTGCACCCATCCTGGATTACCTCTCGATAACTTTACTAAAACCTTAACGAGTTTCCTCGGCACTGCATCAACATTGAGCATTTGACACACGAGAGCTGGAATACTTGCAAGATTGAGAGTTTCTAGGTGAAACGTAATAACCTTGGGACTATTGAGACATTTTTGAATCGCAGTTTGCTTATTCTGCCAGGCACTTGGAAGTGATAGAACTACAACGTATTTCGGGTGCTGAATTACATCCAAAAAGACGCTCCACGATTCGTGATCCAAACCGTGAGCATCATCAATTATTATGACAGTTTTGACTGAAATTAATTTGAGTGTTCTCCTGAAAAGGAACAGTGGCGTCATTTCTGTTGGGGTGACGTATTTGTAGGGAAATGCGAAATTGACGTCAAAAGTATCATTCAGAACGTAAAGGTACTCGTAACACGGATCATCTGAATACAGCTTGATAAGAGTGGCCATTCTTTCCTTAATGGTTCGCCCAAGCATATTGGAAAACACTTTGTGAAGTAAGCAAATACCGTGTCGGAGAATTGTATGAACTGATATCCAGATCGACTTCCAATGCAGAGCATCTGCAATTTCAACAAATTCATTGAGAAGACGAGTTTTGCCACACCGCGGGTCGCCCATTACAATAATTCCTTTAAATTTGGAGACCCCCATCAGAATGTCCCTGTACTTGAAAAGGATGTCATTTCGTCCGAGTATTGGAGGAATCTTAGAAGTATCCAGGCATTTTTCTTCATATTGATAAATATTGGTGACTTGACCAAGACCCTTCAGATATTTTGGCGGAAGACGGTGGAAGTACGCCAGTGGGAGTTTGGAATTCAATACAACAGGATGGTCACAAGAAATAACGTTATTGAAGGCACACATCAATCTTGCGGCACGATTAACAGCTCCTCCTATAACGGTATACTCTTTTCTAAAAGGATGCCCTACTACACCGCAGTAAGTTGTTCCAGTAGTGATACCTGTTGACAACGACTTTATCAGTTCCTCTGACTCAAGCATCTTGTGAGTCTGATAAGCGCATCTCAGACACCTTAACGCCTCATCCTTCTCTTTGAATCCCTTCATGCCAAAAATGACCAAATACATAATATCCTTGTCGAACATGCAGACTTTGTTGATCAAACCTAATTTGCTTTTCACAATCTTTGATATAGTGCAGTAGACCATGTCGGTGAGTTTGATGACGCTCGATTCTAGAGTAGTGTTTGGTTTCATCTTTAGGAACATAATAGTTACTTGCCGCATTTCTGTCAAGTACTCGAAAGACGAGTTCGCATCGATCTGTTGCATGACAGGAGCGATGACGAAAGGCCTCAGCTCTTCGCTGATACTTCTAATACCGGGCCCGAATAAATTGGGACGGATATTCTCTTCAAAAGACATAGTGCTCGAAACCAAGTCAGTTTTACGTGTGAGGTTCCTCAGTGTTTCGTTTTTTATGTTGATTTCTACCAATTGCCTAGCGTCAAAATCAAATACTTCTCTGGTCATTACTCTTGGATCATAAAGTATTCTCTTCATCTTGACGTATCCTTCAGGCACTGGCTCAAAAGAATAATCCCTGGGGCTGACGAAATTCCAAGCTGAAGGCGCTACAATGGTATCGCCTGATTCAGCCATCCCTTCAGCCTTCTTGGCTTCTAAAACCGGGTAACCATATATGATGTAGCTGCTATTGAAGTCGTCTCCGACCAGACTGAAGACAAAATTTCCTGCTGATACAGCAATTTTGACTTTCAACATAACACCAACATCGGTCTGATAACTACCTAATGAATACTGGATATGCATGGCACAAGATATGGCTTCGTGCACTTTATATGACAGGAATTCACTGAGCCTACAGTGCCATATGGCAATAAACGCGTCTCCTGCAAATTTGAGCAAATCTCCACCAAAAGTGTAAATCAAATCGACCATTGCTCCAATGTAGCTGTTGAGCATAGCAGTAAGCAAGAATGCTCCTTCAGGCCCGTATTTAGCGTACGTTTCACAGAGAGTTGTAAATCCTGATATGTCTGCTATCATGACGGCTCCTATCAGGGTCGTATATCGTCGACCTGTGTTAACCAAAGTGATGAGCTCTTCAGGCAGAAACGTCCCCACGGCAGCGATCTGTTTGGGTGACAGATAACCTCTCCCAAGTGAGTTGTCCCACGATTCCTCCGCAGCCACTGATTGAGAAAAGATGTGTGCCGTCCAATTCAATAAATCTATCTTTTCAGCTTTGACTTCTTCTTTTTTCGATGCGAACTCTTTGGTAAGGCAGCATTTCCTCCACAGATAGTAGTACATGCTTCCGATGTCGGGGGGTGGACTAAGCCCAGACCGGAAAATCCATTGGACATAAGCTTCTAACATTGCTCCGATTGTCCTTGGTCTCTGCTTATTCAGAAGAACGAGGCTCGATGGTTGCCACTTCGATACTTGAGCTACACAGGCAATAAGAAAATTGGATTATTTACGAATTTCGACCAACATATTGTTCTGCTGTAGAGACCTGACTAGTTTGAAAAAAACTCCAGAGGTAGCGCTGGGGGCTCAAAAACCTGAGTGTAACAATAATATTATGGTTTATGCGAACTACCTACTACTCGTATTTCCTGTACCTAATGGATAGTAAAGAGTAAATTTGTGGTCCCTTTTCCTTTCAAAGTCCATATGTGTGCTACTGCTGTTGCCCTGTTGACCTTGGTGGAATTGTTTTATACACATTCGTGGTGATGTGTATTTTGACTGGGAAATGTACTACTCACTGCGTGCGATCAGTTTTACGATTGTAACTTATGAGTTACTATTCAACTTGTGGGGTGTGGCAGTGCCATCTAGTTTGGTGCTTCTGTGTCAGCTGTATGGATCCGGTTGATATTATTTACCGTAACGAAGATCAAAATTTGATATTTAATATCAAACATATAAGACAAATATCAAAAAGTAGCATATTTCATCAGATTCCCGATGATAGCGGGGAAACGGAAGATGACGAAGATTTCAGCTACAGACGATCTAGCCGAACTTGTTCATCTACCTGATGACGTCTCATACGATATATATATTTATATTTATAAATGTGTCATTCCAGACGATAACTCTCCATAGAAATGAGATGAATTTGCATAAAAAATCTGTTGGCAATCCAAAGGCCAAGTTTGTAGATGGGCTAAATCGAAAATTCGCTCATATAGCCATGCTACATGAATGGACTTTAATATTTTTTGAAATAATGTAAGTTAAGAATTTGAATCCAATCATTTGATGGCTATTTTTAGTAAATTCATAGTTATGCACCTAAATAAAAGTATTATTTGGAATAAAATTTTTTTTAAACGCGGAAAATTTATCACTTCATAGAAAAAAAAAGAATCCCCGTTAAATATTACCGGAGTGGATCCTGTAAGATCCGTGGAAGGGTGTACGGCTCAAAGATTAAATCATATTTACTTTTGTGGGATGATTTATTAAATCAACTGAGATACTGGTCGGAAAGTTTTTCAATTTTCAAAACTCTTATTCCAGTTAAGAAATACGCATGAGGAAGATACAATGTAGGTAAATATGTCATTGTACCCTGAGACATATATTAAATATGTCATGTTACCCTGAGACATATATCTATTAAATATGTCATATTACCCTGAGACTGAAATCTGGTGGATATAATATGGGTTGGGTAAGCAAACTGCTTCTCATTCAAAACTTGCTCTACACTATGTATTTGCTTCTAAAAGGTGATGAAACTTCAACATTTTCAAGTTGCGAAAAATTGGGCAGTATGCTCCAAACGTTTACTTGTCTTGACAACACGAATCAGTTTACTGTTGGGTTATTAATAATAACGTATTCCCTTACTGACCTTCGTGAAAAATCCGTCCGTTGATGCAAAAGTAATTTGTCCGAAACTACCACTTTCTTCAAATATCTACAAATGCGAGTTTAGTAGATTTCAGATTCAAATGCATCATTGGTAACCGCATTAATTACTCACCTGAATTAATTTCAATTGTTTAAGATGTCGATGGGATTAATAATAATTATTAATCCCATCGACGTTTTAAACAATTGAAACAGCCCAAGTGAAATATACGGAATTTTCATCCGGTTAGCCATTTAATCCAGCAGAAGTACGCAAGTTTGCTGCGTGCAGTAGAATCCTGCCGTATCCCAATGTCCCTGACCTGTTCCCAGATTTAGCCTGACTGTAGGCGGTGCAGGACATAAGCACCAAACTGGAGAAAAAAAAGGACATATGCGCTAAAATGCTCGGCCCAAAGCACCATTACTGGAGGACATAAGCCCTACAAAATTTAGTGTATGGTTCAGGCAGTAGGTGAAAAAATGTTTAGTGAAAATTTTGTTTATTATAATGCTTATTACCTATTATTACGCAACATAATATGCAATCATAATTTATGCATCATCTTTTCATTCGTATTGTACAACTTGCCTGAAGTAACCAACTTTTTAACGAATTCTCGTATTTCTCGATGAAGTGAGTTAAGACCAGGAGGTAATTTGCGAGCTTATCTTCCTTCTGTAGGATTATTCGAAAAGTCGTCTCGTAGAAGTCTCTTCTCGAGTTTACGACACCCGAATTCAAAACTATTATACGGCCCGGTTCCAGGACGAGTTTCCGTTATTCTATTGAATAGAATCTATTCTACGATTTTTCTGTTCATTCGATTCAAGATCATCGATTTTTCCCATCATTCGATTATCCGATCACTACTGTCTGGCACAGGGGGCACTTTTGAGTTCACAAGGGGCTCTTTTGACTTATTATCTTCGATAATGACCCTTTGGAATCGCCCAAGGAAAAAAATAAAATAAAATAAAATAACTACCCCCCCCCCACAAAACGAAATGGTTCGGACCAACCCCACAATGGTACTCACAACTTTTCATAACCCTAGGTCAAGGGGAAGGGGTTCAAAACAAATTTTGAAAAATTCATATCTCGAAAAATTTAAATGGAACGGCATAGCTTTTAGTTCACATTTAAGAAGTGTTTAATTTTTAGAATTTTTCAAGACCATCCGGTGGTATGTACAACCAGTCTTTCGTTCACAATGAGGGCTCAAAGTTGGAACAGATCAAAAGTCGTCAACATGAGGGTGATACGTGAGGCAGCCTGTCGGTAGCTACCCCAGTTGAAAGTATGTAGCTTTAAGCGAAATCATCGGAACAATTCTGATCCACCTAGGTGGACAGCCGATGACGTCCGCGACGCCAAAAAACGGCAGTCGGACGAAAATTCAACCTGAAATGGTTGCTTACTTTACTTTACTTACTCTGTATCGAGGAAAGTTGGTGTTTTCAAAACGACTGTTGTACCATCATGTAGATCTCGGTTTTTCGGGTCTGACAGTAGTTTAAAAAAGTGCAAGGGGCGTTTTAGTCAAACTCGCAGTCTCGCTCGCAGTGCGACATTATTTCACGAATCAAGCGCTACCTGTCAATCTCTGGTACTACTGGCGGCATTTTGGTGACGCATAGATTACGCACTAGAAGTCGACCAACTACAGCAAACCACATCATTCTGGGAGGTTCCACACTCGCAGTAGAATTTTTAAAATGAACACGTGATTTTTTCATTTTTCGTAGTATGAAACATAGCTGAATATTATTCTGTTTACGTATAATTTCAAGTTACAATTAGGGTTATAATTAGGTTACAATTAGGTTAATTAGGTTATAATTAGGTTACAAATAATTTATTGTAAATAATTTATTATTGTAACGTTGCATTACAACCTAACCAAATCGTTGTCAAAATAGAAGTTTCGAAATCGAACAAGCAAGAGGAACTTTAATGTATTAATTAGGAAGAAAGAAACCCCACAAACTTTTTAAATTAGATTGTCTGAATCTACGTATCTTGAAACGTAAACTAGCAAATTTTGAGGGGTTTAACTCTTCATTTTCTTGGTTGATTCCAATGGTTCGTTCACGGCCGCCGAGAGTGTGCAGGCAACGTGCAGGCCCGGGGAGATAGGGCCCCCTATAGGTATTGTCGGGTAAAATTCATACCAGTGGGGGGAGGGGGAGGGGGGAGGATGTGATTTTTGAAATTATTAAGCTACGAATACGGGGGTTTCACTATTTTCCGAGCCAAATATAATGCACGAATCAATTTAAGCAAATCAATTTTTCACTGAATAATTTTACAATACATAAATTTTGCAGGTTTATTCAAGACGCCCAGAGAAGGTTAGGTGAAATTATACGGGAAAGGAATCTTTTTATTGTGCAGAAGGGCGTAAGTCTCTGTCATATGAAGGGTACAGGGGAAGAAGGCGCAATGTCAGTCAGAGGAAAGTTTTGGGAAATCAGCTTTTACGTTCAATAAGAAAAAGGTGATTTCCCAAAACTTTCCTCTGACTGGCGTGGCGCCTTCTTCCCCTGTACCCTTCATATGATTTTACAACAAGCAATCATTCTGAGTACCTAATAATATTTTCCGAGATTTGCAATTCCGGCTGCATTCTGCCAGCTTTAGCGCCTGTTCAATTTGTTTGTTTTTATTGAATATTTTTGAACATTAATTTTTTTTTCTGTTGGGCTGCCCGGGCAAAAGGGGGAAATTTCAAATCGAAGATAATAAACCAAAATCCGTCCGTCACATGGCACAATGCAGTTTACACACTTGTTTCAAAACCGTTTAGTTTCAAACGCTTGTTGAATTAAGTTTCTTCCTCAACACCTGTTCAATTTGGAGACCTGTGCGATGGCGTGGGGAAAATTAATACGAGGGCGTCAACTATTTTGAAAGAAACAGCGAGGTCACTGAGATTCGGGACTCTGTTTCATCTTGAAAAATGAAAAGACAGGAAGTTATATTAGAAAAAAATAAAAGAGGGAAAAAACTTGTTATAAGAAAAAATCGTCAATGGTTGGGGCTGGAGGAGTGTGGAGTGACTGGTGAGCGGGGTTCAGGGTTCGATGGTGAAGCTACAGGGTGGATTTGTAAGGAGGCTCCTGATTGGTCGAACGGAAGCGTAGGGATGATGTTGTGAGGGGGGATAGAGAAGGGCGTGGTCTCATATTGATCTGTAGGGGAGTGCAACGCACGGTGAACCTTCCCCTCACTCGCCACATCACGGACCGAGACTTATCGCACACCGCGGGCTTATACGGCTCGAACCCATGATACGAATCATCAAGTTTTGTTTGATTGTTCTTAATCATTCATGGCAAAATGGATGGCTCAGATTGCTTGGCGATCAAAACTCGAGTGAAAATCATTCAAACCCATCAGAACAGGGCGCTAAGGGTAATAACTAGGTAGAGATCGGATTTTTATGCAATTGCATATGAAGAGCACAGGGAAGGAAAGGGCCATCTGCATGTTGCCTAGTTTTGAGAAAAATGAATTTGAATACGAAAAACTCTATAAAATCCATTAAGCCATTAAAAAATTCTAAAATACCCCATTTAGGTAAAATGTAGGTAGAATTTAGGTAAAATACCCCATTCAGGCAAAATGTCTCAAGTATAATTTTTAATCAAGCTATAACAGTGCAAAGTGCAATAGTCCCAACAAACAATGAAAAAAAAACGGGCTATCTCTTCTACGGGTTGAGGCGAAGAATGCATGAAATAATATAATTTTTTCAAACAATCAAAATCGCATAGACTGTTGAGGTGCTATTGTTTCTTCAATTGGTCCTTACATTGAAACATGTTGATTATTTCTATCCAAACATAGGTCACTTCCTCTTATGGGGCAATTGTTTTTCTTCACAAAACTACTTCAAGTCGTTCAGATCTTTGCATTTTTCAGCAGAGATAGGAATTCGTTTTGTGTAGGCTCTTGATGGGAAATGGAATTCAGATGGTCGAAGGTTGTTCGAGTCGAAGGTACATGCTCCAAAAAATTATGGTCGACTTCTTACACAAGAAATTATCGTCCACAAACAAGGTAGAAACAACAAAGGAAGACACTACGAAACACAGAAAATGCCCTGTGAATCACAGGCAAGTCTTTGTATTAGGTAGAGTAGGGAGAGCGGCGGAGGCCGTGTTCGGTGTCCAAAAATACTTCCGAGGAAAATTGCAGATAGGTAGCCCGTTCTTTTCCTGTACTCTTCTTATTCATCTCGCTCCATCTAAGTCGTACAAAAATTAATGACGCGGCATGGCATTCATGGGCAGTGGCGGATTCATGGGGGGTGTCATAGGGATGTAAGACCCCCCCCCCCCCCCCCCCCCGAGAGCCAAAAATCGGCAATATGATAGTTGTCGTCTGGGCATATTGCCAAATGACCACAAACAAACTTTTCAGCAGGATATCTTGGTTTTCAAGATAGTGGCACCTCCAAAATTTCGAGAGGTTGCTCAATAGGTTCACGCTAAAGCTGAGTTCGAACATGGACGTGTTTGGCATGCGAAAAGGGGTGTATAAAATAAAATGCAAAAACACCGAAAAACATTAATTTGAACCCCACCCCCCAAACATTATCTGGAGATGAAACATTATCTGGAGATGAAACTGCTATTGCTGATTTTAAGAAGAAATTGCACACAATCATGTACAAAGGACGTTATACCGGCGGTCAAATTTACAACTGTGATGAAGCAGGGTTGTATTACAAAATGTTGCCAACAAAAACCCTCGCCGCTAAACAAGAAAAACTCTGGAAATTCTTGGCACAACGGTTTAATATCTGACCGAACCCTCGATAGAAGTCAAAGTCTGCTGAATCCGAAACCGACCGAAAAACTGGAATAACATATTCAATAATGGTACCTACACCATAAATATTCTCGTTTGAAAAGATGGTAGTTATGATACAACCGTATTAAAGTAACGAAGTCAAGTTTTTTGACGCATTAATACCACCATTCACTATTTGTGATAATCATCCAGTTTGCACTTTTTAGGACTCTAAATCCTATTGTAGGTATTTTTAGTTGCTGAATTTCCTCGGGGTATGGATCGATCAATCACGTTAGGAATTGATGATTCCCCATCGACCGATGGGCACTCTAAAGACGACACAAGACACGGTCGAGGCGACGAGAGAGACATAATTTTAGAGTCGTTCTTCTACGATATCACAGGTGATCCCTACTGATCCATTGCTTCTGTTCCTTTGCCTACAGGTTGGAATACTTTTTTTTGTAGGCCGGTGAGGAAATCTTTAAGATCTATAGGTGGTTTTTGGATCTCTTATGGTCCTCTTTGGATCAGATAAGAGGACCGCACCTCGAGGTTATGTGGGACAGTTCAGCCTGGAACTGATTAACACATTACTTTAGGCTGAGTTCTTAGGCATCCTTCCCTTTGTAGATCCCTCCATTCATTACCGCTCCCGTTCAAGGAGTATCTTTGCCCTCAAGACTATTACCACATATTCTAATTGCGGGTCCAATACTGCTCACTCTGCAACTTCTTGGCAACTACTAGTTCTGGTGACGTATTGGGAGACTTCATGTCCAGCTCCTTTCCTCTGTCCATTTCGCGCATCCAAAGAACGTGTGGTATACCTTTCCCATTCTGTACAAGTAGACAGGTGTAGAAAAGTCCATGCCCTCAGAAGTACTGAGTCCTCTGTGCGGCCCTATCTGAGGCATGCTTACCTGGCTCCACAAAGTGACCTTTGTGTTCTCTGTTTCTGTTCCCTCTGCAACATGGGGGTGCCAGAGGACCTCGAGCATTTTCTGGCCGTGTGTCCTGTCCTTTCAGAGTTCCGGGTGCCCACCTTTGGGGCTCCTCGGCTGGGCCGAGACGCTCTGATAGACGTCTTGAACGGATCGAGGTGGCTCCAATTGGCAGTGTTCTGCAGGATGGCTTGGAGCTACAGGGCGGAGCTGATTCGGGATTTCAATTGGGGAAACAGCTGACCGAACTCTTAATTTGACTTTTGGAGGAAAAAATATAACATATAACATATTTAATATCATTGTGTAGTTTATTGTATTGATTTAATATGGTATGTATGCGAAGCACCTACCCTGACAGACGGGCATAGCCCATTGTCATATTTCATGTTAGTAATCATTTAAAAAAAAAAAAGGTATCTAATGTAACCTATGTAAAAAATTTATGCACTGTAATGTACCTTATGCCTACTCAATAAATGCATGTTTCTCTCTCTCTCTCTCTCTACAAGTAGACAGGTGTAGAAAAGTCCATGCCCTCAGAAGTACTGAGTCCTCTGTGCGGCCCTATCTGAGGCATGCTTACCTGGCTCCACAAAGTGACCTTTGTGTTCAGCATGACTCCTAAATATCTCCTGGCCTGCTTGCTTCAAACTTCAGCAATTTCAGTTCTTATTGGTACGATGGTGGGTATCCGCTTATAGATAAATAGAACTATTTATGTTTTGGCGGCCGCTAGTGTTAGGCTATGATCCTGATCTGTCGCATGATTTGAGTAAGTTGTACATCAGTTGACCTTGCCAGAATAACTGCAGCTACATCATCTGCGTGTCCTACAAGGAAACAGTCCTCCAGCATTTCCAGCGGAAGGGCCCCGTCATACAATGCGTTCCAGAGGTGGGATCCCAGAGCTGGTCCCTGAGCAGCTCCAGCTGTTATCTGCTTTGTCCTTTCCCCTTGAGTGGTCCTAAGGCTGGAATAGTTGAGGATGTCCAATGAGAGTAAAGTTGATGTAATGCCACAAACAAAATGAATACCTATTGGTTTCTATCGAAGGCCCATCTTCTTTCTGCACGCAGAGCTGCTCAAAACACCAATCACGCCTCAGAGAGATCAGCATTTTAGTGGTTGGGAAACAGTACACTGTGCACTGGTAGTGTTTGTCACCCTTGAACATGTTACTAACTACTGTCAGGTAAAAAAAATTGAGATCACTATGAACAAGTTTAATTAAATGAATAATAAATACTTAGTACCTAATCCACACTTCGGTCCGCAGGTCACATCGACAGTTTCAAAAACTTGGTGAACCTTAGGCTGAAGGTTTTCATTGTCATAGGACAACCCGTCGCTTCACTTGAAGGCATCGAACAACTCAAGAATCTTGCTGAGCTGTGGGTATGTGAATGCTTTCTCACGGATGCCTCATCCATCAACGGCTGCCCTGAGCTGAAAAAGCTCCACCTGTATTTGAACCAAATCAAATCCGTTCCTACAATGACCAGTTTAAACAAGCTTTCCAGCTTATCTTTGGCGTCCAACAACATAACTGCTTTGAGCCCTGTGTTCTCCGAATACCTGCGAGAGCTCAATTTGGCGGACAACTACATCAGCGATCTGAGCCACCTCGCCATGTGCAGGCATCTCGAAATACTCAATCTCGCCGGCAACAACGTTAGAACGCTACCAGCGCTGATACCGCTCACTAAACTGCCAAAATTGCGATATCTCAATTTTGTGGATCAAATGTACAAGTTCTCGCCAGTTACGAACCAAGTAAATTACAGATCCTTCCTCATATATTTCATGGAGCAGCTGAAATGTTTGGATGCAGTCTTTATAGGGGACGAAGAGCGGGAAAACTGTAGACACTTTTATGATAGAAAATTTCGCTACTACAGAGTCCTCTATAACAACTGTGTTAATATGTTTTTTACAGACAACAAAAAATTACTTGTGCAGAGCTATACAGAGTTGAACACGTTAAGAAATGCAATGATGAATGCAACTGTCACTTTAAGCAAAACATCTGACACATCTTCCATAGGTAAGGAATGCAGGAAACGGCTGCAAAAGTACGAAGTGTCGCAGTTTCATTGGGAGTGCAAACACATTGATTGGCATCCAAGATTGGAAAAGGAGTTGATTGTCAGGTACACACTCATAGGCATGGAGATGACTCAGTATGGAAACGTGCATTTCTTCCACTACACAAAAGAGGCAGTCAATATATTAAATAGCGTTTCTGAGATAATGCAGAACTTCATTTGCCCGTACACAAAAAGAAACATAAAATTGATCTCAGTAGAAGTCGATCAAGTGATTCAAATCGTCAATACACAACATCATTGCTTTGACAGGTTCAGAGGCGTCAAGGAGATTTTGGGCATTGGAGTAATGGAAAGTCAGTTTTTCATAATCGGAGAACCCGTCCATATTAGTGATGCAACCAGGTGGCCTTTCACTTTCATACAAGATTACATTACTTTGAATGAGGCTAATACAATGAAATGCACTGTGACCAACAGCATTGCTATTGCAGATTCACAGTGGTTGGACAAGAACGGAGTCACTAAAAACGTGTTGGTCATGAAAGATCGTCTAAGCGGTAAAAGAGTGCTCCTTTTGGGATACGTCATAACAGACGAGCTTATGGGAAGTTTTTCCAGAGAAGCAACCGCTGGCATGCACCTCAAGGCAAATGACGAGCCAACAGAACACTGTTACCACTGCGCCATATATAGTAGCATTATCCCTGAGAATGTCATACCGGCTTTCCTGGTAGAATATCGCTACATTTACAGAGATAACCAATTCATGACGATCGGGGACGATTTCTCAGTTCCAGAAAACGAGGCTGTGGTCTTCAAACATGCTACAACCTTGAGCAAACTAAATACAACTTCTTGGCAAACACTCACAAGCCTAAATCTATCAAAAATGCTCATTTCCACTTTTGGACCGCTTTCTGTTTTTGAAGGGGTGGTTGAGTTAGACGTATCCTTCAATTTGATATCATCTCTTCAGGAAATCGCTAAATTATTTCCAAATTTGGCTATTTTAAATGCTAAATTCAACGAAATAAGTTCAACTAATATGAGAAGAGAAATGAAGTCTTTAAAAGTTCTCAACTTGAAATACAACAAATTGACCAAATACGTGCTCAGCCTACACTGGTTGAGGAAGTTTTGCAAATCATTGGACAAACTGGAAGTTGGTTTCAACCCCCTAAATGACGTTCATGATCCTGTTCACATGAAGTACATCATCGTAAAATACTTTCCAGAAATAAGAAAGCTTGACGATGAATGGATAGAATTGAATGAAGAAGATGTGGAATACAAATTCTGCATGAAGGACTTTCCTTCCGTCGTCTTATCTAGTTCACAGATCGAGGAGATCAAGACTAATCCAAAGGTTCTGTTCAACGGGGGGACGTGCGTTCAGAACAATTGTGTCCCGACTTCACACAGCGCTGTTAACGAAAACAGGGAATTGATATGCGTTTATATTACCAAAGGAAAACTATTCCAGACCATGGAAATTGATGCGAGAAAGACCTCTTTAAAGTGGCTGACTGTCAAATACAATTTATTGTCGACGCTGGATTTCGTTTGCGAGTTTTCCAAAATTGAGGAACTTGATGTTTCTCATAACATGGTTCAGTCGATATCTTCAGTTTTCGACACACTGAAACACTTGACAAAATTGAATTTAAGTTGTAACTATTTGAAGGATGCCGAAGGTTTCGCCAAAGCCGAACTCCCCCATTTACAAGTCCTTAACCTATCTTATAACTGTTTTCGGAAATTGGAGGGTCTGAGAAATTTCAAAACTCTCGAAGAGCTGTACGTGGCAGGGAATGAGCTTCGGAGGTGGGATTACCTTCAATTCATTAAAGAGTGGAAAAATTTGAAAATCATCGATCTCTCCGGAAATGCCATAGAAGATGATGGAATGCTGAGGAAATTCCTAATTTACCACGGAGCGCATTTGGAGTACATCAATGGCGTACCTGTCGGCGATGAAGAAATAACTGATGCAAATGACACTCTAAGTGGGACGTTGAACAAAAACTACCTCGTCAAAATATACAAACCGAACCAAATCAAATTGTTGACGGAACTCACAGTGAAAAAGTGTGGGATCAGGAAGACCAACTTTCGGGATCCCGATTTCCACAATTTGACTAGCATTAATTTGGAAAGCAATGCATTGACGACCTTAGATTCCCTCAGCTATCTCAAGCAGTTGAAACATCTCTGTTTGACCAACAACAAGATTTCAAGTTTTGGGGATGTGAAAAGAACGTTTGATAATTTGGAAAGTTTACATCTCAACTTCAATAATATTGTGGATTTGGTACCACTCGAGTTCGAAAGATTTCCCAATCTGGCTGCATTGTACTTACAGGACAATCAATTGACTGGAACCGAAGGGCTTAAGGAGCTGCGACGGTTGCAGTACCTGGTACTGGACAGAAACAAACTAGTTGTTGTCGATCAGGAAGACATGCAGCTGGAAGCACTCAAAGAGCTGTACGTCGAGTTCAATCAAATTCGAGATTTGTCATTTTTAAGAAACCTCAGAAACCTCAAGAGGCTGTTTTTAGCTCACAACAAGATTCAGGATCAATCATCACTCGAGAATTTCGGATCTTTGAGGAAACTGAGCGAGCTGACCATATCAGGGAATCCTGTGTGCCGTCTGAACAACCACTATTTGCTGATAATCACTCTACTCCCTAAACTCGCACTTCTCGATGGCCAACAATTGGAGTCCATAGCACAAGCGTGATGTTACATTTTACACCAACTGATTCTATTTATTGTTTTCTCTTTCTTAATATTTCCGACGTCGTAAAGGTTCGTTTTGGAATCATTTGTCGGTTCGGGTAGATTACAATGAAACTGTGCAGGATCTTAACAGGGTAATTTGGAGTTGTCAAATTTAATATTCAATAAATCAAAAATTAAATCCATTTTTCTGTTACCAAAATCGACAAATGCGCAATAACGAACATCCTTGAATACGCCTTGAATATCCTTTAGTTTGGGAACTTGTTGTACAATTTATTGTCCGGTCCATGAATGAAACAGTGTGGCACAAGATCGGTTGGAAAAATGCAATATATAAATATCTCTACAAATAGAACAAGCACTAAAATAGTGAGCTACTAGAATCTACCGAAATGATGGAAATTGACAGAAAGACTAAAGTGTAATGTGAACAGGTCAATGTGAACATTTCAACTTTAATATTTGTCTCTATGTACTTAGTACCACTGTGCTCAGGAACCATTCATCCTACTTTTTAATATGAGCCACCTCTCTGCATATTTGGCCATTACAATACATAATATCAAGTTTAATGCTCAGAAACTGTTTGGGTCCTGACAAAGGAGGTAATTTCGAATGTTTGTTGGTAGGTTACTATTCAGGGCCGGAGCGAGAAGAAAAACCAGAGGGGGGAGGGCCCGAAATGTCCCAACTTTTCCAAATCGAAAAAACAGCAAAAACTTGGGATTTTTGAAACATTTTCACTTCGAAATATTGATTAATCCAAGTTGGGATAATAAATATAAGCAGGACTGTTCCATACTTGGGAGAAATCAAACTTTTTTGAACCTAACTTGGGAGAAATCTCCTTTGAACTTTACAAAAAACCCAGGATTTCAGAGTATGGGAACTCCAAGTTATAACTTAAATGCATGTTGGGAAATTCCAACCTTCTCCTGATTCTTTCCCTTTTATTTTTCCCTCCCCCTCTATTTCCTCTCGTTTTTATTTTTTATTTATTTGTTCACTATTATTTTTTTCTATCTTCACGGTCCGAAATGTCCCAACTTTTCCAAGTCGAAAACGCAGGGGGGGGGGGGGGGGTGATTATGACGACGGCCCTGTTACTATTGATAAAGTTGGTAAATGTACAGGAGGGTGTTGATGGATAAGTAGGAGGAGTACCCAGTATAATAAGGTACTTATAGACATGGTGATTCCTCCTAGTACTAGTACCAACTTGCAAGAGCGTTCCAAGCGAATTCTCCGATTATCGTGAGTGAGGACGATACTTGAGTATGCATACAGTATAGCGATTTCCTATGATCTTCCAGACTCAAGCGGGGTAAAGCACAAGAAAGCCTTCGAACTACGGACCGGGGGAAAATGTTCTCAAACAAATTAACAAGGGACTGGAGCCTTCGGCCACTTGGGAAGGGGACAGGACAATCTCACTAATGGCGGCGCTGAAACACCCCGAACCCTCCAAAGCCGCCTAAGGGACTGCCGAGTTCTCTTGTTTGACGGTGGGGAGAGAAGGGGTAAAGGATTTAGTCGAGTAATTAATTTTATATCCGGGAGAATACAACTCCGCTTGGTGATTCCACGGGTTGAAATAGTACCTGGTCCGCCCTTGAAACCGCTTTGAGAACCACGCTAGACGTGGAAAGCTGAACGGACATGATTGGTAGACGAGGATTTTTTCACAATATTTCATTATTTCATCGATCAAAACGTCGCTGTGGGTAATTCTACGCACATTGTCCTCCAAGCAGCTCGTGAGATTCCACTTTTGGGACCTATTTCACGAAGCTTCTGGTGTAATGAGTCTCATGAACTTGTACAATTAGCCAATACACGTATGTAAATAAGGAATTTCCTACACGTATGTAAATAAGGAATTTAAGGATGGTTTCCAAGAGGGTAAAAGTACCTTGAACGCCATCCTTCATCTGTATGAAAAAATAGTAATTTGGATATAGGTAGAAGAGTGCTGGTCGTCTTCCAGGATTTCTCAAAGGCGTCTGATACGGTCTCACACAAAATGCTACTAGAAACCTTGAACATGCATAAATTTCCCATCAATTTTGTCAAATACATTCAGAGCTACCTAAATGGCAGAGAACAACAGGTTAGAGTTGAGGAAATTTTAAGTGACAACTGTCAGCTGGCATGTGGTGTTCCACAGGGAACAATTATCAGCCCAGTGTTGTTTCTAATTTATGCGAATGACATTTTATTTAAACGTCAAAGTAAGTGGAGAATTGGTTTCGTACGCTGATGATACTGCCTTGATAACTACCGGTAACTCCGGGGAGGAAGTCAAAAATAAAACAGAAGATGACCTAAGCTTAACTTGAATTTCTAGAAACTGTAATTGGGCTTGCCCGTATTTATAACAAATAAACAAATATTTCAATGAATGTTACTATGTCTTTCAAGTCAATCAATGCATTAAAAAAATAAAAAAATAAGTAGACATTATTGGAGGATTTTTGAAATGTAAGTAGGTAGGTAACCTTTTCGTGTTAACTGTACATGCATTACTGCTAAAATGCAGTTTACACATACAGCATCACATCCTGCTCGTGAATTGTTTTCCTATCGGATGATGCATTGTGCTTGCCTCCCCTTTCTCACAGTATTTTTGTTTTTTTGTTATTGCGGTCCCACGGCCACGCGCCTCCCCACGTCAACTACTTCCTTCCCATAGCTATCAAGTTACTTTGTTATTCCTAATCTATTTACAAACTGATTACTTCCCGATGTAGTCGTCTGTGTGCCCCCCCCCCCCCCCCCCCGTCCTTCAATAGTTCATACAGACCCACACTCCTCCCCAATAGTTACCAGCCCCAGTATCAAGTTCATGTCACGCTTCCCACCAACTTGACCCGTTAGTTTTCCCTTTGAGGTTCCCTTTCCGCAACTCTCGACTCAGTCACACGTGCTCTTTGACATAGCACTGTGATGTACAGAACAACACAACAACAGTTGCTATTCATGTGAGAGTTTCTGTGTTGTACTGATGATGGTGAACGAACGAATGAATGAAAAAGATGTTTATTTTTACATTAATTTGTAACAATATCATAATTTATTTGTTAATAAACATAATATCGTCGGTCAAGTGGCACCACCAGTTAGGTATCTCATATTTTACAAAAGCTTTTTTTCAACTCAAGCTTTTTTAAAATCTGACGATTTTGTTAAAATGCAATGGTTGGAAATCGGGTAATTTGTACTAGGAAATAGAAAAATTGGTTGTCCTTTTTCGCCCTCCTGAAGATACAATATATCTTATAGATCCAGAGATAGCTGATGTTGCCACTTGAACGACGATATGCTTTGACCTTTCAGCAGAACATCTGATGTTCCTTGGATTAGAGATGGGAATCGATAATCGATTTTTCACAACCGATCATCGATTTTTCACAATCGATTGTGAAGCTCCGATTTTTTCCGTTGATCGATTGTTAGGCCACGATGCATCGATGTTTTCTCTACAACCAGGATCCAAAGTTGAAAAACTCTGCAAATTCTTGACACAACGGTTCATTATCTTCTTTGTACAGATCACCCTTCTGTCTAGATCACTAGGTCTAAATGTTTAGATCCTAAATGTTGGATTAATTATTATTATAAATTATCACTAATTAATAATAATTTTATCAAGTACCTACCTAGTGAAAATTATTATAAATTATTGTTAGGTATTAAAAGTTGTATTTATTATTAGTAATGATAATTATTATGATTAATTAATACGATATAATTCTGGGGTTTTACTACGTCGGTAATAATACGATATAATTCTGGGGTTTACTACGTCGGTAATAATTTTTCTATAAAAGAAGTACCTACCAACAAACATTCGAAATTACCTTCATTTTCGTAGCACGAAACGTACTTACCTCAGAACAAAAAACTCGACATCACTAAAACCATATGATGTTCCAAACAGCTCGTTAGTATGAAAATTGACCTGTATTTCAGCCGTTTGATTCACGATCATGTTGATAGGCTCCACCTTTGAACCTTCATTGTGAACAAACGGCTGGTCGTACAAAGCTGCGGATGGTCTTAAAAAATTCTAAGGAATAAACTCTATCTAAATATGAAATAATAAACATACCGTTCTATATGAATTTTTCGAGTTTTGGAATTTTAAAAATTTCAAAATTCGTTTTGAACCCCTTCTCCTTGACCTAGGGTTATGAAAAGTTTCGAGGACCATTGTGGGGTTGGCCGGAACCCATAAAAAAATTTCGTAATTTTAACTCAACGCTAACTGGGCAAAGTGCCGTGGACAGCGTACGACGGACGGACGGATTTTTTCTTATTCGATTTTCTGAATCTACATATCTTGAAACGTAAACCAACAAATTTTGAGGGGGGGGGGGGGGGGGTTAAAAATCGTTTTCTTTGGGCGATTCCAATGGTTCATTATCGAAGATAATAAACCAAAAGATCAACAACATGCTGAAAAGAGGGAGCTGATGTTGATGTCTTTGACTTGGTGTTGTGTTGTTGTTAGTGCGAACGATTATGTTCTAAAGCCGGGCTAATTCTCACACAGGAGAGAAATCGTTTGAAGGGGGACGTTCTGTCCAAACTCCTTTTTTGCAAACTCCTTTTTTGCAACCTAATTAATAGGTTCTTTAATTAAATACATACCTACGTTATTGACATTTTATGTCTTTACTCTGGCACATAACTAGAAAAATGTTACACAAAAAAAAGCGCCACACGAAATCGTCACGAAAATTTCTGATGATTTTCGCTTACAACCGATTCGTTGCTACGGAACTTTATTTTCGCCAGTTATCATCGAACAAAAATCGTTCACCACTCGTTGGATAGCTCTCAATTTACCTAACCATATTACGTTAACCACTGCGGAGTGTGTGGCCGACAAGCTGCGGTATGAGCGTGATTGTTTAAATAATTCTTTACACACAGGTGATCATTCTCAATAATTTATATTGTCAACACGAATGCAAGCTTCATATAAGT
Source organism: Stenodema calcarata (assembly GCA_963920205.1). NCBI lineage: Eukaryota > Metazoa > Arthropoda > Insecta > Hemiptera > Miridae > Stenodema > Stenodema calcarata. The sequence goes on along the minus strand of OY986049.1, from coordinate 30,509,476 downwards.
TTCTGCAAAGACATAAAATGTCCCAATGTGTTGCAGACTCGTATGCAAGCATTTAGTTTTGACATTTTCATGTCTTTGCTTTGGCACATAAACTTTTTTAAACATAAACTTTGATCACCCTTTCCCTCAGATCACGTCAGAACACAAGCGACCGGCGGGCCACTACGTCAGAGCCTATGACGCACGAGCGTATGACGTCAGACGGCTGGCAGGAGGACAACTAGTACGTCAGAGTCTATGACGCACGAGCGTATGACGTCAGAGGGCTGGATGGCTAGGTGATCGGGTGGTAGCGAAGGGAAGTGGTGATGACGTCAGAGTGGCCAGAGGGAGGCAGATATCTGAATCCCCCATTTCTTCCTCACTAATTTCGTGATCACCGTGAAATTTCCTAAAGGATCTCCGAGTTTCAGTTTGTTTTTCATGTTCTGTAGTATTTCTTTTCTTTTTACCATGAATCTTTCAATGTTTGATGCACATTTGGGTATTCTGCGGTTTCAAACGATTTCGACCAATTTTCCATTAAAAAAAAAAAAAAAATTGGGTTGAGACTGAATAAAAAAATCGACTAAAATCGTCGATGATCGATTGTGGAGGCGCGATTAATCGGTGACATCGATTGTGGGCTTCCGATGTTACAATCGATGGCATAATCGATTGTGAGGGTCCGATGTCCCATCCCTACCTTGGATCAATCGTACCATAAGTTATTTAAATAGACGCCTGAGGAAGGCACATGGAGATATTTCATGGAGAGGTTCATGGGAGAAGAAACATTTGGGTGAATTGCAATTATTACCTAGTTATTATTATCTTATTTATACCGAGAATTTTATAATATAAAATACAATAATATTGTATTTTATTATAAATACAATAATATTATATTATATTATAATATTATATAATTAAAAACAATAACTATTAAATTATAGGTAGGTATTATATTTTAATAGTTAGTATTGATAATTTCTAATTTTAATACATCAACTTTATTGATAGATAAATAAATAAAAGTTCAAATTTTCTTAATTATAATTAAATCGAGCGAAGACCAATATGATGACCATTCAACACGGCTAAGAATTCCTGCCTCGATAGAGACAAGCGTCCAAAGCATTCCAGTCTGGCATACGATAGAATTGGACATTCTGCCACGAAATGCTCCACAGACTCGTTAACCGCAACTTACACAGTGACCACAAATAACTAATGCGACTTAGCTACCACGGCTGCCAATTGACGTTTTGCATCTCTCCCCGGCACTTAGCTATCGTGGCAACATATTATGGGCTTTTCTTTTTGATATACCGACTGCACATTTCGATCGATGTGTTTGTGCGCAGTTCAATCAGGTGATATTGAACCAAATATTGTATGAAACAGCATTTTATGGAAAAAATCATATTAGTGTAGATAGTGTTGTGGAAGACGCACTTACCTAAATATAACATAATTATAAATCCTTAGAAAATAACTACAAAAAAACACTGCAAATGCTGTGGGGCTGAGAGGACAGCCCAGCTTGACTCCTGAGTAGGTATTAAAAACATCCAAAACGTGCCCAGTAAACACGTGCCTTGTACTTATTCGAATGTAGGCAGCACAAAGTCTGAAAAGGTTTTAATTTGGTGATGGTGATGGGTGGGTGGGTGTATGAGGAAAGGAGCGAAGGGCGAGTAAATGGGAATATGTGGTGGTGGGAGGTTTGTGCTCAGAGATGTGAAGTATATTATACAAACCCGCCTCCCTTCAAATGTCTGAGCATAAACTTCCCACCGCCTCATCATACCAGCGTGCCCTGATGACAAACCTAGGGAACCCTCATCACAAACCTATTTCATTCGGTAGCAACCCTCCTCTTCGCCATTCACGCAGTCCTGGTCAACTTGAAAGTCACATATAAAACTTCCTGAAAGAGAGGGATCGGATGAGGTACGGACGGAGGTGAATGTCGGTGGGGGAAGGGGGAAAATTGCTTTGACTATTCCTGAGATGCTCCTAATAAAGAAAAACTCTGCAAATTCTTGACACAACGGTTTATTATCTTCTTTGTGCAGATCACCCCTTCTGTCTAGATCACTATTGTTATGAAACAAGTAGCGTTAATTGAATCGGTTCATGCAGAAAGGAACTTGAGTCCACTGACAGCTGTTTCGAGAAAAACTACAAAATCCAGGACTTGGGTCCCTTCTTGCACGAAACGAAAACATTGCTTGCCGTTTTCTCACTCAGGTTGTGCCCGTAGAAGGTTCCTTTCTGCATAAAACGATGAAACGACCCCCATAAACCCCAAAACAAGCCATTTCTTATTTCGTCCAGGAATTGGATTTTCTGCATGAACCGATTGAATTATTGTTAATGATTAATAATAATTATTACTCTGAGCCATTAATCACTATTATTAATTATTAGTAATTATTAAAAATTACTATTACTTACTATTACGAGTAATTAACTCGAAACCCTGTGATGATCGCATCACCTGGGCCAGTATGAACATTGACCCTAAAGGCTGCCGCATGATTCACCCTCATGTTGACGACTTTCGATCTGGTCCAACTTTGAGCCCTCATTGTGAACGAGCGACTGGTCGTACAAACCTCCGGATGGTCTCAAAAAATCATAAAAATTAATACCCATTCAAATGTGAACTAAAAACTATACCGTTCCATTTGAATTTTTCGAGACATGAATTTTTCAAAATTTCAAAATTCGTTTTGAACCCCTTCCCATTGACCTAGGGTTATGAAATGTTTCAAGGACCATCCGAAGCCGAAAACCAAATTACGTGATTTTAGCACAACGCTAACTGGGCAATGTTGCGCCGACGGATTTTTTTAAATTCGATTTTCTGAATCTTGAAAGGTAAACCCTCAAGTTGGGTGCCGAATGAAGGAGTGCATTCTTTGAGGTACTGGGTGCCTAACGGTACTTGGAAACCTTTTAGTCAGGTTTAGAGTTAATTTCACAGGTTCGAGCGGTTGGTTAAGAGGAATTTCATACAACACGTTTTCATGCAACCCCTCCTGAAATTATGAAACATTAGAACACGTTTTAATAATTATAATTATTATAAGATACATTAACTAAACCCAAACGTAGGTAACGTAGGGTTCTACGTAGGGCGTTCTGGCTTTTTTGGCCTAAAGGGGCATAAGGGTGTTTTTTGTTTATTTTAAGGTTTTGCCTTTCCCCAGTGGGATATTTCCCAGGAGGCCCAAGGAGAACTTGAGGGGAGCACGCTTTTGATCCCATAAAATATTAACCGCCCTCTCTTGATATAATTTTGAACGCAAACTTTCGTGTAATTGAGTTGAAAAACAATGGTGTGAGATGGTAAAGGGGGGCGGCTGCGGGTAGCCTAGACTGGAGGGCTGAGAAGTTCAAAAGGGTTCAAAACTGGAATATTCATAGGTTTAAAATATGGATAAATTCAAACTTGCGTTATTACAACAGGTGTTCTTGACGCAACAATTGGCTAAGTAGTTGTATTCCTGCAGGTTTAGTACTGTTCAACATGAAGACAAGACTATAATATACTATAATATATATATTATATAGTTATGAACCAATTCTAAAGAATGAAAAGTTCTTTTCATATATGAACCAATTCTAAAGGAAACCGACATTCGCCAAAAGTAATTCATATTCATAAATCCGTTAATTCATATATGAATATATTCGAAATTCATTACGAAATTTCAACAGAAGTAATTTTTGAACATTTTCATAACCCTAAGTCAATGGGAATTTTGAACTTTCAGTTCAAGTTTGAACAAAGTTTTTTTCAGCCTCCTAATGAGCTAGAGACTTGAAATGTTAGATTCAGGTCAGAACTCGATGACAATACTATATTCACTTGGCTTATTGTCTGTGGAATCGTTTAAGCAACACCTATTAAATAAATTAGTCAAATTTTGCTTAAATAAATTTGGATGATGAGCTAGAGTTTCATCTATCATAATATGATGGAAAAAAAATCTGCAAATTCTTGACAACGGTTTATCATCTTCTTTGAGCAGACAATAAGCCTCTGATAAGTGATCTGTTCAAAGAAGATGATAAACCGTTGTCAAGAATTTGCAGAGTTTTTTTACAAGTGAGTTCGTTCAGTAGGTCGTATTATTCAAAAGTTCGATTAAAATTGAAAACCCTCCCTCCTCCATCCTCTGCCTCTTGCCTTGAGACTAGAAATGAAACCTCCTAATGAGCTAGAGACTTGAAATGTTAGATACAGGTCAGAACTCGATGACAATACTATATTCACTTGGTTTATTGTCTGTGAAATCGTTTAAACAATACCTATTTGCTTAAATAAAGTTGGACGATGAGCTAGAGTTTCATCTATCATATAGTGAATTACATTAGGGTGATCTGCTCAAAGAAGATGATAAACCGTTGTTTCAAGAATTTGCAGAGTTTCACAAGTGAGTTGGTTCAGTAGGTCGTATTACTCAAAAGTTCGATTAAAATTGAAAACCCTCCCTCCTCCATCCTCTGCCTCTTGTCTTTCTTGAATGGGATAGCGATCTCCATCCGACTGTGACTGTAATGCAACCATTGCAACCATTGATTTCAGCCCTTTATTTGTTCTTTTTCTCTCTCTTTTTATTCAATCTTTCTCCATTTCAAATAAAATTGAATTGAACAACAGGTCCCGAGAGCGCGGGTTGGGATCCCCGCAAACTTAATTAGAGGGCGTGCGGCGAGTGGGAAAACTGGGGGAACCCCGAGGAGGTTTGCATTCAGTCCCCAGAGGATTCGGTCGTTTCTCCCTCGCCATCATCCAGCGATCATCAATCAGCAAGCAAATATTGTGAGATATGACGAGATCGAGGGGAACATATCAAATACAAAAGACGAAGGGACGCACAGCGAAGGAATTGTAATTTATGGCCAGCGAGGGGGGGGGGGGGGACTTTCGTGGTGTTTGCTCGATGGAAATAAAAGGATGAAAAGTAGTGGCCTTAGAAATGCACAGGTGGTTTAAATTTGAGAAAATGTCATCGTAACCGCGAGCGGTACCCTCAATTGTTTTTTTTTTAAACAAATTGTTCAAGTAAGAATATCTAATACTTGAACTAACCCCCAAACTAGGGTTGCAAACTTTTATTCGGAAAAAAAAAGTAATTTTCAGAAAATGTTGAAAAAAACTATTTTCTGAAAATAAAGTACGGCCCAAAAGCAGGGGAGTCCGGGGGTAACCCCCGAGAAAATGTTTGACAGATTACTAAATAGAGGGTTTTAACACTTTTTATAATCGAAAAAACTTCATTTTTCAAAGAAATCTATTAAAAATTCATAATGCCTCAATATTTCGGACGGGCTGTATTAAAAGAATAGTTATGGTATTTTACAGACAAGAAACCGAGTGAATATTGCCTCCTCACCCAGTTCTGACCTGAAGTAGAATTTCAAGTCAGCTGCTCAGTCCCATTTAATTTTTTAAACCAATATTGTTCAAACAAGAAACCGAGTGAGTATTCCATTGTTATCCATCCTCCCCCATGTTACCAATTTTAATTTTTTTTTGAACAAATACTGTTTAACAATTTTACAGACTAGAAACGAAGTGAATATTGCCCGGCGAAATTCCACTGGTCAGACAGACATCAAACCGAACTAATAAAAATCAAGCCTTGCAGCATGGCAATAAGAGCGAATTTTCGAAGAAATAACTGTTTTTATATAAAATGTCTCCATTTTACTTATTTCAAAATTGGTCTCCTTTTTTTGCTGAGTAACACCTCAGTTTATAGATTTTTCAACGCTGAACACGATGGTGAAGGCAGAGTGGCGGTATCTCATTCCGTTATCAGATTAGAACAGAGGAACCGTGAAGAACATCTCAAGTGACAACCTCGTTTCTTCACCTTCAAAGTGCACTAGTTTGAGAACGGAATAAGATACCGCACTTCTGATTTCACCATCTCATGAAACGTTGCACTCGAGAGGTATTTGTTACAAACGTTTGAGATTTAACTATGTTATCTATATATAACAGATGTATCGGATGTATCCGTTTGTAACAAATAGCTCTCGAGTACAACGTTTTATGAGAATCCATCCATTCTCCGACACTTTTCTCACAGCGCGTGCGCCAACGAATTTTATGAATCTGAACGCGAATTCGTAATCAGCGACCTCTAAAACCTCCGAGTATGGATTTTCACAAAAAATAAGCCAGTGGAAAACCATTGGTTTTTTTTCTCGATCGACTTGGTAGTTTACACCCCCTTTGGGGGTTCATATTGTACCAGTGAAGTGTTAACGCCACAATTCACCCTTATTATAATTGGATTACATAGAATTCGTACCAAAACTAATTAAAAAAAACAGGATCCATCAAGATAATAATGCCTGCTTCTAAGTTTTCCGAGGATTCACCCCATACTGGGGGTGTTTTTCGGCTATAACTTTTTTTTTGGAGTGTCCGGCTTTTTTTGACACCGGATTCGGATTCAGCCACCAAAAATACATAGAGACATATTTTGTATTGTATTGTATTTCTTTATTTGCAAAATAGGTATATAAATCAAAAAGTAGTAAATACCAATAACACTGCACCGAATTCAGTACGCATAAATTCAATCGGTATTATATGGGTCCGGCTTATAAGCCTTATAAGGATCTGAACTTTTTCTTTTTGTGGGGCTGTTTTTTGAGGAAACCAAAGTTCTGCCCGATGATGCCAATGCTCGTGTAGCTGCTTTGACGTTTTTTTTCAAAATTTCACAAAACAACATTTTGATTATTTATTTTCTCTCTTTTTTTCCAACTACATAATATGTAGTTGTATAATATTCTTATACAGAGTGGCCAACATTTATAGGACCTGTGTTCATCCAGTTGTTCATTTATCTCCGTAATTTCCAAACTTAAAAACAATTCAAATGGTAACACCCTTTAATTGTTCACGAGAAATTCAAATATCACATTTTTGCTTGTCGCGCATGCGCGCAAGAGCGCGATTTGCACATCAACTTTGTTTTTTCGAATGAGAACCCCCATTTTTTATCGCAGATTCGGATTCTACGCAAAATATCATGAAAATTTGACGTCTCAATTGATTCTTTTGACCGCGTGTAACCCAGTCAATGAGCGCGCAAAACCCCGGCAACCCTGACACTGCGCGAAAATGTTGTCCACCGTAGATCCCAAGTGTGGCATATGGAATTTCGTTGTTTTCGAACGCTGATTCACGCGGTGCTATTCATTTTATTTTTTGAAAAGGGCACTGAAGGAAAAAATAAATTTTAGTGCAGAATGAATTTTAAAATAAAAATGTACCTAATTCAAATTAATTTAAACACACAGAAGATAATAAACGGTTGTCGAAGAATTTCCAGTTATTGAGGATAGCAAACCTGAAGCCACAACTTAACAACTGTCTTTTGTTGGACATATTTTCATTAGCGCGGGGTCATCTCGTGTAGGAGACGAGGTCATAAACTTTATCAGAAGACAAATGATTATGAGGACTGGGAAGGGAGGAGGGGGAGGGAGAAGTGACGAGGAGGGAGAAGGGGGTAAGTGACGTAGGGGGTGGAGGGAGGAGTGACGAGGAGGTAAGTGACGTAGAGGGGAGGCGGCAGTGGAGGAGGGGGGTGTGGTGAAGAGCGGCGATAAAGGGGCGAAGGGGGATTTAAATGGCCTGCGACCATCCCCGTTCCTCATATTCACCCACGAACCGCCTTCTATTACGGGAGCCCGAAGGCTTTTTGCCCTCTTTTAACGACGACGACGACGACGACGATGCACGTAAAATGATAAAGTGAACGCCCAGATGACTCCCGAGGTCACTTCACGTGACCGCCACTCGACGACACGTGGCGGCGAAGGGGGCGTACGTAACACGCGGCTCCCCATTGTTACCAACTGCTCCTCGCCACCTGGCCGCTCCTCACCAGCTGCTTCTCCAGAATTACTCCCCCTCCCCGTCCCCCTACACCGCCCTTTAAATGTACCTTGTAATTATCCGTAAGGCTGACTTAGGGCGTGTCTTCTTTGGGTTTAGAAAATCAAAACACATCATCACAAAAGCCATCAAAGTGATTGAGGCAGTTGGAGGTTTTCAACTCCGACAGCGACGCCTGCAAAGACAGCAAAACACTATCGAATCTACTTTCAATGACGAGTTGGAATTTACTTCAGATAATCTGCTAAAATGGGAACAACTTACAGAATTTACCAGTCAAATTTACTTTTTTCCCAACCAAATTTATAAAAACCTCAGGGATCCCGATTTTTCCAAGTACTCGATCCCACAGGGAACATAAGTGTGGAATATAACATCAATAAAACTAAGTGTCAAATTTCAAAATTTTCGGTTTGTTATTTTCGGTAATGAACGATTGGAATCGGGCGGTGGAAGATTCGGTCCAAGTCATAGATCTATAATATATTATATCTATAATATATATTATCTATATAGATCTATGGTCCAAGTCCGAAGAGATAATTATTACTCCTTGGATTATCGCAGGTAAACTCTCTCGAGTCGGGCGATAAGCCGTATGGAAAACTCGGCCCACGATTCTCAGTAGAAATCCAGTTAGCAATGGAGCAGTTGTCTGTCACACCAGTGATAAGTGAAAGGGGAAGTGTGATGTTAGAGATCGTCGATGTCTCCGACCCGAAAAAAAATATTCAAGTTTAAGAAGCGTCGCGATTTGGCGAGTGGAGAAATTGGTTGGCGGTAAGTTATACTGTTATAAGTTATAACTTATGAAAAATAGGTTGAAATAGGTTGATATGATGAGTTCATCGACACATTCTTGACTCGACAGGTGCTCAGTTGACCAAGCGTGGTGGCGAAAAATACAAAATGTGGGATTCGCTTCGGACTACAAAGAACACAATGATGTTGGCCAGTGGCCCGATCATGTTCAGTCGACCTTTGTCGAAATTGTACAGCAAAAGCCACTCATGAGATCTAAGCCTCTAACACAGTTTACCACGTATCTACGCACGAATTATGTTAGCTGTAAGGCAAAGAATCCTCCAACCATGTGGGCTTCACCCTCATCGGAACTACACTTAACAACTAATGCGTGTGAATCCTTCCACTCACACTTTGACTTCCCTAGTCCTCATCCGCACATATTCAGCTTCACTCGTCAACTTCTTGAGTAAAAAAGAAGTTTTAATAAAAATAAATAGTTGCTCAGATACCCCACGTACAAAAAACTCTCATACCAAAAAAAGACAGGAGTTCCTCTCAGGGCAACTCGACAAATACCTCGCAGGAGCCCTTACACCATTTGGTTTTGTGGCCAGAGTAAGCCACCATTATGATTGACGGTTTGACGTTTGACGGTAGTCACTTTTGAGTCAAAAGTTTTGACTTAACCTTGTGATATTCTAGTATTAAGAAAACTTGACTGTGACAATTATATAATATATTATGTTCCTGTGACGATCTCTAAATATACGTATAAACAGTAACAGTTCCTTTGGGCCGAATTTTCCACTCCCCAATACCTAAACCTCAGGTAATATATTGTTGGGGCCGAATTTTCCACTGACTGGAGGGTCTCTAATCCGCTTGGGCCGAATCTTCTACAGGGAATAGGGGTTTGGGCCGAATCTTCCATCGCCCTTGGAATCGCCCAAGAACCCCCCCGGCAAACCGTAGATTCAGGAAATCAAATTGAAAAAAATACCTATCCGTCCGCGGCACTTTGCCCAGTTAGCGTTGTGCTGTGCTAAAATTATCAAATTTGGTTTATGGGTTCCGACCAACCCCATAATGATGCTCCAAGCTTTTCATAACCCTAGGTCAAGGAGAAGGGGTTCTAAACGAATTTTTAAACTTTCAAAAATTCAACTTGAACGGTAAAGTTCGCCTTTAAATAGAGTTTAATTTTTACAATCTTTTAAGACCAAAGTTCGAAGTTCAAAAGTATTTATTGGCAATATTACGGCTGCCAGTTACGGGGCTGCACTAAGAGGAGCAACTTGAATAATATTAAAAAATTCTAACAACGCAAAACAAAATTATATTATAATTCAAACAACGCAAAACAAAATTCTCAGAAGCACAGGTAGATTGGGCATTTTGCTAGGAAATGCTCTGCATCCTCGTTTTGTATGCATGTTGCAGAGGGAGCACAAATATACTCGGTCTTACTTTACAAGATGTATTAACTACAGTTGTAACAAAGATTAGAAAAAACGTATTAGTTCTGTAAAATAGATTGTGATGCTGAAATTATTTAAAAAAACTAATGTTCCGTCGTAAGAAGGATGAAGCCCGCTGCATAACGCTGGTACCGACGTTGTGGCAATTTGGGCCACTGGTCTAAGCCGCTTGATACTCGAATTTGCTCGTTCTTTGTGTCGTCGTTGTTTCGGCCGTTACAAAGGGAGATTCGTAATGAGCAGTGAATCCTTTTGGAAAGAAACTTGTGGGGCGTCTGGATGAGCGGGCCCAAAGCCGTACATGGATTCCGTCCTGATTGACAGGCGAAGAGCGGGCGGACTGGGAAAAAGAAATAATATTGACGTAAAACTTAATCATTGACTACGAGGGAGGAAGAAACCCTTGAAGTAGCTTTGCCACCCTCTGTGTGGCAGCAGACAAATCAGGGGTTGCCAAAACACTATTTTGGTTCACGGTTTCAATAATAAACCCAGTACGAGTACCACACAAACTGAAACGGAGAAAAAAAACTTCTCAACTTGAGAAGATACCTACCAATTTGGACATTTCACCCTTGACAACGTATCTGCTCTACCTAACCTTCAATTTTGGCCCCAATACGACACCAGAAGTTTCCACAGTGTTGTAAAGTTAGCAGTATTAGACCCAGCCCGAAGTATAAAGAGAAAATATTGAGTTACAAAAATGTTGAAAACATGGGAAATTTTGGAATATACAAAGAACTTCGGGCGTAATGCACATTGTAGAGTTTATAAAAAAATAATTTTGTTGTTATTTTCTTAAATTTGATACCATTACATCAAGTACCTACCTAGGTAATATACCTCAATGACATGAATACATTTTCAACACTCTTTATCGCTTATTCAGGCTTGCCCTCATGGTGACAGTCCTAGGGTGGGGAGTATTACACTGTTTTAGAGTGGGTTATAATTTCTTTAATTTATGATGTCGGAGAGGTATCTTGGTCTGATGAGACGTCTTGATGTGGGTGGTTGAAAGCTTTCAGTTACGAGGGGGTTGAAGTGGCCTTCATTCCATAGATGGAAGCTGATTGAGTGCTTTACGAGGTACTGTTGCGGGGATTCAATGTGTACATCGTCGTAAATAGTTTCATTTCGTACAAATGGCGGTGTTTGAACGATATGTCTTTGTAGCATGTTGTTTTGTTGTTGTTCTAGTCTCTTGAATTCAGATTTTGGACAGGTTCCTCAGATTTCGGCAGCATAGGTCCAAATCGGACGTATCCGTACCTTGTACATGATAATTCGGTTCCTAAGTCTCTTGATCATATCTGAGACATGTTGGTGATATGTGAGGCGCTGGTCCAGAGTTACACCAAGGTATCTGTGAGTGGTAGAATTTGGGCTGCTGAAGGTATTCCGGGATTGGCTCAGTGTAGTGTCTTTTGAGGTGTATGACACCGAACAGGACTTGGAAGAGTTTATTTTAACTTGCCATTTAGTACTCCATTGTCCTAGTGTTTCGAGCATGGCAAAATCGGAGTCCGGACCACTCACGGCATAGGTATACCAAATCATCGGCATATACCCCTGAGAAGTCGGGTGAGCCTGGAAGTGGCATGTCATAGCAGTAGAGACAGTATAGGTATGGAGCCCATACACTGCCTTGCGCTACGCCCGCCCTGACAGGTCGGTTGGATGATGATGCGTACTGAATCTTGACCACAAACGTTCTCCCTCTTAGATAATGTTTGAGGAGTGAATGAAGGTTGTTTGGAAGGAATGGCTGCATCTTTAGAAGAAGTCCCTCGTGCCAGGTTCTGTCAAAGGATTGCTCGGTGTCAAAATATGCTGCGCGGCATACATACAGTTTATCAAATTTGCTGTATACCTATTTTAAGCCTTGTTTCCACACAATAACCCCAGGTTTCAGTGCGGCGGATGGGGATCGGCCCCATTCCGAGTTTCTGATATAATCTAATCTAGGCCTTGTTCTGCCATTTAATAACTGCATCGAAATTTTTATTTCTAGTTTTCAATCCTACTTGAGATAAATTTTAAAAAATTCAAAAATTGCAAAACTTCAAATGCACGTCAAAATGCGCAGACTCAAGATGACGTCGTAAAAGGTAAATATTTTACAGAATTGTTGCTACGCCTCATACACAGTCGTTGAAAGGTACACGTTTCCGAAAAATTTGTTAACCATTCGATTCAGCGTCAAAAAATGCATCAATTGCTTTTGGTGGAAAACGTTGAGTGAAATTTGGTAGAGAAAATGTAGTTTTTCAGGACTCAAATGACATTTTCTCCACCAAATTTCACTGTGAAAAACATTTTTTTATACCATTGGAAAGCTGAGATTCAAGTTCCCCCGAGGAGTGCACGCCGAAGAAACCCCGTACAAATAGCGCAAAATACGAAAGAAAAACCGGTGATTTTCAAGAAATCTTCAAATTTTGGACTGGTCATTTTTTTATCAATAAGTAGGTGGTACTTACTGTCTTAAAAAATCGGATTTTATATCAGGGAGGTGGAACATTTAACGCTGTTTCCAACGGTATTCTCAACGTTTATTTTACATCTTAATATAATTTATAATTTGAGGGAGTTAGAGCCGTTTTACTGAACAAGGTCGAAAAAACCAAAAAAATCTTAAAAGTGAAAAAAGGCGGGTTTTTGTTTTTGTTGCAAATTAGCTGAAGAATTGATTCCTTGAATTTGTCACATAATTACTGTAGACACCCTGTATATACATAATATATACCTACATAATATGCATATTATGGTTTTTGGTGTCTTTTGACAGTGAATTCAGGATAGTGTGAAACGGATTGTGGTGTCAAAATTGTCAGGAAATTCGAGTTTTAAAAATTTTGGACCGAGAACAATAACTTCCTTTTTTCGAAAATTCGCTAAATAAAACAGTTCTTACGCGACGTGGTGGTGGAGGCCATCGATCTCGCAAGGCGGGGGAGCGACCTCACGTGAGGGTCCCAAGGGATGTTTTTGGTGACACTACGGGGATGAGGACGATCTCGACGAGGGACACGATGGGGCCCATATGGGACGACTTTCGAAGACCAAAGCGGAACCCTCCGGTTCCCACGGACCTCCTCGCTCATCACGCCCTCGTTCAGATTCACGACGAGATTCACATGTCGCGGCACCTGACTTCCCCCTTTCATCATCATCAATGTGATACACAATCAACAATCAACCATCGGATCGTGATGTTGAATCAACTTTGTTATGGTAATGCGTTCAACTCTGGTCCCCCTCGTTATTGTCATTGAATTGTTAAGTTTACCGAACACAATGACGGAATAATGAAGACCTTCAGGTACAAAAAGCGGATGTGCCAAAAACGTCATAAACTCGCGATTTTCAATTTTTTATAATCAGCGAGTTTTTCAATACAAATTGTTCAATACAATTTTGGAATGTATCTATTTCAGAGCAATCTTTTTTTTTCTAAATATAACTTGGCTTCGGCCTTTATTTTCCATTAGCCAACTTAATCACAAAATTGATTATTGGTAAAACAAGTCATCATGAATCCTTCAAGGATTGAAGTTTATCTTGCACAGGAATGTAAATACAGCACTATACACTTTGGTTTCTTCAGTCTGTATGATCGTGGACATCGAGAAAGGTTGCGGACGATCGTCTCGATGAGGGGTTTCCTGTCATCCTCCAGCATGGGGCATTATAGCAAAACATGTTCAATCGTTCCTTCGTCTTGTTCGCAATAACGGCAAGCTGGTGAGGTTTCTCCTCCAATCTTCTGTAAGTACACTTAGGTGACTTCTGTTCCACATCGAATCCTTGAGATACATTTGTTGGAGTTTCCAACTATGCTATAAAACCATGGTATTCGTGGTGGTACTGGGAAGTTGAAGATGTAATATCTCCCTGTATGGTAATTAGAATACTTCATTCGCCATTCGGTTCTTGCCAGGGCTGTGAAGTAGTTATAAAGATCCGTAGGGGGGAATTGTAGCTCGATACTTTCGTTTGGGTCGTCCGTTTCGTTTCGGGCAAGTTCATCGGCTATTTCGTTGCCACGAATTCCTTCGTGACCTCTGATCCAATCAAAGTGGATATGAATTTCTTGTTGCTCGTGTTGATTCATTGTTCGAATTATTTTATTTTCTAATTCTCCAATTGGTGTTCCGGGTCCGATGTTCTTCTGTAGAGCGCTGTTGGAATCTGAAAGGATCACATTTATTGGATATCTCTGCGAGCTACACTCAATAAGTAGTAAGTAAGTAAGCAACCATGGAATCACTAATGGAATACGCAAGTCCTACATGGGGGGTTCTCCAAGCGATCCTTATGCTCTTCATAATATGGGGAATAATATTATTATGAAGAGCATAAGGATCGCTTGGAGAGAGTGCAGCGGAGGTTCTTCAGGTATCTCTGCTACAGGCTTCGACTGCCGGCTGACCACCACCAATTTTCAACCCTTGCAGCAACATACAATTTGCAACAAAACTTGGAAAAGCAGCGTTTTGATGCGGATGTTGTTTTCTACCACAAGCTAGTAAATGGTAGGCTTCAGTGCCCTTACCTCCTTTCATGCGTCAACATAAACGTTCCTAGCTACCCCACCCGTTCAGTCACATTGTTCTACGCTCCTGTTGCTGCCTACAATTATCAAATTCATCGCCCCTCGATTCGTTTACCACGTGAGGTCAATGCTTCTCTCCAGGCAGTGGATTTTGATTTCTTCGTTAGTAGCCTTTCTCGCCTCAGAACCAGCCTAGCTATTTATCATCTGACTCAGTGAATTTCTCTTCCAGCTTACAGTGTTTCGGGGTGTTTTTCATTATTTAATAGTAAACCTTTTGCTTTTTCTTTTTGTAGTATTTTTGTAAAGTATTTTGTTCAAGTACACTGTATAGTACCTCATTGTTCGCACTCTGTCGTTGTGCAACAACTAAACTTTGTACCTAATTGGCGTGAGCCGTGCGTTAATAAAAAAAAAAAAAATAAATAAAAATAAAAAACAGTTTGTTATTAACAATAATGAAGGAAACTATTGAATTAACGAGTTGCAACCAGCTCATTTTAAACATAAAGGTACAGAACGAGTTGTGTTGAGAGCGGTCGCTCGATAGATGACGTACCAGACGAGGGCTTTAAGAAATCCTCGTCCGAAAATTATAATCATTTATCCGGACGGAAGGAAGGGGTGCGCACAAAGGGACGACCGTCGAGGTAGCGTATGATTGGGCGATCCCCATACTAAGGATTATGTGCAGTTGGCAGTAGGTATGTGTTTATATAGACCCACATATATTTCTGATGGTCCGATAATTGGTTGGGCGGAGGAGGCTGTTATCCCCGCAAAGTTACCAGAGATGTTGATCAAGGTGCAGGTAGTTGAGGCAGATGTGGCTCAGCGGGAGAGGGATCATAAGGGCTCAATTATACTGAGGGCTACCAGACCCCCCAACTGTACGAATGAATCGATTCAAATGAATGTGCTCGACGGGAGCCGGCAAAAATAACAACGACAAGTGCTGAATACCCAAAACCCTGTTCGAAGTTCCCAGTGAAAAGGGTATCTCTCGATTCGAAGAACACGAAACTTACTTCATGCACATTCACCAGTTCATGGGTTGCACACGTATCAGTTTATAATGTGTATAAATACGCATAAGTAATACAAAATTTATACAAAATATCATTTTACATTAATCATACGTAAGCATTATTCCCGCGAGCCTTTGATCTACGTAAATGCACTGAACGCCCACAGGCCCTAGTAGGTTTTTGGGCCCCGATTCTGAAGAAGTTTCACAGCAATATGCCCACCCAGAGGGGCATGCGGTCTGTGTTTTCACAGCCGCCTATCCCAAGAGTGGTCGAACAAAAAGATCGAGACCAGGGGCACAGCAAACCATCACACTCCCACCTTCAAACTGGTATGCCAGGCTGTTGTTGATTAAAAACAAAAGGGGGAAAGTAGTATGGAGTTCCAATCTAGAAACAACAACTGGAAACCTCCAAGGTATGGTTAACTTCCATCGTAATGGTACTACTGCAAATTTATTACTTGTGGAGAACTATGCTCCTACAAGCATGGGTATTGGCAGGGATGTCATCGAAATTCAGAAATTTGAAAATAGAAGTTTACCCAATGAATTGTAGAAACATAGAAAATTAGAATGTAGAGGATTGGAAGAGATAAAGAAATTGAACAATGCCACTATAAATACTTATACGCAAAAATGGGTTTGATCTCTAAATAGGAGTCCCTTCTGGGAAAGCTCCTTAGAAATTTCAAAAAAAAAAAAAAAAAAAAAAATAGTGGAGGAGGTACCGAGGCAAAGCCAGCACGTACCTACCAACCACGTTCTGAGTGGTCGAACAAAAACATCGAAAACAGGAGAGTCAGCAAACCATCACAAGGCATACAGGTATTATGTAGGTCTACAGAATGTTTGCTACTCTCTCGTCTTTCCAACTAAAATTCCGCGCTGTTTCCTCTGGAGTTAGACTCGCAGGTTGAGTTGAAGAATTGAATATACCTATGCCTTAGTAGGAATGACCTATAACAATCCCCTACGTCTTGTTCCAAAACCCTACGGGGTACCGATCTCGCTTCGATCCGATCCTACATCACTTTTTTCGTTCCTATCCGTGTGGATCGGTAAAATTAGGAGTGGGTACCGATCCGTTCCGATCCCACTGCGGATCCGATCCACGTATCGTTATGACCGGAACGGTCCATCCCTATTTAGGTGTGATACTGGACCAACGTTCACGTTCCAGAGTCACATCGCTGATTTAAGAGGCCGCCTAAGAACCAACCAGCTCTATAACCAGCTGAACAGCACTTCGGCATCCCTCCAGAACAAGGTCATTATTTATAACACAATAATTCTACCGATATGGTCATATGCAGCAATCATCTGGGGAACATGTTCAAGGTCGCACTTCATGCGCATAGAACAACTAATAAACCAAATCCTACATTGACACATTGTTCATGCTCCTCCCCTCGTGAGGAACGAAACCATTTATCGGAACCTCCATATTAATACTCCACACGAGGTCCTCCAGAACGAAATGGCCAAATTTGTCCACCTTAACGAAGGACACTTCAACCCCCTCCATTTCGTCGCCTTACCCGCCCCAGGCACATTGGAGACTTCATCGAAAGATAGAACCGCGTCACATCAGGCTCAAGGTCAATTGAAGGTCAAGTAGAGGTCATTAAATTTTGAGGACATTTGAAGGTCAAGTTAAGAAATAACCGTGGAAAAAATTTGAAAAATTCATGGAAAAAATCTGAAAAAAATCATGGTACGTTTTTGAGATCCCCGAATTCGTAGTTAGTTTTAGCCTACCACCTCTCCTAGAGGCCATTAAAGGTAATTTTGAGGTCATCCAAAGGTCAAAGTGAAAAATCTGAGGAAAAAATTTGGAAAAATTCATGGGTACGCTTTTGAGATCTCCGAACCCGAATCCGTAGTTTGTTTAAGCCTACCACCTCTCCTAAAGGTAATTTTGAAGTCATCCAAAGGTCAAAGTGAAAAATCTGAGGAAAAATCCATGGGTACGTTTTTGAGACCCCTAACCCGAATCCGTGGTTTGTTTAAACCTACCACCTCTCCTAGAGGCCATTCAATGTCATTTCAAGGTCATTCAAAGGTCAAGTTGAGATATAACCATGGAAACAATCTGAAAAAATTCATGGGTACGTTTTTGAGATTCCCGAACTCGAAACCGTAGTTTGTTTGAACCTACCACCTCTTATAGAGGCCAACCAAGGTCATGTCAAGGTCGGTCTGAGGTCTTTCAAAGGTCACGTTGAGATATAATCGTCGACAAAATCTGAAAAAAATCATGGGTAGATTCTTAACTTGGCCTCCGAATGACCTAGAAATGACGTTGAATGACGTCTAGGAGAAGTGGTAGATTCAAACAAACTACGGATTCTCAAAAACGTACCCATGAATTGTTCAGATATTTTCCACGGTTATTTATTTACTTGACCTTCAAATGACCTCGAACCTGATGTGATACTCACAGTAATCAGTGACCCAAAAAATCCATCAATTCCCATTCCCATTTCACTTCCATCCCAATCTGCACACACAGCAGTTCTGAAACAGATCTTCACGGTTCATCTGCTCTAATCTGATAACGGAATGAGATGTCGCGTTTCTGACTTTACCATCGTGTTATTCGCCAAAAAAGGAGACAACATTTGTTGTAAGTTATTTCTTCGAAAATTCGCTCTTATAGCCATGCTGCGTGACTGTGGATTGTTTTTGTATTGCGCATATTTGTGTCACGCAAACCTTACACTTTATCTATTTATCTATCAACAGCTGCCTTGGTGTTCGGTATTATGGATTTTCACCAAGGTGAAGGTATTCAATCGTTCGGGCAGTCAAGGTGCGGATGATGTGGCAAAGGTGGTGACTGTGATGGACATCCGCTTGCTCTGATATTCCCCTCTCACCCGTCAAGTGTTGAGTCACTACGCACCTTTTGTTCCCAACAGCCGTTCTAGATTTATTGAAATCATTTTCATTTCCTACCAAACCTTCGTTCCAGTCTTCCGTAAAAATAGAGGAAAAAAAAACCAAGACTCATTACCAGACCGCCTACACCTTCACCTAAAGGCCATCTGCTGCTCCGCGTTTGTCTGCGGGCCGCTCTGATTAAAAACCACCGAATGGAAACTTCTTAATTACTCATGCGCAAACTTATTGTAGAAATCGAATGTCGACAGTTGAACAAAAACAAAGAAGGAGAACAACGAATTTACTGACTAGGGTTGAAAAATATTTGAGTGGGGTCCCTCAAAAAGCACTATTACCAATAATTACTTAAATGTGATCCGCGTCAACATAATCAAACTGATTGTATGTATCTTCAGTTGTATCAGTTGTGGCTTAAATTCAATTGCCTTAAAGTTTATTCGTTGCAAAACCGGAGAACAGAAACACCTCAAACAACGAACATTTGCACCTTCCGTTTCGTACTTTCTCGTTAATCATTGAATTAGCGAATTTTCAAAGAAAAGGAAGCTATTGTTCTCGGTCCAAAATTTTTGAACCTCAAATTCCCGAATTATTCCCGTTTTATACCAAAATCCGTTTCAGACATCCTGAATTCACTGCCACAAGACACCAAACATCTCCCTCAGGATACTGTTCAGCTTTTGGGCTCCAAAAAAGAAGTTGGTTGTTAGGTATGTCAGCGTCTCATGACTTGATTTTGGATGTGGCTGCCATTTTACATTCGTGGAACCACCAATAGTATCATACAGGGGAAACCCAACAATCGGAAGCATCCTTTCCGGCCACAGTAACAACACAATCCCACCCAATTGGCCCCTACAAGAAACCAAGATGCAAGCTTTGTGCAATAGTACTGGAAGAAACACAGTTCACATCAGCAGATATTCCAAATATCTATAAATGTCGAGGAACAGGCTGTCGAAGTACCGTACAGCTTCTTGCCAAACCAAGATTGTCAGGCGTTTTATGTGGGGGAAAACGATGACACCCCTGAAATTGAGGATCAGCCAACATCGGTCATCTGTCACCAGAGGACTGGACTTGCCGATTAGCCACCACACAGCCACGCACAGATCCACATTTGATGACTGCTTCAAGCTAAAAGTTCTCCGTTGCCTTTCACCATCAGCCTCAGATCTCCAGGTGAGGCAATCGGAACAAGCGCACTCTAATGTCTTAGGAGCCTATGCAAGGCCTATTCTACGAAGGAGGCTTCATACCAAATTACAGCTTCATAGAGTGAATTGCGTAGAAATTATCTGTAGGAGCCACTCAGCCGACTGTAGTAACTCAATGTTTTTTCTATTATTTGAAACAACATCAAAATTCCCCACACAACTACCATCATTCCTCCTTTACTTAATTCCTCCTTCCTGTCCTGTATACATACTCTGGTCCAAAACTATGCTATCATTTTATTGAGTAAGGGATTGAATCAATAATCAATAGCCTTCATGAATGGCTCCAAAGTTTGGATGAATCCAAGACCAGAAAGGTAAATCAGTATCCATCACTATTCTCAGTATTCTCTTATAATTTTCATTTGGAGCAGGTATTTCAGCATTTAAAAAAAAAATCATCTCTCGATCACTGTTCCGTGTACAATAAATACCCTTGTGAGTCCAATAACTATACGAAATGGTTAGAATGAATTCGAGTAGATGACCAGATGAGGGGAAGAGTCGGTAACTAGCTGAGTGATGGTCTTTTCAGTTTTCCAACAAAATTCCGGGCCGACCTTATAATGATTAATTCATATAAATTATGAATAAAATAATTATAATTTCTCCATAATTTAGGTATATTATTTGTATTTATGCAACTCGTGGGTTATTTGTGAAAGTTTATAGTCGTACAATCAAAATTTATACGGAGTTGAACATAAACTGTACCTATTTTGGGCCCCTTCCTACGGTCGTAGGGTTATAAAAAGTTTCAAGGACCATCCTCGTGATGGTTTGAGCCAATCCTGCCCCAGGCCGTCCATGGGAATTGTCCTTAAAACGTAGCCAATCTCATAAAAGTTACGATTGGCCCAACGTAAAATACTCATAATTCTCACAAAACTAATAATTCTTGAAATTTATTAGTGACAATACGTTCTAATGTTTAATTAAAATTCATAGAGGCCCGATTGAATCACGAAGAAGAGGGTTTCAGCGAGAGAAAACGGCCTAGAGGGAGAAGAGCGACCATGGGAGGAAACGATTCGAGCGAAACCAGTGCAGATGTCAACTCCTAGAGGAAAACGATACAAAGTACGCCCAAGGGAAAAGTGGATTCTCCGACCTACCATCCAACTCGCCTATCAAGCCTGATCTCTACATAGTGTTTGAGGGAGGAGAGCAAAACAGTAGTTTTGAAAACAATTACTGAGGAGGTAGGTAATACCTACAAAGCTCCCGGCATGCAATGAGATCGGCAATGCACCAACGCCTCTCAAGTGGCAGCATGCGGCATAAACCCAGCAGGTGAGTGTAATTCAAATCCCAAGTTTGTAGGTACGCAACGTACCGCAGAAATTTGTTCTGCACTCTCTCCAACGAATACTTATGCACAGTATAGTAAGGAGACCAAACTGGGGAGGCGTACTCAAGCAAGGGTCAGCACGTCGCTAAAATCTGGAAATCCCAAAGCCCTCAACGCCCTGCCTGGGATGCGCTCAATGTGCTCAGAGAAAGACAGCTTCTTATCGCAAAGAACCCCGAGATCCATCAACTTGCCGCTCCTCCGAAGTTTAATACCGCGCAGAGTGTAATTATAGATCGAGGTTGAACTTATATAGTATCATATTATGGATTACCATATTATGGAAAGTGACAAACGCAAATTTGTATGGATTTAAAAACTCTGCAAATTCTTGACACAACGGTTCATTATCTTCTTTGTACAGATCACCCTTCTGTCTAGATCACTAGGTCTAAATGTCTAGATCCTAAATGTTAGATTAATTATTATTATCAATTATCACTAATTATTAACAATTTTATCAAGTACCTACCTAGTGAAAATTATTATAATTTATTGTTAGGTATTAATAATTTGTATTTATTATTAATTATGATTAATTAATACGATATAATTCTGGGGTTTTTAATACTACGTCGGTAATAATTTTTCTATAAAAGAAGTACCTACCAACAAACATTCGAAATTACCTTCATTTCCGTAGCACGAAACGCACCTCAGAACAACCAACTCGACATCACTTAAGCCATATGATGTTCCAAAGAGCTTGTTAGTATGAAAATGGACCTGTATTTCAACAGTTTGATTCACGATCGGGTTGTGAGGCACAATCTTTGAGCCCTCATTGTGAACGAACGGCTGGTCGTACAAAGCTGCGGATGGTCTTAAAAAATTCTACGGAACAAACTCTATCGAAATATGAAATAAAAAACATACCGTTCTATATGAATTTTTCGAGATATGGAATTTTCAAAATTTCAAAATTCGTTTTGAACCCCTTCCCCTTGACCTAGGGTTATGAAAAGTTTCGAGGACCATTGTGGGGTTGGTCGAAACCCATAAAAAAAATTTCGTAATTTTAACTCAACGCTAACTGGGCAAAGTGGCGCGTACGGCGGACGGACGGATTTTTTTTTATTCGATTTTCTGAATCTACGTATCTTGAAACGTAAACCAACAAATTTTGAGGGGGGGTTAAAAAATTTTTTTCTTTGGGCGATTCCAATGGTTCATTATCGAAGATAATAAACCAAAAAAGGCAGTTGGAGGCACACCACTCCTCAACCATGCACGGCCTCTTGCGATTCCGGCAGCCCTCCTCCCAGTTCACATGGCAGAAGAGGTTGTCCACAAAGAGCAAACACTGCATAACTGGCTTGAAGCAACTCATCACTTCGTGTATCTTTAACAGGAAGAGGAGTGGGCCCCTGAGGAATCCACGAAGATTCAGCAAAAGATGAAGATACCGCACCCTTTACCCGGACCTAGAGCTGACGGCCACTGAGGTAACTCGACAGCCAGTTCAGCAACGATCCAAAGAGCGTTGAAAAATCTATAAGCTCCTCAGGGGAGTTGTGGGGGGGGGGGGCAATAACCCATAAACCATATTTTTAACGTTTTTTTACGCTGACCATGAGTGGGAAGTCAGACTTGCGATATCTTATTTCGTTCTCAAGCTGGATGAGATATCGCCTTTCTGACTTCACCATCGTGTTTAGTGTTGAAAAATCTATAAACTGCCGAGAGAAGGTCCCGTCTTGCATGATTCGGTGGAACCGAAGGTAAAGACGTAAAAACCACCATGATCTCGATTTGGCCAAATGTGGCGATAAGGACCCTTTTTGCATGAGGCCATTCACATTTGTTGTTTCTGAAATATACGAATCAATTGAAAATTTAACGCCAGATCGCCTAGAATCATTAGTTTAACGAAAAAACCGGTAAAAAACCTATAAACTGAGGTGTTTACTCGGCAAAAAAGGAGACAACATTTACATATTATAAAACCAATAAAATGGAGGCATTTTACATAAAACCAGTTATTTCTTCGAAAATTCGCTCTTATGCTGCATGATTGGATTTTTAGTATACGACAACAGACTACGTGTCTTCTAAGTGGCTCTTGGTTGGTATTTTATGAAAGTAGAAATAAACCGAAGGTAGAAATCAGCGGGCATGACTTCCGAATGGTGATTGCCGGTTCCCCGATCCATTTCCTCACGTATAGTTTCACACCATTAACCTGTCGGTTTTGAGTGCCACAGCGCGTATGAAAAAGAATCGAAAAGCGTCATATGCGATGCGGTATTATGACAATTGTCGGAGCCAGGTCGGTGGGTATCAATGGAACGAATAAATAAATAGAAAAAAAAGCGGAAGGGGGAGCTTAACTGCAGAATATTGAAAAGATTCCGAGTGTGGAGTACGGAATGAGGGTTGAGGGGCTGTTTGTTTGTTGATGACATCATAGTCGGGTGGTTCCATTGACTTTGAGAGGTTCGTCCGGACCTGTTGTGGAGGGTACAGCCTACTTTCTTCTACTCGATCCCATCTGTCCTGTAAAGGTCTCATTCTCTCCCTTCTTCCTCCGGCTAATGTGTTGATGGATTAGAAAAACACGTCTTTCATCGGTCCCCTCGTCCGGTTTTCTATCCCAATCTTCCACTACTTGCTCGGATATGAATACGTAATGCGGATCGCTTCGCCCGCTGCTCGAAACCTCCCTAAAACCGCAGGAGGACGGTGCATTTCCGAGCCGTTGGTTTTCGGCCTTTTCGAATGAACCAACTCGGGGGCGAGCATGTGTTCCCTTTACGCGATCGCTAATGAGCTTTCGCTCGCTTTGATGCCCTCTCGATCATAAAATAAGGTGGCATTAACAACAACTGCCATTCGACAGCTACTCATATACTTTTATTGTTGATCGGTGACGCACTCCGATTGGTTAAAAAGTCAAAGGTAGTGCGATTCAATATGATCCAATTTGTACTACATGAGTATGGGTACGATCTTTCTAAAGGATGCTTTATTAATAATAACATGATGGTGAGCGCTAGGGATAGGTATCGAATCTTCGATAATGTAAAACATTCGACGTTCTTCATTAAACATCGATGTTTTTCCAAAAATCGATGATTTTTCCTTTCTCCCAAAATAACTACTCTTACAAACCTAGTTCACGTTTCAGTATGTACTTGCATTTAATGCAAATCCTTAGGAATCTCCTTTGAAATAAGTAAATAATTTCTTTCTGTGCCTTATTAAACACTTAACTTTCCTAATAAATGAAATATCCAGTGAAACAACGTAACTTACCGGCGGAGAGATGTTATCCTCGATCCATGGCGATTTTCTTCATGGCACTCTGAGATATTTCGATGGCGATCTTACCGGATTTTTCGTTAAACTAATGATACTAGGCGATCTGGCGTCAAATTTTCAATAATTATTATGATCGATACGTAAACTCAATATCGGCAAATGTTGAGATATGCCCTGATGCTCCTTTAGCGACGAAGGAATTTCCATAGGGATAAATAATTTATTTCTGTGCCTTATTAGGCACTATGCTTACCTACTGCATTACTTCTTATTTTACGTGGCCTTTCTAGCAGCTGCAATCTTTAGGTTGCATATTTTTCATGCCAGTCATGGATGATTCGAGGTAAGACAGTAGGAATGGAACCAAAACCACCACCACATCTAGTGTAACCGAGCAACATTAAGGTTACTGTTTGCTGATACCGAAAAGTGGCGGATGAAAAATGTTGAAAAAAGTTTGATGAAATTTCGCACTCGTCAATCCCTGATGAGCTTCATCATACCTATATGAAGTCTGCACTCGAATAAATTCAACAAAACGTCTTTGCATTATGGAAATCGTAAAAATATACATCATCAATTAGGATTTTTATGGTTCCCGCGGAGAGGCTTTTTTCCTAAGCGGGTTTAATTTTGAACCCTCTTAGAAATCGCCTCTCCAAAGATGTGGGGTTTTTTAAAATGTGTAATGAGAGCTATACAGTTCAATTTGAATTTTTCGAGATATGACGTTTTAAAATTTTCAAAATTGATTTTGAACCAATACACATTGAACTAGGGCTATGAACAGTTTCAAGGATCATCCTTGGTCGGATCAGAAGCCGTAAACCACTAATTTTGAGGAGGAGGGGGGGGGGCATGTTTTCTGGTCGATTCTAGTGGTTTATTATCGAAGATAACAAACCAACAGTTCGACTTTTGAATTCGAACAGCATGAAGGGTTTCAATAATCAATAGTCAATGCGGTCTGTGCTTCCCAGAACCGTATATCCCCAGAGCGGTAGAACAAAAAGATCGAGACCAGAGGCACAGCAAACCATCACACTCTCACCTTCAAACTGGTATGCCGGGCTGTTGTTGATAAAAATAAGGGGGACTGAAAGTAGTATGGAGTTCCATCCGGGAATATCAACTGGAAACCTCCAAGGTATGGTTAACCTCCATCGTAAAGGTACTAGGTACTGCAAATGACTACTTTTGGAGAACTATGCTCCTACAAGCATGGATATTGTCAGGGGTGTTATAGAAATTTGAATATAGAAGTTTACCCACGAAATGTAGAAACATAGTAAACAGAATGTAGAAGATTGGAGGAGAGAAAGAAATTGAACAATGTCAAGAATTTGACTTGCCAATAGAAATGCTTATACGCAAAATGGGTTTGATCCCTACTTCAGGAGTCCCTTCTGAGAAAGCTCCTCAAATTTCAAAAATAGTGGAGGAGGTACCGAGGCCAAGCCAGCACGTACCTACCAACCACGGTCTGCTATCACGTTATGAATGGCTGCTGAGCACCCCTGTTCATGGGGGGTTAGGAAATATACCCACCCAGAGGCTTATGCGGTCTGTGCTTCCACAGAACCGGTCGATCAACAAGATCGAGAACAGGGGCACAGCAAACCATCACACCTTCCACTGATTTGTGGTCATTCTTGCGAAAAAGTCGCTGATAAACATTATCTGAAGCAGATATGGAAGGCCTCCTATTCATAGAATTGCCTCCACATTTCTTGGACTTCTTCACATTGATTGAATTCGATCAAAATGAATAGAATTTACTTCACATTGGTAGAACTCTCTATGAATGAATAGAATTTCCACCACATTGATAGATTCCCTCCAAATTAATTAGAATTTCCGCCACGTTGGTAGATCTACCTTCGAGCTCCCTCTAAATGGATAGAATTTCCTCCTCATTAGTTGAACCTCCTTGACATTGATTGAATTCGATCAAAATGATTAGAGTTTCCTCCACATTGATAGCATTTGTTCTGCAGTGTCTTATTTTATGGGGAATGTGGTGTGAACTTCTCCTACTCTACGAATAATTTGATTTTTCTCAATTCCTATGTAAAGTGTTCAAATAGACAATTCAATCTATAGATCGGTTGATGTTGGTGGTGTCAGGAGGTGTTGGCAACACAATGTAATTAATTTGTTTAAAGAAAGTGAATGGTTGTTGCGTTGGGGGAATGAAAAAAACGGCAACGTTCGACAACATGAAAACTTCCTTCCACGGGTCGTTTAGCAGGACACGGATCACGGAGGAGGCTCACGGAGGAGACGGCGTGAACCGGATGAGTCACGAACTGTGTGATTCCCCCCCCCCCCTCCGGTCCACCGCTCAGCCAGTAAGGTCGACCCCCCCCGAGCGCAATCTTCTAATTGAAATTATCTTCATGACTCCCTTGAGGGGTGGGAGGTGCGTGTTGGGGAGGGATGATACGGTGGGGGGGGGGGGGTACCCTATCAATCCGATTGTACCCTACGGATTCGTCAGGGAGTGACCCCCCCCCTCCCCGCATCAGTTCCCCTTCACCACTCAATCCACTTACTATCAGTAGGTACGGTGTATGATAGCCGCAGCAACACAGCCGAAAATATTTTTTCAACATTTTTAGGAAATCACGCAACTGATGAATTTCACACTGATATTTCTAATTTTTTGGGTATTATTTTTCGCATTTTTTAGCCAATTTTCGAAGACAAATTTACTCCCGGTTCAAAATTGTTAAAACTCGAATTTCAGAAAAAATGTAGGTATACAAAATCGTTAGCACAAAAAATCCGCCCTGGCAATCGAAAGGTCAACTTCGTATCATGGTCAGAATCGGGCCACTCTAAGGGCGAGTTTTGCATAAACGTGCGTGTTACGCATACATTTCCAAAATGAATCAGTCTAACGAGTGATTCCTCATAAAATTCTTCAAATCAGAAAATCAAAAAATCAGAAAATTCTTTTTGCGAAATCTTATTCCTTTCTCAAATTAAGAAATGCATTAATCTATTTTATAAACTTCGAGGATGCCTTAGCCAAGGAAGCTTAATAATTATTTATAAAGCATTAGCACAGAGTATCATTGGTTTTGGAATGATTGTGAGGGGGGGGGGGGAGCTGCTCCATCGGTCCTTAACCCCCTCAATATCCTGCAGAAATCTATTTGGAAAATAATTGCCAATAAACCTGGAAGATTTCCCACTGTTGATCTTTATAACTATGTTCGAGTATTTTCCGTACAATAATTGTACATTAAAATGTCTCTCTCCTTCTTTGATAAACATCATGCATTTTTCAACCTCTCGGGAACCCTCCCTACCAAGCAATAGTTCCCACGCCGAAAACACGTCTATGGAGAACATCAAAACACATATACTACAGTATCCCATATCCAATTGCCCGTTGAGATGAGATCACCATCAGCTTTCAGTCTTGCAGTATACAAAAAGAAGGTGTTTTCCTGGTTAATTTCCCTGGGACCAGACTCGATGGAAGTCATGAAGAAAATGTCCATGAAGAACATCTCAAGTATCGACCACATTTCTCCATCTTCAACGTGCTCCTGTTTGAGAACGGAATAGAATATCGCAATTCTGAGTTCACCCTTGTGTTCAGCGCAAAAAAAAAGAAAACACTTTTAAAATGAGGTATTGCTTGTCAGACTGTGTCATTTTGGGAATTTATGGGTAATTTTTCCTTCCTAAAACTCCCCGAACCCCCCCTCAGAGTGGCCTTATTCTGCTCATCTACGAACTTAGCCTTTCAATTGCCAGGACGGATTTTCGTGTGCAAATTGTAGCTTTTTATCTCAAGTCTATCGAGAGTTACCGTCTGGAGTGACACATTCGTACATAAATATATATAGTGTTATGATCCTGATGACTAGTGGAAGTATA
Source organism: Stenodema calcarata (assembly GCA_963920205.1). Classification (NCBI taxonomy): domain Eukaryota; kingdom Metazoa; phylum Arthropoda; class Insecta; order Hemiptera; family Miridae; genus Stenodema; species Stenodema calcarata. Next base: position 30,481,112 of record OY986049.1, on the reverse strand, counting down.
TGGATGCGTTGAATGACCAAATACTAGTCGTCGGTTGTGAAGGTCTTTATTACACGACGTAGATGTCCACATGAATAGGGCCCAGTTCCTGGGCGGAAACGTCGTGTAGTAAAGACCTTCACAACCAACGACTAGTATTTGGTCATTCAACGCATCTAAATATATATATTTGTATACATACATATTATTTTTGGAGTCTTTTGGCAGTGGATTCAGGGTGGTCTGAAACGGATTTTGGTATAAAAAGCTTTCGGAAATAAGAGTTTTAAAAATGTTGGAACGAGAACAATAGGTTCATTTTCTTCGAACATTCGCTAAAAGGGTGATCTGTACAGAAGATAAGAAACCGGCGAGGGAAAACTTCGCAGCGTTTTGACTTTCCGAAATCCATTTGTCCCGCTGCGCTCAGCGTTGGCGTTGATGCGTGTGTTTTGTGGCTCGTCGCGCAAGAACCGGATCGAAACCTTTTATTCTGATGAGACGGTTCGATCGGGGGCGGCCACATCAATCAGACAACAGGTGTGAGAACAGAAGCACCTTATTTTCCTACACCTAAACGAGTCAACCATCCGCGTCGAGGTAACGCAAGAAATGTCGAGATAAACATCCAAATATAGTGAACAAGTTGATGAACGAGCGGAGGGTGGGGGGGGGGGGCTCAGTGGTGGTTAATATATTATTTACATAAATTATAAATTACAAATTTACATGAAACATTATTTAGAATTAATTTGTATTGGTATGATACTGGGATTTGTACTTGTGTCAACCTAGGAGGACTAAAATCGAAAAATGAACAATTTTTTTAGGGTTTTTAACACGTTGGCGGCCATTGTGACTTAAAATGATTCACAAAAGGGACTCACACTTTTAGCGACTTTTACGCTCCAAGTGGCACAAAGACGAATTCCAAATTTCAGATTATTTCGATCAATTTAAAGGCACGAAACGGCCACGACGGCATAAGACCGATGTACGAGCAGATATGGAAACGTAATGTTAAAAGGGAGGGGGGGGGGGGTCAACGACTTGTTATTGAAAATAAAGTAAAACTATATAAAGAAAAGTTCAAGTTCAGTAAAACGCATTGTAAAATAGGAGAATTCTAGTACAAAATACACACAAAAGATAGTAAATTTTGGAAATTAAAAAAAGTGTAAATTTTAGTGAAATCCACAACAAATTTGAATTCTTTTAAAATTCATAAAAAAGGTGATTATGGCTATATTTGTATGCATAATATTCACATTATTGATCATAATTATTCATATTTTCTGATTTATGAATTTTATTCGTAGGTATTCATATTTATGAAGTTGAATAAGCCCATCAGAATATGAATATGAATACGCCTATGAGTATTTATAACAACAAGACATGTGTCGCAAACGCTCTCCAGTGGACCATGAATGTACCAGGAGATGTTACATAAAGACATCAGAGTAAGTAATCTCAGTTACAAGAGTAAGTAAAGACAAGTGTACAGACAAGAGTACTGACAAGAGTACAGACAAGAGTAAGTAAAGGGATCTTAGGAGACAATTTCGCTATCAAACAAGAAACTTATGACAAAAATACCACAGCACCTACCCAAGTGGAGAATTTTATAAAACATTATTTCCTGAAATACCAGCAAATGCTTGGCATAAGTTAAGTTTAAATCAAGAAGAAGGCACAAAAAAGTTTTATAAAACAATTGGAAGGTTGAGGTGCAACAAAGGACTTTGCAATGTATACTTAAATATGATCAAACCTCATACTCGTGAATTTACCAGTGATCAGTGCGGAGCTACTGACACATCAGAACATCAGTGTCATTCTTATGAGAGGCAAAGAGAGCAAATGTTCAATGAAATTATAAAGACAAAAAAAAAATAAATAAATAAATAAAAAATTACCATTCAATTATGAAACTTTAATTGCAATAGCTGATAGAGAACTATATTTAGTTATTTTAAAGAATAAAAATTTAGTAATAGTATAAATATGAAACTAGATGTAACATGAATAATAATTTAGTTAATTTGTATATGATATCAAGTATAATTTGTATAATGTATTCTGGCTGTAAAGAGCTTCGTAATGCCAAATAAAATACCTAATAAAAAAAAAAAGTAAAGGTACCCAAATAGATCAGAGAATTTTCGGTGGCCCTTCAATGTAGTGTGACGTTCGGTCTCGGGCCTGTTCGAGGACATTGATCCTGACAGAAGGACGATCAATACAGAATAATAAGCCGTCGTGAACAAATTTTCAGCGTTGTTGGAATTTTTTGAATTTTCAGCGTTTGTGGAATTTGTTCCTGACTGAGTAATAATCTGAGCCTTGTCTTCGGCAAGTAAACTGAGATGCGATGACGGGATGATTTCGGTTGTGGGTTTGTCAATAGAGAAACTCATCAAGGCTCGGGATGACAGGTTATGAAGGCCGTCGTATTCACTTGTCTCCTTCTCTCCGCGTCACAATCCTTTGAATTCTGCACCCCCGTTACAAGCAGTTTCTACGTCTGTGTTGCCGGTTAATAATTTCCCTCCTGCAGTCTCGTCACTCCCTTCGCCATACGTGCGCGAGTATCGCCAAATGTCGAGTGTCCCCTTCCTCAGCTTCAGAAGGGAGACGACAGCGGTGGTGGTGGAGGGCTGTAAAAGGCAGAATGCCAGTTTACCAGAACAGATGGGCCTTTTTCTCATATTGAAATGCCCACTATAGAAGAACACATACTACTCCCTCCACCGCTCTATCACCCGATCAGTTTCACCACACCATCCCCATCCCAAGGACCCGCTTCACTCGACGTAGTGACTTTCCTAATCTTCTCTGATTTATTGGTCCGTTCACAGACTCCCCTCACAACCTCCTGTTGGTGTTGATTGAATAAAACGAAAAGATTTGCATTTCTGTTTCTTTCTCCTTCTCCTACCATTCCACATCGTCCAGAGCCCTTTCCAGTCCTTCGTTCTTCATCATCGCGACAACTTGCCAACAATGTAAATTTTCACAAACACGAAGAAACTTTTGGATACTGAAGTGGCGGTTTAGATAACTGAAAGGGTTCTTACGCGTCTTCACCCTATTTTCTCCTAATCAACATACGTTTTCTCCTGTACTGCCGTCCAAAGAAGAAAAGCCGTAGTACATGATAACCACGTTTTAAGAAAAACGCAGACAACGTTTTGTTGAAAACATTTTTTCACGATTTTTATTAGAGCTGATTCAGAATTAGTTTCTACGTCATGTAGAGTCGTACATTTTCGCAGAACACACATAATATTACGCAAGTAGGTACCTCGGTGGCTTGATAGAACGAAACCTCTTGATCTTGTCATGTGACAATGTGACAAGTGTAGTGATCGAGTATTGTCCTGACTTACAGTCATTGGGCTAAAAACTCATCAAACTGTTTATAATTTTATAGGAAAATAACTTGATGGGCTGACGCTCAGTTGTTATGTCATTGGTATGCCAAATATATATATCGATTATTTACAAAAATAAATAAATAAGTCGAACTGAACTGATTGAATAATCGATTCTATTCGACGGAAATTGAATTAATCTCACATTCAATAAACTCCTCCAATACGAGGTAGCTACACTGGGCAGTCCGTCTCGATTTATCGTGACATGTCCCGATTTTCAAGGTGTCTCGGGCGTCCCGTTATGACTTTTGAAGTGTCCCGATTTCTTTTTTTGCCGTCCAGATCTTGTCCCAATTTTTGAAGAAGTCGAATTTTCAAACGGTTTTGTAAGGCGAAGATGAAAACTGGAAAAAAAACCTCACATGTACAGATGTCTTCCATCGCAGATGGCTTGACACCTAAATGGCTCTCTGACATAGAAGAAGAAGAAGATTGCTGCCGCCGCCACCACAATATCTCTGATTAGTCCTTATCTACCACTATTGACAGTTAACTGATTGTTCATCATGTGATTTATCAATTTATTAATCATGATGTGAAGAACGTGAAATTTGTACTTATTTTGTGTGAGTTCTAGTCAAAGTCAAACGTAATTTGCGTAGAGTTTCACTTTTTTTAAAAAATAATTCATTACAAAGGAATTAATATAATGTACCTCTTCCTATTTACATAGCTGCTTTTCTTCTATGGTTCATATTATGATATTAAATATACTACCTATTTTCATTAATATTGTATTTTGGTGAAGTGTTCGTTTAATTACGAGTACGTCTCCTCCCGATTTTCGTCCCGGTTTCTTTACGCTGTCCCGATAAGTCCCGATTTCTCCAGCCCAAAGCTACACCGCTCAGTTATTTAGGGAAATGTGAGTGGAGCGGTGAGACGGCGCAGAAGCTCTACCTCACCAGCATGACAGAAGTGTTATGCGGGCGTTGTATAACCGACTGCGCCGGTTCTCCAGTATTTATTTGTATTTGTAAACGTTACCGTAAACGTTGCGTTGTACTTGCTACGTGCAAAAGTCCGAAATTGTACAATTCGGAAATAAAGACGAGTAGATTTTCTGTTGAAAGCTGGAAACATTGCTCTCCATCCTTGCATGATTGCATATCGATCAAATCAACTTGGCCTCTTGAAAACCACGGGTTTCATCAATACGCTTTTTTTCGGGTGAGCTCTTTTGTAACCTGTTTGTTTTCTAGACCACGCTCTATTCTTACATCAGTTATGCAATGCACTTGTTCTATGGTAGCATGTTTTCTCTGAACCTAAACTGGTGGTCGAGAATTAGCACTTTCTTATGAACGATTGGTTTTAATCTTTAATTCAATCCATTTAACCTTTAAACTTCCATAGTCTGGACATAGCGATCAATACAGTTTTACGAATAAAAACCTAATCTCGTAGACGTACGCCCTTAGGCAACCTATAGTCTTGATGTAGGTAATGACAGCTAGGAAAGCATATGTGTATAGAATGTTGATCTTTGTACATAAATCTATCAATAAGTTCGAGAAATATGTCAGTATAAGGCCTAGGAGAGCCAAACAATCAGCTATTCTAGAAAAAGCGCGGCCGTCCAATGACTTCTTCACAAGGCAAATACCCTGGCTAGCTCCGACACTATTTGAACAGCTACCATATGCAATAATTATTAAAACAGCGAAAACGCTACTGACTTTTAAAAATGAAACTAGGCAGCTTTTGGCACGTGATCTAGGAATTGACTCGAAATTGCAGACACTTTTGTAAAAACACTAAGTATTGATAAATACCTTCTGATTACTGTTAGAATGAGTTATGGTAAGAAAGTGGCAGGACTCGCACCGGATTGTTCGGCCTATCATATAAACACTGAAACCTCGAGAGAGAAAAGCGTGGACAGGTCATAGTGACTTATGGGCCAAATGGTCAATTACTGAAAATCTAGATGTGAGAAAATTTGGTAACTGCTGGAAAATATGTAAGTATAATAACTGTTTTTGTGAATTAATGAAAAAAAAGGAAGATCATGGTAACTTTAAAGCAGCGGAGTACATATTTCAGTCTCAATGCCGGGTTTATGAGAGACAATAGCATTCGCATGCCTTCTTCTAGTAGCTGCTGAATTAAATTTCCCGGGTTGGGATCATATCCAGGAGCTTTATTTGTTTTGAGATTGCGAATTTCATTTTTCAGCTCACTGAGCGTATGGAAACGACCAGTATCTCCATTATTACACATGAGACCCACAATGGTGAAACCACATTTGATCTAAATTATTTCTTCGTAAAGATGTGTTGGTTGTTCCGTAAAAAGATGAGCTTATAAACTGTGTTGCTGTAAAATTCCCTTATTAATTTAAAACAGTAAACTTGGAATGAAAGAGGGGAACATCTAAATATTCATAACGGAAAGGTGTGTACTTGACCACAATAATAATAAACGTAACAAGAACACGTTAAGCACCTACTCAAATCGCTGCATGGGTTCAAGCTGATAATGACTTTATTATGATGATTTTTAAGGCTCGGGGTTTTAAAAATTCATTTACTCTTGACACCCCTTCTTGCTGATTATCGTTTCATCGTCATGAAGAGATTGTGGGTTCTAAGTAAGTGAAAGCGTTAAGTGAATAGCCGTAAGGTTGGCCTCAGATGGGCGACACCACCGAAGCTTCCTTAAAGACAGTGCACGGCAACATCCGCTCCCCCCATTCAATAAAGTCGCGTAGTGTAAGTTGTGGGTTAATTGAGAGTTGCTCAAGTGCTTTTCTCCTCTAATCGGTAATGAGTCGCGTTATGAGGATTATACGTGGTAACCTTCCTACTCACTTCGCCCTAGACTTCGCTTTAGGTTTACTACTACATGCAACGATGAACCACAAAAAACCATGGAGGCAAATGTTTCAAAATTTGTGGATGTTTTTCCATGTTAAATAGGTGGATTTACGTTTCAAAATACGCAGAATGAGAAAAAACAATTTAATAAATAAACCGTTGGCCATTTAAAATTGACCTCAAATTTAGGATGAAGATCGAACCGGGCAGAAGGTGATCCTTGATAATTTTTGAGAAAGTTAGTCAGTCGATAGATAGTACTGAAATGAGAACCCCGTGAAACTTTCACTATGATCGACTCCTAATCTAGAATTGGGTGGATGTCAAGCAAAGTATACCGGTTTATCGTTTGAGAATAATCAATCTCCGTTCATTTTTACGATTTTCAGATTTAACCACAAATGCTTGAGCCCTCCATAGAGACCTAGACTCTTCGCTCGTCGATTATTCCTCCAGCTAACAGCTTCGTAATATTCTCTCGAATTAGTTTAATGTCCTCCTCCCAATGTTTCAGAGATTTCGTGACTATCGGCTTGACACCCCGTGGAAGACCATGAAAATGAATCCGGTGAAGTCACGGAATCTGGACATCCCCAGTCAAAACATCTGGGCCCTCAGCCACCACCAAGAACTTGGAAGAAAGTTTTGCTGTAGTTTTGATTTTCTCACCCTTCATGTTTTTTGGGTCGCTGAAAACGAAGTGGGCGGACCAACATTTTGCCCGGAACTTGTGTTTTTGGGCACTTTTTCCGTTTTTTGCCTACATTTTAGGCACTTTTTCAGTTTTTGGCCTACATTTCAACAAGGAAGTGTTTTTTCGACCAATCCATTCATACAAGATTATAGAAGATAACATTTCCTACATTTCTTATGCACCCAATGAGCGACATCTAGTGAAATTCAACATTTACTCGGAAATCGCCCTTGCTGTGGTACTCAACTGTTTAAAAATTGATTAAACACAAAGTTTTGGGCAACATGCCAAATTCGTGTTCAGCTATCCATAAAACATAACGAGTAAGAAAATCAAAACTATAGAAAAACAGTCCTCTTAAAATCCTAATATGCCTAGCCGACTTGGAATGTTCTCATTTTGTTTAATCCACTCCCTGGAAGAATGTGGTGTAGAAACTGTTGTGGAAATCGATCATACGTTGTAATTCGTAATTTCATAACTTCGTAATAACACAAAATCTTTATACGAATGAGGATAATTATTATCCTCGTTTGTATAATAGATTTTGTGTTCAATAAAACCTTAATCACAAACGGTTTTCATCACACGGACCACTCTGTTTTAATGTTTCACAGATGAAGAAGCCCCTTTCCTATTAATTTACTCTACTCCTACCTACATAAACCCTGCAGATAGAAGTCTTTTTCTACAGTGGGGGATCCAGACTTTCCAGGCAGGGGGGAGGGGAGTCATGAGATTCATAATCTAACCTAACCTACGTTTGAGCGAATTTTCGAAGAAAATGTAGCTATTGTTCTCGGTCCACAATAATTGGTGTCTTTCAGCAGTGGATTCAGGGTGGTATGAAACGGATTTTGGTATAATCCAAGTAATACGAGTTTTAAAAATTATTTTTAAATTGTTTTTAAAACTCGTATTACTTGGATTATACCAAAATCCGTTTCATACCACCCTGAATCCACTGCCGAAAGACACCAAAAATTATGTTTATTAGAATAGCATATTTAATCCGCTCTTATAGCCATGCTGCATGACTGTGGATTAAGCGATTTAATTCGTTCTGTTGTATACTGAACGTAGTGAAAATAACTGAATTTCCATACTTTCTTTCCTTCTTTACTTCTTTCCAAATCAATGTTTTTTTTTTTTTTTTTTAGCGATTATGCTTTTTGCATGTTGGCCACACCCAGAAAACTACTACAATATGGCTAATTCTCGTGGGATTTCAAGCGCCACCGCTGTATTTATACTGTATTTGGGATCCCAACACTTTTTGGATTCAACTGTATGCGTACTCACCAACTGTCATTCCAATCATATTGAAATTCAAAGGAATCATTCAGGGTGCCCTGTGAAACCTGAACGATCGTTGAAAATATCATTGGAAAATAAATACAGATGTTTCGTGAACGCGAGATATTGATATTTGTACCTATTGATTTTCATCTTCCATCCCTTACGACCAGCTCCACTCCACCAGCTCGGGGGGATAAAAGGGGAAATGAAGATAGAAAGGAACTCCAGCAGGTTAGAGCTGATCAAGCGAGCGAGAAAACGCGACATGTGGTCAGAATGTAGGACTCCCTTCGGCATTTCATTCATGGCCCGGCAGATTACCAGACCCTCGTTCCACTTATCCTTCTAACTATACTGAATACCGTATACTCCCCTCTATATACACTTCTGCCTTAAATAGCCTTCCATTAGCGACTTTGTCACTGATCCCCTTTTCACGGCATTGTGTCGCCCTGTTTGGCTTCCCCGAGTCACTCGTCCTATTTGCGTTTAATTTGTTAATCAATGAGATTTAGTCCTCCAGTAATCTCGTGCGTGGTAATGGAACCAAATGTGTTAAAGACCCTATGGACGGGTTCCAGACATCATTTAATTGCACATTGGGACGAATTCAGACAAAATCAAGAAAACGAATTTCCATCTTACAACCGAGGATGGTATGATAGTTTATTATCAAAATTCACTATTATCAAAGAGCAGACATAGACGGGTTAAAGATACAGTCCCTTGAGGATATAAAAGTGGAGTAGGTATACATTTTGAAATGTGATTGTGGGATATGCAGGATAGTCAAGTAGGAAGCTGGTGATGTAGGCTTAGAAGAGGGAGGCATTAGAGATGGCAAATTTAATCGATATGGTTCGCGAGGTTCCGCAACCAGAAGTAATGAAATGGTTATCCCGTCATTTTGTGCATTCCTTCGTTATCCCTACCCTGGTTGCGTGTTTGACGCTGTGCCACCTGAGAAGTTCCTGCGTAGATTTCGTTGCGATTTTGATGCCAAATGAATACCGATTATACAAACTGATTCGCGAATATTGATTATAGAAGGTGATCCGCTCACCGAAGTAAAAAAATGTTTGCTTGAAACTACATCAAAAATGGAGTAAAATGCCACCAACCGCATATTTTTATCTCAATCCGTTCTCAACATAGGATTTTTTAAAGTTTGACTTTTTAGAAACCCATGTGTTTTTCTCTTTTAAAATCAAATTTCTCCACTTTACATAATTCAATTTTAACTTTTAACCACATTTTCGGAAGTATCGTTAAATTTTCTATACGATTAGCGTACATACTTTGATCTTGAGGTGTACCATCTAATGACCATAATAGCAGCTCAAACAAAGACGAATTTGAAAAATTAAAATTCAGAATATTTGTAGAACGTTACTTACCTCCTACTTTTCCCAAACAGAATCAGCCAAAAAAAGTTAGGCGATTTAAACTTGTTTTGTTTTCAGAGGGAGTAGAGTGACATTGAACAGTTAATATGTCCACGGTTCAAAATTAGCGCATTACAAATTCCTGTATCTAACTGTTTAAACAACAACGTTACTTTTAGCATTAAAACGATTTTTTTGCATTTTTTCTTCCACCTGATCATACTCCTCCTTTTAAATCGCTCAACGCTTTTTGCATTTAAACTTGAATTTTTGATCGAAGGAACGAGATTATCTCAATGTTGACCACACCGTCGAAGAGCTTATTGAATGAAAATTTGTTCATGAGATATGCCAGTTTCCAGGATTAGTTTTGGGAGAATATTAACGTTCTAAAGATTTTCAGAATTTTTAGTTTTTCAAATTCCTCTACGTTTGAGCTGCTGTTATGGTCATTAGATGGTACTTCTCAAGAATCAAACTATGTACCATCTAAATTAGCTATATGAACAGTGTACGTTGATTCTTATGAAGTACCATCTAATGACCATAATAGCAGCTCAAATAGAGACGATTTTGAGAAAATAAAAATTCTGAAAATCTTCAGAACGTTACTTCATTCAATAAGGTTTTTCAACGGTGCGGTCAACTTTGAGATAATTTTGTTCTTCGATCAAAAATTCAAGTTTATATGAAACCAAAGTTAGTCACTTTAAAAGGGGAAGCTTGATCAGTGGGTAAAAAAGACAAAAAATGGTTTTAATTAAAAAAGTAACGTTGTAGTTTAAACAGGTGGAATGTATAATGCGAATTTGTAATGCGCTCATTTTGAACCTTAGACATATTTTCTGTTCAGGGTCACTACTTCAGGGTCGCCTAACGTTATTTGCTGATTTCTTTTTTTTTTTTTTTGAAGAGTAGTAACGTTCTAAAAGGTTTCTGAATTTATGCTTTTCCAAATTTGTCTATGTTTGAGCTGCTGTCTGTCATGGTCATTAGATGGTACTTCTCAAGAATCAAAGTACACTAAGTATACCAAATTTAACGCTACTTTCGAAAATGTGGTTAAAAGTTAAAATTGAATGATGTAAAGTGGAGAAATTGAGTTTAAAAGAGGAAAAACGTAGTTTTACTGAAAACCTCTTCAAAAATCACGAGAAAACATCTCGAGAACGGATTGAGATGAAAATATGCGTTTGGAGGTATTTCACTCCATTTTTGATGTAGTTTTATGAAAAACTAAACTTTTTGCAGCTACGAGCGGATCGCCCTGTACAGTTATCAAATTTAAAATTATAAAACTTTTTTGTTTGTTCTCGAGTGTTATTTGCCAATAAAAACCTTTGGAAAACGTTGGTGTCTTTAAAAAGCGTTATTTAATAGAAAAAAACTGGAATTTTAAACATACCTAGCTAAAACCTTGAATTTGAAATAGAAAACCTTTAATTTGATATGGATAGGTAACCTTGGATTTCATTACTTAGTAAAAACTTGAATTTAACTCAGAAAAAGTATAAGTACTTCAGTAAAAACTACTTGAGTGGTTTTGGTATGATAAGAAAGCTCTTATGAACAATGTGCTACATCGGAAAGGTTTCAATTCTTTCGGTCCTGTCCGACCAAGCTTTCACCCCTCCGGCTGGCGGCGAAGGTGAAAGGAGGGAAGGGGAAGTGGGCGTGGCCACTCGTCGACCAATCAGAGACGCCGTTACAGACCCCGATCGATCCGTCAGCGCTTGAGGTGTTGGATCAGTCGTGGGTCGCCTGCCCTTCGAATCGCTTATTAGTACCGCCTACTAAAACTTTTCACTTTTTTCGGGTTTCAAGGCCTCTTTTTCAAAAATTTATTTTTTGTGGGAATTTTCGGCGATACGGACAACTGATGTGGATTTCCGATTGGTCGTAACGCCGCGAGTTTGAGAAAGTTATCAGACCTGTTAGACGTCCTCCTGCCATCGGTTCGGAGCCCTTCGATATTGTACATCTTATCTCGACTACATCCTCTTACAATTTGAATATGATGAAGTGCTTAAGTGTGCGTGTGTTTAAAGACCGGGTCTGAGCGCTCGAGCCCACCTGGCTGACCCTATCATGAGAAACATGCTGATGTTTCGACCGGAACAGCACCAAAACCCCGATTTGGACTACTTACTCTCCAGATATCCATCTCAGCTTTTATGTAAGTAACCACTCACCATTTCATAAAGCTCCAACTTTACAATCAGGCATCTTTCCTCCCTGGGCCAATTTTCAGCAGAAATCAATTTGGACTCCTTTCGACACATATTCAACCAGTTGAATTTAAATTGAAGCCGTTTCACATAGAGACGCCCATTACAATCTACCAACAAATTTGACTTTACGTGCACGTCTCATGGGACTATAATATCGAAAATCGGTATATGACTTTCAGTATACCTACATCCCCCTTCTGTCTAAATCACCGTTCTGTATACTCGTACAACGTCCTTGGAGTCCCATAACTGTACGAAATACTAGTAAATACTAGGTAATGGAGTAATGAGCTAAAATATTGTTCGAAATAGTTGACCAGTTCGAATGGCCATATCAGTGCGGAAGATCATGGTGGGGAGGGTGGGGTGGGGAGGTCGGCAACTAGCTCACTAATGGTCTCTTCAATTTTCCAACTAAATTGCAGGCTGACCTAATAATTTCCTTCGATGAACAGAAGAACTCCTTATAATTAATAGATTTTCACCTGTAACTACCTAATTCGTCCGTCCACCGTAGTATTAAAAAAAAAAAAAATCACCAGTCATGCAGCATGACTATAAGAGCAAATTTTCGAAGAAATAATTGGTTTTATGTAAAAAGTCTCCATTAAAGAACATGATGTCCATGAAGAACCTCTTAAGTAACAACCACGTTTCTTCATCTTCAAAGTGCTCCAGTTTGAGAGCGGATTAAGATATAGCAGTTCTGACTTCACCATCTTATTCACTTGACAGACCGTTTCAGTTTTGGAATTTATGGGTGTACCCCCCCCCTCCCCGCCCCACCAAAAACCCCCTCAGCTTTTGGACATTTCAACGCTGAACACGATGGTGAAGTCAGAATTGCGATATCGCATTCCGTCATCAGATTATAGCAGACTAACCACGAAGAACATCCCAAGTATCTACCACGTTTCTTCATCTTCAAGTGCTTCAAGTGCTCCAGTTTGAGAACGGAATGAGATATCGAAATTCTGACTTCACCATCGTGTTCAGCATTAAAAAAACCCTTTAAAATGAGGTGTCACTAGTCAGAATGTTTCTTTTTGGGAATTTATGAGGAATTCCCCCCCCCCACCCAAAACTCCCCAACTCCCCCCCCCCCCCCCCCGTTCCGCTCATTCCTACAATTATTTCGTATAGTTGTTGGACTCACAAGGATATTGTATGCAGAGCCGTACGAGTAATAGTAAGCAGCATTGAAGGCGTTAGCCTCTCCGGAAATAACATTGTGGAATGTAAAGGACTGCAAGAATGCAATTGGCATATCAGGCAGGAATAACACCTTGGTATGGGTGCTGGGGCATTCAGGACTAAAGGGGAATGAAGAGGTGCCTACACTGGCCAAAAAAAGTGTCAGAGACCGTCATCATTGGACCTGAACCCTACTGTGGGGTGTCCAAAAGCCTCAGGAAAAGCACCATGAAAGAGTGGCTGATGCCTCATGGAATAGATCCACAGGCCAGAGGCATGCGAAAACCGATGCCGCCTGTGGTTTGTGTTCATGATGGTACGTTTTGTAAAATGCAACCTGGGAGACACCCACAGACCCCCGGATTATTAAAGTTTGGATCAAGGATCCAAAATGTCTTGATACTCACAAGTGTCAAAAACCCCTGTCGGAAAAGGCGGTACCGTGAGTATAGCTATTAACACGATACTGTTGGTTATACATCCCAGTTTCTCCCCTTTTGGATTATACATAATACGAGTACTTACACCTGTGGCATATCTGTACTACACATTTACCTATATACGATACCTAAGTCAAATCTATACCATACTTGCAAATACGACAGTTAGCTATGGCAAATCTATACCTATACTTTACCTGTGCAAACTATACCTATATGCGTAGATATATAATATTACACAGTATACACAGTGCCACGAGAGATGGCTTATACACAATTGAGACTACTGTGGTTCGCTACCACAGTGCCACGTGAGATGGCTTATACCTATACCCCCTTGTGGACCCCCTTGTGGATGGCCATGATACGCCGAAATGGGCGGCAACACAGCCACGTTGGGAATACCACAATGCATACTATATACGCATTATACTACATATACACGCCGTATAAAGCCCATGGGGGAGTTGGGATCAAAGTCTCAGTCGCCAGAGAGTCACCAGTTTGATATTTATCTAACAATACGATGTATTTTTAGAATGCATGTATTGTTAGAATGCATTGTGCACAATGCATGTCATGCACGCCTCAAGAGGCCAACTGGCCGGATTTAGGGGAGGAGGAGCCCGCGGGGTATACAAACCCCATGGGGATACTGGGATCATAAAAAATCTATTAAACTATTATTGTTACATGTTTTATTTCGATGTTTTGTTAAATGATTTAAATATAAATCATTTTGCGTCGTGCTACCGGCGGCCTAATAGTAACAAAACCTATTGACGGCAACATCGCGTGCAAGCGACCGTTCGAGAACAATAAGAAAAGGGCGGATCGTAAACAGGACTGAAATCCTGGACGGACATGACTCCAAACCGAGTCATGCCCGTAAAAACATGTTCTATGTTAAAAATTCATAAGAGAGTTTCTTGGAGTTGGACATTCCCGATTCCGAAAGCATCTCAGTAGGATCGGGGTGGCCGAGGACAGTGAGTGCCTGTTCTGCCATGTCCTATGCCACTGTGAGGGCCTGGCTTGGCTACGGTTTCTGTGCTTGGGTAATGAAAAACCTGACCCAGAAAACTACATGAGGGATCTTGATAGTCTCTGGAAGTTGGTAAAACAACTGGAGATCACGGAGCAGCTTTAAAATTATATTAAAACTGGAATATTTAATCATTAGATATCCACTATTAATCTTGAGGCAGCAACATAAGCACTTCTCCTATAAAACTCGATTTTAACCCTTGGCAGCAGAATACGAGAGTTCATGAAATTGCGTGTATTCGGGAAAATAGATAATTTCTCCTCACAAATACCAGTATTGTACACGTGGAGAGAAAAAAATTTGCCGAATACTTTGCCACTTTGAAATGCTTAATTTGTGGCAATGGTTAGTGATGTGCATGTTATATATCGTCGGCTTACAGGAGATACTAAGTAAAAAAAAAAAAAAAGTTTTGAGAAGTTTGAGTTTGAAGTTCTTCTGATTTTAGAAGTTGGATTGCTTTGTCACGGAAATAGCTAGAGAAACCTAATTTGAGCCAGTGGTCCTTCGTGATGTTTTATTTATACCACGACATATCTGAATCGTGTAAGATGTACTAAATGTAGTAAAATTACTATTTTTCTGAAAAAGGCACTTGACTTAATGAATTTCTGCTGGATAAAAATTTGATATAGCACGACTTTTATTTCTCTTTGAAGTTTTTGGATGTTTTCCCATCGAAATACCTCAGAATAACTCATTTTAACAATTAATAATAATTGAGTTATTTTTTAAATTACAATAAAATGCAATAATTTTGTAGTTTGTATTTATCACATAGCCGGTTGTATGATCTTTACCGACATAGTTACTTTAATTGGTTGGTGGGTCTTCATGGGTAGTTGTTATAATCTTAGTCAAATAGCTTCTTAGCGCAGTATACTTGTACGTACTACACGAGGCCTGCGTGATATTCAAAGTTACTCGAATATTAGGCCATTCATGTTTCATCAACCACCCGTTATTGCACAATTTCCAATTTCCTGTACAATTTTTGCAGTTCCGCCAAGCAATGAGTGATAAATGTTGTGGCATTTCGTATGCGTGTTTCTGATTATATTTCAAGTCTGAGATGGAATCATTGCTCCATGAGCTTTGGTTTGACGACACTAAGGATCCTGTTGGAGGAATCACTGTATTCAAGTGAAATTGGGGGCTTTCATCAACAGTAATTTTGGTGAATAGACCACCGGCGGCCTCTGCTAGTTATCTGCCCTTAGCAAGTGTTGTTCGTCAAAAATTCGCTGTAATTCCAGAACGCAGAAAGCCACTTCGTTAATTTCTCCAGTATAAATTCGACAAAAAATGATCTCATAACGTGTTTTCCATGGAAACACGTTATGAGACGAAAACCGATGACGCCATTCAAAAGATCATGAAAAATTAATGTAGGTAGCATATTAATCCGAATTTCGCCAAAAAAAATGAGTTTCTCCTGTATGCCGACGATATGAACAAAAGAAAAGTTTACAATAATCACCTTCATGACCTTCAATATCATATTTAGCGACACCTTGTTCGGACTACCGTGACCTTGTTGTACTGAACAGTGATCTATACAAAAGAAGGATCTATACAGAAGGTGATAGTTCAACTTTTGGTGATTCTACATATTTGGAAACTGTTTGAATTTTTTTCAAAGTTGATTCCATTGGTTCAATATTGTAAATAAGAAGAAGAAGAAATGTTTATTTTTAACGAATTCAATTACACAATCTGACAAATAACATTGTAGGACTGGGCATATTATGCCAACTGTCCGGGAAGTCGTAGTTTTGGTGATGTAAGTCCGTAACTGCACATCATCACTACCTATGTATTTCGATTCAGAGAATTTTTAAGGCCGTTCGAAGCGTTTTACGACCAGCCGTTCGTTCATAATGCGAGCTCAAAGAGCTGATAAAAATTGACATGAGCGTGAATCAAACGGTGAAGCTTCATATCAAACAACACATTGTGTCATGAGTCTGTGATGTCGAGTTTCTTAGATTCTGATTCTGTGTCAACAGACAGATGGTACCTAATTCAAAGTATTTCTTAGTATGTACTTGTTATACTCGGAGTCTTCTTTTTATTTATTTTTATTCTTTTAAGTAGGTAAAAGAAAACTTTATTGTTCTGTTGTGAACATTGCAGTTGAGATAATTCTGGAACTATAGTAGAGGAGTCCTCTAATCGGTCCATCTAAAGAGTCTCCTATTCGAACAATGTTTTAGCTCATCACTCCAGACATTTCGTGTATTTGTGGGACTCACAGGGATGTTGTATACATAACAGTGACCTATAAATACCAGAAAGTATCCCAAAAGACATATATAGACTCCATATAGACACCGGAAAGTACCCCGACAGTCCCTACAGTGTTTGTAGGGATACTTTCTGGTGTCGTGTATAAAACACGGGTCATCATTCCGTGAGTCTAACGGGTGGCTACATGACAGGAAAGTGGTTCAAATGTTGAGCCAATAAGACCACAGAGTGCACATCAGCTCGGCTGTCTGTGGCCCCACCAATTTGGACTGGGGCCAAATGACTCTGTCGTGTACGGGTGCCCTCGCCAATTTTACTTGGTGACTTTTACTAGCCTTGATGGTACAGCATAGCATATATTTCTCCTAATGTTCAAAAACTTGAAGGGTCTGAATTTTAGGTCTATGGTGCAATTTATGGCACCTTTAACATGAAAATCACTGGATGAGTAACTAAAATCAGTGACAAGAGTACATTTGGTGATTATAATCTCTAGAGAAGGGGAAGGACCCAAAAGTCAACATTACTGATTCGCATATTCTTCATTGCAGGGGACATGATGTGAAATGCCGAGGGTCCTACCCCGAGAGATGTCCCCCTGCAATGAACTTCTGGTGTGTTGTGAGTAGCCCACTTAAATTCAAATACTCAGGCAAATTGAACTATGTAATCACTGATCAGTACATGATTGTAAATTTGAAGGGTCAACTGTGGGGTCAGGAGGTGCCACAATAATAATACCCCCTTTCACAAATTCTGCGCGCTAAGAATTTTGTTCATTTTAGTTTTAGATGACAATGTTTCCATTTTGTGTTTTAGGAGGTTTGTTGTAAAGAAAAGGGGGGAATTCATTCCGAGCTTTCGAGGAGAGCATACCTACCAAACCCCTGAAGATGGCTTAAAGCTCGGAACGAATTCCCCCCTTTTCTTTACAATAAACCTCCTACAACCCTCCAAAATTTCGTTATCTTGTTTTTGAATTCCCTCAATCCCTCAATGTACTACTTATTCGTAACTACCTCTTTCTTCAGAGATGGCATTGAGTGAGTCTTTAATTTCTTCCTGCATATTTGCCGTTTTCATTTAGGGATGGCCATCGGTAGCCAACATATCGATATTTCGATATTCGATAGTATCGGAGGTAAGGTACCTATCGATGACGATATAAATCTTATAACTCTGTATCGATACTTTTTGCAACCGATATTATCGATCAAAATTATCGAGATTTACTAAAATATCGGTTGAAAATAAAATTAGCGACAAGATGAAGGATTTTTCAACGTGAAGATGTAAATGAATGCAAAATGAAGGCGCGGAATTCCAGAGGCTTATTATAACCCGATCACCTAGCCAGCCAGCCCTCTGACGTCATACGCTCGTGCGTCATAGGTGCGTCTGACGTAGAGGCCCGCCTGTCGTTTGTGTTCTGACGTGATCTGAGGGAAAGGGTGAATCAAGGAAACAAATTTTTCCCGTTTCAGTTTATGTGCCAAAGCAAAGACATGAAAATGTCAAAAGAATGTCAACTCCATCCTGTTGTTGATACAGTCGAGAATTAAATGCTTGCATACGAGTCTGCAACACATTGGGGCATTTTATGTCTTTAAAGAAGTGATTCAAGAACCTTCGAACAATGCTACATCACCTACCCCAGTAGCGTAGTTGTTATACTTAATTGTAGGCTTCATTATAAATTATGAAGCTTGCATTCGTATAGACAATATAAATTATTGAGAATGATCACCTGTGTGTAAACAATTATTTAAACAATAACGCTCATACCGCAGCTTGTCGCCACGCACTCTTCAGTGGTTAACGTAATATGGTTAGGTAAATCGAGAGCTATCCAACGAGTGGTGAACGATTTTTGTACGATGATAACTGGCAAAGATAAAGTTCCGTAGCAACGAATCGGTTGTAAGCGAAAATCATCAGAAATTTTCGTGACGATTTCGTGTAACGCTTTTGTGTAATGTTTTTCGAGTTATGTACCAGAGTAAAGACATAAAATGTCAATAAATAAAGGACATTCGACCAAGGAGGATATGAATGAAACAACAACAAATTATTTTGTGTTTGGAATTCCGTATTGTTCACTCACAAAACTAAGATGTAGTAAGAGGCCTGTCATGGGGGCTGCAGGCTCGAGGCCTTAAAATACTAGAGTCGAAAATATAAGTCGTCGGTACCCACTATAACCGAAGATTTAAAAAGCTGAAATATCCGTCGAACACGGAGAAAAACTTGGTTGCTGATAGGGAAGGGGCAGTGTGTGGATAAATGAAGAGTAGCAGGTCGACGGTAGATGGTTTCAGTCCTCATACCGCAACAAATTCTTCCACAACAGTTTATTATTTTTCGTGTCGGTCACTATGATGTATTCAGTTCCATTGTGAGTCCCATAACTTGCACGGAGTAAATGGAAAAATGCGCTGAAATATTTGCGCTCGTTCGAGAGGGTGATCAGATGGTTATCTCCGAGTGAAAGAAAGAATATTTATATAGGCATTTCTAGGGTTGTTCAAGTCTCTTCAAACAAATATTTGAAATTACTTTCTTTCCGTATCTCGAAGAAGAAACTAGATACCACAAGACGGTGTGATATTTTCAATCAGCTGTGGACCTGGTCTAGTCTGAGCTAGGGGTCATTCCTAAGGGATGTACGATACTTCACAAAGTGTCGATATTTATCGTACTCTTGAGTTCTGGCTATCTTCACCTCTCATAAATTTTAACCCGTGTGTTCTGACTGGCTTGTCCGACAAATACAGAACTGTATGTCAGTGGGTATGTTCTTCCGCTAATGACTGGCTAGTCCGGCGCCTAGGCGATAGAAATAACCATATACTATACTCAGTACAAATACTCTGTAGGTTGTCGACACTCATATTCTGGAGAGGTTCGCCGGTGCCATCTATGAGATCGTTGACACAGTACAATACAGTACAGTTTCGTATTGAAGTCAATACAGTACGTGTGAACTCAAAAGGAAGTTTTGTCACGAGTGTTTTTTTTTCTTCTTTATTTGGCATCAACATCTGTTGTACAGCCATGTCATTACATTATTTATAAGATTATATTATATACTCGTATGTTACAGTTGTTTACGTATTCATATAGTGCTTTGTAAATTTCTATTTTAGGCATTGACAATATATGTACGAGTATGTAATTGAATGAAAGTTCGACCAGGGTTGTTAATTTTTTAAATAAATCGTCTCTCTCGGGGTAAAGTATAGGACACTATCACGATGTGTTCAATTGAGCCATTGGGGTTTCCGCACCGATTATACTGTGGGCTGTCTTGTAGATTAAATCTATGTAGATAGGCGTCGCATACTCCGTGATTAGATCTCATTCTTGAGATGGTTCTACTGAATGGTTTTGGTATTTGGTGATGGTGATACCATGGACGTAGTGGGACATTCGGCTGTATTCTCTTGTAGAACTGTCCTTTTTCATCGGCCAGAAACTGATTTTTATTAAGAAGTTAAAGTCTTGAAGTATTAAGGACGGTGGTGTCATTTTCTTGATTCTCTTGATGTGTGGCTGCTCTTTTCGCTAGAGTGTCTACTCCATCATTCCCGTGTATACCTGCATGTTCTCTAATCCATAAGAAAATGAATTTCTTACCAGCCGTTTGTCCTCGGGATAGAAGGTTCAACAATTGTTACCGTAATAAAAAAAGTGAAGAAAAAGTACCTAGCACATCCTCAAGAAAAAATATTTCAATGTAAAGTTTGAAAACGTCACGAGTGTTACTGTCCCAATTGGGACAGTAACAATCAGTACCTAACACTCGTGAAAACGTCACGAGTTTGAAAACGTCACGAGTGTTACTGTCCCAATTGGTATCAATCAGTACCTAACACTCGTGAAAACGTCACGAGTGTTACTGTCCCAATTGGGACAGTAACAATCAGTACCTAACACTCGTGACGTTTTCAAACTTTACATTGAAATATTTTTTCTTGAGGATGTGCTAGGTACTTTTTAACTATACCACTACATTCCTCTCCAACAAACCTACAAATCGATACCAAAAACCTTTTTTTTTTTTTTTTGAAGCTGAAAACCCATGTTCAATAAACCAAAACGACTGCGGACTTCAAATGGTCAAATAATATGAGAATGACCCACGCAGAAAATTACTTCGGAAATGATCTCCAGCTGTTCACAACAAATTCTTGCAGATCTGTGAAATGATATGCACGTGGTATATGAACAGAAGAAAAGTTTGTATTAATCACCTTTATGACCTTCAACATAATATTTAGTGGCACCTTGCCCGGAGTCGGTTGCTTTGGAAACGAGAGGGGCTCGAGGTTGTGGAGGCGGCGGGGGCGGTAATTTGAGGGGTGGCAGAGTGAGGGGCGGCGGTGGTGGTAGAGTGGGGGTAAAGGTCGATGGCGGGTTCTCTTGCCCTCCGTATAAAGACTGATCGTGACTGAGTGGTGGGGGGTGAGGGAGAATCTCCTCCTTGACGACCGAAGGGGGCGGCTGACCAATCACAACCGCTCTTTCATAATGCACAAGGCCAACGCCCCCACTTACAAACACTCACACAACTCCTATAAATATACGCACACACCCGGGATAACCACCCTTCGCCAAGTTTCTCCGGTCGACCTTTCCACAACTGATTTCATTCCTTAACAATGCATGCGACAGACCCCAACCGTCTTGTACATTAGTACTTTATGTACCTCCCATCTTCAGTCCAGATTCCGCCCTAAGATTAGGTAGCGTTCGAAATTCGAAGTAGGAACAACCCGTTAATGTGTGGTATGTGACAGCAACTCGTTCTGCAACTCAAATTCAGCTGTACATTCAAAGTAGGCTTTTCATTTACTCCAGTCCCAAGCCATACCATAAGCCTAGATGTAACGCCTCGTAATTGAAAAAAACTCTGCATATTCTTGACAAAAGTTTATTATATTCTCTGTGCAGTCTTCACCCTTCTGTCTAGATCACAAATCACATCAAATATGCTGGTTGAAACGTTGATAGGTATGATAAATTAATTACAAATAATTTGTACCAATATAAGTCTGAGGCTTTTATTTCCACCTACGAACGTCGGCAATAATTAAATAATAAATTAATATTAATTCCTAAAAATTAGGTATTATTAATAATTAATAGTTATTATTATGATTTATTAGAAATTATCGTTAGTTATTAAAAATTATTATTAATTATTACAAATTACTATGCACTAAAAAAAAATTATTATCAATTGTTATTGTTCATTACCATTTATTTACTCGATATTTCAACCCCCATGTGCTATTTTAATCAGCTGGGCCAGGATGAACATGGCCTGCAGGCTGCTGCATGATTCACTTTTTTGGGCGATTCCAATGGTTCATTATTGAAGATAATAAACCAAATCCTCAATATTCAGGAGAAGCAAAAAAACTTAATTGCAGATAACATCTGTGCCATTTGGAAAGAAATAGACAAGTACGAAATCGCAGGGTTTCAGGGCAGCGCTTTTAAGTTTTTTTAAAGTTTAAATCAAATTTTTTTGGTAAATCATTTTTCCTAGTGCCATTATTCTGCAAATTCTTAATTCAAATTTATTAATGAGTTCGTATATATTTAATTTTTTTGAGTGATTCTCAATGGGCGAAGAGCGGCAGATGGTGTACGCATTTTTTAAATTGGTTTTTGTGATTCTTCGTACCATACAACGTAAGCTTACCAATTTTCAAACCATCGGTTTCGCGGCGATTCCACTGATAACGAAAGAACTTTTGTTACACTCATTAATTGGTAGTTCAATTACAATTCTTATAGAAATTGCGTTTCCCTTTTGATTCCAAAGAAAAATGGCCCAAAACTACACAACTACCAGTTCGATCAATATGCACATCCCTGATGTAGTGATGCATTAACGTGAGGTGTAAAAGACGAGATTCGAAGACGTAAAAAGTCGTTCAATTAGGCATTCCCCTTTAATCGGCCAATTCCTGTAACCGCTCCTTTCCTCCTTAGCCAATCCTAAAGGCAGTTGTCACGCTCCCAACAAGTAACATAATATGTTACTTTGTTCTGACCCAATCAGAAGGTACCTTTCACTTTTGAACCATATACATAAGTAGATGTCTACTCAGTCCTCATTCTGCATTGTACTGGTGATAGTGTGACGGCTGAAACAGGCAGAAAAATTGTCATCTTCTCCTTCACCTTGGCTACTTCTTGCCTTCACAAGTACCTAAATAAGTTATTAAATTAAAAGACTTTTATATTAGGAAAACGTGTCAGTAAATTGAAGAGTGAACCTATTTTTTTTGGTTTGTTATAGCGAGTCTTCCAAAGTGCGGGGGATGCCACGAGATTATTTTGGACCGATTCATCCTCAAAGTACTGGAACGGACGTGGCACGCGCGCTGTCTCAAGTGCACAGAGTGCGGTAGTCAGCTGACAGACAAGTGTTTTGCCAGGAACGGAATGGTTTTCTGCAAGGACGACTTTTTCAAGTAAGCATATTAATCATACTGAGCATGACATGAAATATTAGAAATATGAATTGAGAATGAAATATTACATTGTAACATTTTCTACAAGAGATGAAGGGTGGTTATATGAAAGCAGGTCATACAGCTGTACCATTTTTGCGCCATAACGGTGAATGGTGAGTTTTGCAAAGCGAATAGAGTGAAGAGGAACTAACATATAATATATGTGTTACGGGTAATGCCCGTAAGTGGATAGCCGGATAAAGTCAACACTATCCAAAACGGATGGATGAAGCCAGGAAATTGATGCGGTTGCGGAGTTTATCCAACAAACTTGAATTTCTATAATTTCTATAATTTCCAATTAAAATGTTATAATTAATTATGTCAAAAATGAAGAACAAAGAAGTTTAACATGTTGCTTAATTGTTTGCGGATGGGAAACTAGAATGTCATTTCGAGTTGCATTTAAAACTAGAGTTGACACACTTACTTTATTTTTAACTTGTAGTACCCCTTGCAATTACACTTTTTGAAGCCTTGCCCGCCCGAAAACGATTGACTCCTAGCAAGTTCACGTACTGATTTCTCTTCAGATGAGACAGAATCCAAGTTTATAAGGCTATTTTTACACTTAGTGAATTGGTTTCTGGAGAATCGTTTGGAAATGGTACCCTTACTGTTTCCAAGTTTATATAAGCCATCCTGCACATCAAAAACTGCTACTAGAATGTTTTTGTCGAATTCCGGAATTTTAAGCCGCAAAGTACTGCCGTCTTTAGCTGGAGGAAACTTGAAAATAGAAGTATTCTCATTTTTTCGGGTTGCTGTACCAAGTTATGCATAGAATCAATCCGATTACACTTCATTTCGTAAACGCAAGAAAACAAAACATCGTCCTGAACAAACATGAATAGACAGCTTTATCCAAGGCTGCATCTATCCATTGCGCGCTTTACCCACCGCGGCTGGTTAAGGCTGACTTTATCCGGCTAATGCTAGGCGTTGTCCGGTTGGCGGGCTTTACCCGTAACATATGCATATTTCTGCATGACAGTTCGATTTATGGTGATAAAATAACGATTTAGAACCTCCAACCACCATTTCGAACCTTCCTTGCCCCACCGCCATTAATAATTTTTATAATCCATACCAATCCCAGCCTCTTCCTCTAACAGCTTCCCTCAGTTACACTTGGCTCTTTGTCACAACTAATAAACAGCCGGATTTAAGCATAGGCAACATAGGCGTTCTCCTAGGGGCCCGCACCATAATTAAAATTACAAAACATTGTCACTGGTCATGTTTTAGAATCTGCAAATAATATACTATCTATAGTACGTTGTACGTACATACTTGGTACAAGACTCCCTTAAAATCCCTTAAAAATTTTGCTACTAATTTCTCCATTTTTCCCCGGGGGAGGGCTTAGGGTTAGGCATGGCTAATTTATTTATTTATTTGTATTACGGGCAAGCCCAATTACAGTGTACGGCTAATACGGTTATTTCTTGGTAATAGGTTATCGAGTAACAGCGACCGTCTGATAATAGGTTGTGGTATTAGGTTATTTTGGAAAGGAACCCCAGTCCGCGTTGGGCGCTGGAAAGGTTCTCGAATCGCCTGTAGGAACCTATTACCAAAATAACATAATACCACAACCTATTACCAGACGGTCGCTGTTACTCAAAACTAACTCAAATAACTTACAGACAGTTATGAGCGCACACCTTCCACGCATTCATTTTCCGTAACCTATACCCGGCCCACCTATTATCACAGAATCTCGAATGGCCGGAGTCAAAGAGGCCCTCAAAGGCCTTCCCCTCAAGTTCTCAAAACAGTTATTCCAGTAATAGGGTTTTTCTGGTAAAAGGTTACTGGACAGTATTAGGTTACTTGAAGCGGTTACGTTTAATAATCCCCACCCCTACCCTGGGCCCACACCACAGGTGGAGCTAATGAATAAAAAAATAACCCCCAACAGCCTCAAATGCTTAAAATTAGCAACATATCTTACGAAATAAAATGTCAAGATTCTGTCTCCATATAAATCCATCGGGAGCAAAGCAACGAGGACCAATAAAAAATGATGGGGACACAACCGTGATATTTCTAAATTCTAATGATTGCCCGCCATTGTAGAAGCGCCACTTCAATGAGAAGAAGGTTACGAGAAATTTATCGAAAACTCGAGAGAAAAAATTTATTTGAGATCCTGCTCGCTAATTTTAAATATTTTAACTGAAATGTTTGCACTTTCGGTCGTTCAGCCTTCCAAAAATGCCTTCCAAAAAAATAAAAAATTTCACGAATTTCATTAATCGGACGACGAGGGGCGTTTCCTTACTAATATAGTAATTTTTGCTGCTAGTGAATTACCTACTGCTCTCCAGGTTTTCAAGTTCTTTACAACGGTAAAACTCATATTCTCGAATAGTCTTCTTCTTCTTCTTCTCGAATAGTTCTCAAGTCTTTTGGCTTAGCGCGGCAGTATTAGCCATTTATAAAAGTAGTAGTTATAAAGTGGTAGTAATAATATTATATAATATAACATATTATATAATATTATATAATTTAATAATATTATTATGCTCGTTAACTAAAATGGCTTGGATGGCAGAAGGTACGGGACGAAGTGCGCTGGCTGTGAGTTGGGTATCCCTCCGACGCAGGTCGTCCGACGGGCCCAGGACTACGTCTACCACCTCCAGTGTTTCGCCTGCGTTCTCTGCGGTCGGCAACTCAACACCGGCGATGAATTTTACCTTATGGAAGACCGCAAGCTCGTCTGCAAGCCCGACTACGAGGCGGCCAAATCCAAAGGTAGGGGACCTACGGTATGATGTAAATAAATAATAACTTCACAATAGGTACGTGATGTACAAAATCATGCCAATAAGTAACACAAATCTGCACAAAAAAACTTCGCTCCCTCAAGAAATCGTTCCTGATTTTTATGTTTTCATGCCTGTTGAATTCGAATCAACAGTAAAAATATTCCCCCGAGCGCAATAATGATATTTAATACTGATAATTAATGTGTATATTTTTTCTTCTTGTGCTCTTCATCGCGTTGTCTCACGTTGTAGTGTCCAACAGTAGTCGGCGAGCATCTTCGCATTTTCTTACCGCGATACCTTTTTTTTCCATTTTGGCTACCTCTTGATGAAATCGTTCTCCATGTTCATATAAAATTGATTACAGTGATTCTACCGTGATTCGTTTCGTATACTTTGATTTGATCGTCGAGTCTCATGCACCTCACAATAGCACATATCCCATTATTCAATCGAAACATTGTTTTTAAAGAGCACGAGCATCAAACCGTGGGTTCTAAAACATCTTGGAAACCTTATTAAAAGAGTTGGTCAACTTTGTTCTGTCGGTGAAGAGGGCTAGCGGCGTTCATGCGTGAATGGCGTGTAGCCCTGAAGGGTGGATCATTTTGTCATTTTCCTGATTATTATCATAAAAGGTACGCGAAGGGCGAAGCTATAGCTATCAGATGAACTTTATAGAACCAGAAGGGCGAAGAGTGGATATGACGCCCCTGCATGCAAAACAGTGTGTAATGGAGCATTAGAGAATTAGTCCCCCCTCACTCCCATTAAAAGATGACATCACCGACCAAGTGGCTTCTCCGTTTTGGTGTTTTACTCTTTTTTCCACCGTTCCACACGAGTTATTTGAGTTAATATCAATTCCTGAAATCAGGGATATGGTTTTTGTTTTTGGTAATTCTTCAATGTTTAACCTAGTGTCATCAATTAGATCCAACGTGCACATGTTCAGATTTCTATCATTAGAGAGTGCTTTGCGATTATCTGGTGACTAGATCAAGTAGATGTTTCCAACATCTGTCTGCTGTCATAGATTGATAGTGACAGTACTTCCAGATGGACATCGGTTGTACAGGTCATTTGATAAACTGGCCACGTTTTTAGGACGCCCGTCAGATGCACGGTGAAGGATTTTTCGTTGTTGCCATATTTTATTTATTTGAATATCAATTAGTTACTTTGAAATATTGCACATTATTAGGCATAGCCACTCATGATGGAGGCCACACAAGCAATTCACTTTAATTGGACTGATGACGTCGACATCGTCAGCCTTCGTCCAAGGACTTGGTCCTCTTCGGATGCTGAGTTACTTGGGAGTTGTCTAGAAGCGGAATAGCTTCGGTATTTATATGAAGGAGGAGGACCCCTGCTCTATCTACCGAAATACCGGCCAATCAGCCAATACAGCTGTCTGTTCTTGATGATTAGCTCTTTCTTTTTTCTTCACCCGTTCTTTCCAATGGAGCTCTGCAGGGCAATACCATGATACGAGAGTCCTCATTCCCTCGTCAATTAATTAATCCGTGGCTTCTTTCAATCTCTTCGTTAATTTAAAATTTATTGTGCTATATAAATTGGTGAGGGAGGATTCCAATATTTGGCAGTACGGCTATGGTAGCATCCCATGTAGATTTTCGATTTAGACCTCGTGCCAAACTTCATCAAAACTTGTGATACGTCAAGAAATAGAACACTACAGTTCGATAACTTGTTTCACTGTAGAACGCATCGCTCTAATACCAAATCGTTCAGTGTTATCTGGCTGGTTAAACAATTCTGACCATCTTCTGGACGCCACACATGCTGCAATGAGAGTACTCACTTTTTTTAGAGGAAATTAATGCCAAGATCGTACTCATAAAGTATGTTATTTTTGTTTGTCTGTAATATTCGAACTCTTGTAACAACGACAAAGTTTTGACGATGTACTTACCTACCTACACTGAAATATTTTGATTCGGTTTGAAGTTTACAAAAACCGACCGGTACTTACCCACACTCATAAATTTAATCATCATTGCCGAGTAGAATTGGCTGTTTCGGTAGGCATTGGTGGAGTAGGTAATGAACCGATAGCTTACAGTTATTCAGATTCTACTTCGTAAAAAAGCGGCCAATACTCGTACATACCCTACACTTATACGCATTTAACTATTCAACCCATTTTCACAACGTGGTTCACGCTTGGTGCAGAGGGTAGCTGCATAGAGGGCGACCAGCCTAACAAGAGGCCTCGAACTACAATCACAGCCAAGCAGTTGGAGACACTGAAGATGGCGTACAACAACTCCCCGAAACCCGCTCGCCACGTCCGAGAACAGCTCAGCCAAGACACTGGTCTTGATATGAGAGTCGTCCAAGTCTGGTTCCAAAACAGGTATGATATATAAAGGTTCAAAAATAAATCGCTATTTTTTATTTATTTTTATTATTTTTTTTTCAAGTTAAAGTATAGGTAGTGCCTAGTTTAATTTGTATAAACGAACTTATTTATAAATCTCCCTCTCCCAGCTCGAACCAAAAACAAAAAAACGTATACACCACACCACTAGTATTGGTATAACATTACCTATAGTCGATGGAACTGCAGGGTGGCATAACTCAGTTTTTCCAAATTTTCAGGAGAGCGAAAAAACAGAAAATGGAAAAAAGGAAGTTGCCTAGCAGCTAGCACCACAAAGCAGCATGGTATAACACAACAAGGTTATATAAGGTTAAAATAGTACAATTAATTTTAAACCCTTTTCTTTTGTTGAACCAAGTTGAATGTGCCCTAGTGAGAGATCTGGCAATAACAATTTAGATTTGTATATCAAAACAGTAATGCTATTAAAAAAAGAAGGTTCGTTATAAGAAGATAGTTATGTCATGCTGCAGTTTCAACTTCAGATCATCTCAACACTTGTAGTTTTTTCTTTACAAAATTTGTTTACAAGTTTGAATTTGTTTCATGTATTCTTATTACAAACATAGATTTTGTTATATCTACCGTTACCTTTTCGGGACTACTCAAAGTTTCGGAGCTATGTCCTCTTTGTTGACAATTTCATCTCCAACCTAAATGAGGCCCAATATCATGATTTCACTTGACTGTTGAAACGTGTAGGTGGCGGAAGAACGGCAAATGCATTTGTGTACATTTCAGCACTCACAGAATTAGGGTTGCCCCAGTGCAGCAGTTTACTCCATAACATGGAGAGTATATTGTAGGTACTCTCCACTTGAATTTCGTACATACTGTCCGGTTGTTATTACCTAAGTACCTTCCGTACAGAAAGGGATGAAAAAAAAAACGAAGGAGTTGAAAGTACTTACCAGTGATGGGTTCGGTATTGGCCGATCGACTAATTCGCAGGTCTGGATCGTAAATTCATTCATGTGGTCTTACTGCATGACTTGATGCATACTGGCCGAAGCTCAATATCCAGAAGTTCCTCGAGTTTTTGATCCAGGTCGGAATAAGACAAGACCAAACTGAGAAAAGAAATGACCACGTACAAACCCTCAACAGTCCATCGTAAATCTAAATACGACAAACCATAGGTGTGTGTGACAAGATGTGTACGCTGCCCAGACCTCAATTTTTTCATTTTGTTGCATGTATAACGGAAAAATTATAGTAGTATGTTTACTCAAAACACATACTCCACATGCGTATGCTGTATTGTTTCGATGTTGGACAAAAAGTAACATACATTCCACAGGCCCGAAACGCCCGACTAGAATTGTCGCCCGTTCATACTAAGAACTTTGATTTATCCTTACTTGACACTGTTGACAATATTGATACTCCTCACACAGATTTGGGCTCAACATAACCAACCAGGCGGAAAATTTTCTCCTTATACATTAACCCGCTTCCAGCCGTTTCTGTCTCTCATACTTCCTTATTTCAGCTACTGTTCGCCCTAATCATCTGGCCCCTTGACTTTATTTCCGCCAGGCGCTTCAGAGTCTTATTCAATTCCTGTGTCCGTTAGGTTTTCTGACTTAAATCCTTTGGACATATCTTGTTGCACTCAGATAAATCTTCTTGGTATGGATGTACAAATACCTTGATATTCCCTATGCTCCAATGCCTACCAGATGTCGTTAATGACATATTTCCCCCAGGTGCTGATCGTGTAAACTATCTAAGTATGCGACGGGATCTTTGGTTCGCAATGCAAGGTGTGTCGATCCCAACCGCAAAAACGGATAAATCAAATATAATTATTGGATAGAAAGATAAAATAATAAATAAACTTGCTCTTTTCTTGACCAAATACCTGATATATTTCGAAAGTAAGACAAGAAAATGAAAAATCCCTTTGCAAAAATTAAAAACGTAGGAAAAGGGAACTCGAAAACATAAGAAAATAAAACCGAAATTCTGTCTTCCAAGAGAAATAGTTGTGATTTGACAGGAGCAGGTATTTCGTTGTGTTAACTGAAGGCTCCACGAAGCAACTGGCGTTCAGGAGGCACCCAATATATTGTTATCGTGCCCTCTGATTGTCAGAATATAAATAATCAGAGGGCACGATACCTTATGCAAGAAACAGCCTAAATCTTGGCCAGTCCCTCGCAAGTATCATGAGACACTCATGTGTGGTTGTGAGCAAGTGTTCATTGCAGGAGCGAAATTATGGGATCGTTCGTGGTGGGATCCGCTGCATGTTCAGTAAAACTACTAAGTAAAAATATTGAGTGGTTTCTGGTGGTGATGGATGGTTTAGAAATGCCATAATCGCCGGACTACACTATGTAGGTGAGAAACATCATATTGCTGTACAAGTGAGGTGTAATACATACGTTGCTTTTCTGCATCAATGTTACGTATACAGTAAAAAATACTCGTATAAACAAATGTAAGTTCTTGTGAACAACGTATTGGAATTCAGCAATTCCCCTTGGCGTGCTCAATTTTCCATCGTTTCCAACAATAGTAATAAATGTCGCAAATTCCTCAATGCCTGTCCAATTCCACGGGTTGATGGTTGCTAGGATATTAAAACCATTCCCGACGAGACAAAATCCCTACAGAGGGTATAGTCTACAGTTATAATGAACTCAAGTCTGGTTGCTTGATAATCCTTTTCGTATTGAAACTGCTGCATCAGATTGTACGATAGCGCAGTCAGGACCTTCTCGTTCGGGTGAGGAGTTCATGAACTGTAAGAATACAATTGTTTTGTCTGTTCGCCACTTCAAACTTCCCACGGATCTGCATTCCTTGTCCTTTATGTTCAACATGTCCTATACGTTTGCATTTGTCCGCTGTTTACCTTTTTAGCAGTTTTTGGATGAATAGCGATTGCATTGAGGTTGAAAGGTAATCTTGATAAAATAATTTTTCATCCTCAACGTAACAATCCCACAACAAGTAGTAAACCAACCTTTTGATGAGCAATCGGTCTCAACAACACCCCACGTCCCCCATATGAATTCCATCGATCAGTTTTATAATAATTATCAATTATTTAAAATTGTGATTTTCAACTACGTAAGGGTGTGTACCAAATTCTTGTATTGCCCCCAACTCGTGTTCCATTCAACCGACTCAAGGTTTCGTAGAATTTCCCATTAGGGAGTTTTTCTACTTGCGCATATTGGGCCCCTTCAATTATCTCTTAGGACTTTTAGAAAGAGCAGATTGATGGGATTTCCTTCGTTCAAATGCTAATACCTTCCGCGTGTAGAATTTTGAATCAAATCCCAGAAATTCCACCGGTTGAACCCCATTTGTAGGACATGGGTGAGGGAATCAGCTCATACGGCAGAATAAATAAACCGAGGACAAGTCCTTACCTAACGATGAATTTCCATGGCCAAATATGTACTCGTACATGTAATCCATTCTAAGGTCCACATAAATAAATAGATTCCTGTATTTGTAACAAAATGTTCCTTGTCTTCTACATAGGAGAGCGAAAGAAAAGCGGTTGAAGAAGGACGCAGGACGGACGCGATGGTCACAATACTTCAGGACGATGAAAGGGGGATCTTCTCCGAGGACTGACCCCAAAGAAGAGCAAATCAAAGTCGACCTCGACTCCTCCAACTTCTCCCACTCAGCTCACGGTATGAAAATGAAGAATTTGCTTATTGTACGCGTTTTATTCGAGATCTCGAGGTCGGTTTGGGGTAGACGATGAATTTGTACACTAAGGCTTTATTTATGATCAATACTCCGGCCTGAAGATGGATTTATCACCATGAGGTGAGAGTCGCAGTTTACGAAAGAACTGAAGTAATTCCAAATCAGAACTAAAAGAAAGCTGTGAATTCGTAAGTCGTGATTTGTTTGAATTTTCGATAGGAGTTCATTCCGTTGAACTACTTTAGAATTACAAGTAAGATATTAAGATTATTATACGCCTTAGCAAAACACTGCGATGTCTTCTACTATGGTTCATTATATGGTGTATAGATCACCCTTCTGCATGCACATCCTTGTATGGCTCATAACTGTAATCTAGACAGAAGAGTGATCTGTACTGAAAAAGGATTCGCAGTGTTTAGTCATGGATACTGTGTCTTCAGAGAATCCGGCAAAATTCGTAGAACGACGATTTTTAATGTTTTTCACATATCACCAGCTATAACTCCGTTAGTTTCAATCACTTGGATATATATATTTGGAAACCTAATGGAAACCTATGGAACTTATATAAATATAAGATGAGCAGAATGAGGTGTTCCATAAGTTTCCATTAGGTTTCCAGATTGACTGGAGAAGAAATTCGCTAGGTGGACCTTCCGATCGGCTAAACACTCCACTTGAAAAATCCCCTTCGAGATTCAATTGTTTTGCTGAGGTATCAAGAGACTAAATCAGTATCATTTGCCACGTATCGTTCATAATAATACTGGAATAAGAGAAAATAGGAACCTGCGATATAAGTTACGAGCTGAACGTCGGTTGTTCCCCAACATTGTTAACCAAACGGAGAATGAAGAAATATTATAAACAGACGGAAACTCTACTCAAGAAATTCTTCAAAATATCAAACTGATACTAAATTATTCAATACAAAATTTTCTTATTCAAAACAAAATTTTCTTATTCAAATCGTCTCCCCCGCAACCATCGAAAAATAATGAAAGTATTGCACTTGTTTCGGTTTTTCGCCTATAGCTCCTCCCCATTGCGTTTTTCGGCGTTTGAGTTTATTTAAGAGCTTGTAGAACATAAAGTTTCCTACAGTCCTACAGACTGCCTTTCGTAGGAGCGTTCGTTTCGGAGCTACGGGGCTGCGAAAAAGGGCTACAAATTACAAAATTGCGACAACCTACTTGAGTCCAAATTTTGAAATATTTCTAAATTGTATCGGTGAAGTATATTTTAAAGTTATTTAATTGATTTAGAGCATTTTTCACGCTTTATCCAGAACATATGACTAGATATTGTCTGTAATTTGAGAGGGTTGGAACGGGTAGAGATCTCCACTCCACTTGACGGCCCCCTTCAAAAACACTCTAATTGGCTGTAACGGAACGGGTGAAGTAGGTCTTGCAGAACATAATGGGATAACGACATATGCGACAAACAGCGGCCGGCAGTCCCTCTCACAACAGATTGGCTCCTCATCCTTTCCGCTTGTCCGATGATCCGCTCTCTGATTGTTGGATGAGCGCTGGGTCCAGGTACTTGCGTGGACTGGGCAGAGGTTCGTAGGATAAAAGGTGGTGGAGCGGCGAAAATGGCCTCAATCTGCTGTAGTGGTTGAAGCGGATGATGACGGTGTTGGATGATGGAGCTCCAGTCGTGCAGCATGCCCTAATGAGAGGATTTTTCAAACGACCAAATTCAAACTAATCCTCAACACCTTCTATACTTCCCAAAGGAAACTCTTCATCTCATTGTCTGCGTGCACGCCTTGAACCTCAATTCTACCCAATCAAATAAATTCGAACATTTATGAAATAGTAGGATTTGTAAACTGCTCACTTACTTGAAAGTGATGTGCTTCCAAAGAATGGGTTCATGTTCTGTTGGTTCATACTAATTAAACTAGCATCGTGTGAACTAAAAACGACGAAATCGTGGAAACCTAAGTTATAAAGAAATATCAGGGTTATCACCCTTCAACGCGAACTTAATTGCAAGTTTATCTTAAATCGAATTTAATCGTCGAAACACATTCTAAACCACATTCACAGTTAAAACGAATTTGAAATCAGTAAAATGGTGTTGAGTATCTACACTACATGCAGATACATCACTAGGTACATGGATATGTCTAATTTTTTAATAATGATAACAGCTGAACCTGGGCCTATTCAGTTTAAAACTTAAGTCCTAAGGAAGCCACCACACGAAATTACAGCTTCATAGAGTGAATAGCATATAAATTAGCTGTAGGAGCCACTTCCAGGGCTTATTCTGCTTAAAGTGTAAGTCCTAAGGAGACTACCATACCAAATTACAGCTCCATAGAGTGAATAGCAGAAAATAGCTTTAGGAGCCAGTCAGCCGATCCAGGGCCTATTCTGCTTAAAATTTCAGTCCTGAAGAGGCTACCATACGAAATTACAGCTTCATAGAGTGAATAGCATATAAATTAGCTGTAGGAGCCACTTCCAGGGCTTATTCTGCTTAAAGTGTAAGTCCTAAGGAGACTACCATACCAAATTACAGCTCCATAGAGTGAATTGCAGAAAATAGCTTTAGGAGCCAGTCAGCCGATCCAGGGCCTATTCTGCTTAAAATTTCAGTCCTTAAGAGGCTACCATACGAAATTACAGCTTCATAGAGTGAATAGCATATAAATTAGCTGTAGGAGCCACTTCCAGGGCTTATTCTGCTTAAAATTTAAGTCCTGAAGAGGCTACCATACCAAATTACACCTTCATAGAGTGAATTACACAAATTACAAAAGTCTAAATGTCAAGTGCACTAAAATATGGAGAATGAAGCTGAACGAATCAAAATCAGTTCACATCAATTTCACAGCCCAAAGAATCTCAGTATCGTCAAGTACCTGGGGACTCTTGACTCCAAACTCAATTGGAATAAGAACATCCAGAAGAAGAAGCAGGAACTGAGGATCAAGTTCAGAAGCTTGTATTGGGTGATAGGAAGGAATTCCTTTCTTCCTCTTCACAACAAACTGCTAATACTAAGCAGATTCTTCGCTCTACTATGATCTATGGGATACAACTCTGGGGCTGTGCAAAAAAGTCAAATAGTAAAAACATCCAAACCTCGCATAATAAAATACTCAGAAGTATAGTAGGCGCTCCATGGTACATGCGAAATGATGATTTACACTAAGATCTGAAGATAGAGTCTTTTAATTAAACAATTGCCAAACAAGCATCACAAACATGAGAACCTGAAGATGCTCATCGTTCTAAACAACAATAGAAAACTCCAGCGCCTCAAGCGTAACAAACCACTGGAATTGATTGTGCTGCGCGAATAGTTCTGTAGAGCAAGTGAAACCCGGTGTTTGTAGTGATCCTGCTGCAAACCACTGCAAACCTTTGTACTAAGTCACTACTGGATGAAATCATTATGAAATAACGAGCTATTCGCACCCATGTTACTAACATATCTTGGGAGGAGAACAGTAACACGAGTCTGATTAAACCCTTCATTCATTTTATTATAACCCGGAATTTGCCCTTCAACGCATCTCTCGCATTGCTCAAAGAGGGTGAATTTGATTAGTAAAAGGGTGAATTTGGCTTGAAAAGGGTTTTCCCTCTCTGCAATGAAGAACCTTTAGTACCTCGTTCGACACTGACGATGGTTGATCCGAAATAGACGATTTCTCTGATACTCGGTTTATTCATGCATCGTGACTGGATTGATTGAATTCACTTAAAAACTGTACTGTTTTGGTTTTCAGATTTGGAGAGTAACGACAGCTACGGAACGCTGGGCGGTTTGGATCAAGAGGGAAACAGTTCTCCTGGCCGATACCAGAGCTCGTCCTCGCCTCAGCACTACATGGCTTCTCCCATCTACAGGAGTGGAGGATCTCACCCGCCTCACGAGTCATTCAATGCCCTTGGTAAAATCAACCTGCCAGTCATCCCTATCAAATGAGAAAACGGTGTTATGTGAATCGTTACCAATGTGAGAATATTGCACTTTCGGTCGAATTTGTCACCAGAGGGTCCTTCAGTGTCTAGGGGCGGTCGGGTCACTACCTCAGTGTTGGTTTAATCAATTTTACAATTGAATCCCCTTTTTCTGGATTTTTAAGGATTTTCTCATTGGTCACTTTTTTTATACAGGGCGATAAACAAATTGTTGCTTAAAACTATATCACAAACCAACCGCATATTTTTATCCCAATACGTTCTCGAGATAAGATTTTGAAAAGGTTTTTTTTTTTAAGAAAAACTATGTTTTTTCTCTCTTTTACTCAAATTTATCCACCTGTATTCAATTTTAACTTTTAACCAAGTTAAATTTCCTATAAGAATATTGTACATTGATTCTTGAACCATCTTGTACCATCTAATGACCATGACAGCAGCTCAAACATAGACTACCTAATTTGAAAAAATAAAAATTTTGAAAATCTTTAGAACGGGCTAATCTCATGAAAATTTCTGCATTCAATTGTATGGTCAGCTTTGAGATAATCTTGGTCAACATGTTACACGTGGCCAAATCAACGATATGACACTATTATGTCATATGTCATAGCCAAAATTCACAGACTAGAAGATGTTTATAATATAATTCAAGATAATGCTTCTATCGCAGACCTGTGTTATCGTTAACATGAGCGATGCACGTCAGGCCAATTGTCATACTGAGGAACAGCCAGTTCTAATTACATGGTATTGTTCACGGTCCAAAATGTCTAAAACTCGAAATTTTCCGAAAAATGTTTACAACAAAATCAGTTTATAACCTTTGATAGAATTGAAATAAAAAGTTCAAATTTGCACAACAAATCTGTCTTGGCAATCAAAAGGCTTAGTTCGTAGATGGGCAGATTCACTCTATAAACTGAGGTGATACTCGGCAAAAAAGGAAACGAAACCAGTAAAATGGAGACATTTTTCATAAAACCAGTTATTTCTTCGAAAATTTGCTCTTATAGCCATGCTCCATGACTGTGGATTTTTGAGTTTCTTGTTTTGACATAGAGATACTTTGTGTGATATATGGTAATACTTCGTGGTAAAAAAAACCCACGTATTTATACCCTGTATACATGTAAATAAATGATAAGTACTTAACATATCATATTTTAGCATATAATATTTTAGCTCATTACTCTCACTATTTCGTACACATGTGGGACTCTCTGGAATATTGTATGCAGAACTGTGATCTTATTATGAATATTATGAGCCGTTGTAGGAAGTTTTAAAAGGGTTTAAAATCGAATAAAATTTATTCGTTAATTTTATTATACGTCATGAAACCCAAACCGGTTGAACGTGGTCTCGTTGACGATTGCCAGGATTTAGGCCCGCCGCAAATTGAACCCAGCCCAGGCACAGTACACGTGCAGCCCATGCGTGGGGGATTCTGTGAAACACAGTTTGGCCGCGACGGCGCATATTGGACCCAGCCCACGCGGCCGTTTTCCACGCGTGTGTCCTTTTGTAGTCGTCGCACAGTTTCGTGGGCGTGGGTGCTGTCTGTTATTGGTATTCTCGTTTGTTAACTCCATTACTTGACATAAAAATATGTTCTTATCGTATTTCGGCGTTGCATTTAAGCTTACCTTATTAATAACAAGTAAAAAACAATGAATAAAATGCGTCAATTAACATACCTGAGGCATACAGCCAATTTTTCTTCACTTCTAAGGGGTTTTTGGGCGTTAATTTCATTTCCAGTGATGTCTTCTTTTATAAGCTCGTGTACTTCTTGAAACTGCTCTCGACTGAGCCGCAGAGAGCCCTTGAAGGCTTCGTCAGGAACCTCCCGAAACAAATTAAATTCTCCATATGCCTTTCTCCCAGCTAAATAACTATTTCTTCGACTTTTCTTCCTTTTCACCACTGAATACAACCAAACGAGTTCCTCAAGCTCTAATTCGGAATCCAAATCAAGGAGATAACCAATGTCCATCGTGACGCGTGGATTCTCGTGTACTGGGTTCAATATGCGGTACTTCAACCCAGCCAACGCGCAGCACCGCACAGGCCACGCGAGGGTTGGTGCGTGTGCTGGGTTCAATTTGCGGCGGGCCTTATTATAGAAAATTATAATAGTGAACGTACAAATTTGATTCAAATGATTGGAAATGGTTACTGATCAATTGTTGGTCTTTGATGTCAATTTCACTATTGGTTGTTGTCATCAGGTCAAAGTGTGGGGCCGTCGGACATGAGCGATGGGAGCAGTACGCACGGCTACCCTGACTTTCCGCCCAGTCCAGACTCGTGGTTAGGAGACTCTGCTCACCGCTATTGATTGCCACCCCCGCCCGTCAGTTTGACTCTGCCGCCTCCACCCGCGATCGTTCATCGGCCGCCTTCCAAATTGCCGCCCCCAACGACCAACTCGCCTCTGCAGTCTTTCAACTTGACGCCGAAGAGAGTCGGGAGATCGTCTTGCCCTTTGGACGACGTCGAGACGCTCCCAACGACCGGATGACGAAAACGGACGCATCGTAAGGTACCGGCGAGCGGAGGATGCGCAGCTCCTTGACGTTGAAATGGACTTCATTTCTCATCATGACGACTTCATCGAGACTCGACTGACGCATCAACCACATGGCATTACGTCATTGTCTCCACCAAAAAAAGTTCTGTTATCAAACCAAATCGCTATTACGTACTTTATGTGTTTATGAGAAAGTTTAATGTGGTTATCGCTGTCATTCATTAACTATCTCACATGTATGCATACTAACTTTTGTGACCAATCCACAAATTGGCCAGAATTATTAAACCAATTCTGGCCGTGAAACAATTTTTAAAGAACGGTTTATTATATTCTGTACAGATCATCGTTCTGTCTAGATTACTGGTCTGTATGTAATATTCCTGAGAGTCCCATAATTGTACGAAATAATTGGAGGAGTGAACTAAAATATTGTGATAGTGACCAGACGGCGAGCCAGACGGTTTCAAGTTCTCAGTTCTCTCAACTAAACTACGGAGCGATCTAATAATCATGTGTTTAATATAAATTATTCATTATTTATTTCCATTAATTTATCATGGAAGTCTGGGGTTTTTACCGGTAAAACAGACAGGCCTGTACTTACCAACATCGACGATAATTGATAACAAGAAGTACCTTCAACGCAGTGACGTAGCCTGGGGGTGTCCAGACTAGGGCCTACCGTGGGAGGTATGGAAAAAACCCAGTAAGTGAAGGGGGTGGGGGGCCTAAACCCAACTCCTGGCTACATCCCTGCCCCAGTCATCCTCGACCATTCCAAGTCCTCCTCAACGATCTCCAGTCACTATTAGCCTTTCCAAGCCGTCCTGGACCATTTCAAGCTCTCCCCAGACAATATAGAATACCCTAACATCAAGCCCTCCTCATA
Source organism: Stenodema calcarata (assembly GCA_963920205.1). NCBI lineage: Eukaryota > Metazoa > Arthropoda > Insecta > Hemiptera > Miridae > Stenodema > Stenodema calcarata. The sequence goes on along the minus strand of OY986049.1, from coordinate 30,441,557 downwards.
CCTATTTTAACCTTCTCAATTCCTCCAGAGATAGGTACCTGTGGATAATTAGTTAAGTATAATATATTATATACGCCACTATGCCAGCTTTAGATGTTTCCGAGCCTCCTTTGAGCATCCAATGGCTTCTGCACCTTCACCAGGCGCCCCTTGTTAATTTAGACAGCCAAACCGCAAGCAATGTCATCCTTCACCATTCCAAGTTTTTCTAGTGCATTCCGGCCTTTCTTCTGCCTCACCAGGAGCACCCTAGTCATTTGAAACTGTCCAAACGCACCTTTAAGCATCTCATGGCCTCTTCAGCCTCAACAGGCGCTCCTAGTCCATTTAGACAGCCCAGAGGCTTCCTTGAGCAGTGCACAACTAACCCCTGTCATCCTTCACCACTCCAAGCCTTTCTTGCATCTCAATTCCTCTTCAGCCCCACCATGGGCCTCTAGTCATTCTAAACAGACCAAAGCCACCCTTCACCAGTTCTCAGCCATCCCCAGCCGTCCTCTACCATTCCAAGCATTTCTGGAGCATCTCAAGGCCTCTTCAGCCTCACCAGGCGCCTCTAGTCACTTGAACGGTCCAAAGCCACCCTTCAGCAGACCTAAACCTCCCCTGGATCATCCTTCCCCATTCCAAGCCTTTCTTGAGCACTTCCAGCCTTCGTTCCAAGCAATCAATCCAAGCATTCCAAGCTTTTCTCCACCATTCCCAGCCCCTCTTCTGTCTTATCAGGAGCGCCCTAGTCATTTGAAACGGTCCAAATGCCCCCTAGAGCAGCCCTCGACCATCCCCAGCTACCCTTCATCATTCCAAGCCTTTCTTGAGCATCTCAAGGCCTCTCCAGACGCCTCTAGTCATTTGAAACGGTCCAAAGGCACCCTTGCACAGTCCTTAACCATCCCTAGTCAGAGGCGTAGACAGAATTTCGATAGGGGGAATAAACTAGGGCTTACTGCGAGACGAGGGAATAACTTAAAACTTCCACATGCGGTTCCCATATCACATAATATACGTATATTATACGTTTAAGATCTACATATTTGTGTATCTACATGTCGATAGGCAGGCATCTAATTCCTTTTAGTCACCACGAAATTTGGAGGTAGATGAGGACTGGATGTACCGGTACGCCCAAACTATCACAATTTGATCCAAAAAGACGATTAAAGCTTGAAATAGCCTTTCAAAACTGATGCCCTCAGATGTGAATCTCATGAACCATTCGAACAGGTTCCTACCATATGTCCTGTACTATCACCGATTGTACCAACTCCATTATTACTTGTAAGTAGGTAAAGATGTAATATTACCAAACTAGTTATTAAAACCCTTGTAAACATTGTAAATATTTAGTTTAATGTAATATGTAGCTCGTTGTGCAAGAGACCTTCGATTTAACGCCTACTTACCTTAAAATCTTCCTCCTTCTAAGAAGAGGACAAAGTTGTGTGCATTGTAGGATATATTATAATGTACATAGGAAGCTTGTGTCATCGTTTGGTTAGAACACACTTCAAATGACTTTGAAACAACGTGCAATTATTGGAACTACTTTTAATACTATCTGTGTCTTTGTTTCGTATAAACTAGAAAACGTATTTCTTGTAAATTGATTGTAAATTTTGATGCGTTTACGTAGCGTGTACTATGTGAATTTTCTAGTCAATTCTATTTTGAATTCTAGTCACGGTAAGGCTGCCCCTGAGTCCGCAAAAAGCTAATTTTGCACAAAGTTGAATTTCGCACGAAATAACGCTGCACGCGATTGCGAGCGAATTAGCGATGCTCCCTCGAAGGGCTCCTGTTAACGAAGTACTTGAATGTCACATCAGGTGACTACCAGTGACTAGTGAATAAACTTTTCTCCTAATTCGCTTTCAATTGGCGGACAGGCAAAGAACCAACTATGAACCATTCGAGTCACCGCCTATCGGAAATAATTTAGAAAGCTGTCGTTGTCCTTCAGTGATATTAAATTTGCATTGATCAACTACCAAATTCAACCAAACGACACGATCTTGTCAGGACAGCCCAACAAATGCTTTTAAAAAACCAAGAAAACTGAAAATCCATTTATAAGTAAATTGTCGTTATTTGTGCATACAGTTCATATTCAGTGAAGTTGCATAATTAATCCAAATTTTTCTATCGTCGTATATTTTGAGTTCAAGAGAAAAATGTTTTGGAGTGTTAAGATTTCATAAAATACTTATTGATTTTAATCGTCATTGTATCATATTAAGGGTTATCATTGTTCCACATTAAAAAATATTGTATAAATTATGTAATTACTTTATTTGCTTATTTATAACCCCTTGTGCGCACATCCCGCAAGCGAAACAATTTTAATACCAAATAATTATTGTTCTGAATTTACACTGGTCCCTTTTCGCATTTCTTTTTTTCCTCGTGCTGGATTGAACAGAGATTGCTGTTTTCAGTCTGCGGTATATCGGCTCCCTTTGCTGTTTCGGAATTCAATACTTTGAACACTCACAAATCCCTAATATCCTTTGCTTGGGTGATCGGGCCTATATTTGACCTGGAGCCAGGGGCGTCGCTTTGTGGTGGGAGGGGGGGGGGGGAATCAGTGATACAAGAAAACTATTTTTTCAAATGAAATAAAATTAAAATATTTGCGAAAATTCATCAAAGATTGACATTTTTTGACTTGGATGAATAAACTTTGTTTCTTAATCTTACATTTAACTTTCTAAACACACCTTATTTTAAGAAATCAATTTGCGGCGAATTAAATACACCGCTAATTGATTTCTTAAAATAAATTTTGTTGGAATTTTGTTTGGGAGAAATTTTGTTCCTCATAGGACGTATGTTGGCTACTCTGTCCTTGATCCTGTCCTGAGCAGGTCGTAACTCGTCTTGAGCTCGTAACTCCACCATCCTCCTGTTGAGTGGATTGAGGGAAGAATTAAGTGTTCTATGAATATCGGCGGTTCAGCGTTGGTTATTATACTGCAGTACTAGGCTTTTGAGCTGTTCCTCAAATTTATCTCCTGTCATATCATCAAATAGATTGGCCGCTTCAATCAGTTTAAAGAGTGTCCTTGATTTGGGTAAACCAATTATATCGTGGATCATTCTAAGCCCAATCAGCGTCATATCTTACCAATTATTCCAGGCAGGCTCTTGACTAAGTCCCACTTTATTCTACGGTTTTTCATAAAATACTTCAGCACTTGTGAGGAAATTTGAGCTTTCAGGTGAATCCGCTCACATTCAAGTCTAAGATACCTAATCACCAGGAGTTCCCCTTGATAGGTGAAGTCTCAATTTAGGAGCATGCATAAATTGTCTAGTCGAAGATCAATACTTCACAATAGATCTTGGAGGAACAAAATTTGTTAAATGTTTCTAACTACAATTTCAAGAAGTACCCAGTCGACCACAGGTCCATAATAAGCGTTAAATCTTAATAAGTATTATACCATCTAAGTGATCAGATCTGATATTATGGGCCTAAAATTATTTTAGACCTTATAATCTTCATATAGGACCTATTTTCTGAAAATGAAAACGTTTCATGAGCATTTCCCACAGACTCCCTCATGTGACTGTTTTTGGTTATCTGCTGTCTTTCAGAGGCCTACAGATACCTATGTGGTCTCTAATTAATGCTAATTACGAGTACATTGACTCCAACCTAATTCCACAATATCAATCATATTATGACATTTGATGTTGGATTTTAACATGTTTTTTGCGTGGTAGTCCAGTCCCGTCCAATAACTCATCAGCTAGTCTCTTTGGCCACGTCCTCACCTCTCTCCAGGGCTTGAAACGGGACCTTACCAGTCCTTCAAAGTTCCTCCTTGTGGGGTTGTTCACTTGTGAGTGTAAAACGTAAATATCCCCCGGGAGCAGTCAAGGCCACAGAGGACAACACCCTAAGGCGCTGGATTTTGCATGTAACAATGAGCATTGTTCTTCTACTACTGTTTCCTCTGTTATTATGTACCTATTCGAAAATTTGTTCATTGCTTCTAAACTGTAATAATCCGTGGGTGTCCGCCAGATTTCATTCTTCAATAAATGTATCATCATGAACAAAAACCACATTTTTTGAAGATATTTCACTTTTTGGATAATTGGGCCTGTTTTTGAAGAGCCGTATCTCGAGAAATAATGTTTGTACAGAGCTCGCCCTGGTCTCAAATTGTAGCAAATTTAATCTAGTTTAAGAGTGTCAATAGTGACCATACCCGTTAGACCCTTTCTTTAATGAGATATGAGCAAAAACCAAAAAGTGCGAATTTTAGTGGTTTTTTGGCTATAACTCCATCACACAGGTATTTGGAAGCTGCTTTTCTGGTTTCTTACTACTCATTTGGGTCCCAACAAAATTCTCAATGACCTGACCATTTGCAAGCACGACCGCCTTTTCATGTCTAATTTAACTGGGCTATTAGGACTAGTTCAGAATACAAGTAAACTTCGAGAAAAGTGATCGTTGTGGAGAAATCTACGGTGTTTTTAGTTTGAAACTGCAATTCAATGGGTTTGTGATCAAAAAGTGTCATAAGAATTCATACATTCAGAATTACAAAGCAATAAAGTGGCTCCAATTCGCATTAAAAGTACTTGAATACCCAATTGGTGGTGGTTCAACGCATCAGTGTTTTTCTACATTTGGCAGACAATCAAGTAGGAATGTGGGGAATGATAAGGTGAACCGTAATAGAATTAATATTATTATGATAAGGAAACTCCAACTGGAGGCAATTGTGTCCAGAGGAGTAAATCATGAGACTTGGTGCTTATTAACGTACCAATGTTAGGTATATTCTTTTATACATGTTAGAATTACATTTTTCTCTTGGAATGATCTCAAAAGATTGGATTTACGTACAAACAAATCAATGAAGTTGTCAACAATTCAATGTAGGTATAAACATATATCGACATAAATTTTGAGCTCTTCTTAAAACCAACGTAGACTATGTACAAAATCTCTGAATGTAAATAATAACAAATTAAGAAACCTTAGATGTCCTTTACAAAAATAATCTCACTCATTCAATCGTCAATAGGTACCGTGTATATTTACAGAATCGATTAAATTTAATAAACACCGAATATCATTCTTCAATAATTGATTATTACCGGGAGGAATCAGTCAAGGGGGGCGAGACAAGAATTCCGATCAGTCTCAAGGGAGGGCTAAGTGAACGGTTTGTACATCACGTAGTGTTCACAACGGGAACCAGTCATTCATCAGTGGAGAGAGATCACAGCACTGAGAACCACAGCCAGATCCGGCGGGCATTGGCACGAACGGGTGTCCAAGGCGGAAGATGGGCAGTGGGAGGATGCAGAAGTGTGCAGCTCTTCTTACTGTCTGTTCCCTTTCATGTTCGGGTGTTTGAATTGACAATTCTTCGTTCGACAAAAACCTTTACTGAGTATGTACTTGCACGTGGGCCTCGATTGCCCCCACTTTCCTCCTGAAAATTGAAGAACAAAAAATTATATTACAAATCGGGGGTTTATCAACCGATTTGCGACGTGCACGGTTTAAACACTGGTTCATTTAGTTAGCAGATGCAGTATCACTGAATGCAACGATTGGTGCTAGCGAGGTACGTATTGCTGTGCCAGGTTGTCAACCCATGACGGCGTAACTCAACCACATAACCATAGAAATTGGCAACATAAGTTAAGGTCCAAGTCTATGTCCAAGTCTATATAACTTATGTTGCCAATTTCTATGGTTATGTGGTTATTTTGATATATTACATCAAAAGCTAAATTAGCTTGTATTTAATACAATGAGCTTGGGCAGCTTCTGAGGGGTTGAACTGCCCCCAAAAACTTACTCCAATATAATTTAGGTATGACGATAACACTGTTCTGCATAAAAATATTCCCTTCAACAAAAATGTTGTTTTATCAAGTTTTGAAGTGTGCTGAACACGAACCTGAAGTCAGTTTGTGTAAGTAAAAATTTTTTTTTTAAATTTGTGTTGCAGGTCGATCGTTTTTAGATATTTCGAGAATTTTTGATCATTGAAAACTTGGACAAGAAACTAATAAACGAGATTCCGTGTTTTTATTCGCATAGGCCAAAAATAAGCCTAAAAACACACAGTGTTACGCACTTCGAAATAAATATACATTCACCCAAAAAAAAACAAGTTCTGGGGGTGTTCCGTGTTTTTTGACTTCAGATTTGAATGCAGCACATATGAAAATATCAAAACTCTGCAAATTCTTGACACAACCGTTTATCATCTGCATTGTACAGATCACCCTTATGTCTTGATCACTAAATGATATATTAATTATTATTATGAATTACCATTAATGATTGATAAGGTCAGAATTACTGACGATAAAGGGTCGTGAAGAAAAAAACACCGATTCCACCGAACGAAAATATAAGACTTTTTTTCAACTAATGAACGCGTTGACAACAATATTGAGGTTGTAAAACTAACAGAGACAAACCGTAGTCAACTAAATTCCCAAAAGATAATTATTTACAAGTAGTAGTAATGATTATTATTTATCGATATCTGAAACTATGTGCTGTTCGAATCAGCTGGGCCAGTATGAACATTGACTCGACCGGCGGCCTCACGATTCACCCTCATGTTGACGATTTTCGATCTGCTCCAACTTTGAGCCGTCATTGTGAACGAACAGCTGGTCGTACACAGCTCGAATGGTTATGAAAAATTATACAAATTCAACTCTATTTAAGGGCAACTTAAATGTGAACTAAAAACTTTACCGTTCGTTCCATTTGAATTTTTCGGGATATGAATTTTTCAAAATTCGTTTTGAACCCCTTCCCATTGACCTAGGGTTGAGAAAAGGTCCAAGGATCATTGAGGGGTTGGTCTGAACCCGTAAACCAACGATAACTGCGGAAAGTCAAATTTGAGGGAGGAGATAATATATCTACCAAAATTCAAAAAACCAAAAATAACCTTGGACAAGGGGAAGCGGTTTAGAATGACCTTTGAAACTTTAAAAAATTCTTATCTCGAAAAATTCAAAAAGAACGGTATAGTTTTTTAGTTCACATTCAAAAGTGTTCAATTTTTAGAATTTTTCAAGATCAGGCGGATCAGGGCTCAAAGTTGGAGCAGATAACAAGTGGAGGGTGAATCATGTCAGTTCAACGTTTATACTGGCCCAGCTGATTCGAACAGAACAGTGTTTTCAGATGTCGAGTTAATTAGTAAGAAGTACCTATTAACAATATCTAATAATCTTTATAATAATAATTATTATAATTATTGTCAATTATAATTATTATAACAATTATTGTCAATAACTAACAATAATTATTCAATCATTTAGTGATCTAACCCGTTGTGTCAAGAATTTGCAGAGTTTTTGACTTCAGATTCGATTTCAGCAACCTAACACGAAAATACAAGAATCAGGAACAATTTCTCAGGAGCGAAGTAAGTACCTTTCGATGGGTGTCGCCACGTCCCTCCACCTCCGCTGTTGTTATTTGGAGGGCCGTTCTGCCTAAACCAAGGCCTCTGCTGCCGCCCCTCGGGGTTCATGGGTGGGCATCCTGGTCCAGGTCCTCCGGGTCCTCCAGGTCCTCCGGGTCCTCCTGGTCCTCCAGGTCCTCCTGGGCCGACCGGACCTGGGAACTGAGGTCCTGGGAACATTCCGGGTCCGGGAGGACCTCCCATGTAACCGCCCATGAAGTCTGGCGGGCCGCCGCCCATCGGCGGGTACATGTCGGGCGGTCCCATCATACCAGGTGGTCCCATCATGTTCGGTCCCATCGGGCCTGGGGGCATTCCAGGGCCCATTCCGCCGCCCATCATCACGCCTCCTCCGTCACCGTTCGGCTGAAACAAAAATAACACTTTTTCAGAATCACATAAATAATTCGCAAGACGAAAAAATATCCCCTTGAGCTCAATATACTTTGTAAGCAACACATGAGAACTATTATGCCAATTTGTGACCACTTTCACCCGCTCGTTGTTTTTCCTCCTTTGCACCTCGGCCTTATTGATGCTTTGTCACTTGTGCCATGCTTCCTTCATCTGACACTCCACTAAACATGACAAAACTACCATTAGACACCTCATGTTTATTGAATCCCATTCCCATTCTCAAAACGACTACATTCCCTTTCAGCCGACGGAAAACAAACGACCAACCGAATCGTTGACGCGTAGATGTCAGTCGTAATGGATGTGATGCTGACTCCAATATTACACATGCATTTTCATAAATATACGGTAGATTTGTGCAGTAAGATGTTTGGGATGTCCAGTTTTCTGCTGCTCAGCAACACACGAAATTAGAGGTTTGTTTCTGAGCATAGATCCAGATCTGGAAACGAAACCAACACGCAACTCCATCGAGATATCGAAATCCGATCCATCCAGTGCGGTTAAGTCTTCACCTCAAGGCACTATTTCTGAAGAAAAAACAAGAAACGCCATGTTGATATGGAGCAAATGCTCTACCTTCCATGATTTGAAATCGCTCCAGTGAAACATTGCATTACCAGACGTTACAACCGAATCAGAGGCTCTCAATTGCTTACGTCCTCCTCATCTTCCTGATAATTGTTGCATTTTGTGCAACAATTGAGCACACTTTCTGGTTTTCTGCAGAAAACTGTATTTTTTCGCATTTATGTCATCATATACAAAATTAAAGTCATATATACTTATAAGTCATCATATACAAAATTAAAGTAGACAAATAGGGTGTGCGCATGGGTCGGAAATTCGCAATTGTGACCCCAAATTCGTTTTAGCGCCCTTAAAACCCCTTCAAGACCAATTGTCAGGTCAAAACTCATTGTGGTTAAAGTACAAATTCACAAAAAAGAAGCGAGCGTTTGAAATAATATTATAAATATTATAAATAATATTATTTTTTTTGTCAAGATTACGAGGGACAGCTGAGAAACAGCCTGAAAACGGCCGCTTCGAGCGCTGACTTCGGGCGGTTTTGGGATTTTGGTCTCAAGAAGTTTCAGTACGTTGGTACTCCTGAAAGCGACAGCCAATCAATCTCCTTACCTTGTGATTACATCGCCATTAATACTCATTTACCCGCGAATTCAACCCGAGAATATAAACTGCCGTTTTTTTGTTTATATTCTATAAATCCAGGAGACGGTTTCGTGCATGAGGTTAATTGTTGCCCTTTATACTTAAGACATCTTCTTTTGAAAAAAAAAAATAAATAATATTAATAATAAAATAAATAAATAAAGATGAACGTGCCACACCCTATTGTCCTGTATTTTTTACAGCACGCCATTGAACAAAATTGCCGGACAGTGAAAAATCCACGATTTTTGGTACTATACCCGTGTTTTGACACTATTGGTCATCAATGATGTTGAAACCATCAAAATAAATTCAAAAACGCAAGAAAGTCCGTCACCACTCTCTTTAGACTCGAACCGTTTCAATGTGATGAGGCCAAATCTCCTGGCCAGCTCTGCAGATGGCATCCTTGTTAACCTCGTAAATTATTAATTTTAAATTAATAATTTTTGATAAAAATTAAGGGGCATCATGACATATTTCATTTTTCCCAACTTCTCAGGAGACCAAAAAAACCCCATTTTGTTTTTTTGATTAATTAATTCGGAGGAAAAATAACTATTGAACTGAGTTACTGGGATGAGAAATGACGCTAAAACTATCTCAACGACCGCGTACATGTTTTTTGTTTATAGGGAAACGGTTGTTTTTGATCTCATGAAAAGTTGGGAAAAAAATGAGATAATATTATGTTGTAATGGTTGTATCGGAGGTACCTATAGCAGCATCTAACCCAACAGTAATAATTCCTCCATGACAAGGAAGGTGTGGCATCCATCTATTGTCTATGAATTAAAATCGGCATTGACAAACACAAACTGCATATAACCATCCTCACTCAATTTGATTGCTAGTTTAAGGGTAGAGAAACAATTTCAAACCACACTGCTATTATTGCTATATAATATAAGAGCAGCAAAACCCCAACAACTTGCTAGTCCAATTTGTAAGTTAGAAAAGATCTAGGGCTCACAGCGAGAAATTGCTCTGCTTTTATTCTTCCATTTTTCCTTTCCCAGCCTAATTCAGGAAAAAAACTTTTCTGGAATAATATTTACATAATGTTATCACCTCTACCATATACATACATACTTTTTTCTCCAATCATTAATGCTCAATAGGATCGAAACGAGGATCGTTTCCGGCAATTTTGCCCGTTCTTGGCGTGCTCTAGCGGCAAAACGGTTGGTTAAGAAAAACACTTTTGGAGTGAAAAATGTAGGAAATTTAACCTTCTTCAATTATTTACATGATGACTTGGGCGAAAAAACGCAGAGTTTTCGAGATTCAGGCGCAAAACTAGAAAATGTCTGCCAGAAAACTTTAGATTCACCTACGCAAAAAAACATGAAGTGAAAAATTCAAAACTGGATCAAAACTTTCCGATGAACTCTATTTTCTGAGCTATTATGACTAGGCTATCAGTGCAATTCTCTCAAGAGCGTGAGGGGTGAAGCTCCCCGTGTGAAAGGGGTCTTACTGATGAACAGAATTGCGCCTACACTGCCAATTGGCCTTCACTAAATTGAGTTGTGTCTTACAGAACCCATCCGTAATGTTACCTTATTTTTTTGGACTGGATAATCAGGGGATCGTATAAGTGCTCAGATTGGAATATAATTATCACTTAAATTACGATAGATTGTCTAGGGACCATTCCATTCTCTTCATTACGCCTAGTAGGCACTGGGATTCTTTGTTCGGACTTTTTGTCATTTCGAAAAATGAGAAGAATTTTAGGGTTTCCAGTTTCTGCTACCAACAGGCTCGCAGTCACTCTCTGTTTCCTCGTAAGTGGAGACTCACAGACAAGCCTCGTGTATACTTTATACATTTCTAAGCGGATAATATCCGAGTTTGTTCCTGAAGTCTGCACAGCCAAGTGAGATAATGTTGTCTCATGATATTTCTGGGCTAATTCAGCTACAGCTCCCCCCCCCCCCCCCCCCTAGTCTGGGACTCATCCCAAAGCAGTGGCGGATCAAGGGGTGGCATGCCATAGTAGGGCAATACTATTCAAATTGAAAAAGTTGGAATACAGTCGTTGACTCTCTGCATATGGTCGAACGTGATTAAAAATCTAATTTTTCAAGACCATTCGGAGCACTGTACAACCAGTTGTTAACACTACTAACGACTAACTGGGAGTGCCAGGGAATGCTGGTAAAAAGAAAGTCAAATAAAACACACTCCCTTTGATTGGTGACAAAATTGAATGTGAAGGCTGCAGTGCGTTTAGTAGGTCACTAAACGAGAAATGTGAAACTTACAAAATACTTTTATCTGTAACGAACAAGAAAACGGGTGATTAATTAGTAAAAACCATGTAATAACTGTACCATCCATTCAGGTCCAGGGGGTCCAGGTCCCATCATGGAGTTGGGGCCCATGGGGAAGGGGCCAGGGTTGAAGGGTGCTCCTTGAGGTGGAAAAACTGGAGGGGGTCCAGGAACCATCATTGGATCTCCCATTGGCGGCATCATCTCCGGAGGCATCATCGGCATCATACCACCTTGTGGCATAGGAGGCATATCATGACCCCTGGCCTGCAGGGGGAGGTGACCCGGCTCATAGCCTTTGGGTTCGGGCCAAGGTTTATCTTTATACGATAGCACTGATTCAGCATTGCCCGTCTGATCCTCGAGGGGTATGATAGTTGGTTCTGTGGATGCATGTATCTCCAAGTCTGGTTCAGCTGGACTATCAGGAATCCTGTAAACGGCAACATCATCAAATTAAGACGCAAGGCCTAAAAGGATCAAAAAGTGTGCAGACTAAACGAAAAAATCAGTCAGTTCCAATTTCTGCAAGGAGATGCGGACTGGGCTCTCAGGTAGCCTGACCCTACAATTTTAGGAGAAATTGCAAAAATAACATTTTACAACAATAACCATTGTAGGTTTTGGGGCATTCCTCGTACATTGCGACACATTTTTTTCTATTTTCTAGTACTTGATAATAATAATTTGTTGTAACAACTCATTACCTCCTTTAATTGCTAGTAATTGTTCAAGCTTTCAACCCGAAATGTTTGATGACAGTGTGTGAAAATTTTCAAAACTAACGTTAGGTATTGAGAGCATAAGTCAATCAGTATTTCACTCATTAACCCTCAACAGCTACTTGGCTTGCATGTTGGACATTAGCTCGGTAGCTATGGTGGCAGTCGTCAACTAGTGGCAGGAGCCAGCGAGGCCAGTCCAAGTGGAGCAAAAACAGCCCTGATGGAAAGAGGAGTCTGCTCCTCTCTTGCAGAATGGACCCTTTCAGAGAGGCTTGCCATGAGTGGAGCATGCCAGGACCATGAGTGGTTAGTCATGCTTCCCTCTATCGGAACAGGCCTTGTCAGAGGGACTTGCCAGGCCTATAAGTAGAGTGGAGCTTGCACCCTTTTATAAGGTACTGGCTGGCCAGGACCGGATCAGTCCTACTCTCCTTTATTGAAACAGGTCTTTTCAAAGAGGCTGGCCAGGGCCATGAGTGGAGCTTGCTCCTCTTCCTAAGACCAAGTCTTGTCAGGGCCATGAGTGGAGCTTGCTGCTCTTTATAAGGTCAGGCCTTTTCGCATGGGCTTTCCAGGACCATGAGTGGGGGCTGCTCTAATGTACCCTTTCATTTACTATATTATCTTGAATATATCATACATTTTTTGATGTTGGATTTTACAGAAATTATTCATATTTGAACAAAGTTTCAAATTCATCAGGCCCCAAACAACCTCAGAATGTTCTATACAGGTTGATGATTGGATCCGCATCCTAAAATCCTAGAACAATTCCAACTCAAATGCTTTTGAGACGCTATGAACTACTGGCCAGTAGAGCCACAACCATTTTGACGTATGGTAGTTTAAAAAGTGACCCATGATTCCCAGGTAAGTAGTGAATGTCACAAAACAAGTCATTTACACCCTCGTTATAACCGTTTCGACGTACGATTCCATCTTCAAACTTGAACTGTAGGGACCATTACCCAGTTGCTCGCAGCACAGTTATCGCCGAGATAGACACGCCCACAAAATCTTTTTCTTGTATCAAATTTTACAAAAATCCACGATCTAAACAATTTGGTAGCAAGTGCAATAGCGCCTCTTCTTCTATCTCATCTTGAGGAGTTTATGTCCTCTCAATCCCCCACAGCCTGCTCCCATTTTCAATCTTTTTGATTGATCTATATGGACGCTATATCGTATAGACTCTATACGATACTGATTCACGAGTGCTCAAAGAAGAACGCGTCTGTTGACGAAAACGTTCTAGGCAATCAGTATAACCTGAAGAGCAAATGTACGTTTCGTACTCAAAACTATGATTTTCATCGATTTTTGAATAAGAAAAGCCAAATTTTTCAACTTAGTTACAATAGTAATAGTGTTACTTGTTTACTAATTCCCCCTTCTTTCATTTTTAGTAGTAGGAATGTTCACCAAATTTTATGAAATAAGAATTCAAATGCAGTCGACCTTCCTTTGTTGTAAATTGGTCAAAAAACATTTTCAGTGTTAATCTCACAATTCCGTACCATTTTTGTAGATTCCGAGATAGTTTTGACTATTTTAGACATAAACAAATTCGGATTGGTCCATGTAGCCAACGACTAGAATGACACCCATAATACATAAGCCAGTCTAGACCTTGGTTGATGAATAAATAAGTTATAGGGTCACTAATAACTTCTTTATTTTATCTATGCATCTGTATATATCAAAAAGGGTCGAATTAATTACCAAACAGTAGTTACGACTACACCAGCCCTATATTCGTAACGTTTTATATTTGTTCAAAATTGTTACTAAGACAATATCTCCAGGAATTATGAGGGGTGCAGCGTCTGCGCACTGCACCAATGGCGCGAGTCCGAGGAGTAGAGAGCCAGGATGAGCCAACGAGCAAGGCCCACTCTGAGACGTGCGCAATGTACTGAGGAGCCAATAAGATATAGGGGGATTCTACGATTCAAAAAGTCGTCATAAAAAACAAAGGAAACATACATTTTTCATTGGGGTTGGCAACTTTGCAGTTGGCACTCGCTGCTTTCAGGACATTTGATTGCACAAATGTTTGATTGAATAGTAAACATTGTGTCATTCAGCGTGTGAATGGATTCAATTGAGAATAAAAGAGTGGAACTTTTGCGTCCTGCAAACAGCAAGTAACTCAACTTCTTGCAAGTGGGGCGATTCATCAAGAGAGCCAAACAGTGGAAAACACCATTGAAGTTACTGTGAAGTTCTTCAATCATCCTACACACCGCCACTAGTTGGAGTCGCATATTAGGGATCAAGATACGGGGTGTAAGAAAATTCATCGATATATTTAAAGGACTTTTTTTTGTACTCCAAAATTTTAAACTGTTATTCGGAATTTTGGCCACATGAGGTTATCACAGTTATGAATAGAGGGAAGATGTTTGTGGGCAACAGACTGCGCTCAGTGCACAGAGCCGTTTAGATTCGAACAGTTCTGAACGAACCGAGCAACCGCTTCCTACGGCTCGAAACTGATAACCTCAAACGACGATTAACAATAATTGTCAGAATCGGTTCTAAACCTTTACAGAATTATTCTGTAAAGGTTTAGACCCGATTCTGACTTCTTCGTCGAGAGAGAACTTTGTATTGAGGAGAGTTAACAGTTCCGAATGCAAGGTGAGAGAGGGATTTCTCTACGTCTGTCTTTCCAGTTTTGTTGTAGTGGATACAAGGAAAAGAAGAGTTGGCATCAAGTTTGTCAGAAACGATGACCGACTTATGGTGCGCTAATTTTGTGTTTGGATCTCCAATGAATCACTCCACCTCTTGATCTGTACTATAGTGGTCCAATAAAAAGAAATCCTACGCTCGTAATATTAGATAATCTGGAATCAGAAAATGTTAAGGTCCTAGATCCAAATATGCGGAATTCCATTCATGCACGAGCAAATGTTAGAAGTCATAATCGAATTTTGTGCATTTCAACCACGAGTAAGACAAATAAAAGACAATCTCAAATTTAAACAATTTTCACTCACTAAAATCCTTCTATTTTTAAAATAATTGGTCGTATACAATTTTTGTAGAAACAAAAACTGGATATGTGAGACAAAATAAGTGTAGGGATGGTTTAAAGGTGCCCCAACACGAATTTTCAAGGAAAATTTCCAACTCTGACTCAACACACTACAAGTACGAAAGCAACCACCAAAAATGTAGGAACGCCTGCGCTAATATACTATTTCAAAGGTCAAACCACGAATTTCTGGAACGACCCCAATAAGTACTTGTTACTCAACCGAATTGAACTACTACGTTACAACAAAGCAATATTACATAATATGTAATATTTCTTTGTTTTAACGTAGTAGTTACAATATTATTATTTATCGTCGTTTTAGACAATTTCCCCCTTCAAATTCCCTAATTTCAACTTTCTAATATTTGGCTCTTTAAACACTTCTTGCTCAGGGCTAAATTGAGTGTCAAAAAACTGAGTCGTACTCTTTAGATCTAGTTGATTGGTCTTATCATTGCAATTTAGAGCTGCTCCTTAGAACTTTCTGTTATTTTGTAAACGACTAAGAAATTATTATTTATTACGAGACTCAATGTTGAGATAAATACCAATTTAAAATATAATTAAAATAATTATCCGGCATTGATCAAAGTTATTGACAATTTTGGTTAGTATTTATTAATGGTCCCTCCAATTATTTGGAACGCTTAGCTTCAACTCAGCATTTAGCTCTAAACTTCTTCAATATCACTCCAAAGAACGGAAGGCTGATTAAAACAAGTTCCAAGTCCCATAATTGATTTAATCGACGGACACTACTGTTTCGTTTATCTGTAATCGAATTTTTTCCATTGTTAGATTCCTTAATAAGAATGAAAGACTTTTTTAATAAGAGCTTGGAAGAGAATATCAAAAACTGTAATTGTGGTTGAAATGCCTGACTAGCCACCAGAAGTAGTTTATAGTGGTAAAATAAAAGGTTTTAAGACACAAAGTCGGAAGAACAAGTCTACAAATGTACTTTAAATTGCACAGAATCTAATTATTGGACCACCAAGTGAAACAACCGAATTTGAAACACGTATGCGATAAAGGAACAGCAGCAAGTGCATTTCAGTTCATATCTTTTATTGAACAACCTTATTACATCGGACAACAGGTCCGCGACATGTATTAGAAAAGATGAGATCAAATGGTAAAATAAAGGTTGATAATGAGTAGCGTACATGTTTCTATTGAAGTAAATGGCTTGGAGGGTGGTCCGCTCCCTCGCATGCTGTATGTCTTTCTCTATACTGTTTTTGCCAGGGATGGCGAGCTCGTTCGGGAGGTCGATCGGAGGCGGTGTCCTCCACGGGATCTGCGTCTCCATCCTATCCTCCGATGCTGTGACACAACAACAACATGAATCATTGACTATGTCCACGACATGGGCGACCCAGAGGGTCCATAGGGAGTAAGGGGTCATATAGGGGAACCGTACAACAGTTCTAGGCGACAAACAAGTAATATAGAATAGGCGTATATGGTGGATATCAAGACCATCATTGGTAGGACATGGTCTCTGGTGGGTGCTTTGAAATGAACCCGCCATGATTTGTTCGACTTGGCTGTCGCTCCGGATGAATGTGTTATTCATCCATTTTTACACATAACTTATATAAATAAATGACTATTTAGTCAGGCTGGAGCCATCTGGTCACCTCCTCGAACTAACACATAATATTTTAGCTAATTCTTCGAATTATTTCGTGGAGTCGCGGGATCTATGTAGAAGACAACAAACCGTTGTGTAATAATGTGCAGCATTTGTTTAACGAGTAGTAAAAGCCTTGAGTTACAACAACTCGAACTATTCACGCACAAGAAAGTATAAATTGTATGAAATTGATGTTTGAATAATTGCGTTGATCTGCAATAGGCGTATTTGATAATCCCAGAAAGTAGCCGGCGACTGACCGGGTTAATGCTCGATTACTGGGTGGCTGGGATCGGGACGGCGGCTTAGGTCGTCCAACACCTCTCGTCTCAAACAAGGCGTTGAGATAACTGAAAGCTTTCACCGTTGCCACGTCCCAAAGGCAGTAGGACATAAAGCACCATCCTGTAACGTCTGCTTAATTCTAATTAGACTAATTCAGGAATGTCAGTATGACAGTTCGATTTTCAACTAGTATTTCGACGATATTCAGAATTTTTACACCTAAATTCGCCGTAGAATAACCTAAAAACCCATTGTGCGAACCAGTGAAAATGAGCGGGACTTGTAACATTTGTGGCTAAAAAGAAGTGATAGTTATCCTCTTTTGGTTCACAAAACATCAGTCCAAGCTCCTATTACCCCAAGTAAAGTTAGTCCAACCCCCTCTTAACTATGACCATGCACTACAAGGAGCCTTCAAGTGTTTGTAAGTAGGTTAAGGTATACCGTATCACATTCATGATTCACCTGATTCATAATATAATCGTTATTACAATATCAATATGAGAGCAGTATCTTAATTATCCTTAAAAGCTAATTCAGCTATTCTACAAAGGGCACTGGTAGTCCACGCAGTAGAATGAAGATGTAGCTATTCAAGGTGTCTCAACTTAAATCCGAAGAACTTCGAGGATCAATTTTACGACTAATGTGCAATAAAAAGTGCCTCCAAGACTTTCTTTTAATCCACTCTAAATGCCGCTGTATCCACTTTTAAGATTTTTCTCGTGGTTTCGACCTCAAGTCATTAATATGGCCATAACTTCCTTAATCCGTCAAATAAATTCAAATGTAATTATACCGTTGGAAAGAGCGTTAAATTTCCCAGCTCCCTGGTGCGCAATCTAATGGTTTTAATGCGTACAAAACGAGCAAGACTGTGCACGACGCGAATTGTGAAAATTTGACGTTTTCCTATCGGGTTTTCTCCCTTTTAGTAATTTTTCTTTCGGTGGGTCGTCTATGGGAAAAAGTTGCTTGAAATCTCACCTTTCCAACAGTGTACTCAAAATGAATTAGCGAGTGATTTTAAAACGGAAAATGACGTTTTAATGCAAAAAACTGGAGATTTTTCAGCAAAATCGGTGTTTGCCATTAAGATAGCATTTGGTACGGATAGGATTGGCATGTTTGTCATTCCAAAGACATTTGTTGATGAGTCACACACTTTGAATAATATATATATTTTTTTAATAATAGGTATGTAATATTTTGATGCTCTTCTTAAAATGTAAACAATTATACAAGAGGTGCTTTCGTTAAAAACATGAATCAAAATTCTGCAAAGCAATTGACTTTCACAATTTCCTGGTGATTTAACGTCACGACAATTGCTCAAATTGCCCCCAACCGCCTGAACGCATAGTCTTGCCCTCCTCACAGCCGACTTATTGACTCTCCGACTGCTCGTCATTTTTAATTACCTATAACTCCTACACAACGTGTCATAGCGAAAACCTTACCAATGGACCAATTAAAGAATATTAAATTCTCCGTCGATTGACCTCCCCAACTTCAACATTAGACCAATTTATAGAGTAGTAATCGACGGCTGAAAAACGATTATTTTCTCCATGTGGGCTAAAATGTACCATTTGACGACTTTCTGTCGTCTGTAGCATCTGAAGTACTGATCCTATCAAAACACTCACGCAGAATTTATTGCTCTTTAATTTTTCAATTGGTAGGGTTTTCTCTATGATGCGTTGTGTAGGAGTTAGAAGTTTTCGGGGCACTAACAAAAGTTAAGCTCAACCCCTGGAGGGGTACAAACTCAGGTTACCCATTACCCGTTTTCAAGACTATCTTAAGGTTTTACAACGATTTCCAGCTTTCCCCAGGTCACTTCGAGGTCCTTTCAAAGAGGAGTGTTGTTTCACTTTTGAGGTTGAGTAAAAATGTGGAGAAAATTCACATTTGTTACTGATAGGCACAACAAACATCTACCTCGAAAATATACACACTCTTGTAACACAAGAAGATATACTTACTTAAAAGTTTGAGGTTATGTAGTACTTTACGAGCAAGCGCATTTAATTCTACTTGTGAGGGAATTTTTACAATTAACTAGTGTGTCTAAGTCTATTACTAATTGTGATTAAAAAGTCAATAATTACCTAATTTTCTGATCATCATACGTTCGTTGCATCTTTCCATTTGCTTCATGTCTGTAAAATTCTTTGTTACGTTCACTGGAAATGAAAACAATTCATAAATGAGATAAAACAACGAACTGCTTGTGATTGTGGTAGGATTTGGCAGGGAAACCGATATAGGTTGATTCATACGTGCAAAAATGGGCAATCAAAGAAGTGCGAGGCCTATCTAAACTGCGTTCATAGGCGCTATTCTTCGTCATCCGGGCTGTGGGGTAACTTTGTGAGTGGTCTCCATTTGATTGAACCATTTGCTACGGTGCTTCCACATCTTAAAGCAGTCCTCGATCGTAGATGTTGGAATGGCCTTCAGCTCGCTCATCGCATTACTCTGAATCGTCTCGATGTATATTACTAATTGTGATTAAAACGTCAATAATCACCTAATTTTCTGATCATCAAACGTGAGGAAATCTTTCTAATTTTTTGATCGCCATTTTCAATTTTGGGAACATCCAAACGTCGCAGGGAGCTATGTCGGGACTGAACGGAGGCTGGCGAAGCTTCACAACGTTGTGTTGACCAGAAACGCGGTCGTTTTCTTCTCACGGCATCACGAAATTCTTTCAGTTCCTGAATCGTTACCATAAACCCATGATTCATCACCTGTAATGAAGTTCTTAAGGACTTTTGGGCTTGAAAATCGCGCTCAAAGGAAAGTGGTTCGACGATATCGAGACGATTGGGAGTAATGCGACGCGCATGTTGAAGGCCTTCACAAAGTCTGCGTTCGAGAACTGCTCCAGATGTGGAAGCACCGCTGGGAGCGTGTGGGTCAATCAAATGGGGATTGCTTACAAGGATAACACAGCCCAGATGACGAAGAATAGCACCAATGCGGAGATATGAATACTTTTTAGACAGGCCTCGCGAATATTGTGAAGACTCCTGGATTGTGAGAAAACCACTTAGGCAATGGGCGGTTCTGAAGGCTCTTAGAGGAGTAAAGCCCACGTATTCGGGATAATGAGGGACATAAGAAATCTAAGTATTTTAGATTTTAAACTGAGATTCTCCAGAATGAATTCTCCTGAAATTCGTATTATTTTGCGAAAATCTTTCCTAACCAAACCATTCGTAACGTGTTACTGAATCTGGTTAAATTGAAATAAAATTACAAATTAAATTGTGAAAATACCAACTTCTTTCGCACAATTTTTCTTTCATCACGACTGGGTCTTTCAACAGTCACTTAATACAATGATGAACTTTTATTTATTTCTACTCAATTTCTTAGATGGAGTAGGAAGACGATGGCTCATTTGAAAGAGGATTGATATTTTCGTGTATTCGTTGGTTGGCTTCTTGCATAAAACCTTCATAGTAATCACTTAAGTTACTGCAATTCATTAATTATGTTTGAATTCATGCTCGATTCGCCACTGGAATGTTTTCTCACAATATCCAGGAGGCTAAGGATGTAATGGACGTGGTTCATTGATGCAACTGACCACAGGCATGGGAAACATTATTGGAAAGGCCAGAATGAACCTTTTTCTAATCTGAAATGAGTATCGCCTCCCAAATGAGTTTATCAACAGGATTCAGGCACTTCCGAATGAAATAAGCCTCTAATAAAAAGGGAGGTCGCTGTATTATACAAAATTACAAATCCAGATACCCACCGACAAACTTTCTTCCAACGACGATTTGTCGTGCAACACTCAGTATATCTAAGTAATGAGTCACTTATCGTACCAATTATAATAATATCCTTAGAGGTCAAACAAATGAAGCCAGCCCCTCTAACTGCTGGTTAAAGGTGGTTGAAGTGTTACTTTCAAGTCCAATTGCTTCCAGTTACTTGAAGTCCAATTCCAACGTTAACGAAAAGCTGATGGACTGTTTGGGGTTGGTAGAGGTTATGTTTGCTGATTTTCTCGGGTTAGATGTGAATTGAGCCCAGAACAGGTCGAAAAGATCCCCGAAGTAAAGGGGATTAGGTCGTGACCCGAACTCCCCTCCACCGACCGCTCCGATAAGGCGAGATACGGCAAGGTTGAAATGAGCCCGTCCCAGTTTCCAGTCGTGATCAGAGCGAGAGCAATGCTCTCAGAGCATGCGCCTTCAACAAAATTATTGTACCAGAGGCCCCAGTTGGTCCAGCCATTTATGTACGAGCGGTCTCTCGTGGAACCTACTCATTACCGCTCGTACAAGTTCAGTTGAACACCTTGTTTATTAATAACGAATGAGCGTGCGAGTGAGCATTTAATTGTGA
This sequence comes from Stenodema calcarata, assembly GCA_963920205.1. Lineage (NCBI taxonomy): Eukaryota > Metazoa > Arthropoda > Insecta > Hemiptera > Miridae > Stenodema > Stenodema calcarata. The sequence continues at coordinate 30,420,147 of OY986049.1, read as the reverse complement.
TGATTGATTATATAATATATAACACGCTCGTTCGCAGTTGTCAAGCACTCTGGATGCTAGTTCTCGCTTCTTAAAAATGAAAAAATATTCCCCGAAACCATAGATCACATACTTATAGATTAGTTGGACAGCGAGAACTCTCTTCCAGTCGTCCCTAGGGGCTCATTTAAGGGTCTAACTCGTTGGGCTCTTTGGCATCTTTCGCTGAGACTTTGGGCACTAAGAATTTGGGCTCAATTCACACTCCCATTTTTCAAACTCGACAACCTGAGCTCTTTACGTGGCATAAAATTGCCTCCAAAATACATTAGTCAAAAGTATTTTTGGGCCAATAATAAGCAAAATACAAGCAGTCAAAAAAAGGTAAAATTTTATCGCCCTCAAACACGTGGATAATGCCACGTGTTTTTAAATACCTATCAGAACGAGTGAATTTCTATCTCGCAAAACTCTAACCAATGGTCTTTTAGCACTAAATTTCACATCGACTCTTTTACCCTTTACTCCGGTTTGGGTTATGAGCAGAAAACCAATAACAATCCGAAAATATCCCCCTTCCCTTCTCCCGTAGATGGCTCAGGGTTGTCGTGATCGAAAACTCATCAAACATACCCTCGGCCATCCCCAAACAATACCTCAAATTTTCGTTAACGTTGGAACAGGGTCCAGCACACCCCGTTTTTGTTTTACAAGGCTCCTGGAGTACTCTGGAACCATTTTTCGGCAGTCTCTTCTCTCCAGTTTACTATTGAACATACACTATCTAGGAAATCATCGTATCCACACTAACTTCGATTGTTGAATTTGATAATACATTCAAGCCGAATTGGGCTAAAAAGTTGGCATGTTGTAGAAAAGATCTTCTCTAACACCTCTCATAAATGCTGCCCTAATCGAGCCCTTTTAGGCTTTAAATAAGAACTATGAAGCATATTTCCGGTTCTCAACTGAACTTCATAACTAGAAAGATTATATTCGTCCTAATTGTAAAAATGATGATTACTGTTACTCAAGTTGTAGGTGCTAAAATCTAAATAACTATGGGACGGTGGGGTTACATTTATCGTAATTACTCCCTTCTTCCCACATGAGCCTTCAGCAGGCTTACAAGGCTTACAGGTGTTTGTTATGATCTAAATGCAAACTTCGAAATAACAATAGGTGACCAGAGAAAGGTGATATTCAACTTTTTCAAAAGTGTGATTAAATAAAATCTAATTTTCAGGAACTATCACGAGAACATAAACTATCACGTGTCATTCATTAGTCGAAAAACAACTGAGCCTCTCTTTGCTTATTTTGTTTAAGAATAGGTAACTTATCAGTAACGATTGATTAGTAACTAGTGAAATCTGATGATATAGGTAGTTACAAGAAAATCACTTAAAAAGAACCTACCTCTTTCAGTTTCATCGAGTTCGAAATATCTAACGACCTCGAGCTCGCTATCGATTTTCCACATGACGTTCTTCTTGATGCCTTTCTTCTTCTTCATGTAGACTAACACCCCCTTGGGTAACCGGTTCTTCTCCCTCTCCATATTTTTCTTATTTTCTTGTTTGAGGACTTCATCGATGGCTTCTTCCGCTTTGGCAACCTCGTCTTCCAGCTCCTCTTTCGTCAATGGACCTGCTGAACAGAACAACTTCGTGCCAGAAATATCAAGACTGCAGGAAGGGAGTGGAAAAGGGATAAGAGCCCGATACTTGATGTACCAACGCACCAATCGTCGGCCTATAAGGTTATCTCGTAAGCGAGAAAAATGAGTTTTTGGGTACTTGCACCCGTTGGATTCAGAAAAACTGGCCACATCGATCAAATGAGACTTCGTAACTGTGAAAAAAATGCCTCGTCTTTGAAAGCTTTCTAGTTGCACCATGTTCGTGATGATCCTACTATAACATTCAGTCAATTTTCAGAATCAGTTAGCCACTAGGCCTTAAGGTTGGTCCTGTTACCATGGTAAATAAACATTAAAAACTTACTCCTGTCAAATCATTCAATAAATTGCAGAGCTGAGGTCTTTCCCAGGATTTAAAGTCGAGCATGGGGGGGGGGGGGGGGGGCTCTTCTACGAGTTTTCTTTCTTTCTAATAAATACATCGATGTTCCTCTAATGATGCTTGGTTCTATTTTGAAATCCTAGCCCTCCGGACAGTGGAAAACTACAGATAATAAGAACAATTTCGCTTATAAATCTGCGCTTGAATGGCGTAAGCAATAGAAGTGATAACTAGTAAGTTGAAGGGGAAAGCAAATTGCAATTCATCAGTGAGAACTCAGAAAGTGCAGTTATTCCGATCATATGTCGAACATTCCCTGCGAGTCCTCAATAATCAAACACAAGTTCTGATAACCAAGCTTACCGAAAAACGTTCTATATTTTATAATATAAAATATAGAATTATGTATATATACATATTATGTACACATTCTTACAGAAATTAAGTTTTTTTTGCTTCTCCTGAAAAGTGAGGTTTCTTTACTTACGAAGTATCCAATCTAGGCCAACGAAATGCAGTAAGAGTACGTACCTGGACTCAAAATTCTAGGTGTAATTGTAATGAGCGATTCGAGAAAAAAGGGTGTATTGAGAGTAAACTTCAGACGTCCATCATTTTAATACATTTCTGATGGGCAGATGAGAGTTGATGAATTTTGTTCCAAGAAGCAAGAAATATCTGACGAGAAAAGCTGACTAAATTTTCACAACAACGTCTGTAACTGGCAGACAATGCCGAATTTCAAAACACCTCTCAACTAAAACCTCTGTATTGTACTAATGACGTATAACGCCTAAACTTGTCTAGAGAATATACAGTAAATAAAATGAATAGTTTATTCAACATGCCCCAACTGAATGTGCAGCAAATGGCAATAACAATAAACGGTACAATCGTCTGCCGGAGGGGTGGATTAAACTATAATAAGACCTACGTTCGTGTTTTTAACACTGACAGGCACAAAACGAACGGGCTCTAACTCAAGGTCAAAACTTAAATTGACTTATCAAGTAATATTCTGTACCGCCAAGCTAGCTTATAGTACTTAATCAGGGACACTCTAAACACATCCCTCGTCAGAGACAACCGCCCAAATGCCATCTGTCGAAACTCCGCCAGTACACGGGATACCTACGCAAAGGAAGTGAAAGGTGTCTACCCTCTCATGGAAATTGTACATTGAGCACTCTTCCTGATGACCAGAGACATAAGGCTTCGCATTCAATGGCAATAGCTCAGTACGAAACCTGACAGTTCATCGAACTGCATGGAGAGACTCCGGCGGACCATTCAGCACAAGGATCCTGGACTGGGTGAAGAAACCCTTCGCTCAAAGTGCTATTTTTTCTGGACCTCATGAGAGAATCTTCAAGAGGTGTTTAACACCTCAACAGTTAAGTTGTAATTCACCTGATACCGCCCTCAGACAGACCAGTAAATTCCCGCCGCAACCACTTCCCTAGCCAGCACATTAGGCATCCCTGCCACCCTCACAATGTAGCATGTAGGATGAAGTTTCAGAGTGTAGGTGGAGATGGTGTCCAACTAACTTTCCAAGAGCAATAAATAATCTGGTGCGTATTGAGGGAGATGGATGAAGTCCTCTTCGAAAATAACAGCAGGATCCTCTTCACGAACTGGTTTACAGTGTACGTATTATGAAATGTAATGTAATGAAATGTAGATGTATTTCAAAACCGTGTACTAAACCGTGTTGTAATGAAACCGTGTACCAATCACAAATGGAACCGTGTACCAATCAAGGGAAACCGTGTACCAATCGAATGAAACTGCGAACCAATCAAATGAAATCTTGTACCAATCAAGGGAAACCGTGTACCAATCGAATGAAACTGCGAACCAATTAAATGAAGCATTAACCCCCCCCCCCCCCCTCACCATCACCAAAATTAGTGGGTATACGACGAACCAAGATCGTAGAATCAGAGAAGAGGACTATAATAATTTGTCTGCCCGCCGTATTTCGCCCATTATGGTGATCGTCTCGGACGGTTGAGGATTATCCATGAAACTTGGCATAACCCAAGCTCAATAGTAAGCGGTCCATAATGGGGTTCTGAATGTTCCTAACTCCATATCAAGTAAATTTCATATTGAAAGGAATATTTTATGTGAAATGTGAATAAATTTCAAGTCAAAGAATTTTTCCAGAACAACTGGCCGTTGCTGTTCAAATTAGGTGGAAATGATGTTCAGCAGTTTAAAATTAAAACCATAAAAATCTGTGGCTCCAAAATAATTGAAATTCGTTCTCTTAGATTTATTTATCAAATTATTAGCCTACTTTTCCATGTTGCTGATGTTTTAGCGAGTTTTTCTGGGCAAACAAAACTTTTAGAAAAGATGTTTGAAATTCTCACCATTCAAATCCGGTTCAGAATAAATCGAGTGCTTGTAACTCTTGAAATCAAGAAAAGAAGAGAAAATATGTTCCAAAAAACCAAAACTTTTGTCATGAGAAAATATCAGTTTGAAGGTTGATTTCAAACGTGGCAAACAGCTCTGATCTGAGTTGAGAATATTGAAAATTACAATTTGTTAGAAACTCTGTCAAGCAAGAAGTGCCCAGTTATGGAATTAATAAACTATAATAGCATAGGGTACTGCAAGAATGATCATGTCTATAAATTACGGTTTCCAAGCCTACATTCTACCCTTCTAACTGAAGTAGTAGTTGCTTCCATATCATTTACCGATTAAAGTAACCCACTGAAGGTATCAAGAGTAAAAACTCATCACAGATACTTACTCAAAACCTTCAGAGTGCATTTGCTTCGTGTGAGTGGCGGAAATGATATTATGATCAATAAATAATATTTATAATATTATACTCGTAGTTTCTATGTAAATAAATGTTAGGTCTTTCTACTCGTTTTTGAATGCAATGAAAATATAAACGTATATGTTTATAAATAAAAGAATATTTGAAAAATTGTATGTTCCCAAATATTTCTATGCGCTAAATTGGTATAATAATATAGTGTGTTGGAGATTTTCGCCCAAATGGTCAACAGCGTTACAATGGATTGTACACCCTACACTGAAATGGTCAACAGCTAAACCCCGTATGTTGTAAATTGGCTGCTTTGCAGGACGGATATATTGAAGTTTGCATTCTCCTGTGATGTCTTGACTTCGACAAATTTTTTAGAAATCAAATAAGTGGAGATAGAATACTTAAATTTCCAGAAAGAAACATACTAGAATCAAAATGAAGATTTGACAGAGACGAAATCCCAAATGTAACAATTTATCCGGAATTACGTAACATAGGGATTAGTCGCATAAGTTCATTATTAAAACCTAAATGGCGTAATGAGACATGTAAGCTTTATCGTAGTCGTAATTGTGGTAAAGAATATACAAAAAATACTCTGGCCCAGTCGGGACGCGAGAAACGTTCTCTGTACTATGTTTGGGCTGGGGCCGTGAACTACTGGATGATTTGAAGTATTCTGAATGGTAAAGTCGCTATAAGTATCTTTCCTATAAATGGAGAACTTATGTCTTCCATTAATTGATGAAATGGAAAGATCTAGAAAATTTAGGTGACTACATCCCAATTCCAAAGTGAAGTTAATGAATGGATCTACAGTTAATTTTAGCATGATATGAGTCCAGTTGCCTTTCAGTCCCCTTCCACAAAATGATGATGTCATCTACGTACCTATACCAATAAAGGAGGTTTACTCCGATTTACTCTGTAATACTCCTTCAGTACTCTGTGTAATGCACCTTCAGTATTGTTTTGTTACTGATGATGGTTTAATCCCCGAAACTGGACTAACAGTGTAGTCATATTTCAGTGGAAAAAGACGATTTTTCAAATAGGTACTCTTGTTTTTCTTAACATGGGTTTCTACGATTTCGTCGCGAGTGATTTAGTTCCTACAAGGCTATATCAGCTACGACTTGCTCACTTCCCCGATTTAAAGCCGATTTCGTCACGGTCAAGAGTTTTAAATCGAAAGTTTCATAACTTGAGCGTGGTTTGAAGCAAAACCCTGAAAATTGAGTTATAAAAATCGACGCCCTAATTTTGAGTAAGCGATTTCAAAGGCCGACTTTGTCAGCCTTTCCTCCTTTAAAATTTCAGAAGACCTATTTTAGATGTTTTGGTTATAGGAACCTTGGAACCTAGAAGCAAGCAGTATTTGCTGGTTAAACTAGAATTGAGTATATTAAAGTTACCTTCATCCAGTTCAGATTTGATCTCCGACGTGAATTCCTCAGGATGAGAATCGGACTCGCTATCCTTTTCTTTCTTGTCCTCAGATGTGACAAGGGTGTCTTGATAAAACTGTAACAAAAAAATAAAATTGAAACAGGTACGAATCAACTCTATGGCATACCATTATAATGGGGTAATATTTGCCAACACTCTGGATTTCAAGAAGTAACTCTTATATACTAGATATTGCAATTGTGGGAGGAATGGAGCATCAGTAGGTACTAGAAAGAAGTCCGAAAAATCCTTCGCACAAGTATTCGCGAGAAGAGAGGTTAAAAAAAACAAGAAGAACAACTAACACCTCAGTCTACTAAACTGAAACTTGAAAATACAGAGAACCCCTCTTCAATTGGTATACAAATCGATAGAAGATAGCGGGGGCAACGGATCGATTATAAAAATGGGCAGCATAAGGATAAAATTAAAATCATGGCGGACGAAAATATTAGAGGAGCTGTTTCCTGCATTCCAGAGCCAATGTGTAGGAAACCAAAGAATTCGTATACAGGGGGTTATGACAACGTGGAGAATACTGCAAGGCGGTTATAGTGTTGCGCCGGTGTACAGCTGGAAGAAATAAAGGAGATCCAAATCCGCTTCCAAATTGTAAAATTGCCGGACAGCACTGCAGTCCCATGACCATGATCAGGACACCAGGGCTGTTCCCCACGCCAAAAGACATTGCGCTGGTTGATAGGTCGCACTAATTACGGCGATAGGCTCATCCTGGAACCAGGCAATGAGGCCGACAACCTGGAGGACATGTTAGCATCGGGCAAGAGGAAGGATAGAGAGGACGACTCTCCTCAAGAAGAAAGAGTAGGTACAAGTAATGCTGACACTACCAAAGCAACATCCCAATGAAAGGGTCATTTCAAACGTTCATCCCAAACTCTTTCACACCGTCACATCGGGAGCCAATAGTCAGTGCAAAGGACGAAGAAGAGGATCAAATCATCTTAGATCCCTCATGCTTTGTCGCCGGGACATTCGAGAATGTAGGAGATTCTATTGTTACAGGCATGGAGAAGAAGGTTGTGCCCGAATTCTATCCTATGAATACTGAGAGTAGGAAGGCCATGACTACCAAAAGAGACATGAGCATAGAACGGGCATCTAAGAAGAGGGAGAAGAAGGAGAATTACTAATGTCTGATAGCAGTGGGGCCACCTACAGGTTGAGGCCACTGGGAAATGCGAGATTCTAGGGGGTCCCCATGACTTCATCCTACAGGGTCAATCAGGTTATTCTGTTGTGTGTGTGTGTCTCCTGTGTTAACATAAAGCGGGCCACCGCAGGCGTAGCTTTTGTATAATAGAACGGGGGGGGGGGATTGATGATATCCATCAATTGTTAAATGAATACTGTGGGTAGGAAGGCCCGTTGGTTGTTTGTTTAGTTTTTATCCTTCCAAAATGGATAGTTGCCGCATCAATGGATTGTTCAGCAGTTGTTTAGTTTGTACAATTTGAACAAAAAATTCGGTTGATGCCAGATTCGGCATCAACGGAACGTAACCGTGAGTACACTCGAAATTTGCTTATGACGTCACCCTACAGCGTGTGTGTATGGAACGCGGAGGCCGGAGGATTGATAATAGCCATTAATTGTTAATATTTATGCTGTTGTTTGATAGTTGATTGTTCATAGTTTTTAGGTTTTCGTTTAGTTTTCATCTTCCTAAAATAAACGTTTAGTCGTTTGGTTCGCGAAATTTTAGCGAAAAATTCGACAGGTGCCAGATCTCAAGGGCTCGTCACAGTGAGTACACTAGACATTTTAAATAATTGCAGTTCTCACCCTGATAACCGTTGATATCAATAATTGATACCAACGGTTATCAGGGTGGAGTTCAAAAAACCTTTTATTTTGTTTCCCATGCATTTAGTTTTTCTCTGAAAAAACATCATGGTGTAGTTGGCTTTTCTAGTATTACAAACTTCCTATGTTGCTTTATTAAAATTCGGGAAGAGCCCACGCATTAATCTTTTGATGGATGTGCAACAAACCACGCAAATCTCTGTTCATAGTGAGAACGTAACAAAAAACTGGGAGATAATGGCTTGGCTTGTTGACTGCATTATATTCTTGGATAAACAGGAACTGCCGTTTAGGGGGCATGTCGAGTCATCCTCTTCTCATTGTAAAGGGAATTACCTCGAGTTATTACATTTCCTGGAAGATTACGACCAGCCATTGGAAGATCATTTGAAAACGGCAAAGACTTTTGAAGGGACCTCGCCTGACATCCAAAATGATCTTATAAGTGCTACAGCTAGTTTCATTCTACATGACATTAAATGTGAGAGTTAGGAAGTGTGTGAGTGGGGGGGGGGGGGGGGGTTAATATAGTGCGGTACCCCAATGTCCACAGCCAGAGGACACTGGTCCGGATATTATCATTGTATCGTATGCGTATAATTTAGCCATAGTCTGTCCCTCGCACGTTCAAGTGCTGAAGTGTCCTCAGGTGTAAAGGGCCCTCAAACGTTGTTGCAGAATGAATAAAATGGATGCCAACCCACAAAAACCCAAGTGGTTGAATCACTCCAAGTAGGTACCTACTATCTTGGCGATACTGAACGGCTGACCTTAGGTGCCATAAGATCAGCTGTCTGCAAGGCTGGAGTAGCTTCTTCCACGTTGATCGGAACACTCTGCAGAGCACTGGAGCACTATTACTGGACATTCGAGTCGTTTGTGGCTAATGCGCTCCTACACGCTACCAAAGTGTGGTCCCTTAAGTTAGCTAATTAGCTAACTCAATAATTTGGAATATGCACAGGCACAGTTGGTAAAACATGTTCACACCCGAGCCAGGGGAAGTCCCAACTTTATAGTGAGAATGGAGTTCACTCTGCGAAAAGTGAGTGAAAGTGGTGCAAAAGGGATTTGGCTGGCGTTAGGTTTCTCTAACGAGTGGGGCTACAGTTCACTATCCTATCGATGGTATGGGTATATGAATCCTGCAATTATCCAGCATTTGATTGATACTGCGATTGTTTCACAAGAAGGATAGAGGAGAGGGTTTGAAAAACAAGGGAAGAAGACAAAATACCTTGTGTCGATGAAACCATATGACGCTATCGACCAGCTCTCGTTCAGCGGGCGAATCATTACATTCTGGTTCAACGAACTGATCAAATAATCCCATATCTTCACTCAGAACATAAGGACGGACACCCAGGTAGTTATATTCTCCCACCTACCCGTATTACACGATGAGAAAATAGGAGTTGAGCTCGTAAGTCTTGCAATTCAGCAACAAGTTTTCCTTGAAGAAGAACGTCAAGGAGAATCCTCACAGGAAAATAACTTGCTCAATCTGCTACTCGGATGCGATATACGAAGTATAAGTATCTAGTAAATAAAATGCCCTGCAGGGATGGTTGACAAACCCATACTAGTAAGTACAGCACTGCAGGGGCCATTCACTCCACCTACCGCCAATGTGACATTCTGCGTAAATTTAAAAAGCCTTTTCAGCCATGCATCATGGCTATAAGAGCATATTTTCGACAAAATAACTGGTTTTATGTTTGGAACGTCTCATTCTGTGTCTATGCACTTGGGGGGTGATTACCCATGAATTCCAAAAATGAAATGTCTGACAAGTGAAAAATCATTTTAAAGTTTTTTTTACGCTGAACACCATTCCCCAACGCCATTCTTAAGATAAGGGGGAGGGAGGGAGGAAAGGGGGGAGGGAGGCTGGAACTCTCCTCTGGCTACGCTACCGCCACCATTCAGGCGTTCGTTTCATTTTATATCAAAAGTTGGTGTCGTTAATAGTTAACGACCTTAAATTATTACTGAATTAATTATTACTGACCTTAAAAATGGGCTTCACATCATCAGCCGACTTGGAGGCCGAGGCGGTTGCGACTGACTCTTTTTTTATGTCTACCGAAGTGCTTGGCCGCCGCTTCTTCTTTTTCGCGGGCTCCCGGACGGCGTTGGAAGCCATCAGGGCGGCTGCGAAGGCGTCTGTCTCCTGAAGCACATCTGCAACATTTATACGCAAAATTGCTGTCTCTTATTCATGTTTAACACTTAGAAATTTGAGACAAAATGTGTAAAAGATAATTTATCACACAATTAGACATATAACCAAATTCGAGTGCCATTTTCTCAAGATACCAAATACACAACTATTACATTTAATAGGCGGATACATCCGCTCATACAGCGTACGAAGGTACAAACCAAAAAGTCAAGATATACCTACCTTATATATAGATTACTTTTGACACCAGATGGTTTAACATGCAATCGATCAATGATATACACCACCAGTATTTCCATCTCTTTACTAAGTCGATTAAAACTAAGCTACTGTCCATCTAATCTACGAGAACTCAACTGCATCTATGTACTGTGCCATTTCCGGAGAGTCCTTCATTTCTATTAAACACAGTATATCAGCTAAAATCATTACTTGATAGTCCACATCTGTCAATGCAGACCAAACTGATTATCTACAAAATACTGATAAGGCCAATATGGACATATGCCATTTCAATCTGGGGTTCTTGCTCACGCTCCCAGTTTCAGCGGCTCGAACAGAATCAAAATAAATTCGTACAAAGGAATGTAATTCATGCTCCACCCTTTGTGCAAAATAGTACGATATACCGTGATTGTGAGCTCGATTCACCCTATGACTGCCTTATCTATCACACCACTAACTTCATTGAAAGGAGCACAAACCATACCAACACCCTTTTGAACGAAGGATTCACGCCACCGCCTAATCGACGACTTCAGCGACGCAGGCATATATAACACATTCTTTTCGTACCATGAGGCGTACCTGCTGTTTATATTCAGCCGTTTCGCCTAAAGATGTATAGCCCGAACCTTTAAAAAAAAAAAAAAAAAAACTCAATTTTACCACTGAGATATATTACACTATGTAATGGACTCGATCGAACAAATGAACAAAACCAAACAAAAAAGGACAGTCCGGAAATGGCACAGTAGGTACATAGAAATTTTGCCCAGCCAGCTTCGCCGAAGTGATCAACTGTACTGTGATGAGAATCAAAATTTGTGGTAATCATTTCACTCTTAGCTACCCACTCATTGACTCACTCCCTTGAGAGGTTAGCCCAGTAGGTGAGTCGTAGTTCGACTTGAGATCACTTGTCACGAAGGTCACCTATCCAAGTACATACATTCGGCGATCTTACGGTAACTGGTTAAAGCCACCTGATAAGCATAGATTATTGATGATTACTTCTGGAAGCCTACTTTCTCGCTACCAGTCATAACATTAACAGTAAAGTAAAATAGTCTCCCGTAACAACAGTGTACAAGCCTGAACGCTCTTCAGACCACCAGCCGGATATTTGAATCCATATATTCTAAGTTAACATGACTGGGGGTTGATCTTGTCATATCTAATTTTTAATGAGCAGATGACAGATCGAGTCCAGTAACTAGCTCAGTGCTGCTAATTTATTTTATTTATTTTATAAATGATTATACAGAATTTATATAAGAAAATGAGGTTTTATTTGTAAGCTAAGCTGGCAAAAAATGTATTTATAACCAGAAGTACCTTACAGGGCACTATTCGGGAATATATGGGGTGTTTGTTAATATATTATCCATCATCTGAGCTAAATACTCATTCGCTCGTGGTTTAATCTCAAAAATAAAAACTGCAAATTCTTGACACAATGGTTTATCATCTTTTTGTGCAGATCCTTCTTCTGTCTAGATCACTAAACGATGGATTAATAATTATTAATATGATCAATTCATTATATACCTAAGCTTTGTTTTATTATTATCAGGCCTGTAAAACGTATAGGAACGCTTTATTGCGATTGTAAGTAGGTACAGCAAAATCAAAAACAGTGAAACATCGTGAAAAAGAATGTTGTTGAGATAGGTTCGCAAGTTCAAGGTGAAACACTATTCCCAGATCACGATGTATCATGAAACGATCTATTATAGTAGCCGAATAGTACCTACTCAATAAACGTTTTTTTTAAGTTTCTGATTGATTTCGATGAAAGTTACAGAATAATTACGACGGAAAATTTAATTAAATGATCCGGCTCGAAATAGGCCACTTTATTGTTCGCTACAAAGGAACAATTATTTGGATAAGGACAACCTTCTATCTGAAGCGCTGATTTTAAAGTAACAAATTGAAAATATGAGCGGACTGTATTATAATTAATTCTTAGTACGATCCAAATTAGCGTAAGGATGCGACACTCACCAACGACGATGAACTTTTTCCCGGGCCTGGTACTTACAGTCGGATGCGGCGGAAAAGATGATCGCAAACGAAGAGCTGGCGCAATTTGGATCGAACTAATTTGATGTGAAGGGAATCGTAATGTAAAATTGAAAACTGAATTGGTATTGCGACAGAAACGTCGGAGGTCCAGATCGTTTCGTCGTGAAAATAAGTTGTTTAAAAATAGTTGGGAAAAAAAGCGAGACGCGTGAGAAAAAGACTGCCACGTTGAAGGCGAGAAGAACAATGATAGAGAGAGGGGGTCAGGGCAGTCCATCGATGTATATACATCGATGGGGCAGTCAGCCCACAGCACAACCTCAGACCGGAATCAAAAGGTCTTCTGTTTACAAACAGTGGTGTACTATAGGTCTGTTCCTGCCTACCAGGAAGTTCTTTAACCAGTTAATTTAGGTAACTCAAGTGGTGGGGATGAGTGAAGGAACTTTTCAGTTTTTCAACTGGGTGGTTGGAACGCGCAGAACTACTCCAGCAGAGAGCGCTGGAGCTTCAGCACTGAGGTGAAATAGCACTAACGTGAAATCAAAACCTTCCGCTCGACGACGTCGGAGATGAGCACGGAGCACAAGTTCTGTTGGTACCAGATGCTAGTCAATGTTCACTCCATGAGCTTTGTGTTCTCAGAGGTTTATATTATTGTCCAGGCTCGGCGGGAACTTTGTTCCTATTTGGATAATAAAAGAGTTTATTATTATTGACGAAGTTTTGTTTCCATCCCTAAATTTCCTACCACCCCATGTTTCAGACCTAAATGATTACATTGTGATCCAGGATCCTCACGCAGACGCAAGTAACAATTATAATGATGTTCCAAGAAGTCGTCATTGCGGGAAACAACGATTGCCCAGCTCACTGGGACCGGCTGATGACATAGGCTCTCCTAGCGGACTACAAGGAGAGCCATCCCCTTATGGCGAAAAAATACAAGAGTGTAAAAGCTCTATTTATTCACATCTGTGATAAATTAAATGACAACTTCTAGTTGAATCTTTCCTGGATGTTTTTAGATACGGAAAAGACGGCACTTGAAATAGAGTAAACAAAACACAGACCTACGTCGAGAACCAACCTCCACGGGAAGTCGGAGAGAAATGAATTTTCGGGAAGGTAATGGTCAGGTTACCGTAAAAAACTGGCTTAACCCGCTTCTCATCCAGTGAAGGAAGTTTAATAACTCGAAAAAAAGTTGCGGCTGGAACGGTGAAGCGAGTGAAAAGTTCTGTAACTGAAAACGGCAGGAACGCGACAATCGTGCGCACTGGGCCACTGACTGTGGCAGGAACATACCTTATGATTTATAATAATAATGAATTATCATTAATTATGGATCATTATTATCAAGTAGTGAACATTATTATTAACCGTTGTTAATGATTAATAATTATTGTTAGTTATTATTAATTATTATGCTATCCGAATCAGCTGGGTCAGTGCCAACATTGACCCGACAGGCTGCCGCATGATTCACCCTCATGTTTACGACTTTTGACCTGCTCCAACTTTGACCACTCATTGTGAACGAACGGCTGGTCGTACAAACCTCCGGATGGTCTTAAAAATTTTACTATTTAAATGTGAACTAAAAACTAAACCATTCCATTTGAATTTGTCCAAATCCGTTTTAAACCCCTTCCCATTGACCTAGGGTTATGAAAAGTTTTCAACTAAACCAAATTTCGTAATTTTAGCACAACGCTAACTGGGCAAAGGGCCGAAGACAGCGGACGGGCGGATTTTTTTGTAAATTTGATTTTCTGAATTTATGTAGGTACCTACCCATAATGAAGGAGAGGTAGATTATCTTATTAGCAGCTTTGTACGACCAGCCGTTCGGTCACAATGGGCTCAAAGTTGGTTTAGGTATTTCGTTCCATTTCAGTAATCTTCGATAAGGTATTTCCATTTCAAATTAATAAACGAACACAGCAGGAGGCCCATACTGTAAAACTTTAGCTGCTTTCCGTGCCTTCATCAAACTTCGTCGTACGTGAAAAATAGTTGGCATCTTGAACTGCTCGCTTTGGCCATTGTCACGTCGTTGTCTGCAAAAACTCTTAACTGTGAACGAACTTCTTCTATTCCAATTTAAACGAACGTCCTGTAGGAAAATTTGACGAATGCACACTCTATTTTGCAACCCTTCCTTCAAAACTGCCGCAGTCGGACGGATTTTGGGTTTATTACTTCCAACTCCATTGGAATCCCTCAAAATTGGTTGGCTTACGTTTCAAGATATGTAGAAACGGGAAATACGAAGACAATCGAAAGGTGTCAACGATTTCTAAGTATCAAGAGATTCAGAAGGTAGACTGCTGATTAATTGATAATATCATAAATATGAGAACGGGTGAACAGCACTGCTCCCTGTCGTCATCAGATCTCCAGAGTCAGTAGTAAGTACAACAACTCTGTGAGTCTAACAAGACCCTAATTTACACTATAGTACGGGTCACGTGAATAGGGCCGCCCTCGTCCACCCTAGTGCGTGAGGAGGTCTCATTCGAACCATCAGGTTTATTTATAGTTACCACAAAAAAGCGGTGGGGTGCTGTTCACTTGCTGAGTTAGCATTCCTTAACCAACTCGTGCCCCTTTCTTTTTGACATTTTATGTCTTTACTCTGGCACATAACTCGAAAAACGTTACACGAAATCGTCACGAAAATTTCTGATGATTTTCGCTTACAACCGATTCGTTGCTACGGAACTTTATGTTCGCCAGTTATCATCGTACAAAAATCATTCACCACTCGTTGGATAGCTCTCGATTTACCTAACCATATTACGTTAACCACTGCGGAGTGCGTGGCCGACAAGCTGCGGTATGAGCGTGATTGTTTAAATAATTGTTTACACACAGGTGATCATTTTCAATAATTTATATTGTCAACACGAATGCAAGCTTCATATAAGTTTCTGATGGGAGGGGGCGCAAAGACATAAAATGTGAAAGCCTATGCCGCCAGACGGCTGGCCGGAGGCCAACTAGTACGTCAGAGCCTATTGCGCACGAGCGTATGACGTCAGACGGCTGCCAGGAGGCCAACTAGTACGTCAACGCCTATGACGTCAGACGGCTGGCAGGAGGCCAACTAGTACGTCACAGCCTATGACGCCAGAGGGCTGGTTGGCTAGGTGATCGGGTTTTAAGCCTCTGGAATTCCGCGCCTACATTTTGCATTCATTTACATCTTCACGTTGAAAAATCCTTCATCTTGTCGGTAATTTTATTTTAACACGCCACGCTTTTGGTTTACGAATCGACCAAAGAAAACAAATTTTGTAATTTAGAATTTTTCAAGACCATCCACAGCTTTCTATGACAAGGCGTTCGTTTACAGTGAGGGCACAAAGGGTGAGCCAGTGAAATGCCTTCGTACCGGGGTGTGTCAAACGGCGCGGCAACTTTCTTCATAGAACACAGCTGATTCAAACCCATTCTTTTGTCCTATCGAGTTCCGCGTTTTAAGGTACTTTTCGTGTCTAGGGAATTGAGGGTATTTAGAACATTTGGTGTTAGGTAGGTACAAGTAGGGTTTTTTGAACATGAAAAGTAGATGAAAAACGACAACGGTTCATTATCTTCTTCGTGCAGACCACCCTTTGGTGTAGATCACTAAATGGTAGATTATGAATTATCATTATAATAAATTTATTATGTGTGTGTGATTTGTTGACCGTCAGTAAGAATGATGTTGAGGGTCGGTCAAATGAAAAATGATTTATGTGCCAACGTTTCGAAGAATATATTTCTTCATCTTCAGGGCCTAACAACAGTATCACAATATTAACATTAATTATTTACATTTTTATCCTGAGAAAATTGACAAATTTTGTTATAGGTAGTTATTCAAATTTTGTTATAGTTATTTTATACCATTTTGTTAGACAAATTACGTTTTTGTTAACAACAAATGTAGCTGGACTAATAGTGTGTATGATAATAATTGGGAACTACCCGTGGTTGAATAGTATACAATATGTTGTACATGCTATTAAAATGTACTAAAATTGATGTGGGGATTACTATGGAAGTGGTTTCTGTTGATGGATGAAAACGGTAATTTCAAAAGGTTGGTATCTAAAAGGTAACCTTTTGAAATTACCGTTTTCATCCATCAACAGAAAGTACTTCCACAGTAATCCCCACATAAATCAAATTATGTCACTCCTTTTGGACACCAACCTTTTGAAGGTACCGTTTTTATGACCGCTGTCCGTTTCACACATGTTTCAGTGGCTTCTTTTCAATACTCATAGTAATCCCCCGAATAGAGTAGACTCTGTCAGCTTTTCAACTACCAACAATTTGCAATTACCGTTTTCAAGACCCTTATTCCACTATCCAGTCACACGATGTTCATTGGCTTCGTTACCCCACTCCTGTACTCAATCTTCTATAAATAGGTAACTGTAAGCTAGCTAGTTAAGTAGTTACTTCTGTGATCTGGAGGCAGGAACTTCCCTGATGGAGTCCAACTCCATCTTGTACACTACTGTAAGCTCCAAATTATTGTGCATTCTATACACCATTTTAATATAAATTATTAGTACATATTAATATCAACAATTTTTAATAGCATTTTAATACCAATTTTAGTACATGTATGTTAGTACATTTTAATAGCATGTCCAGCATATTGTATACTATTCAACAACGGGTAGTTCCCAATTGTTATCATACACACTATTAGTCCAGCAACATTTGTTGTTAACAAAAACGTAATTTGACTAACAAAATGGTATAAAATAACTATAACAAAATTTGGTTAATTTTCTCAGGATAAAAATGTAAATAATTAATGTTAATATTGTGAAACTGTTTTTAGGCCCTATAGATGAAGAAATATATTCTTCGAATCGTTGGCACATAAATCATTTTTCATTTGACCGACCTTCGACATCATTATTTATTATGAAATAGTGTAAATTATTATTGACAATAATTAATGAACCCCCCCCCCCCCCCTTTACACACAATGGGGGGAGGGGGTCTAGATATGACCATTATAATCTATCGGCTCAAATAAAAGCTGTTGACGAGGGGATTCGGAATATACATGTATTTTGAATTCCGGGCTACCCCCTCCCACCCCCCACAATTATCCCAGAGGTGGGGGGTCCACATTTTACGATTATAATTTACCATTTCAAAGTTGTTGACAAGGGGATTTGAAATATAAATGTTTTTTGAACCCGTGGGTACCCCTACCCCCAACGGGAGGGGGGGGGGGGTGGCTAGATTTTATGATTAAAAAACTATTGTTTTTTGAACCCTGGGTTGATTAATAATAATTTACACTATTTCATAATAAATAATGATAATTCATAATCTACCAAAGGGTGATCTGCACGAAGAACATAATGAACCGTTGTCAAGAATTTGCAGATTTATTCATCTACAAATAATTATTAGGTTATCGACTTCCTCGTTCTTCCTATGTGGCTCTGCAGCCGCCGACGATAAGCGATAACTTGTTTTCTGATTCCTTCATTAACTGGACCACTTGATAGTTAGGTATTAGCTGAAAATTTCTGGCGAACCGGCATAAACGCTGTATCTCGGTTACTTTGCGCAGTGCAGCGACACAACTACGCTCTTCAAGTTCAAACTGAATGGATGACGATTGTACAGCGTTAATTTGATATTTCTGTTCTTGAGCACGAGTTCTGCCATCTCCTCTATCGTCCAGCGCAGCTTTGTATTCAGAGCTATGCCAAGGTATTCACCACATTGTCATGTGGAATTCCTTTTGCGTTCAGGTGTTCTGTTATTCATTTTATCTGCCTTTAGGTCAAATCAACACGCTCTGATTCAGCCTCATTCATTCCGGTTCTTCAATAGGCTTGTATAGTTATTAGGGGAAGTGCCCTGATCGGATAAATCTGTACCTCCCACGGGTATGAAAGTCCCCAATTGAACCGTAGGTATTCAAACAATCAATAAAGCTCTAAGCCCCCTGTTACTATCAGACAGATTGAACTTTTTTACGGCATCTAGGTAGGTAAGTCTTTGACTAAGAACTTTTTTTTATTAATTATAAAAACTGCATTGCTCAAAGAACATTATAGGTGTGATAACTTTCTTACCAATAAATCAAGAACGGGTAACAGTATAACCAGAATAAGAATAATAATATGATATTATCTACCGTTATGGATAAGCCAACGTAGGTGAAAACCGTGTCATATCAAGTATTTGAAATTAGATTTTTGTTATTTGTGTGAAATAATGACAGGTATCGAATAAAATGAACCATTTGACAACTTTTTGTCGTCTGTAGCATCATAAGTACTTGTTCTATTTTCATAATTCCATCCATTCCATGAAGTGGAATAAGCTCCATACCCCCAGGCATTATTATTCAATATTAAATTGATTCTAAATCATTCTCTGCTTTATTCAATACAACTTATTAATCAATTATTAAACGCGTGCATTTAATATTTCATCCAGACCTACCACATCTATCAAAACACTCTTGCATTTAAAGTTGTAGAGAATTTATTGGCAAGTTCAAATATGTACTACTTACCTAAATTTTAAAATTCTAACCATACCAAATTTGACTAATTACCAGTACTTAGACCGTAAACCGCTCTCTGACTGGCTCCAGAAAGCGATGCATGAAAGCCACCCCTGTCAGCCTCTGTATCAACTACAACCCTGTCCGACCAGGGAAAAGTTCAAATTCGGCATTCTTCAGTTCGATCTGATAGTTGAACAAAAATGTTCTTGTTTGAAATTACTTGTTTTACATGTCTTGTGAGTCACAAACTTTCACACTGGCGTGTCCTATTGCTCCAATTTCAAATTTGGGGGGTCAATTGACGAAGAATGTATAGCTCTTCAATTTGCCCCTTGGTAAGGTTTTCGCTAGGACGCGTTGTTCAGGAGTTATAAGCGAAACCCCGAAAGTTTAGACGTTTTCGCTTTAAAGACTATCTTGAAATTTAAGAACGATTTCCTGCTTTCCCCAGGTCACATCGAGGTTATGCGATTAAAATTAAGTGGTCAGTGATCCACAGTTCTCATAAATACCGTTCGTTATGATGAATCTTTCGAATGACCAATATTCTGATATCAGTTCGACGAGGAATGATGGGATTAGGTATATGTTTAGCCATTATAGTTTATATTTGTTATATCACAAAAATAGGTATAATACGCTAATAATTAATTTTGGCATGTTTTCATAAGATATTCCATTGAAATAATGTTCATGTACCAACATTACGACATTTTACTATCCTGTAAGTACATTAAAAAGAGATTGGCGCCACTCATGAAACCACTTTGTGAATACCTCCAGGGTTAATTCACGAGTTGTTTCTTGTGAACCTACATACACCTTCCATCTCTATCAATATGAGTATCAACAAATATCCGAAATAACTTTCTTCCCTCAACCACTACTCTCTATAAATGAGTTATGGCCGGCGGAGGAGGTTTAGTGATTTAGGGATGTGGAGAATACTAATAATCCCTGAAGATGGCTTAATAAAGCCAAAAGCTCGGAACGAAGGTTGTTCAAATTTATTACATCACTAAACCTCGTACAACCCCACAAATACCCGCCTACCAGATAAGCCAAGCAGGAATGCAACGTTAACCAGTTGAATTATTTATTTATTATAAATGAAAAAAAAATATTATTTATTATAAATGAAAAATAAATAATTTATAATATAAATGTTTTATTTTTCATTTATATAAAATGTTTATTTTCAATAGGTTAATTGTATTTACGTCGGCAATAATTTATAATAAGAAGTATCTACCTAACAAGAAACGATCGACACGGCAAATAGATCGAAACAAGGTACCCGATATCACGAAACGACATGTATTTTATCAGCTGTTCTCCAGTATAAAGTATAGTTCTACCGTCTGATTCACGCTAATATCGAAATGAATTGTGATACCCTTCCTATAGTTTAGTAGGTCAGGGTTATAAAACCTCTCAAGGATAATCCTCGGGCTGGCCCCGGCCCGTAACCCGAATTTCGGGTCGGGATTCCGAATCCCGGCCCGTAACCGGAATTTGTTAAATTCGATTTTCTGATTCTACGTATTGAAACGTAAGCTAACAGATTTTTAGGGGGCTAAAAAAAGATTTTTATTTTTCAATTTATTTATTGACTTTTTGTATTAGATTCAGCCGAAATACACAAGAATGAATAAGTCATAACCTCAAATAAATTCAGCAGAAAATAAATAAATCGAAATAAGCCATCATACTTGTAAATAGCACTGGTTCACAAAATCAAACTCAGGTTTTCTAAGACCAGCAGATCCACGTTGAATGACTGTAGTATCTGAACATAGTTCACAACAGTGAACAGATTTTGGCGGTGAGCGTTGTATAACCATTATTAGATGTTCCTAGTTACAAAGACAACACAAGTGACTCTCAGACCTCCCAATTCTCAGTGACAACTCCGGTTTAGGCTTTGGGGAATAGAGTGACAAATCGGTATCTAGCGTGATGCGGATAATGTTTGGCTTCCCACTCTTTCATTAGTGTTCCCCTGAATGTTCTACTCAGGTCTGAGGGAACTCCGTTATTCGGGCCGTAAACGGAGGGAAGTACCAAGGCCTCTTTGGCCAATCTGTCTGAATAGGACTCTGCAACCTGTTGATTTGAGTGGCCATATCAGGTGCACGATTTCTTTTTCCAGGTTTCTAGTTTCCATGCTCAGGGCAGATTTTGGATCACACATGATAACCACTGTATTTCGTTGGTCGATTCCCATGGTTCATTATCGAGATATTTAAGGAAATTTTAAATGGACCAAGTGCATTAAATGTAAAAATTTTTCAATTCTAAACAACTGCAGATTTTGGATCAGACATGATAACCACTGCATTTCGTTGGTCGATTCCAATGGTTCATTATCGGAAATTTTAAATGAACCAAGTGCATTTTCAATTCTGAACCACCGGATTCGACCACGGGAGGGAAAAAACCACTCAAAATTGGTTTAAGTTTACTTTTTTGGTTTTACATAATGAACATTTTAGCATACAATATGCTTCAGCCGTCACCTACCAGCTGGAAAACGTCACGATAAATCGACAACTGCGGTGGTCACTTACATTTACCATAATATCGTACTCAACGTACTTTCTGACAGATCCTGCATGAACAAGTGGAATTGGAGTGGGTTTCCCTTTGGCCTCTCGAGTAGTTTTTCCAGGAGACCACGTTCAGCAGTGCACTGTGCAAAGAACCTATATGAAGATCTGCTGCAATTTCTTCCAGTGGTAGTGAATAGCTATTTGGTATTGGACTTTTGGTCTTGTAATTTTCCAAAGATGGACAAAAGTATTTTTGGCTCCAAGCAATGATGCAACGCACTAAAATCGCAGGATTCTGAATAGCGGATAGAAACCAGAACCCTAAAAACTACTACCGAGATGAACCCTATGGATAGTTTTCTGAAATTTACGTTACAACACTTCTTCTGGGTAACATTAGAGTCCTTCGTGCGAACGTTTTTCGACGCAGTACAAGTTACAGTTGTTTGGTAAAAATTTAGCTATTATTATAACCGTGTTTTTTTCCAAAATGATCCTCCTAATAGCTAAATGGCTAATTTCGAATACGATACCTAAGAAACTATTTTAATTTTTTTAAAGGAACTTATATCGTCGTTCAAGTCCTAACATGGCCAAAGTCGAATTCCTCAACTTTTCAGGAGTAACAAAAACGAACGAGTTGGGCCATGTTATTAAACCATATGACATAGGCCATGTTGAGTTTTCTGCCGATATTAGCGCTAATATCGCTAAAAACCGTTAGTAATCGATTTATTATTATTAGGTTAGCCAAGACACACCTGCTAGAACTAAAAACCTATTTTGGCCACCAAACACGCTAGACATTTTCCCTCAATGTTAGAGTATTTTCTGTGATGTATACACCAGTCAGTCTAGGTAGCTGTTTGGTGTACATCCTTGAGTAGCATAACTATACGAAATAATTGGTGTTAAGAAGAAGAAATTCAGAGGAGTGGGTAACTGGCTCATTGATGGTCTCTTCAATGAGAGACCATTCTGGGCGTATTTTATAATGATTACTATACATAAAATTCACGTTCACGTTGACAATATTTTATAGGCTCTACTTTTGAGTCCTCGTTATGAACGAACGGCTCGCCGTACAACACTTGGCAGTCTTCAAAAATTCTCTGAATCAAGAACTATTCAAATTTAGACCTTTCCATTTGAAATTGTCGAGATATGACGTTTTAGAAATCCATTTTGAACCCATTCTTATTGACTAGGTTATGAGACGTTTCAAGGATCATCCTCGGGCTGGTATGATCCCGGAACCCGAATTTCCAAATTTTAGGAACAATTCCAATTTTGAGTATCGAGGTATCTCGAATCGTATAAGCCAACCATTTTTGATGGGTTTCCTGATATCAGTTCCTTTTCGAGTCTACACAAAGAAGGTAATTTATAATATTTATTGACTGGTAGGTACAAAAAAAAAAACCTCGAATTATAATATCATTTACCTACCGCAACGCCAAAAGCGTCAATCTGCTTTTTTGGCCATTTTCACTTTCATGCATTAACAGATACGCGACACAAGTTCGGATCTAGAAACTTCATGAGGAGGGGGGTCTGGTTGGGTAGACGGGGTTTTCCAATATCTTGTCGGCTCTGACATGATATGCCCAACTCAGTTCACCCAAAAGTGCACTAAACCGAAGATTACAAAAAAAGAAAAAAAAAACAGATTGGCACTTCAAGCGTGGTGGTTCGATATAAATATAAATGAATTATGTATAATTTATATAGCTATTTTATTCGTCGTTAATATATCATTAATTGGGATAATTGAAGGGACCATCAGTGAGCTTGATATCCTCAACCCCCAGTGTTATGCGATTTTCTAATTTTATGTATTTTGGCATGTAAACCCACTAAGTTTGAGGGAGGGGTTATTAATATGCCTAACTCAAAACTTTTACTCACTCTATAGGTCGGCCACAGAAAGTTGGCGCCCCCTAGGTAGCGGATCCGCCAACTATGACGATCGAGTCTACCTTCCATGGTGAAACCTTCACACGGAAATTGGAGCGGTGAGGAATTTGATGTTCGTGTATATATTTAAAGTGGCTGCGCTGTAAACGAAATGGCGTCTTGTGTTGTTTCGAATCGAAAATGTCACTTTTGAGGGGAGAAATTCCCGAAAAATTATCGTACGCACGGGAATCTGCTTGACGATAAGAGATAATTAGTTCTATGTTCTCCAGAATAATGCGCCAAAGGGATGCAAAGTTTCTGTGGCCGACCTATAACAAAGTAGCCAATTGTTTGGATTTTTATAATATTTTTATAACATATTATGGCTTCGATCTTCGCCAAATTCCAACAAAATTGATTGAACCTGTAAGCTGCTGTAAATAAAGAAAAAAAGGCACTTACCTGGTTACGACGGCCGCAACGACATACAATATTTCATAAGCGGCCTCTGTTTAGAAATCTTCCTTCGATTGGGGGTCATGTGCGGACAAGAGTGGGTCTGTTAAAGTGTGTGTTGGGGGGTACATAACAGTTTAGCCACCTACCAAAGCTGTGTTGCAGAAGAGTTATTTTATGAACAGAGTTTTAAAACTTGTACTCGGACGTAACTTGACAATTGGACGATTCCAATCCCAGGCACTGTCCGACTGTGTTTTAGTTCCAAATGGGACTATTACACAGTCGGACAGCGAATGGGTCTTTTGAACCGACGCCCAGTGGGACAAAAGCGAAAAATCCTGAAACCATGAGCTTTGGCCTTTATGCTTTGATACTCGAAACGAAACGAACTGAGTTTGGACCGTAAATAGGAATTTTATGCATTAGAAATTAAAGTCCCACATCCACTTACAATGCTGCCTTTTTGAAACGCAGAGTGTTGGAACACTTGGACCAGCAAGAAGCGGAAAGACAACAAAATCCGATTATTTCCTCATTTATGTTTTCCAGCAAAAAAGTTGATTGTTGCCGAAGTAGAATTATCTCTCAACAGATTACGGTAGCTCATTAGTTGTCCTATTGAACAGAACATTTAATAATTTTTTGTAACTTCTACGTGTCATTTAAAAAATCGATTCTCAAGTAAAAATAAATTAATGACGATCTCTTACCTCTAATCTGTGGGTGCTACCAAAGTTTCAATAAAACTCGTACTTGAATAAATATAAGAGAGGAACGTCATGTTGCATCTAGCGCCTACCTCGTATTTATGTGTGAAATATCTAACTAAATAAATGTCTACGTTTGGCCAGGATTTTTCGACGTTGCCCCAGTGTGCGCCGCTACATGAAAAAGACTCATTTGTGGATTTCATAGAGTGAACTGAGAAGAAGAAACGCTATAGGGATAGCATTATTGCAGCACAAGGTTGACAGGTGTCTTCTGATGTTCTCAAATAGAAAATTTCAAATTGTAATGAAAAATTAGGGGATTTCAGGAATGTACATTGGTAACAAGCTATTCACAAATATGTTACATTCGTTCTTCAGAAATTGTCACCGGTAGTAAGTACCTAGTATCCACATTTATCTGAAAATTACGAAAAGTATCACAGAATTACATGAAACTGAGATAAACTCAGCAGTCTCTATTTCGACGAATCGAAACGAATCCTTCAAGTGCGTGGGCTTCAAACTCAGTACCATCTGCGCCGCTTGTGAGTTGTATCGGAAGCCGCAGTCCTCGCAGCTTAGAAACTCAAGCGATGGGAGCAGTCAAACGTGCCAAATCTATTTTCGTCTGGATCAACCTCATTCCACGCCTGCATTTATTCATGGAGAGCTTTCTATCGGTGAAAATACCTACGCCGTCATGCACTACACCAGCTCAATAGTAAGAACCTTCATCCTATGGAGAAGTTTAACATTACACGTGGCATGGTATGAAATCACACGGCTCCAAACAAAGCTGAATAAGAGTCGGCGAACAAATTAATTATGAAATACATCGCGGGTTTTTACGGCCACTTGACTCTTTCGATTTATCAAGGAAGAAATCTAATCCCGACCCTCCCACGATTCCTTCGTTAAACTTGTTATGATTTTTTGATTAGGATCGTAGGTTTAGGGACCTTCTCAAATGAAGGACCCCAATTAAACCAATCAACTATCCAGTCTTTTTTTTTAATTACGCCTTATACGAGGCTCTACGGCCATTCGTGCTCGGGCGGCCCAATACACCTCCGATTTCCTCCGCCAAAAGGTATCGTCCAGTCCTTGTTAGATATATTTGAATGCAAATTACAATTTTTAAAATCCAACGATGGTTCAGTTCAAATATGTTTGGACAGCTGGATTTTGTTCTCACCCCCATAACAATTTGCAATCCCGAGATTAAAACGAGACCAAAAATGCCTACTTCAATCTATTAGAGGGAACGAGTCCAAACGTGTCTCATTTTTTAATAGAGAATCATCAAAGAAAATAAGATACGGCAATGAATTCGAAACGAGCACACTTTTCGATAAAAATACGCTTGGGGCATTTATTTGGGCCATTTCAAGTCCAACTCAAGATTTTATCACTATGCAGAAATGAGAGGAAGTCCTCACCCAATTTGGAATTTTTGATCTAATTTTGCTGAAGTGTATGGTTTCTCAGTAATAGGAACTGAAGGTCGCAGTGCTTTGTAATCTGTAATTTGATAAGTTTTCAAACTTCAACCAAACAATTGTAATAAGGGAGATTATTGCCCCAAGCTGAGCTTTTTCAAACTGAGTTTTTCTTTACTAATGAGCGAATTTTTGAAGTAATGCAGTTACTCAAACTACCGACTACTAATATTTTCGTTGATTTTAAAGAGCAGGGGACGGCCAAGGCCCTGCTTCTTAATTTCCCCCTCTTGAACTGACGAGAAAAATGCACTAACGAATTATTATGTTATAATCTATTCAACAGAACCAGCTCATGCCATATTGAGAATTTCTTCGAGAAACAAAAAATACATCTGTGTCATACCGGTTGCCTTTCAAGTCCTTGGCTGATTCCAAAACGTGTCCCTTATAGGATGAGACGATATTACTTGTTGCTCATGCCTCGAAGTTGATAGATAATTGTAAAGACTTTACCTTGTTGTAGAAACAAAGGTCTTTGGCTGACTCTGGTTGTAGGCAGTTGATGATCCGAGCTACTTACACTAGAAAACTGCATATTCAAGTACATCCATTACAAGGCTCAAGTGAGCTATGAATACAAGGATATTTAGAGAAAATGGCACTCGTCATAGGAAAATATAGGACATGAAATAATAGCAAAAATCACTTGGCGTTCTCTCAAAAAAACGGCAGATTTCTGAAAACAATAGACAAATTAATTACGCTTTGTCAATAATATGGATTCAGGTAAGCTATTACTTTTGAAGAACTTTACCACAAGATGAAAATAGTTTCTTACTTGAACTTCTAAATAATTTTCAAACTGATTGATACAATTTGATTTCAAGTATTAGAAGTTCTTTAAGCCTAAATAAAACCCCAGTGATACTTCTTGAAAATTGTATAACTGCGATTTAACGTGCCACTTGGCCTGTCTCCAACACCTACATATATATACGTGTTGTTAATCTTTCCACGTTGAATAATATTAATATTATTTAAGAAACAAAGAAATGAGCATGCAGAATGATACTCACGTATTTTGGCAGGAGGGGAAGTTGCTGATTTGTCAGCTTTCTCAGGCTTGCTCTTGGCCTCTCTGTCAGTTGGGCTGTTTAATGCGACAAGTTCCTCGCTCTTGTCTTTCTTCTTCTCAATCGCCCCACTCAGCGAAGATGAACTATGCAACGGTGATTCTTTGGAATGCGGAGGCGAAGGTGATGGCAACGAAAGGGGGGGAGGTTTCGCAGAGTCTTCTTTCCTCATCGGCGAGCTCCCGCCAAACTTTTTGATCTTTCTCTCACTACTCGAACTTTCCTTCCCATGATGATTATCTTCCGACTTGGTGCGGTCTCCGGCTTTCTTCTTAGGCGGTGGTGGCGGTTCTTCTAGTCCGGTCGACCTGAATCTGGAATTGAACGTTTTTACAGTTTTGGGACGAGGGTCATCGGGTCCCTTCCTAGTCTCAATTGAGATATTATACTTCTTTGGGTCTTTAGAGACCGGTGGCGGCTTCTTGACATCATCTTTCTTGGACAAATCTTCTTTACAATCATCGGCTCCTTGTGTCTTTGACTTCTTGGGTATTTTCCCTACTTTAGCAATAGAAGGAGTGATAAGTTTGTTGAGGGTGACATTGTCCCTTTCCTCTTGCTCCGTTCTTTCCTTGGGAGCCTTCTCCTTCAGTTTCTTGAAGCTATCTTCTTTTTCAGCGTCTTTCTTCCTTCGGCTTATTTCTTCTCTCTTCTTTGATTCGAATTTGGCTTTCTTTCCCGGAGATGTGCCATCAATATCACCAGCTGCTCTTCTCTTTTCCTTGAATTTTTCGTCACCTGAGGTGGGTCTTTTTATTATCTTTTTGTGGGAGGCCTTCTTTTCCATCTTCTTTGTAGGCGGTGGAGGTGGCTCATAGTCATCGTCTGAGTCCTTAGGAGCAGGACGCTTCCTCCTTGAAGGTACATCGTCGTCACTATCTGAGTCAATCCCTTTGGCAGTATCGACGGATGGCCCGTCGCTGTTACTACTGTCAATTGTGTCAGATTCCATGACTTCATCTTCGTAGTTTTTATCTGACGTCACTTCAGCCAGGACGTCGTTTCCATCACGAATCGTGATTTTGTAAACTTGTGAGCTGGATGGTTCAGGAATAGCGGGAGTAGGCTCTTTTGCAGAATCAACTTTGGGAGTAACAGTTAGAGACGATTCGAAAGTTTGAGTAAGTGAGGCTTGGTGATCTCTCAACTCCGCAGTCGAAGTGGAAGGAACAGGAGCATTAGGAACTATTTCAGTGCAGGCACCCTTTACAACAGCAAGCCACTGGTCTACCACGTTACACGCCAAAGCTCGAACTTCTATAAATGAATAACATGAACCGTTGACAAAAACCGTACATAACAAACAATGTGGCAGGATAGGACAGTCGAGAAAAGTAGTTGTAAGAAAAGTATTTACCTTCAGTAGCATTCTGGTCTTTCGACAACATTTTGATGAGTTTGGGACAATTGTTGCCCTTCAATCTTTCTATGTCCACGGGACAGAGAAGTAGTAGCTCCACCATTTCAACAACCAAAGGCCAGTTACGCATCTGAATACCGTCAGAAAGCCAGTTGAATGTGAGATCCCATCCTCCAGCAGACATGAACCTGTGAGCAACAATAACAACCCAAAAAGTGGTAACTGAAATGAAACTTCACATCTCAAAAATTTCCATGATAGATAGTGGCCAATTTTCCTGGAAATTTCGGGTAAATGGGTTTCGTATGGGAGATGTAATAAAAAATCTGCTATTTTCCACATCGGTTTATTATCTTCTGTACAGATCACTCTTCTGAAAGTATTTTGCCATGCGAATTTGCAATCACAAAATCTGTTCTATAAACCCGTTTGATGAAACTAATATTCTAAGACTCTTAATGTTGAAGATCCACATGGTGTCCTAAACAACGAACTGAACATCTCAGGTTTTAGTTCGATTGTTGTGGCATACTGCTAACGGGCGACGAATATCTATTCATCCAATTATCAATTAAAAGCGATGCAAATTTTTCCACAAAGGTCTATCATCTTCTGTACGGATCATCCTTCTGTCTAGATTACTAGTTCGTATACAATATCCTTGCGGGTCCTAGAACTATACGTAACAATTGGGGAAGCGGGTTAAAATAGTGTGAAAACCCGACTCTTGGTTTGTATAAGGACGTGAACCCATACATTGGGGGGGGGGGGGGGGGTTGGCTTAAAAGTTTTCATTTTTCGGTCGGTTCCAAGGGTTAATTATTGAAGATAAGTTAATAAACCAAAGTAGTGTTCAGTGGTAGAGGGATCGGTTTGATCGTGATTAATAGGGGGCCTATGTTGAGATATATATGAACATCCTTTTGGACCATTTCTCGAATCTTTCTTTCAAATCAAACACAGACTTTATATTACTAGATGTAGTAGGATCCTTAAACATTTCGGTATCGAAGTTGGGATAAACAGATTATAACTAACTAACTGCCAAGCTCTACAGGCCGATGTGGTCCTTGACTTCCCGAATAATTGGTGGCAGACTCATAAATTATTGCTGATGTATTACAAGTCAAAACGATTCCAATTCGAAAAATTTCCAGGGTTTAATATTCGATTTCTGATTCTACGTATCTTGAAACGTAAACCCAAAGCTACAGTAGCTATATTTCCTTATGTCAAAATTGCATAATTTCTCCACACGTTTTGAGGTTTTGATAATATGGCTGGTTTCATGAGTGCAGGGCTGAACTCGGCTTGGTTAGACCTCCGTATACCTATTCTGAACTGTTTCTCTTGATATCTAGGAACGCGGTAGCGTTCCGCCCAGCCAAGCAAAGAAGTTGAGAAAACGAACGGTGCCGAGTGCACGTTTACCGGACGTCACGAAACGCGTTTTCGAGGTATCCATATCTCGGCTCCTATTTGACCGATCAACTTGAAAATTAGTATGGGTCTTCTTGGAGTGGATATTAGAAAGCCCTGAAAGTTTCAAATCGATAGGTCTAAAGGGAGCCGAGCTACATACCTTCAAAAACCCGGTTTTTCGGCCTTAGATTGTCTTCTTCTCCTTCTCCTTGTTCAGACAGGCAAGGCTGGAGCCTCTCCACGTTAACCGATTGACTTGAAATTTTGCACAGAGCTTCATTTAACCTTGAGACAGAGCCTTATATAAAATTTAACCCATTATTTCAACCCAAAAAAGTTTTAGAAACAAAAGAACAGAAACCTTAGGAAAATTCTGTCCACTTTGACGAGTCTACAGCCTGGGTAAAAGGACCAATCGACTTGAATTTTTTTACATATCTTCTTTATAGCATGTCTCAGTGCTATTTGAACGAAATAACCCATTATCTCAACCAAAAAAAAATTAGGGACAAAAAACTAAAATTTAGGGTAATTAAGGCTAATTATGGCCATATCTCGGCTCCTAGTTGACCGATCAACTTGAAATTTGGTATGGATCTTTTTGGTGTGGATAATAGAAAGCCCTGAAAGTTTCAAGTCGCTAGGTCTAAAGGGAGCCGAGTTATATAACTTCAAAAACCAATTACCATGTTTTTCTACTTTTTTCAGTCGGTCAAGGCTACAGCCTCTCCACCTTCGCCGATTGACTTGAAATTTTGCACGGAGCTTCGTTTCAAGTGTAGCAAGTGCCTTTTGAAAGATTCAAGTCGATATCTTTAAAGGGAGCCGAGTTATATAACTTCAAAAACCCGGTTTTTCACCCTTACCTGTTCTTCTTCTCCTTAATCAGTTAGGCATTTCTACCTTCACGGATTGACTTGAAATTTTGCACAGAGCTTCGTTTCAACATCAGACAGTGCCTTTTGAAAGGTTTAACCCATTATCTCAACCCAAAAACGTTTAGAAACAAAAAACTGAAATTTAGGCTAATTTTGGCAAGTTTGACGAGTCAACAGCCTGGGTAACCGGACCAATCGACTTGAAATTTTGCATAGACCTTCTTTATAAAATGACCCACTTCAACAACAAAAAGATGTGATATCCCCCCAAAAAACACTCCGTGTAAAAATCACCCCGCCTCGCAAATATCATTCTTCAGAGGCCGGAAAAAGTTATGATATCCACTTTCCCCGCCCGCCCTTTTCCTCATTAAGGAGCTAAGTATAATGAAAAGCTTAACCACTTCACAAGCACTGTACCCCTTTCGAAATCTCCCCTTGGCGCTATTGCGAGACGTTTTTATTACTTCCACAAGCAACTAATACTTGATGGTGGTTAACGTTTTATACAAGTATTAGTTGCTTGTGGAAGTAATAAAAACGTCTCGCAATAGCGCCAAGGGGAGATTTCGAAAGGGGTACAGTGCTTGTGAAGTGGTTAAGCTTTTCATTATACTTAGCTCCTCAATGAGGAAAAGGGCGGGCGGGGAAAGTGGATATCATAACTTTTTCCGGCCTCTGAAGAATGATATTTGCGAGGCGGGGTGATTTTTACACGGAGTGTTTTTTGGGGGGATGTAGGTATACGGTATGAATTGTGGCTACGGATGCCAATTGGTAACACCATGAATCCTTGGGACGGCATTCTTAGGAACAACAGAACCACCATCCTCTGCAAATCCTTGGTCAGACGACTGGCAACCAGGGAGCAGCGAGGATCCTGCAGTTAGGTACCTGCACCTTCTTCTCAGGACATGGACTTTTCTTCGCCTACTTGTACAGTGGGAAAGGTGGATACTCCATGGTGCGTCGGCTGCCGGGATGTGGAAGATGATGCGCACCAAACGTTCTTTGGATGCGCGAAATGGGCAGAGGAAAGGAGTGGGCTCAAAGAAGCACTGGGCAACTATTAGTTGCCAGGTAGAGCAAATGAAAAAAACTCTTGTAGCCCGCGGTAATACAAAAAAGACCTTCACCGTAAAATGGGAAAAACGGGGCCTCAATGACGTCAATGACTGCCCAACATCTACAGATTTACCTACCCAAAACCTTGCCCTTTACAGTCGATGATAGTGATCATACACCACGAAACCTTTTTTTAAAGTACGTTCCTGAGTCTTTTTTCGAATCAGCCTCATTTTTTACTAACTTGTATGCAGTCCAACAAGAAACTCGGCGGTTTTCCCCTTGTACCGCAGATGAGCTAAAACGTTTGGTGGGCCTGCATATAATCATTGGGAACCTTAAGTACCCACGGGTACGTATGTATTGGGACACGAAATTAAAACTAAAGGTTTTCACTGATACTATGAGTAGAGACAGGTTTTTCCAACTGAGGACTCACCTTCATTTAGTTGATAACACTGCTCCTCACGATGCTGACAGATTCTTCAAGGTGAGACCTCTTTACGACAGCATAAGGAGCCGGTGCATGCAAATGCCATTAGAAGAACAACTGGCCATAGATGAGCAAATGGTTCCTTTCAGAGGAAACTTCAATTTACTACAATATGTAAAAGGTAAACCTTGCCCCTGGGGGATTAAAATTTTTTTTCTCTGTGGGAAATCAGGCTACCCATATGACTTCATTATTTACCAAGGGGAAACTACTGAATTTGACGTAGCAGCCAAAAAGCAACTGGGCATGACAGCGAGTGTAGTTTACACTCTTGCTAAAAGAAGAATCCAAGACAACAACTACCACGAGCTCTACTATGATAATTATTTTTCTAATTATCACCTACTTCGACTGCTTAAAAAAATGAATATAAATGCAGGAGGCACCATACGTCTGAATCGATTTCTCCACCCTACTCTGACTCCTGAAAAAAAGTTTTTGAAGAAAACAAGAGGCACGTCCGAAGAAGTTGTTGATGAATTTCATGATGTTGTTGTCGTGCAGTGGTTAGATAATAAAACGGTTCTTTTGGCGTCAAACTTTGTCGGAATCGGAGAAGAAGATGAGGCGAAGAGATGGGACAAATCATCACGGAGTTATATTACAATAAAACGCCCCGAAATAATTAAAAAGTACAACCATGCCATGGGTGGGGTTGATTTGTTGGATCAACTCGTTGGACTGTATCGCATCTTTATTCGCTCTCGTAAGTGGACTCTCCGGATGATGTTCCACGGTTTTGAAGTTGCTATAGTGTGCGCTTTCAAGGAGTACAAAAAACTAGCCACTGCAGCCGATGTTCCTCCAGACCAACAGTACGACCTGCTTGCCTTCAGGATGATACTCGCTGACCAACTCATTCACTCAAGTCCACAACCAAAGAAAAGAGGTCGTCCTTCTTCAGAAATGCCCTCCGAAGTTGTCCTTCCGAAGAAAAAACATGGAGCAGAATCACGACCTTACCGTGAAGTTATCCACGATCAAATAGGCCACGTCGCTCACCATGATGACAAACAGTTACCAACACGGTGCAAAAACATAGGGTGTACCTATAAAACTCATATATTTTGCCGCAAGTGCAACGTGCACTTGTGCGTCAACAAGTTGCGCAATTGCTTCAGCGCATTTCATGATTGCTGATTTTGTGATTTTCCTAAGACTAATTTTACTTATGTATGTGTTTAAATTTTTCATGTGATTTCACACTGTGATTTTAAATTTCAAACAATGTTTTTGTATACTTAAATATTCTAACACTCATGCCTAATGTGTTCAATGAAAACAAATTGTGATAACTATTAAAATATTTTATTATCATGAGAAAAGTAAGATATTGTAAATAAGTCATAATTTAATAAATAATTTACCTTGTTGAATTCAAAACGTGTAAAGAATACCCTCTCATGTCACAAAAATGTTAAGTTGGAAATTTTGAGTTCTGGGTTACGCCAAGACCCAGTGGGTCGTATACAACCCACTATTAGTACAATACTACCGAGTGACGAAAAAAATAAGAGATCATCTCTAGGCTTGTAAGAATCAGATATGATCACCAAAACATTTTTTTCTCCGACAGAATTAATTGGGGTCTGAAGGGGTTAAGTGGTGATCTAAAATCGTGGGTGGATGCACAACATCTACGAGAGCGCACAGTGATGTGCCAAGCTGTTCCTGGACGTTTAACGTTTCTCAATCGGTCATTAGCGTTCTATGAACTTTCGCTTATCGATGTCTGAACGATCCCCGTACGATAAAAATGGCTGAAGAACGATGAAATAATGAAGAACAGAAAACTGGAAAAACGAGCATTCAGAAAATCGGTAGGCAGAGAGTCAGGGATCGGGGGGCATCAATTCAGTTCCATACATATAAATCCCTACAATTTTAGTCGTTAGGCGTTATTTGATCATTGGAGCTGGTAAAGTGGAAATTGTGAACTTTCGGGGTATCGCAGACGTCATCAGCACAATCTATTACAAATTTGTTGAGTTATTAGACCAATTGTGTGATTGGCAACCTCCGAGATTGGATTCTGATCGACTTTTTGCTCGAGCCGATGTGATAAGAAGTCAACGGTGTAGCGGTATTGCTTATCTCAAATTATGAGCTTTTACAGTTGAACATGAAGCTGATTTCTGAAGGTGAGCTGCGTACGGCTGCTGAACACTTGAGTTTATCAGAAATCCCCATGGGTCGTCTAAAATTCAATTTCCAACATTTTATGGGAGCTTCCTCCAATGGCCAAGATTACGAGATACCTCGCACTCTGCTTCAGCGAAAGCAGCTAAATAATCTGCGGCAAGAACTGAGTCGCCGGATTGATGGTGGCGAGCCTGACCTCACTATTAAATTTGTGGGAGGTACGCTTCAAATTGTCCCTCTTCGTCGAGCCCAATATTCTTATATCTATGTCCCTTCATGGCCGCAGTGGTGACAACCCGCAATCTATCGCCGACTTGTTTGCCGACCAATTTGCCTCCGTCTACGTGCCGGATTCCGGGGTCCCCACTGTTCGTCCGCCTATTGATGTTGTGTCCTTGGGCATTCTCGTGCTGCCAATGAAGGCTGTTTTTCGCGCCCTGTCTGGTCTCGATATCACCAAAGGAATGGGTCCCGATGGAGTACCACCAATTCTTCTTCGCTCCTGTGCTTCCTCTCTTGCTGTTCCGCTTGCCACACTCTACAACTCGTCCTTGTCTTCTGGAAGGTTCCCCGCTTGTTGGAGGAGCTCATACGTCACTCCCATTTTCAAGATAGGTGACAAGTCCGACGTCAGTAACTACCGACCAATTTGCTCTTTGTCTACCGTCCCCTAGATTCTCGAGAAGATCTTCTTCTTCTGCGCCTCCTGCTGATCTGACTATCCCCCCCCCCCCCCTCATATATTTTGCCCTCGCTGCACATTTTTCTGCGCAAAGTGTAGACTGTCACTTGTGCTATTGTGAATTATTCTTAGTTGTATTGGGCTCGACCCGTATTATTATAAATAAAAAAATAAATAGACTCTGTAGTATTCTTTTCTACAATTGGGGGACACCAATGCAGCCTTGTTCAACAAATTGTTGAAAATACCAAATGAACCATAATTCATTATATTTCATCTCTCTTCGCCCAAAACATGAAGAATGAGTTAAAGTCCAAAATGTCTGGACCTATGTCACCGTGCCCCGTGTGCAAAACAACCCATTATGTCCTTAGCTGTGGAGCGTATCAGCAGATAAAAGGCTACAATTCTTGAATGGATGGCAAGCTGTTTTAACTCTTATCTACCAACCATGGTCTTCAAGAGTGTACATCCACGTGGCATTGCAGGTTCTATTCACAGAAACATCACTCTCCAGTGCACAGACATACCTCTGTGTCCAAAATGAAGTCTGGCAAACTGTTGAAACTTGTTATAAGTCTCAACATAGTTGAAACTCATAATACCCAGGTGTTATTTTGAACTGCGATTGCTGACGTCCAAGAATAGAGGGGATTGCATGAGCCTGTTAGTTAAGCAATCGATTCTGGAAGCCAATCCTTCTATTCAACGAACAAATGCCTACATAAACTCGTATTACCTATGCAGAGGATGCAGGGACGGTTGCTAGAATAGAGCAAACTTCGTTTGATGGTGCCAAGGGAGTCGCCACCTCTTGATACATCTGCTCACTTCTGGTAACACCTCTTCACTTCTCCCAACTCAAGAGTGGCTAATGCCTTCATCCGTTCATGGTCTGTATTCCATCTAGCAGATCATCACTTTTGGAAACTGGGCCAATATACTTTTTACAGTTCCATTGGAAGATTTTCAAAAGCACGTTTATTCTCAGTACTTTTTGGTGGAGTGGTTCTTGGTGAAGTAGTGTAGCGCTTGTGGCGTCACATTCATTACCCTCATCAATAAGGCTAATTAATTTAACAACATCCATTCTATCGTGCTCACCCAAACACACAGGAAAAACTAAATGCTTGCATACGAGTCTGCAACACATTGGGACATTTTATGTCAATATTAATAATATCATCAAGTTTTTCTAAATTTCCGCAAGTGTTTTCTATAATCTTCTTCCTCCTGTACATTCATTCAAGTTCATATTTCACGCGAGTGTCTTTAGTTTCACCAACCCATCTTAATAATATCCAACCTTAATAAACCGTCCAGTAACAAATGTATTTTTGATCACATTGATATGGTCGATTAATCACTTTAAAACCAATTACACAAATACACAAATAAAATATGTAAGATTCGGAGCACACATGTATTCACGCTGGTGGCTAAATCAAAACTAACAATAACAAAACAACGAATCCCAGTTTCCTATACGACCAACTTTGTTTGGATGTAATATTATTTTAATGAAAACAGAAATGTAGGTAACCTCAACCTCAACCAATTGATCACAAAACAAGCGACAGTGTTCACTATATCTATTTATAACATAAAAATATATATAAGTCTGACATAAATACCAAGAACAAATAAGCAAGAAATGCGTTATAATTCGAGAGCTTTCGATCGAATGGAGAACGATTTTTGTCCGATGAAAACTACAGAAGTTTGTTTCATTTCCCTAGCAACGGCTTGGTTGTAAGTGAAAATTATCGTAAAATTAGCGACAAGATGAAGGATTTTTCAACGTGAAGATGTAAATTAATGCAAAATGAAGGCGCGGAATTCCAGAGGCTTATTAAAACCCGATCACCTAGCCAGCCAGCCCTCTGACGTCATAGGCTCTTACGGCATAGGCTGTGACGTACTAGTTGGCCTCCTGCCAGCCGTCTGACGTCATACGCTCGTGCGTCATAAGCTCTGACGTACTAGTTGGCCTCCGGCCAGTCGTCTGACATCATAGGCTCTTACGTGCTAGTTGGCCTCCTGCCAGCCGTCTGACGTCATACGCTCGTTCGTCATGGGCTTTGACGTACTAGTTAGTCTCCTGCCAGCCGTCTGACGTCATACGCTCGTGCGTCATAGGTGGGTCTGACGTAGTGGCCCGCCTGTCGCTTGTGTTCTGACGTGATCTGAGGGAAAGGGTGAATCAAGGAAACAAATTTTTCCCGTTTCAGTTTATGTGCCAAAGCAAAGACATGAAAATGTCAAAAGAATGTCAACTCCATCCTGTTGTTGATACAGTCGAGAATTAAATGCTTGCATACGAGTCTGCAACACATTGGGACATTTTATGTCTTTAAAGAAGTGATTCAAGAACCTTCGAACAATGCTACATCACCTACCCCAGTAGCGTAGTTGTTATACTTCATTGTATGGTTCATCATAAATTATGAAGCTTGCATTCGTATAGACAATATAAATTATTGAGAAAGATCACCTGTGTGTAAACAATTATTTAAACAATCACGCTCATACCGCAGCTTGTCTGCCACGCACTCCGCAGTGGTTAACGTAATATGGTTAGGTAAATCGAGAGCTATCCAACGAGTGGTGAACGATTTTTGTACGGTGATAACTGGCGAAGATAAAGTTCCGTAGCACCGAATCGGTTGTAAGCGAAAATCATCAGAAATTTTCGTGACGATTTCGTGTGACGCTTTTGTGTAACGTTTTTCGAGTTATGTGCCAGAGTAAAGACATAAAATGTCAAATGTAGGTAACGCTTTTCGAGGACACTTTTTCGTGACAGTTTTTGACATTTTATGTATTTGCTTTGGCTCATTAAAATAAAAAACTGTCATGAAAATTTTCATCGAAAGCTCTCGAATTATAACGCATTTCTTGCGTATTTGTTCTTGGTATTTATGTCAGACTTATATATATTTTTATGTTATAAATAGATATAGTGAACACTGCCGCTTGTTTTGTGATCAATTGCTTGAGGTTGAGGTTACCTACATTTCTGTTTTCATTAAAAATTTCATTAAAAAATTATTTAATAATACTAGGTACATCCAAACAAAGTTGGTCGTATAGGAAACTGGGATTCGTTGTTTTGTTAGTTTTGATTTAGCCATCAGAGTGAATACATGTGTGCTCCGAATCTTACATAATATGTAAGATTCGGAGCACACATGTATTCACCGTTCAACCGTTCATTAACAAATTTATTTTTGATCACATTGATATGGTCGATTAATCCCTTTAAAACCAATTACACAAATAAAATATTATTTTATATTGGATATTATTAATATTGACATAAAATGTCCCAATGTGTTGCAGACTCGTATGCAAGCATTTGGACACACGTCAAAATACGAAGTTTCTTACGAATTCGATATTTTTAAAGAGATTGTTGTAGATGATTCTAATGAATTTTGTAGAGTTTTAAAAATAGGTTCTTCTAAATTTCCTCATAAAAATTTATAATTTAGTCGATTGTATTTATTTTAATGTGCCAAAGCAAAGACATAAAGTGTCAAAATATATAAAAGTCTGACATAAATACTGTGCTATTTTGATTATTATTAGTATTAATATTAGTTGGAACAGGAGAGCGAAGTGAGTACACGATTACGAGAAAACGAACTGATATATTTCTGCATAACAGAGTTGCCAACTTGACAGCACTGATATCACATCTCCCCCTTAAGCTAAGTACTTCATTAAATTGAAATTAAAAAGTCTCTTCAGTAAGGTAATCAAAAGTCAGTCTTTTAGGGGGCTTTATGCAGCGGCCATAGCGGCTTTTCTTGGTCGGAGTGTTTGGGTGGTGCGATGCTGAAGTTGTGGTAGGGATGCTCGGTTGAGCAGTGGACCTTTCTGGAAGGCTCAGACTTGGTCGAGGTTGTTTGGGGATTACAGGGGTCTCAAAGCCTCTGAAGTCTGGGCTAGATTGACGAGTCCAGGAAGACGAGGAGCTAGCTGGAGAAGTTTGAGGAGAGAATGAGTCTGCAGTAGGGAACTGTGTATTGGAAGGGGTGGGGTTGCAACGGTCCTTTGACGGATATGCATCGAATTTCTTCGGTATCTGTTACCACCAGCATCTCGGATTATGTATGAGCGGGGTAAGGGGAGCACCTCATCTATCCATCCTTTGGTCCAGGTTTCCTTCCACTTGTAGTAGATGGGTTGACCAACCGTGAACTTCCTCTCATTGGTGGCAGTCTGGTCGTGGTGGGATTTGGCCTTCTGCTTGAGCTCCTCCATCCTTGCAGTCGTCTTCTTCTTGGGGATCTTCGGTAGCAGCGTTTTCTGGGTTGCCGGCACTTGAGTACGCAACTGTCGTCCCATGAGAAGCTGGCTAGGAGAATAATCAAGGCCGGTGATTGGAGTAGCTCTATATTCTAATAGAGCTTTATGGACATCCCCTCCGGAGTGGACAGTTTTTTTATTCAGCTTCTTGGCAATACCTATGCCTCGTTCCGAGAGGCCGTTTGAACGGGGATACAGAGGACTCGACGTAATTATCTCGAAATTCCAAGCTTTTTCAAACTCCTTCATCTCGGCACTGCTGAATGGGTTATTATCGCACCGAATGTGTTCTGGTACTCCAAACGTGCTGAACAGATTTTTTAATTTTTCAATGATTTCATTGGCTGTTTTGCCATTGAGAGGAATAATCTCCAGCCACCTCGAGTAGTAATCCTCGACGACCAGGAAAATTTTGCCTTGCAATTCCCCATTGTCCATCCCTATAATTTGAAAGGGATACTTCGGTACTGGAGTGGGGATCAGGGGTTCCTTGACGTTGTTATTCTGGTAAGTCTGGCACGTCTCACAGAGTCCAATGAAGTTTGGAACGTCAGTTGACATACGGGGCCAGTACAAAATTTGTCTCATTCGAGAAATGGTTTTCGTTGTCCCTAGATGAGCCTGTGAATGGACATGGTTCATCATGTGCCTCTGCAGACCATGAGGGATGACTAGTCGGTCCTTGTAGAACACAATCCCTTCTTTCAGAAAAAGGTCGTCGCGGAGGTCAAAACAGATCTTCAGATCCGTAGGGAGTATTTTGTGGTTCACTCCTTTCCATCCTTCTTCAATGTACCGACTCAGCGCAGAGGTTACCTGGTCCGAGGCTGTTGCTTGCTTCAGCTTAGCGATTTCCTCGCTTGATATAGGGAGGTATTCCTGTAGCGTGATTGCGTGGACAACCTTCGTCATGTCGAGTTCCGGTGGTCCAGTCTCGTTCAGAAAGTTCCTAGAGAGCATGTCTGCAATATACATCTCCTTTCCCGGCAGATGGTGAATTTGTATCGCAGGATTTTCAACTCCATACGTTGCAGTCGTGCTGAAGAGGGAAAACACGATGGCTAGAAGTTCTTTTTCACACTGGCTCCATCCAAGTTCGTTCTGTGAGAGCGCTCGGGATGCAAACGCGACTGGCTGACCTGATTGAAGAAGACAGCTTCCCAGTCCGTCCCTGGAGGCGTCACACTGGATTACCACTTCCTTGGTTGAATCAAAAATGATGAGTGTGGGCGCATTAGTCGCTAACTGTTTGATTTTCAGGAATGCATCTTCTTGCTCCGTTGTCCATTCTCCTGACAAGAGGGACATTTCCCTCTTATATGTATACATGCTGAGATATGCAAGTACAGGGACCAGGTAACCTCTGCGCTTGCGTTTTAAGATCAGTTAAACAGCTATCAAACCCTTGTCCCTCGGCGTGTGTGATTTTATGGAACTTGTAACTTTCCATCGCTAAATTGATATGCGGGGCACAATAAGCATCAAAAGCCTCGAGTAATTTAGCCAAGGTGCTTGTCTTATCTTTCGGAAACGTGTTGTAAACATCGACTGCAGCCTCACCCATGTGCGTTAAGAGAAGCGCTATTTTTAAAGCTTCCGGTTTGTCAGTCTTCCCGGCGGCAATCATATGCAAATTAAACATATTTTTCCACTTCGGCCACCGTTGAGCTAGAGTCTTATCAAACGCGAGAGCTCCGATCTTAAACACGGAGCCGGCCGGATCCGCGTCACCGTTCGACATCGCGGAGAGTTTTACGGAAAGTAATAATTACTTATTATTAATTATTAGAAGAATTATTCTAATAATTATTATTATTAATAATTACTAGAAGAATTATTCTTCTAGACTCACGGAAATGAGAGTTTACACCCGTTTTCACCTGACACCATGTGCTATTTTGATTATTATTAGTATTAATATTAGTTGGAACAGGAGAGCGAAGTGAGTACACGATTACGAGAAAACGAACTGATATATTTCTGCATAACAGAGTTGCCAACTTGACAGCACTGATATCACAAATACCAAGAACTAATACGCAAGAAATGCGTTATAATTCGAGAGCTTTCGATCGAATGGAGAACGATTTTTGTCCGATGAAAACTACAGAAGTTTCATTTCCCTAGCAACGGCTTGGTTGTAAGTGAAAATCATCGTAAAATGTAGGTAACGCTTTTCGAGGACACTTTTT
Organism: Stenodema calcarata; assembly: GCA_963920205.1. Lineage (NCBI taxonomy): Eukaryota > Metazoa > Arthropoda > Insecta > Hemiptera > Miridae > Stenodema > Stenodema calcarata. The sequence goes on along the minus strand of OY986049.1, from coordinate 30,378,343 downwards.
CGTGACAGTTTTTTATTTTAATGTGCCAAAGCAAAGACATAAAATGTCAAAAATAATAACAAATCAATAACCACGAATCTAGATTCTACGTGTACTAGATTGGTGGTTATCGATTTTTTTTTTTTTTTTTTTTTTTTTTTTTGTATATACGCATTCCTTTGGAGGAGAATGGACAAATACTGGAGGAGAAAGGATGAATACACTATTTTAATACAAAGGTGGCGTAGGCACTTCGAAAATAACTCTCATAAAGGACGTAAGGATCACACTATTTGAGGACCACTTCCGAGCGACTCACTATGGTTTCCTCACTGGTCAATATGTAATTCGTCTCCCGTTCAGAAACGGAGAGCCAAAATTTGAAGATTCCTACGACATACCTACCTTTTAAGAGGTGAAAGAGCTTAGGAATAAAGTTGACTTCCTAACATATCATTGCACAGAATGTACTGTGAATCCATGGAATAATACCAACGGCTTGGTCACATGGTTCCCACAACGAGTCCCTAACAGCAAAAATCCGGATCGTCTTCTGAGTGCTAGACCCGATAAAAAATGGATCTCTCAATGATGATGCCCTAGTAGTTGGTGAGAAGTTGCAGACTTAATTCAAAGACATCATTATAACTTTCGTCGGCATGCAGTCAGTGTGTTCAGCATTGACATCGTCAAGCTGTACAGAATGATTCTGCTTGACAAACAGACCGCCCACATTGATTGGAGAGACCCTAGAACCCCCGGGACATGTTTGAGTTGAGCACCGTCACCTACGGCCAAGCTTGTACTCAGTATTTTCAGACAGTTGGTAAATGATCATGGGTGCAAGTGGCAACAAAAGTACTGATAAATTACATTTACGTGGTCGATACTCTGGCTGGTGCATAAACTTTTTCGGAGGCACCAGAACTTCGAGACCAGATTATAAGTCTCCTGAGGAAAGGATGGTTTGAGGTCAGCAAATGGGCTAGAACTAATTTCTCTAGATGAGGAGGATTCTTAGCTTGCAGTGGGATCCATGCGCCATTCAATTATGCTTCAAGATCCAAGCTTCATCACCAACTCAACCAAAAGAAGTGTGACGCCCAACACAGCCAGGTTTTACGATCCCATTGGTCTTTCTGATGATGACCTTCATTCAGGATATCTGGAAGCTCTTTATCAATTGGGATGACCCTATCCCTTCTCACCTGCAAGATCGGGGGTATTATTATGGTTGAGCTGCCGTTTCTCACTAATTGAGAATTCATCAATTTTTGAGTACAACCACGGCCAAATTATTGGCTTTTCAGACGCTTCCGAAAAAATCTGCTGCCACACTGTATCTACCCACTACCTTGGAATGTACATACTTTTCAATCCAAATCAAAGTTAGGATTGATTCTCCAGACTTTAACCATCATTAAAGCCATTCCAGTCAATACTCTCATGGGTAATCTTGCCAAAGGCAGAGTTAATGGTAACCGCGCTATCCAGCATGTTGGCCAGACACATGAAGCTGAAAGAGTCCAATCGCCAAAACGCAGCTCTGAGGAAAATCTACCTGAGCCTTCATTTTGTATGGCCTTTAAGACCAACTCCAATCGTTCACAAGGGGCTTTGAACGCTCCAGAACTAAGTAAAATAGGGTGGTACTTGAATAAAGGTCACATCCAGCAAATCGGAGGAACTTCAACTTATCGAGAGCCTATCAACAGACCCAGCTGGAGCGGATTATTCGTGCCCTGGGAACTTCTTGGTTTTATTGGAATTCCTGAACCATCTGTGTTGAACACCGTCGAAAACATGCACTGCTGTTGTCATCAGTCGATTAAGTATATGAAAACCCTACAACGTTGACAGAAATGGTTTCACTCAACAGGCAACAGGAGAGTCAAGGATTTGTTTCTTTTTTGGTTTATTATCTTCGATAATGAACCTTTGGAATCGCCTGAGGAAAAATAAATCCCCCCCCCCCCCCTACTCAAAATGTGCTGGTTTACGTTCCAAAAATCGAAGAAAAGCGTTGTTAGCGTTGTGCTAAAATTACGAAATTCGGTTTACGGGTTCGGACAATCCCACAATGATCCTCCTAACTTTTCATTACCCTAAGGAACGGTATAGTTTTTAGATGTGCATCTCGTCAAAGTGATTTCAAGCAACGATTTTCTAATGAAGATAACACTGCGTCTGATTTTAACTTATTTATGGCTTCTTTGGTTCCTTTGCTGATGACACAGGATAGCTGTGAGAAAGGGGAAAAACACTCGTCTATCTTCCATTAAATTACTGTCAAGTTTTGAGTTTTTAGTTCAAGAAGGAAACGCCTGACCTGAACTGACAAGAGAAGGGAAATATCGGCTAGACAAAGAAATTGAGGAATAAAGTGAAACAATAATTACTGTAGGGAATCGCACTTACAAGGTAACCCATATCATGCATTTCACAATGATCGACGGGAAAGTGGGCCAGGTGGTGACCAACACTGCATCGGCGAGTAATTGCATACTTTGTGGTGCGAAACCCTTACAAATGAACGATTTGACAAGACTTAGTGGTCAAATGAAGAGACTCTCAAGTTGGGAATGTCACCATTACAAGTATGTCACCATTACGCATGTATGCATTCATGGAATATGTTAGTTACACATTAGTTACAACATGGATTTCTTGGCTTGGTGAACAACTGTTACAGGAGCAACACGTCCAGTCAAAGAGGCGGCAAAGAAAAGGGTTCAAGATGAGTTTTTCAAGGAGATGGGATTAGGTCTCGACATTGTGAAACAAGGCATAGGGACAAGTAACGATGGGACACTGCGCGCAGATTTTTCTCTAATCCTTCACTTACTGCAAAAATCACTAAAGTAGACGAGGATTTGATTAAAAGATTCGGGATAATCCTAGACGTAATTTGTAGTTAGTTTCCCAAAGACACACAAAAGTTCAAACAATACACGGCTGAGAAAGCAATTTCGGCTACAACACTCTATGACTGGCACAACCTCCCTGCAACAGATTACAAAATCCTCTAACACGGAGCACAGGTAGTTGAATATGCAGTAGTACCAATAGGGATACTATCAGAAGAGGCACAAGAGTGCAGGAAAAAAGACTATAAATTCTTATTTGTAAGCGTTCCGCTCCCAGAAATTTAATCAACAGATGTTTTGCATTCAATGATGATATCTTCCGACCCCTTCATTACTCATCTCAGACCACAATACAAGAAAAAAAATCTTCTATTAGAGCCTGAGAGGTCAAACTTATTTTTGTAAATAAGCGAAGTAGGTAACAAAGAGTTAGTTGCCATTTGAATCGTTTGAAGAAGGAGTAGGTAGGGTAATTATTTTATGTAAATTTTGGGATACAATTATTTTATTTTGTAGTAAAGAAATAATAATTCCCTATTAATACCCCTATAATACCCTATTATTAATCCCTATTGGTACAACTGCATATTCAACTATCTGTGCTCCGTGTTAGAGGATTTTGTAAACTGTTGCAGGGAGGTTGTGCCAGTCATAGTGTTGTAGCCGAAATAATATAATTAATATCGAATATAATTTGTTTTCTTTATTGGAGTAACCTTGTTTTAAAATTGAAATTTGATGAATCAATTCACAGCAGTTTTCGATTTCAATGCAACAGCAATGTAAGCGACCAGAATAAACTATTTAGAAGACCTGTATTTTGATGTGATTGTTTATTTTTACCTCTCCTCAACTAGTTCCATTGATTTTTGACGAAGTGGTGGCAAATAGCTTTACAGGTTTTTGAACAAAAATGACCATTTTCCACTACTTTGAGCCATTTGTTCACTATGAGAGCTCAAAGTTGGAGCCGATCAAAAGTCGTCAACATGAGGGTGAATCGTGAACCGGCTCAATGTTCGTACTGCCCCAGCTGATTCGGACAGCACAGGGTTTTCAGATATCGTCTTAATTAATAAACATTATTAGTAACTAGCTGTCGGGCCCGTCGCTGAAGGGCAGAACTCGGGGTGTGTCCATCTACCACTGTTACCTGTCCCTGACGGGCAGAACTCGGGATGGATCCATCTGCCACTCATACCTGTCGCTTTATGGATTATATCTCTTACATGTCCCTTTACAAACCCTTACAATCTTAAATACCAAAAATAATATTCATCTGTCTCACGGGAAGGAAGAATTCAAGATTTTTATACTTCGAATTCCCTATAAACCCCCACCCCTATGCATCGGATCCGGAAGTGAACCCCCCTATGTCCTTCCCCGGTCACACAAACATTTTAATATTGCCTTTACTGTAGAGACCTTTAACAGGTCTTATAAACTTCAACAACATATAGATGTGATATCACCCCAAATACACTACGTGTAAAAAGCAGCCGTAAGAAGTTATGATATCCACTTTACCCGCCCGCCCTTTTCCTTCCAACTAAAGAGATGTCCTAACTACTTCATAAGCATCCTACCCGTTTTGAAATCTCCCCTTGACGCCATGGTACATAATACGTAGTAATAAAAACGTCTCGCCATGGCGCCAAGAGGAGATTTCGCAACGGGTACGGTGCTTGTGAAGTGGATATCTTTAGTTGGAAGGAAATGGGGGGCGGGGAGAGTGGATATCATAAGTGTTCGGAGGACGGAGTGTTGGAGGAGGGGGGAGGGGATATATCGCTCATTGGGTGCAATAGTGTCATATCTGTGAATTTGATGCTTCAGGGTAATCGAATAAAAAACCATTTCACCTTTGAAATATTCCGCTACGAATTTGACGAAGCGAGTTTTCAAAGCTCTAATTTCTGAGCTTTAAAAACTGGCTTCGTGAAATTCTTAGCGGAATATTTCAAAGTTAAAATAGTTTTTTTTTCGATTACCCCGAAGCATCAAATTTGAAGATATGACACTATTGCTCCCAATCGCTCATATTATGACAGACCTCCCACATTCGGAAATCACTTATTCCTACCTGGTCACCTGTTCTAACCAATTTTAGCCCATCCCTCCAATTATTTCCGATAGTTAAAGGATTCACAAGAATTCTGTACACAGAACTGTGATCTGGACACGAAGGCGATCTATACAGTATTGCTCCCCACCAAATACTCGAACTAACCTTTTCGTAGCTTGAAAAGTGTCTCAGAACGATATCTCAAAACCGAGTGTTGTACGAATCAGTGATTCTCCAGTATGGAAATTCTCTCGAACTGCCGGCGTTTGATTCACGCTATACCTTGACTCGGAGCTTGAAGATGCGGAATCTTTGGGTCTCAGAGGAAATCGTGCCGGTGATCAGCCTGGTAGGAGGGATCATCAGTCTACTCGTAGTAGAGGGAGTAGACTTGACCCAGGGTGCATAGGCTGGCTGGCCCACAGGGCAACGCGTAATAAGTCTAGGTTTCAGTGTGGCAGAGGGAAACTAGCCCCATTCTGTCCCTGTGATAATCCATAGATCTACATAAATTATTATTAGTCCTGTTCGTAATTTAGGTAGAAAGGGGGGGGGGGGGATTTCTCAACACCTCCCCCATCTGGCCACTTTCTCGAACACATACACAATATTTTAGCTCATAAGGTTATTTGGTACGGTTTTGGAACTCACATGGGTATTGTTCACAGAACTTTGATCCGGACAGAATATAATAAACCGTTATGGGAAAATTCGTCGTATACCGTGGACTTGGAAGAGAATCTACGACAGTAGATCCCCTCTATGGGTTCCGACCCCAAATTCATGTGGTACAGTTTCCGATAGTAGTTAAATGCCCTAAATGACCTTCGGGCGGATAATCATGACATCAACATCATCAACATTGTTGATTCAATGAAAAACCTTAAGTAAATAATTACAACTCACATATCAAGAAGATCTGGTTCTGTTGTTTTGAGGATGAGAACGTAGATACACTTGCTCACCAGCTTCTTGGAAAACTTGGACATTAAGCTGAAACAGAAAAATAAACTATTGCTAGAGCCTTCAAAAAAACTGTTTATATAGTACAATCATGGACTGAACAGGAAAACTAGAGTAGGTAGGTGTAGTAGACCAAATGATGCCGATATAGCGATATAAAGACTTAATCGTAACGATAAACAACATTGGCCTGTAATTCCACCGTTCGATTCACACTCAAGTTGAAATTTTTTTATTGTTTCTACCTTTGAGCCTTCATTGTGTACAAACGGATTGTCATAAACGCTTCAAATGGTCTTAAAAACATTTCTGAACTAAATTCTATGTGTACCGACAATTATACTGTTCTATTGGATACTTTCTAGACATGGCGTTTCGAAAACTTCAATATTCACTTTGCACCCCCCTTCCTACTGACGTGGGGTTACGAAACGTTTCTAGCATCAGCCTCAAACTGGTCCAAGGCCACACACAAATTTCAAAAGTCTAGGACAATTCTAAGTAGGCATAGTTAAGTAGCATAGTGACGAACAGAAACCGGCATATCCAGGAATAATGGAATGACACCATAATCAAAACAATGGCGCCTACATTCAAATGGAAGTTATGTGATGAAGCTGTTCAGGATTGGTAAGCAGCTGGAACGTGGGAAAGAAATCTGGTTCAAAAAATGCTCGACAATGGAAGACCATTATAACAATGGATGCACTAATAGAGACGATTCAAACGAGTTATAACTTATTGAAGAAGGGGTATATAGCAATAATTTACAACATCAGGATATTGCACAATGATATTAAAAGCAATTCAAGATCGTCACAAACAGTTGTCTCGAGATTTATTTTTCACCGTTGCCCGGAGTTATCACCGATGCTCTTTGATACGTCAGAATGCAAACCTACATAAATACATTGATGTTAACCCGTTGTAGGAGGTTCTTCAGGATACGCTATGCTATTCCTCCTGACAGCCCGAGTCGGAAACTAAAAAGATACGGACTAACTAACTCCGTACGGATCTTCTACTCGTAATATGAGGTGCCACAGCAGTACACTGTTCCTCCACTCCACGACTTCAAAATCATCCCTGAAAACCGTGCCTTAACTTCGTGGTGCTCAGAACACACCGAAATGTTTGCACTAGTTTTAGTTTTTTGGCCAAAAAAGCAGTTACGCAGCCTCTTGGCGAAAAAAGTTATTACCTAGTTCCTTTTTTAAGGTATACAAAATTCCCTACAATTCCAGTGGTAGTAGAACTCCGCAGACCTAGTAGAACTCGAGGTAGAGCTCTGCAAAAACAGAACATTTTTTCCAAAAAGTGCCAATTTTATGTTAATTTTTCTACTCTCGTACCGACCAAACTACTGGTCGTACAAAAGGTTTATGAGAGACAATTTAATACGCTTCAATTTAAGACCAGAATGGTGCTTCTAGACATGCGGTCTAGAAGCACCATTCTGGTCTTAAATTGAAGCCATGCGGGTTTTCTCAAAAACTAACAAAAACCGAAAAGCGAGAAACCGGTATCTGGACCCAACTGATTTGAACATGAACGGTTTCATGAAGATGTTTTTTATCATAGCCTTATGCTTTACATTCTTAAAGAGCGTCAAATTCTGCGCCGACGAACACCATAATATGGGGTTCATGTTCGTGTTATATTATAACATCAAATTCGGTTCAACAGATTGGCCACCATACGCGTCAAAAAAGATTGGCTAACCTGCGGTAAGTCGCACTTCTCTGCTAAAACACGTTTGTCGGTCTCTATTCATCCACATTCAACATTTTTTTTTTTTTTTTAATACTATGAAATGTTAATCAAGTCCCTTAAATACCCATTCCAGCACGATATAATACCCGTACTGTTGTGAAATTCAAGTTTTATCGGCACATTAACATTTCTGCAAGTAAAATTAACCAGCTTTCAGACGAGATAAAGAAATTTAGGATTGGACGAATAGTTCGGAGCTATAGCCAAAAGAGACCGACATACGTATTATCGCAGAGAAATGGGACTTACCGCAGGTTAGCCAATCATTAGCCAAGCTGATGGACCTAATTTAATGTTTCTGGGATTCATCGACGGAGAATTTAACGCACGTTAAGAAAGTAAAGCATAATACTATGATATAAAACCTCTTTATGACGCCGTGCACATTTCAAGTCAGTTGGGTTTACCGGTTTCTCGCCTTTCGGTTTTTGCACCAATCGGATCTTAAATTAAAGTGTACTAAATTGTCTTCAAATCCTTCTCTCACAACCTTTTTGTAGGACAGAAGTTTATGAGACTAGAAAAATTACCTTAACATAACATTTTCACTTTTTGTGTTCCCTGTCTCTTCCCACTACCCCCTCTCACCCTTAGTCCCCCTCGGTTTCACCTAATAAGTTTCCTCTGTTACACCAGCAGGGAGCTTTACGCTTCTTTCAATGCGGGAACTTTCATCTGGCAAAAAGCACCCGTCAACAGCATTTAATGAAGCGTAAAGCTCCCTGCTGGTGTAACAGAGGAAACATATTAGGTGTAACCGAGGGGAACTTACGAAGAGAGGGGGTTGTGGGAAGGAGACAGGGAACAGGAAAACATTGACGGTGGAGGTTAGGGGTAGGAGGATCAGGTTTCTATATGCTCACTCTACAGCGAGGTGCGAAGCACCGAGCATCCTATGTACGTGGCTGGCGGGCAAAATGGATATCATTCCTTTTTGCGGCTGAGGTTTTTTGGCGGGCCAGTTTTTACAATGGAGTTGTTTTTGGGGGGATATCACATCTTTTTGCATGGCTAGTTTTCGAGTGGTACTTATACAATACGGTTCAATTTAACAAAAGTACCTACGAGGTAACTAGTAAATTTTTTCCTAATTGAAGTTTTATCCTTGTCGAAATTTTGTAAAAACCCTGCAAATTCTTGACACAACGGTTTATCATCTATGAGCAGATAACCTTTCAGTCTGGATCACTAAATGATAAAACGTTTGTTACTCTACAGTAGAGTGCATATTGCTTTGAGTGTGTGTGATTTAGTTTGATCGTCAGTAAGAATGATGTTGAGGGATGTCGAGGGTCGGTCAAATATATTCTTCGAAACGTTGGCACATAAATCAATTTTCATTTGACCGACCCTCGACATCCCTCAACAGCATATTGCATTGTCTTCCATCCTCGACCCATGTTTAATATTTCATGTCATTCATCTATAATTAATTTTTCTATGGATTGAATAATTTTTATTACATTTAAACAAAACACGCAAAGAAAGAAATTTCGAAGGCATAGTTATGAATCTCGGGTCGGTCTACTGGACCCTTTCTCAATCCTCGAGAATTGGTAGTGGAGCCCTATCTTCCATGCCCAGCCTTCTGAACTCGAATCAAATGTATATGGAAAAACTTGGAAATTATTGTTTGTTATCTGAAATATGTTTGAAAAATAAGTAGTTTTAAAATTTTTGCGAATTGGTTAAATAGTAGTTTTAAAATTCAATTTATTCTTATTATTGAATTAAAAAAATAGAAAGAATTAGAAATTTGAATGAATAGGAATTAGACATTTTTTGAAAATTTGTTGCATTTTGTCTTGGGGATTGTGCAAATTTTTGTTGTTGAGAATCATCACAATTGGTGTCGAAGAGAAAGTGGAAAGAGAAAGTTTGCAAAAGGTAAAACGCACGTTTTTATACCAACAATCGCGAATAACTCGAGAACCGTTGGGAAAAGTGACAAAGTGTGCTACCCTAATTCGAAAGCCCATAAAATTTCCTATCGATCTGTAAACAGGCGCCACTCTACGACAATTTTTCTGACCACCATTCAACTTTGATGTTTTCGGAAATTAGCCAAATCACTAGATGTGGAATTTATTCACGTATTTTTGGCTGTGGATAAGTCGAATCGATTGAGATTTAGTTCAAAATTTTTAGTACGCAGTACGCTGCACCCACTTGCGAATCGAAGATCTCGCCAATATTCAAGGTAAGAACCCTGGTGTAGTGGTGGTAGTCACTGGGGTGGGTTTCATAAGAACCAGCGAATCACCGCTACCCAGGGGGGTTTGGGATCATTTTTGATCGTCACACCCTCTCTCATGTACCATGTTATTATTATTATTTATTATTGTACCATCATCATTATAGTCCTGATGCAATAAATATCTCTAAATAGAAAATCAAACTCGGCCCATCGGGCCCCGCTAGACCCTTTCTGTTTCAAGCTTACTGCCAAAATTAAAAAAAAAAAACTGGAACATACTTTTAGCCACTGTTTTTAAAAATTTATTTCAGTTTGCTCATATACTTTTCTGCAGGCTGAGTTTCCCAATGTTCGACAACAAAGAGTTGTGCGACTATTCAGACTTTTCTGATTTTTGTGTGAGGTAAATAGAAAGCTCGAGTATGATCATTCTTCAGAATAAGGCTTAGAAACCCCCATAATTGAATAAAATTCATTTTAATCACAGATGTTTCGACGGATTTTCCATCCCTTTCGTAGTCCACCTTTGTAGACATTTGAATAAGGATTTTTAACGGTGAAAACTACAATTACGAGTATTCAATCAAAAGGGAATTAAAAAACCGTCTTTTTCGTGCAGCCATCAAAATCTAAACAGCTACGGGCTTCACGCTGTCTGAACTAATGAGATACATAATTTTTAACTCAGTTAAATAAAAACGGCAATTTTCTCCTTGTTTCAACTATAACATGGCAATTTTACCGCGACCCACTGGCTGTAAAGTTCCTTCGCAGGTATCTACCAATAATTATTCTTGTTAGAGACCAGAGGATACTCAACTTGGAGTTATGTACGATTTATATTTGCTTCAAACGTACACCAGCAGCAAAGGTAACACGAGTTGAGTACGGTTGTAAACAGCAAGTCGGGTTATTCCACTTCCAGTTCTGAAATCGTTCGCACTGCAGAAAGCGATTCTACAAGTTCCGGAACTCCCGGGGACTTTTCGTCCCAGTTCTGATGAGTTCTGGAACTGTCAGAACGCGCACTGCGAACGAAGCTTATATCGTAACCCTTTTTTATGAATTCATTGTATGGGGGGAGAAGAGAGATCAGGTTGTATGAATCCGATCCTTGCAGCTTGAAGGAGTTGTGTAAAGTTGGGTCCATCCATCCACGCCGTGAAGTCATGGCCAAATTATGTTCCAAGGGACGTAGCCAGAGGGGTGAGTTTAAAGGGTTCCTGGTGAGGCCTCGGGGTGCTCAAGAAAAGCTTGGAATGGTGAATGGCGACTGGGGTTGGTTGAGGACAGCTCCAGGATGACTTCGGGCTGTCTAAATGGACTAGGGGGCGGACTGGTGAGGCAGAAGAGGCTGGGACGCTTGGAATGGTGAACAATGACTGGGGTTGGTTGAGCACAGCTCCAGGATGACTTCGGGCTGTCTAAATGGACTAGGGGGCGGACTGGTGAGGCCGAAGAGGCCTTGAGATGCTCCTGAAAGGCTTGGAAACATCTAAAGATGGCATAATGGCGTATGGATAAGTAACAAATTATACACAGGTATCCCTGGATGGTTAAGGAAGACTGGGGTTAGCTAGGAAGGTATAGGAAAGGCTTGAGGCTGGGGTGTTCTACATTGTCTGGGGAGAGCTTGAAATGGTCCAGGACGGCTAGGAAATGTTAAGAATGACTGGGGATGGTTAAGGATGGCTGGGGTTGGACAGAGCCTAGAGGCGGGTTTAGAGGTCCCCCCCCCCCCTTCTGCATTTTTCCATACCTCTGGGGGAGTACTCCATACCTCTCTGTGAAAAGTGTAATATTGTAATGTACTGTTGTTCAGTTTTTTTCTGTAAATCAAAGTTAGACTGTACAATTTAATTCTTTTTTTTTTTTTTTTTAATCTACCTATATCCCTATGGGGACCTTTTTATGACATGTAGTTATAGTTTCTATTAATTACTGAAACATGTAATCAACGTAATTGTTGATAGGATCAAAACATTTTATTTATTGGAGTTTTTGTACAAGTAGTTTGCGACACCTACCTAATATATTTTTAAACCCGTGATGTTAATCGTCTCACGTTCTTATTCACCCATTCACGAAATTTCATTTACCAATTTTAACAGAAAACCCTAGTAATGAACATGGCAAGACAATGAACCAATTACTGTGGCTCAGAAGTTGGGGGATTTTTTAGTAATTGTTTTTCTTTCTTCGACTGTTTTTCGTTGTTCGCTACTGATTATTCTAAAACGGGTAATTGTCTTCTATACAGATCACTGTTCTGTATAATTATGAGCCATAATTTACGACCGCCTCAAAATCGGTGGGTTCAAGTTTCATGACACGTAGAACCAGAAAATCGAATTTTTAAAAATCCGTCCGTCTGCACCTCTTTGCCCGATTAGGATCGTCCTAACTTAAGAAATTCGGGTTAAAAGCTCGGAACAATGATCCTTAAAACTTTTTAGTACCCTATGTCATTGGAAGGGGTTCAAAACTGTATTCTTCCTACTCCGAACATTTCAGATTGTTCACAATGAGGGGTCAAAAGTGTTATGAACACAGTAACTTTATATCACATATAAAATTACTAATATTATTATACTAATATTAAGTTATTACTTCTGTGATCTGGAGGAAGGAGCTTCCCTGTTGGAGTCTAACTCTATTTCATAACCTGCCCTGAAGATGAAGAAATATATTCTTCGAAACGTTGGCACATAAATCAATTTTCATTTGACCGACCCTCGACATCCCTCAACATCATTCTTACTGACGGTCAACCTAAACCACCACATTCATTACTAGGGTTTTCTGTTAAAATTGGTAAATGAAATTTCGTGAATGGGTGAATAAGAACGTGAGACGATTAACATCACGGGTTTATTTATGACTGAGTAGGACAAACGACTTGACGACAATGGCGACAGAGACCACATTGAGCGGCAATTAATTACACAGGAAGCAGTGTCATATAGATCTTAGTAAATATGTATACTGTTGATCTAGTTTTAGTATTTAATAATACACTCACTCATTTGATGAATACAGATTTAGTAAATAATATTTACTAAATCTGTATTCAAATGAGTGAGTGTATTATTAAATACTAAAACTAGATCAACAGTATACATATTTACTAAGATCTATATGACACTGCTTCCTGTGTAATTAATTGCCGCTCAATGTGGTCTCTGTCGCCATTGTCGTCAAGTCGTTTGTCCTACTCAGTCATAAATATTATAGTCACCTTCAGTCATATTATTAGGCACGAAATTTCGTCAATACATTTATGGACAGTCAGTAACTGTAGAATGGAAGTCACTACGAATATGCAAGCGAAATTTAGCGAATGTTCCGGGTAGGCTGCAGAGAATGTTACTCCAATTACGAGCTTTCAATTTTAAGGTGGTATACAAGCCTGGAAAACACATGTATATCGCTGATACATTGTTCCGTGCACCACTTCCCGATTCTGATGACAGTTTGGATGAAGAACTAGCTCTTCATGTCAATCTAATAAAAAATAATTTAGGTGTCTCACCTCAAACCCTATCTGAAACTCTTGAAGCAAGCAGTAATAACGAACCCCATAAAATCCTTAAATTGTATAATAACATAGGATGGCCTGAGTCTAAGAACAAAATTCACATATTGATAAACCATATTGGAGTTTCACAGAGGAGATTAGTGTAATTGACGATATATTAAATTATTCCGTAATTCAAGTGTACTTATTCCTTCGAAAATGCGTCAACCGATTTGGAAAAAACTTCATTCTGGTCACATGGGTGTCGAACGAACTAAATCGATGGTCGGAGGAGTCACATTTTGTCCTCAGATGTCTGCAGACATTAAAAACCTAATAGAAAACTGTCGAACTTGTCTCAAATATAGTTCTAGTAATAAGGACGAACCATTAAATCCTCACAAGTTGCCTTACCTACCTTGGCAAAAACTCGGAGCAGATTTTCTTGATTGTAGAAGTATAAATACTTCTACCATTACAATAAAGAAAATCTGGTTGACAGACTTCAATAAATTTTGAAAAATAATCCATGACAACTAAATAAGTTTCATCGAACAAAGCCTCCCATGTAATCTTCAAGTCTAAACGCCATGTTTAGTCGTTTTGGAATTCCGTCAGAACTAGTAACCGATGGATGTCCACCTTTTCAGTCTATTGACTTTAAAGAATTTGCGCGTCAATGGGAATTTGTTCATACTGTCACTTCGCCCTGTCTTGGTCGTTCGAATGGAATGGTTGAAAGTGAAGTGAAGATTGTGTCTAACATCTTTAAAAAATCCACAGTCATGCAGCATGGCTATAAGAGCAAATTTTCGAAGAAATAATTGGTTTTATTTAAAATGTCTCCATTGAAGAACATGATGTCCATGAAGAACGTCTCAAGTATCAACCACATTTCTTCATCTTCAAAGTGGTCCAGTTTGAGAGCGGAATACGATATAGCAATTTTGACTTAACCATCTTATTCCGCGTGTAAAAACCTTCAAAATGAGGTGTCACTTGACAGACCGTTTCATTTTTGGAATTTATTGGTGAATTGCGATATCTCATTCCGTTATCAGATTAGACTTAACATGAAGATCATTTTAGAGATTTAAGATTTTTTTCGTGTTTTCGACCTTGTTTCCGTAAAACGGCTTTAACTCCCTTGAATAAATATTGTCAAGTCGTACGGGAAGAGCGAATTACGTCGGGAAATCGGTAGTTTATTGGTATACGAACAAGGAAAACTGGTAATATCGGGAATTAATTTAAGGGAGTTAGAGCCGTTTTACTGATACAAGGTCGAAAACACACAAAAATCTTAAAAGTGAAAAAAGTCGGTTTTTTTAAATGAGTTTTTGAAAAAATTCTACGAGGCACTTTTTGTTGCAAGTTAGCTGTACAATTGATTCCTTGAGTTTGTCCCATAATTTCTGTAGACACCCTGTAGATTAGTACGACAGAGAACTCGTCAGAAGGTGTCAGAAATGGGAAAACCCCACTCTAGCCTTTTAATTAATTAATTTATTTATTTATTTCTTTTTACGAAAGGTGTGGGCTTTGAAAACAATATAGGTAATGCGTTTTTCTCAATTTCAAGAAAAAATGACTTAGTTCGTTCTTTCCCCTGACCTTCAGATACTTTTAGTGGACGCATACATTAAAATTACCTGCCTCTCACAGGTTGCGAAACACTGGTATTGACTGTTGGGCCGTAGGTTGCGAAACAACGACATTGATGGTTTAATCCGCGGTAATGGCCCAACAGCCGGAACAGCTGACTCAAACAACACTTGGTTTTGAGAAAACGAGTTTCTTTTTATGAGATGTTATGAGGAATGAAGGTTACTGCTGACATAAAAAACCAATCATAATAAGTAATACTCATCTCATCATTGAGCTATTACTGACTCCCCTGTTCCGTTCGGATATGGCCATCACTGACTCCCTCCTTCTCACAATATTTTAGTGCAGCATTGCTCCAGTTGTTTGCTCGCCAGTTTAGGGACTCACAAGATAATAAACCGTTTTGAGAAAATGTCCAGCTTTTATCAATAAATAATAAATTCGGTTTTCTGGACCAAATAGTTCAGATTCTAGGGAGGTTCAAGAATGACTACTGTTGTTTCCACAAACCAACTTAATTAGGTGGCTAATTTCGGTTTAACCCGTGTCTCTTTTCTCACCTCTAGACCACTTAGAACGGGCCGACATAGGTAAATCCACCAATGAAAAAGTTAATTTTTCTGCTTTGCTCAATACTCGAAACACTGCGGATCTGCCCCGTTTCTAGCCCATGCTCCGCCAAGGAAACAAGTCGAGAAGAACGAACGGTAGCGAGAGTGTGTTTACTAGACGTCACGGAACGCGTTTTCCAGGTATTTATATCTCGGCTGCTATTTGACCGATCAACTACAAATTTGGTGAGGGTCTTCTTGGTGTGGGTTTCAAGTCGCTAGGGAGCCACGTTATATGACTTCAAAAACCCTGTGTTTCGCCCTTACCTTGTTCTTCTTCTCCACCTTCTTAATCAGACCGTCAAGGGCCTCACCACCTTCACCAATAGACTTGAAATTTTGCACAGAGCTTCGTTTCAGCTTGAGACAGAGCCATTCAAAAGATTTAACTTATCTCAACACAAAAAAGATTTAGAAAAAAAAAAAACAGAAAATGTAGGTTAATAGTGTCCATTTTGACGAGTCTACAACCTGGATAACAGGACCAACCGACTTGAAATTTTGCACAGACCTTCTTTATAACATGACTCGGTGCTATTTGAAGGATTCAACCCACTATCTCAACAAAAACCTAAAATTTAGGCTGATTTAGGCTACTAATGGCCCCTTTGACGGAGGTCCACAGCCGATCAACTAGAAATTCGGTATGGATTTTCTTGGTGTGGATAATAGAAAAAGCCCTATAAGTTTCAAGTCGCTAGGTCAAAAGGGAGCCCAGTTATATACCTAACTCAAAAACCCCTTATCATGTTTTTCTTCTTGTTCAGTTAGCCAAGGCCTCTCCGCCTTCACCGATTGTCTTGAAATTTTGCACAGCTTCATTTCAACCTTAGCCAGTGCCTTTTAAGAGATTCAAGTCGATAGGTCTAAAGGAAGCCGAGTTATATAACTTCAAAAACCCGGTTCTTCGCCATTACCATATTCTTCTTCTTTTTCAGTAACGCTTCTCCTTTCTGCTTTGTTCTTGCCTAATTGAATTATTTTATTAATTTATAACTTTATTAATAAATAGATAAATAATTTATAACTTTATTAATAAATAGATAAATAATTTATAACTTTATTAATAAATAGATAAATAATAATTATAATTATAAATTATTTATAATTTCAATAATAATAAATAATGTAGATTCATTATAGATAAATAATGAATTTTATTATAGATTCATTTTAGGTAAATAATGTAATTAAGTAGTTTGCTTAATTTATTCTTCCTCTACAGGTCTTTCACAAAAAGAGGTGATATCCCCAAAAAAACACTCCGTGTAAATATCATTCTACAGCAGCAGGAAGAAGTTATGATATCCACTTTCTCCGTCTGCCCTTTTCCTTCCAACTAAAGAGATGTCCTAAACACTTCACAAGCACCGTACCCGGTTAGAAATCTCCCCTTGGCGAGACGTTTGTAGTACTACACATCTAAAAATAGATGTGTAGTAATAAAAACGTCTCGCCATGGTGCAGTAGGGAGATTTCGAAACCGGTAGGGTGCTTGTGAAGTGGTTAGGACAACTTTTTCCGGCTGCTGATTTTTACAAGGAGTGTGCTTTGAAGGATAAAGATGTATCGATGGAACTAGGAAGTGTTAATATGCTGTTCCTCGGATCTTAATTATGACTAACCATAGCCAACTAAAGCGAACTTCGTCACGGATACTACAGGGTCTAACTCATCTTCTCCCGTATAGATTCAAAATAATTCTAGGAACAAAAGTGAATGATCTGATGCCTTTTCGGTGGTGTGATTGTGATCAATCTGTCAAATTGAGGTGCTAAGCTTCCACGTTCCACGTAATAATCCACGGGCACCACATGTTTAGCAAAAACTTGGTACGGCCCCGACCGCGGTCTTATTTTTCTAGGGGTAGTGATACACTAGAACCCACTGTTCTCTGATTGGTCTACGTTGAATGTGAAATAAAAGTTTACCTGGCGATTCGTTGTACTTCATCCTTGCTTTTTATTCCTCCGTTCGGGGAAAGTAGGACGCTGAGACAGCGGAGAAGTTGATTAGGATCAATCCTCGGCTGGAACAAACGAAGAAGAAATGGTTTATGAAACGTGGAGGAAATGATAAGTAGGGTTATTGACAGAAATCTACGTGGCATAGATGGTAACTCATTGAATTGAACAGATTTTGCTGAAATTGTCCAATACTGAATTTGATTTTAATGGAAATTAGACATCAAAGAAACTGAAGCCGGTACACATGTACAGGGAGTAAACAGGGAGGTGTTCATAAGGGGCGGAAGAGGGAGTCGCAGAAAAAGTCATACTGATCAAGATTATCGGCTTACAACAACAGTCACTGTCACTGTCAAGTTACTGTTACAGTCACAATAGGCTTTCTATTGCTATTCGAAGAAGACTTCATATTCCTTATTTCGTTCGATAATACCGCCACTCACAAGAAAGACGGAAAAACATTTCGATGTTTTGATATCATTGCTGCATTGATCTCAACTGTCAACAAGAAATGTGGCAACAATTTGAAAGCCAGACGAACGCTATCGAATGTCAGACGCTTGGGTTGCGAAAATGGCCGCGTCTTGAAAGGTGGCAACATTCTAAAAACTCGGACATCAACCCTACAGACCTAATTACGCCAACCGAGTACTTCGGCAGAGCTACTCGGCGAGTAGGTGATTACACTGCTGCCAGGGCCGATTGTGGACGGTTTCCAAGGTGACGCGTTAGCAACATGGCAGGGGTGGTCTATTGCAACAATCGATCGATCGATGTCCCTCCAAATCGAAGAGCAATCGATTGTTTCGATAGTTTTTGCTACATAGGAAAAGGCTTTTGAAATTTTCAACATCTAGCCAGATACTCGTTCATTATTAGAAATACCAGCTGAAGTATAGCAGATAGAAAATAGCGATATATATAGCGATAGAAAATTCCTTGTCGGAAAGGATTTAGTACCTACAGAGAGGACATTAACGAGTTTCGTCGGTAAGAGACATCTCCTGCTGGTGAAGGGAATCGACAATCGTCCTCTACCTTACGAAACTCGATCAACTCCTCAGCTAGCCACGATTCTCGACCCCAGATGGAAAAAACATTTCGTAAAGGATATGAACGCTGAATCTGCTCCCCAAGAGCAGTGGTGAGAGGCCCACTCGCCGAGTACTGTCTTGGCTGATCATATTGCGATTTACTCGGTCGAATGCACTGTCTCGGCCTTGGACGTCGAGCGTCTCGGCCAAGGTAATAATTATTAGGCCTTACCTCTGCTACAAGTCCAAAAACCCGAGCAAACTGTGATTCGGCTATGTCGCTTTTCTTGACAGACCTGTCCATGTGAACCACGCTTAAATATTTTTCCTGCCAGTGTTCATAATAATCTCCACATCGTAAACGACAAAAGTACCACGAACAGACCCCAGAGAACTGAACGATTCCACGTCATGACGAGTGGAAAATACAAGTGAAGAGTTCTGAACCTAGAGGGTTATTTCAAAATTTGGGGTTATTTGGTGTCACACAGGTTTTTTGAGCGCTCTATTTGTCTTGGAAACTCGGAGTTTTCTCTGAGGGATACAGCAGGTTGGCGCCTAGTAGACCACATAAATATAAATTCAAAAAATCCCTAAGTTCAGACATTACCAATCATTTAACAACCCCAATTCTCTCTACCTACACTTGTCACAAATGGTAGGTTGAAAACTTCGGAAATTCTTTGAGGGCTCTGTATTCATGTTTTAATACATTCCAAAAATATAAGTAGCCCAGGTTGCTCTCCCCTTCATGTATAAATTAATAAAAAAATTAAATTCCCCCATTTTAATAGGTTTTTATTGGGTTTTATGTGTGTCACACGGTTTCATTCTCTCTCCCTACAATTTTTTTGAACTGCCCGCCCACCTCAGGAAAACGGATGTTTTGTGTTGTGAACAACAAAAAGCAACTCAGCCACAAGATAGCTTCCGAAGCCCTCGTGGTTTGTTCCACTCCCAAGCCTCCAGTAGCTTGAGTGATGTTGTGAAGTAGTGAAATCGTGTGCGTAGGTTAATACTTTCTCCATACCTACAAGCACCTCACTGGTCAGGGTAAGTGTTGATTAATACATAAATGAGCTGTAAGTATGACTATGAATGACATGGTGTTGTGTATTTTTTCGAACGTTGAAAATCATTGATGGTGAGGCCTGCACAAAGTGATAACCTCCCAAATCTCTCTCCCAACAACCTCTCTCCCTACAATTTCAGAAAAGAAGCGGTTTGTAGGGAAAGAGAATGGATTGTAGGGAGAGAAGATTTGCAAATAATTTTACAAAGATAATGGTTCCAATGTACTTTTGGTGTAGATTTTAAGTTTCAGTAGCTATCCATAGGCTATCTACTATCACACTGCCTAACACTGGCATCCATTTTTCTTTCCAATATAGGAAAATTAGTAATGTAATTCCATCAAAATTTATTTTTCTCTCTTTTTTTTTGTCAGGTGCTTTTATTACCATCCAGTTGTCTAAGGAGAAGTAGAGAGAGTACGCACAAAGAAGACGGGAGAGAATAAAAAATGATCCAGTATTGGCAGCCATTGAAAAAGAGAATGAAAAGAAGAAATACGAGGCGAAGAAGATGAAAAAACAGGTGAAGCTTGTCAAGGACAAGTCTGAAAGAGAGTTGCGGCAGAACCGCAAGTTGTGGAGAAAGAAGGCAAAGGAGGCGTACCAGAGGAAGAAGCAGCGAGTAATTTGGCCAAGTACTTAGAGGACCGTTCCCCCCTGTGAGTGAATCAGAAAATGATCAACCAGTCGTTCAAAAACCGCCAGTTGACAATGATGTTTGTGTCATAAATACAGGCGATGTTTTTCAAGTACTTAGTACTTCCTCTTCCAAATTTTGTTCTACGAAATAGAAAAATGGTTTATTCTTTTCTGCGCCAAGTGGCGGGTATAAGAGAGCAATGATGTCGAATATTTATGTTTGTTTTTTTCGTTTTGAATTCTGCAAGTTAATTTTTCTTTTGTATCTTGAAAATTGATGGAGGGATATTGCTGTTCTTAGCTCCCAGAAGTTTAGATATCGTTCCTTTATTATTTGTACCCTTTTTTTGTATTTTATTATGACTGTTCAGTTACCTGTTCTCAAATATTGCTAGTTTTTGTCTGGTCCTTAAGATTCAAGAGTGACCTGAACTGTAATTTTTGGTTTTCTAAGTCACGCGATTTTAATTTTTTTTTTTTTTTTTTTTTGAAATATTTTACGAACGTTGAGACTGGTTGAAAGACTTGAAAAATTCTATCAGTAATGTTATGGTTATGGGGCTTAAGGGTTTTGGACCTAATTGATGGGTAGTTTTTGCCTGGTCATTTACGTTCAAGAGTTGTACCTGAATTACCTTGGTATAATATACCAAGGTAATATATTATGTGATTCTTTGTTTTCTAAGTCATGTGATTTTAATTTTGGTTTATTATCTTCGATAATGAACCATTGGAATCGCCCAAAGAAAAAATTTTTTTTGTAATATTTTACGAACGTTGAGACTGGTTGGGACTTGAAAAATCTGATTATGCAATGGTTTTCAGCTTTGATTGTGATAAGCAGTATTGAGACTCTTCTAAACTGAACAACACATTTTTTAAATGGCATAAATAGGTATAATTATAAATGTTACAAGATCAACTTACTCATGGTTTTCTCTCTCCCTACAATGGCTTCTCTCTCCCTACAAAGTAGAAATTTTATAAAAAATTTCGAAATTCTATATCTCCGAAACTACTGGATGAAGTGTGCGCCTACTGCAGGATCTTTCTTTGGGGCCAATATAAAGATGATATGCGAACAAAAAACCGCAAAAATTGGAACATAAATTTAGGGAAACCGCTGAGCCCAAAATAACCCCAAATTTTGAAATGACCCCTCTGCAGAATGCACCTCCCCGCCCACGACCAAGATTCACCTGAAAGCCCATCAGAAGTGCCTTGGAAAACATTATTTCTCTATAAAGCGAAATGATCGTGTACCAAAATTAGACATTTTCAATCAAGGCTCATACAACAGCAGAGTACTGTTATATGTTACTACATCAAAGGTAAGCCATCATTTACGATACCCAGGAAAATCCTCGAATAGGTCTCTCAGTATATTATTATAAATACTTTATTAACATAACCAAGAGGTTAATTTATTTCTACAGTCGTTTTTTCTTGTCTATGTATTTGGTAATTGATATTTCAACGGTTTTCTCAACTCTGGGCAGTAGTTAGTTGCGATGACACAAATGATCAGATATTTCTTAACCGGGTAGGGGATTAACCGCGGGTCGATACGGTTAGATTTTTTTTTTTTTTTAATGAGAGGATTTTTTAGGTTGGTTACAGTATATACTGTTTGGTATATAATATATACCTACAGTATATTATGTTTTGGTTAAAGTAACGTAATGTACTTTAACCATTTTTTAGTAAATACAATGCAGTAATTAATTACTATAAACTGCGTAGTTTTGTAAATATTTTGTGTGTTGTACAGTAAAAATTGTTTTCTGGTACAAAATGAATTAGTTTTCTAGCGAAAAGCCATTCATAGATACTCTTTTACAAGCAGGTAAAATGTACTCTACCTATTAAAACATGGTTGTATTGTAGGGTTGAAGCAATTTTGGCTCACTTCTAGATGTAGTTGTTGTTTATTTTTCCGACATGTTTCACAACAACGTGTTGCCTCTTCAGGGATCTACAATGATTGGAGCAGAAATGTAGGTTACATCGATCGTAGGTATTATTTAACTTATGCTATAGTAGGGACTTACTTATTCTAGGTGATTATAGCGGGATGGTCCGCCTTCGTCTTAAGTTAGTAAAAAGTTTCATTTCCCGGCGCTACAGGTGAGCATCGGCTGTCTTCTAGAAAGGGTAACATTGTTGGGGTTGTGCATGGTATTACTTTAAATTAGCTGGTGCTTACGTTATACTATGATGTGGGGCCTACCTATGGGGCTGAATGGTCGGAATAAATAATTATTTAAGTTACAGTTAAAGTAGGGACGCACTCGAATGTTAGGCAGTAACAGTTCTGTGTGGATACAATAATGTTGTATGATAAGATATCTTACTGTATGGACTATCACGTGGCTCCACGATTAGTGTGGAGGGTGAAAAGTCGCGTATAGGCTGGGTGTGAGGCGTGTGGATTTATACAATTACACGGTGGGTGTATGGGCGTAGGGTATAAGCTTAAAATATTGGTAACTTGGGTAGGTTGTACAAGGTGGGTATTCTATGCTTATGCTAGAGGGTGGGGGGGGGGGGTAACTTATCAAGTATTGGTGGGGTGTTCGGTTTACAATTGGTTACTAGGTTCTTATAATATATGGTGCTTAATGTTACGTGTGTTTTTTACATACCTAAGTTATTTCGAGAAGAGGGGGTAGAATTGTTCCCCTGTGTGTCTATAGAAATACTGTAATGAATAAAAGGTCCGAAATTCAACAATTCTTCTCGAAATAACATAGATATGTAAAAAACATATGTAAACCAAAAAACACACGTAACATTAAGCACCATAAATTATAAGAACCTAATAACCCATTGTAAACCGAACCCCTCCCCCCATACTTGATAAGTCCCCCCCCCCCCACCCACTAGCATAAGCATAGAATACCCACTTGTACAACCTAACCATGTTACCAATATTTTAAGCTTATACCTTACGTCCTTACCAATATTTCAAGCTTATACCTTACGTCCATACCCCCATCGTATAATTTTATAAATCCACATGCCTCACACCCAGCCTATACGCGACTTTCCTTGCTCCACACTAATTGTGGAGCCACATGATAGTCCTGTACAGTCTAGTCCATAAAGTAAGATATCTGTTTTATCATGGGTTTATGATAAAGGAAAAAGCAGCTTTATTTATTCAAAGTTATATCAGTATAAATCACCAGCCGAGTCGCGAATAATAATAATCAATCTTATCAATTCCCCAGTGGGGTCAACCACACGCCACCCAATACCCGTGGACAATCCAACACCACATCTGTAGCCCCTGAACATCCTCCCTCAAGACCGCAGTCTCACTAGGTTCTGAGAATATCGGGCAGGACGCACAACAATCCTTCCTGAGCGGGTGGAAACAGCAGGAGTAGGCGCTAGTGGCCTGGCGGCAGTACTTTTGTCAGGCGGAGCTCCTCCTGGTTGCTTAGGCAGTCCACTCTCAGTAGATGGTCTTCTCATAGTCGTTGTAGGCATCTTTGTTGTTGGGATTGGGCTTGGTACCTCTGGGCCTCGAGCAGCACCACTGCTTACCCCCGTTGCTGGTACAACCTTTGGATCTGCAGCACATGGAGGAATGTTGTCCACTGATGTGTTTGGCAACTCGTCAAAATAGGGTGCAGGAATGGGATGATATAGATTCCTGCGGACAGTCTGTTTTTCTGTCCGGATCAAGTAGGACCTAGGCTCACTTAGAACAGCAACAACTTGCCCGTGCCTTCGCAAATCTGTGATCCAAACAAATGAACCAATCAAAAGTTGCTCTAGCTCAAAGCTCCGATGATGATGATCATAATTTTTCTTGTACCTTTCCCTATATCTCCCCTCCTTTTCCGGAAAGTCTTCTAAGTTAGGCTTTGAAGTCATAGCATGATGAGTGACAGGCAGGGTGTCCCGTAATTTCCGACCATAAAGTAGCTCAGCTGGGCTGAATCCTGTCTCCAGTGGTGTATTTCGGTAGGCGAGAATGGCTTTTTCAAAATTGCCCTTGTTCTTCTTTAGCAGCGATTTTGCTGTCTTGACAGCAGCTTCTGCAGCGCCATTAGCCTGATGGAAGTGCGGGCTGCTAGTTGATGTGGTAAACCCCCAGTCACGAGCAAATTTCTGATGACTGAAGTGGCTGAAACTGCGTACCGCTGTCTGTGCAGATTTTCACTGGTATTCCGTGTCGTGAAAACAATTCCTTGCAGACTTTTATCACGTCTGCTGTCTGCATTCTGTTCATGCAAGCCAGTTCAAAATAGCGGGAGAAATGGTCAACAACGACCAAATACCATTGACTCTCAAATTTAAATAGGTCCATGGAAATGACTTGCCAAGGATAATCAGGTAGCACTGATGGTAGGAGAGGCTCATGGAGGTTGGATGCATGTTGGATACAGGTTGGACAACCTTTGATCTTTCTTTCAATGTCCTTTGAAATGTTTGGCCACCACATGGTTCCTTGAGCACGTCGTCTAGTTTTGGTGATTCCCATGTGGCCCTCATGAAGCTTGTTCAGCATCACATTGCGTAGTTCTGATGGTATGATCATGCGTCTACCTCACATGAGGATTCCCTCAATGGCACACAGTTCGTCCTTCACTGAGTATAACTCCTGAAGGTCTAGTGGCAAGTCTGCTTTCCGAGGCCAATCCTTAATCAGCAGATCTTTTAGCTTAATGCAAACTGGATCGCGGGATTGGACCTGCAAGACTCTAAACTATGTTTTCGTCGGTCGTGTTGATCTCAGCCAAAGCAATTCTGTGAATATAGGCATCCACCTCCTCCCCTAGTTCAATGTCTTTCTTGTGGTGTGGTGCAGGCTGCCTTGAAAGTGCATCGGCGATGAGAAGATGCTTTCCTGGAGTGTACATGATGTCATAACCAAACCGCATCATCCTCAATCGAAACCGCTGTAGGCGTGGAGAGAGATCATCCAAATGTTTCGATTTGAAGATTTGGACCAAAGGCTTGTGATCTGTGTCAATTGTGTAACGTTTTCCAACCAGGTAGTTTCTCAGGCGCCCACCAAACAAAGGCATTTTTTGACGAAAGAAGGCTAGAGATGGGTTCCATTATCTCAGATCTCTCAGGAATGAATCGGGACAGGAAATTCACCATTCTCATTAGCCTCTGCACCCCTTAAATGTCTGTAGGAGAAGCAAATTTAATTATTCCTTCCACCTTTTCAGGGTCAGGACTGATTCTCTCTGATGTCAGCACAAACCCTAAGAACGTGACAGATGGCTTGCTGAATTCACACTTATGCTTGTTCAGTGGCATTCCAACATCTCGTATTTTCTCTAAAACAATCCTTAAGCATGCGTCATGTTCAGCCTGATCCTTGCCCCAGACCAGTACGTCATCAACGTGGATGCAGCAGTTTTTACACCCGGCCAAAATTGATGATAGACGTTTTTGGAAGTGTTCAGTTGCCGAGGAAATTCCAAAAGGTAGTTTTTTGAAACGAAACCTTCCACAAGGAGTAATAAATGTTGTCAGGTCCTGGCTTTCTTTGGCCAAATTGACCTGCCAAAACCCTGAATTTGCGTCAACCTTGCTAAATATGCGTGCGCCACCAAACTCTGCAAGGCTCAACGCCACTCTTGGTATTGGATGGTACTGTCTCTTGACACTTTCATTCAGCCTTGATAGGTCTACACAGATCCGGATCCCTTCATCTTTCTTCATGGCCGCAACCATTGGTGCACACCAGTCCGTCGCATGGTCTACTGGTTCGATGACTCCTCTCTTCACCATCTCCTGCAGCTCCTCTTCAACTTTTTTACGCAGTGGAAGGGCTACAGCTCACGGCGATGTGATTGCATAGGGTTGTGCCTTTTCTTTTAGTTCAATGATGTAATCGCCCTTCACGTTCCCCAAACCTTTGAATAGGGTTGGGAACTCCTTTTGCCATTCCGTCTTTTGGTTCACCATGTAAATACGCTTGACCAAATTCAGGCCAAGGCAACCCTTACGGCTCAAAAGGGCTACACCAATATCCTCTGAAATGTATACCTTTTCGGTTATTTCAGAATTTTTATATTTTATTTTGACTGTAGCTGTACCCTGTATATCCAATTTTTCATGTTTCTTGGCACTGAACACATTATTTTTACCTCTGACTAGACCAAGATTTGGGAGAACATGGGTTGGTATCATTGTGACGTCAGCCGCTGTGTTCAGCTTGAATAAAATCTTTTTGGAATTGCAACCTACGACAACCTCTAACATCTCTGACCACGCCCCATCTGAGTTGTCTTTGTTAACACAACCGACGTAATACTCATCACTATCTCCATCCGAGTGTGAGGAATTATCATACAACATTATTTTATCCACACAGAACTGTTACTGCCTAACACTCGAGTGCGTCCCTACTTTAGCTTTAACTGTAACTTCAATAATTATTTATTCCGACCATTCAGTCCCATAGGTAAGCCCCACATCATAATATAACGTAACCACCAGCTAATTTAAAGTAATACCATGCACAACCCCAACAATGTTACCCTTTCCAGAAGACAGCCGATGTCCATCTGTAGCGTCGGGAAATAAAACTGTTTACTAACTTAAGACGAAGGCGGACCATCCCGATAAAATCACCTAGAATAAGTCCCTACTAAATAGCATAAGTTGAATAATACCTACCATAGCCATCGATGTAACCTAAATTTCTGCTCCAATCATTGTACTCGTAGATCCCTGAAGAGGCGACACGTTGTTGCGAAACATGTCGGAAAAATAAACAACAACTACATCTAGAAGTGAGCCAAAATTGCTTCAACCCTCAACCATACAATAATACGAGTAAGATGGCTCGTACTAAAATCAGCCCACTAACAACATGGTTTCTTTCACTAAATTACGCTGTTCAGCCTTTTTCTTAATCAGCGGCTTAACCTTGACTTCCAATATCCAAGGCCCTTCTCCCCCACCATTACCCAAGTAAATTGAGGTTCTACTGTATCAATTAAAAGAGAAAACTGACTTATGTAAATTAAGGAAAAAGCTGATAGTACAAATTTTGGTTCGTGGGAGTATGAGCCCGCCGGTGAATGTACAGTAATCAGTAATGTATGGAACTTTTATGATGGAACTTTTATGGCAACTGGGCTAATATTTCCCCGTTGGGTCCTATGCGGATGTATCACGATATCACCAAAGAATTGCCGACATCATGCACACCTCTACGTCAATTTGTCATCGTGCACACGTATTGTCAATAGAGCATCATTTTGCCAGTTACACAACTTCCCGGGTTGCTCAGACTTCCAGGCGGTTGTCGGTCAATTACCCGAGTCAAATGACACGAATGCTCGCCGAGTACCGAGCTTCTACCAGAAACACACATTCGTGTGTATCTACGCCCTAGGCGCGCAAACAACAAAACGAAACTTCTGTTTTTCCGTATTTTGAGTGTTCGGAGATTTGTGGTACCTACCACCTACCTACCAGTTTTTGTTTTAAAATAGGACGTTTAGCGATTTCTAGGTGCAAAGGAGTGATCTGTAAAGCTGGGTACACAGTTGTAGCAAGTGCCCCTATCGTATCACGCTTGCGTCTCAAATCACATGCAAACCACCCGTATCAATAATCCGTTTCATCGATGCACCGGTGAGAAGCAAAACTCTGCAAATGCTTGGCATCACGGTTTATTGCTGATCGAATCAGTTGGGCCAGTATGAATTCACCCGATCGGCTGCCGCATGACACAACCTTATGTTGACGACTTTCGATATGCTCCAACTTTGAGCCCTCCTGGTCTTAAAAAATTGACATAGGGTTATGAAAAGTTTCTAATCATTGTGGGAATTGGTCCGAACTCGTAAACCAAATTTCTATTTATTCGATTTTCTGAAATTTTTGAGGGGGGGGGGGATTTTTTTCTTGGGCTATATTTGCGCATAGTGCAGCAGCTCCTCAAGTCTAATGCAGCAAGTTGCATGTAGTTCCATCGCCTACAGTCTCATAGAAGAGAAAATGAACGCCAATCGAGACGTTGGTGGGTGTCGAGCGTTAACCGCAATAGAGAATTCTGCAGCGGAAGCAGCTTGCTGAAAGATCTGCGATTCCAGCATGCCAGCGGGATGTACAAATCTCAAATCGAGATACTGCGCTTCGAATAGACATCTTGCACAGGAAAGGCATTGACTGTTCGGTTTTTGACCACCGGAGACTCCTCGTCCTATACAAGTCTGCAGTATTTGTTCAAGATATCAAAGCAGGAGTTAGGTAGAAATTCACTAATTCCCTAAACGCTCTATATGCAATAGAAAGATTTAACTTTGTCAGTAAAATCCAATCCATAAGACCATATAAGTTGGTTATGAACCTTATGATCCCACAAGATCGGATTGGCCCCTGGAGACTGTTGTTCAACTTTTTGTAAGTTGATTTTATTACCAATAAATTGTATTATTTCAATAATGTTCAAACAAGTTCTGAAATCAGAACATCTTGCTGTGTACTGCCAGTAGTTTTAAATCGTTTAAAATAGTCTTCAAGAGTCCGGAGTTTGTCGAGTGAACGGTTTCCATTATAACCAGTAAATGGTTGTATACGGATACTTCATCGCTTGAAGAATATAGCATGTTATTGGCGAGATCGCCCAAGAAACTTTTGAATAATTTTTTTTTTTTTTTAATAGAAAAGAACATAATTACATACAAAGTATGACATACTTTGTATGTAATTACGTTCTTTGCTATTTGTATGTAGTTACATTCTTCCCTATATATTGTATTTGCATATTACATTTAGAGACCATAGTCAAGGTACTACAGGTACATAGTAACAGGATGATTACTGTGAATCACGCTGAATCCAACTCAGCGTGTTGAATACGGCTGAATTCTTCACCTTCTCGAATTATTTCTCAATTTCGGCCTTACTTTTCAAAATGTCCTACATTGGCAATCGGCCGGTTTTAAATTCTCGTGCCAAGCTAGTGGATGGTGCATCTGACTCAACGCGACATTTTCTTCAGAAATTAGTTGTGTCCTCGCCATAATCGCTAACGTTACAAATGATTTCCACGAGTATGTTGATGGGTATGGGGGCAAGGAACGTCGAATTAAAGGCGCGTTTACACGCTACAAGACATCGTCGCGATTTCTCGACGATGTGATTGACAAATTTATTGCTCCGATAAATTGAAGAGTGGAGTGGAGTACTGTTTACATATAGGTATGTTTACCTAAATTATCATATGCCTTCGTAGCCACCCATCGACCCCATAAACGCTGTAGGCATTGATGTTTAGTGAGAAAAAAAAAGATAAATCAGGAAATCACAGATCGAAGTGGTTACTGAAGAAGAGGGAATTCTCTCATTTTCGTCTTTTGACTAGAGGTGAGACCATATTTCAGTAACCGATATTTTGTAACCGTTACTAGCCATCCAGATATGTAACCGATACTGAAAACCAAAAATATCGGTTATAAAGTATTGGTTAGCGCTGAAAGTATCTGTTAGTAGTATCACAGAGAGAGACTCTCTCTGTGATACTGCTAACAGATACTTTCGGCGCTAACTAATACTTGTAGCCGATATTTTTGGTCTTGGATATATCGGAGTATCGATACTTTTTTGGTATCGATACCAATATTTGTATCGATATTTTCCTTTCGATAGTGGATACCGATATTTTTGTTTTGATACTTTTCCTAAATATATACTTTTCACCAATATTTGGTGCTATAAAAAATAACCATAAAACACAAACGGTACGCAACCACGAGGGACATTTTAAGTCTTTGCGCCCCCTCACATCAGAAACTTATATGAAGCTTGCATTCGTGTTGACAATATAAATTATTGAGAATGATCACCTGTACCGCAGCTTGTCGGCCACGCACTCCGCAGTGGTTTACGTAATATGGTTAGGTAAATCGAGAGCTATCCAACGAGTGGTGAACGATTTTTGTACGATGATAACTGGCGAATATAAAGTTCCTTAGCAACGAATCGGTCGTAAGCGAAAATCATCAGAAACCCGCGTTACATTTCTCCGTTGCATGTACCGCGTTGCATTCCCGCGTTACATTTTCGAGTTTATGTAGCAAAGTAAAGACATAAAATGTAAATAAAAAAAAAAAAAAAAACCTACAGCAAAATTATAAGTGAACTGAAATGACCCCCTAGGGCTGAGATCGATTGAAACGATATATCGCTTCTGTCCTACTTATTCCTTCAATGACATCGATATCTCGAATCTTGAATAACTTGCAACCTCCTACCTCCCTTGTTTGTTTTGGCTTTCTATCATACGGTAAGATACCAACGATATATCGGAGTATCGATACTTTTTTCGTATCAACACCGATATTTGTATCGATATTTTCCTTTCAATAATGAATACCGATATTTTTGTTTTATAATAATTGCGAATCTGGTGAGAAGAAAATGTAATTTTGTAAAAATGTATTTTATCAGAAAGAAGAACACGGCGTACGAAAAATAAAGTTAAACAAAATTTGTCTAACTTTATTTGTCGTAAAAACATGAATTTAGAGTGAGTAATTTATATGTGAGGTATTTTAATTTTTGTTTACAGTAATTAAAGAAAATTACCAAACATATACACATTATTTATTTTTCCCTCAACTAATATTGTAATACCAAATATATAATATTATAATACAGTATTCGAGAAGCAAAAACTGAATACTGATACGTTAAAAGAGACAAATCCGAAACAGGTACTATTAACATAAACGCACTGTATCTGATGGGGGAGTAACGAATAACTAATACTTTGTAACCGATAATTGAAAGTCTCTGTATCAGAAGTAACGAATACTTACAAGTGTTCGTTAAGTACTTTTGACTAGGGATGGCAAATCGAAAGGGTTATATCGATCAATTGATAAATCGTGGAGGTATAATAATGTAGGTATGTCCGATGTATCGCGAGAAATATATCCGAAGAAATTGCCTAAGTTGAGGTCGAAGTTGCTTGCTGTATTATTTTCAAGCTGAACGCCGATTCTTTTTTTTTTTTAAATAATATTCTCCTTTTGTGGTCTTGTTAACATTGGCCGCATGACATCGATGTCGTAAAACATCGTTGATACAACCATCGATGTTTATGTTCTAGTGCAGAACATCGATGTTAAAAGAATCACGTTAATTAATTTTCACAAGGAAATTCAAGTAATTTATTGTACGAAATCATCAAGAATGCAACAAGACAGAATAAAATTCGACAATAATAGTTTATATTGGAAAAATACAATATTACTATTGTAATACAATTTATTACAAAACCAAAATAAACAACTCCATACCATGAAAAAGTATAATAATATTATACTAATTTTAGTGTAATGTACCAAGTATAACTTAAGTATAGCTAGGTACTCATAATACCTATATAATATATAAGTACCTATAATATAATTATATGAGTATAATGTATAATATTATAAGTACCTATATACTTAGTATAATATACTAAAAAAGTAAAATAAACTCATTTGTACCATTTTAGAAGAGTGTGGTAATAGTACATAGGTACACTCTCAACACATCCGATTCTTCCATTGGACGGATGTGGTAATACCACAACCAAAACCTAAAATTAGATGATAGACCGAAGCTAAAATTTTTGAATTTATATGAAACAGACTAGTAAACATAGGACGTTCTCAGAAATACTCTGTACAGTACCATAGGAAAACCAAAATGAGTGGGTATTTGGACAAAATGTACAAAAATGTAGTACATTTTGTACTACCTATAATGTTGCCCTTAGATTTTTTTATGGCGGTACTGGAGGAAAGAAACGCTTGAAAAAGGTTTCATGAAGGTCAGGTCGGTGATGGGCAATCCGAATCCAAATGAAGAATCGAACGTGGTAATCGTTTATCGAAAACATTCGTTGCATTTACCCCCCTTGATACTTCCATCACTCGGAGAGAACATTTTTTCTTCTCTTTTCAGTAAGGAAAACATCGATGATGCGAGGAATAACATCGGTAACATCGATGGTGTCAACATCGATGGTCGATAGTGTTGGTTATCCTTAACATCGATGTTGAACATACAAGTTTCAAAAACATCGATGTCCCATCCCTAATCAGTACCCCAACTACCGCGAATTCGGGGGGGGAGTAGCTGCACTCAATGTATTTATAGCGTACTTACAGCGATTGGGTCCTCAAAGTGGGTGTTTTAAAATTGCGGGACAAATAGAGTAGATCAACGCAAGATAAAGTGCCTATAACTACTATGTGGTCTTTGGCGACATGATCAAGTTTTTATTGGATATTGTTCGTTTCAATGGCGTAGCTTTTTCCATGCTATGTTTCATTATTCATCTACGTTTCAATTCTTGTAGGTAGAGCTACTACCGATATACTCGTACATCGATACAAACCGATATAGATGTATCGAACGCAATATATCGATATTTACTAGGGATGAGTATCGATTAATTTGTCACATAATTAGGTACTCATTTTTTAATTGGTGCTTGTAGATTCAGATTAATCGACTGCCTAATCAACTTTTTTGTCTTCACTGAGATTTCAGGAAACCATCCAACAAAACCCAATTTCATATTGGAAACAGATGGCGGAAATATTATTTGTCCACATTACGCGAATTCATTCGTTAGGTTCGTTTTGAAAGCATGCATACCATCTTCAAAATACTTGATTATAATCGGGATTTAAAATTTAGATGCAATAATCATCCCATGGATCACCAATTCGAATATCAGCTCACACTACTTCCAATTCTAAATTTTCAATCGAGCTTTAGACGAAACCATTTTTCCTTCAAGCAATTTGATCAGCGTTGCGGGAATTGCGAATTTTCTTCGCCAATCGAGGTTACTACTAAAACCTAGGTTATTACTATCCCACTGGAATCAGACCGAAATAGCGCTACGATAAACTTATTGATGGTTTATCATGAAAGATAGCTGACAAGTGATAGATAGGTTCAATGCCTTTTATTTAAAGCGTAGGATCATTTAGCAGAATAGAACTGATTACCTACAATTGTTTTGAATATCGCTTTTAAATTGTTTACTTCCTACATACCTAGGCATTAGTCATCAATATGCTTTGGGACAAATTCAGGCCCTCCGATTGCGTATCTGACCCACGAAACAGTAGGACAATGCTTTACTTGGTAGGTAGTATCTGAGAACATGGGAAATAATTCTTTCCACTACAGATGACCTTGCGTTGCAGACATACACCAATGGCGGACTGGGACGATCACGAGGAATATGGAGAGGGTGGCCAATGCTACGAAGAGCCTGCTATCGTAACTAGAAATTAAAAATGGAGGCGGCATCAAGGGATAAAAACAAAAAATACGACTACATGTCAATCAAAACTGAATTTGAATTCACAATGCAATCATTTCCTGTGATACTCAACTAGAAAATAGACGATTGAGATAAATAGCAGGTCGTCCGAGCGAACCTCGAGAACACACGAGATGAAAAATATTTCGGTTGGGCGGGGGCTCTTGCTGGGTGGTGATAGAAATAGCTCTTCTAGGACTGCAAACATATATTATCAAGTTTTTCCCAGGGAGAGACACAACCTAACGTTTTGATTTCATCAACTGGTCGTGAATTCAGATTCAGAAGTGAAAGTTGGGGCTCACAACTGAAACGCGAAGGGTGAAATGTGGCACATTCGGCCATGACAAAAAGTCACAATCGGATAGTCCAAGATGTTGAGTTACAAATTATTTCGAGTCCTTACCGGCATTGTGGCTGATTAAATTAATGATTCCATTCAGAAAACTTTAGTCCGATATTTGCACAATTACGATATGAACAATTTTGTTTGCACGAATCAGGTGATATTACAGCGAAAATCTATAAACACGGATGACAGAAATGCGACTCAATCCGGAGGATCCAACGGGGAGGCAACTAACTAAGATGGCCGACGGGAGACGAGTAACGATTGGGTAGTGACGTCAGTACATGGATCACGACGACAATACATGGATCTCATCGTACAGTTTATGACTAAAACCGCCGTGTGAGCGCACTGCTGACGGTTGAGCTACATTACCACTCTGATTTTAAGTAGGTACATTAGTTCACAATCTGATGGTATGTATTTATCTTATTTGTGGTATACTAAAACCATGTAACCTTTTTCCCAACATCGTATGGAGCGTTCAGAACTTCTCTGTTGATATTTGAAATGTATTGAGTACGTACTGTTACTTATTGTGTAGGTAGCTACAACGTTGTAATATTAAATATATTATATTATTTATTATTATTATTCCTCTTCGAAGCAACTGAATAGTGAGAATTTTAATTGCACACCTACAGTTTACTGGTAATGTCTACTCGTGCCTATGTAACGTTTGAGTTTATTGAATAAAAAGGAATTTTTGTGACACTAGTCTTAAGACCAATTCAACACCCGAACTATGACACCATGATGCTTTCTTTAATGTGTTCTGAGATGCTTTTTGTGTCTACAGAAAGAACATAATATACCTAATATGTTGTTCGATAATATCGATTATATGTTGGTAGGTACCTCTTGGTAAGTATACATTATCACCGGCATTGGTAGGTACAACTGAAACTCCCAGAATGAAATTAATTAAAATAACTATAAATCATTTATGGTCATTCGAACCATTGTTAATTATTAATTCGTATTAGGTCTTACAAGAATTCGGAATTCAGAACAGTGATTTAGACAGAATGGCAATCTGTACAAAAAATAATGAACCGTTATAAAAATTTGCACAGTTTTTTGAATTTTCTGAGTCGAACACTGGTCTTGTCAAAAGTCCATTTCATACCAAATTGACACATCAATTCGAATGGATTCCAATTTTTAAACTTTCTCTTTTAATCATTTCACTAAATTGCTCTATTTAAATGAAAAATAAACCCAATTCCAGTTTTTTGATTTATTGTCCTCGATAATGAACCTTTGCAATATTTTGGACTCTGCTCGGCCTATTTGCATCGAATCAAACGACGTGATTACCTTTCTGCACTAACTGTAACGTTGAACAAGACACTGGAACAGCAAATGTTCCAAATTTTACTCCTGGTCCACCCAACCTATGCTGCTGCAAAGAAACGAATGCTGGACAGGTCTATCCCACATTTGGAAAACGCCATCCATTATAACCAAGTGGCGCAATCGAAATGTGCCAGTGACATAGCCAGAATTTCGATTTCGTGGGGGGGGGGGGGGGGGTGTACAGCCTAGGGCCTATTGGGAGATGAATGGAATACTCCCCAGAAGTATGGGAAAAACACCGATGATGTGGGAGGAGGGGACATATTTACTTTAATTCGATTTAAAAAAGCATAATGTAGCTGAACCAAATGAAAGTGCTAATGCCAATTGAAGAAGAGAAAAAATCTAAATTCAACAGGTTGGTAACGAGTGTATTCAATTATGGTCAAACATAACCCAACAACCAACTTTTCTAACTGTCAAACTGTCAACAAAAACACCTGTAAAACTTGTCCAGAAACTATAGTTACCACAATATAACATAAGGGCCAGGGCCGCCCTCAACTAAGTGACGAAATAAATTTCTTCAATTTTTTGCTCTTAGATATTGAATCCCAACATAATTTCCGAACAGACGATAGTGCTATATAATGTATGCTTAAATGTATATAATGTATGCTTATATATAATGTATGCTTAAATTAAAAATATACATACTTACCATGGCGTACACTAGTCAAGATTTTAACGCAGGATCTAAAATTTCACAGAGAACCCGACCGATATTGTACTTTGAGAATCGTTATCAACCGCCGTTACTCCAAAGCGGTTCCTCATGTAAGTAATTTTGATTTCAAACAACATAATATGGATGAGTTACAAAGGAGACATATTTGTACCAACGGGAACTTATGACGGTGACTGGGTCAACATCCAACTAATGAGACCCAACAAGTGGATTCAAAGATACTGATTATGCGCCACAATGAGATCGTGGATTTACATCGCTTGTGAATAAATCAGAACTAATGAAAAACGCTGACAGTTATGTTGTGGTTATTGGCAAGACTAACGGGTGAATGCGCAGCTCGGAATCGATGACAACGAAACGCACCTCTTGCACCCGTTGACATCCACAAGGAATCGATTGAAGTCAGTTCTACCAACATGAAAGTGATTTGTATTCTACTCAATTCTGATCTCCACTCTTTTTCTCCTCAGATTGGGCTGAATAACATCTAAGAGTAATAAGAGGATTATGCTACGTATTCTCCTTAGCTTGCTTCATACTGATTCACTTACATACTACTCATACTGAGTACCCAGCTGAGGTCGTAGATGAACCTTCTCCGAATGAAAGTGAAGTTGTTGATGAGGATGCGTATTTTTTCAACAATCTGCTTCCTCATGTAAAATCACTCCCGCCGACAGAAAAGCTTTTGTTAAAAATCAAAATGCAACAACTTGTCCACGACTTCGTATGATTGAAAGACATTTCAGACCGATCCACAACATTCCAGCCTCTACACTCCAATCCTCCACCCGCCCAGACGCCATTCCAAAGTACCACTTCTCCTCAAGAGTATTCTAACCCGGCTTCTGTGGCGTCGTACTTCAGCAATTTTTCACGAGAACTACATGATAACTAATGAATAAAATTAATGGATGCTTAGCTTAGTAATAAATAGGTAACTACCAAAAAGGTTTTTGACATTTTATGTCTTTACTTTGCTACATAAACTCGAAAATGTAACTCTGGAATGTAACGCGGGAATGAAACGCGGGAATGAAACGCGGGACATGTATCGGAGTTTCTGATGATTTTCGCTTACAACCGATTCGTTGCTACGGAACTTTATCTTCGCAGTTATCTTCGTACAAAAATCGTTCACCACTCGTTGGATAGCTCTCGATTTACCTAACCATATTATGTTAACCACTGCGGAGTGCGTGGCCGACAAGCTGCGGTATGAGCGTGATTGTTTAAATAATTGTTTACACACAGGTGATCTTTCTCAATAATTTATATTGTCAACACGAATGTAAGCTTCATAATATATTATAAGTTTCTGATGGGAGGGGGCGCAAAGACATAAAATGTCCCTCGTGGTTGCGTACTTGTACGAAAGATGTACCCACCGTTTGTGTTTTATGTTTGAATAGTTTTGTATACATTTTTTGAATAATTTTACAATTTTGTTTGCCCTTTTTCAATTATTTGAAATTAAAACTGTGTGTTTTTACATACTAATGTAAATCATGTAAATACCTAATGTTTGTGAGTTGTTACTGACCTCAAAGCCGTAGCGATACCTCAAAACCATATCCAAAAAACTTTGCGTGATCCACAGAAAACCGTACTATACTACGTTCACGGGTGGGGGGTGGTTGCCAGCATACAGCTGGCGCGACGCGAAAATTAGATGGCGGAAACCTGAACTAAGACCCCCCGAATCCTCGCGCTCGCGCCTGACACCTTGGTTACCGCCCCACTCCTACTTCGTTGCTACAACAAACCCCCGCCACCGTTCCTCAACCACCACCCCCCCTCCCTACACCATTTCCATCCGCCTCTCTTCCATACCCTTGGTAAATGTACGAGAAAGGATGAAATTAATACAGTTAAAGCAAATGTACGGTAAAACAATATTTATTCAACAATATGGATTGAACAGTTATTACGATTCGAACATATGACATCACAGTTCGTGGATAGTTGATATTAATTTAATTGCATTATAATTAATTATCTATTGTCGCCACAATGAAATTATTAGACCATCGTCAATATTGATTGACTAGTTATTACAATTCGAACATAACACATTGACAACACATTGACATCGCAACTCGTGGATAGTTGATATCATTAATTTAATTGCATTCTAATTATCTATTGTCGTAATAATGGAATTGTTAGACCATCGTCAATATTGATTGACTAGTTATTGCAATTCGAACATATATTGACATCACAGCTCGTGGATAGTTGATATCACTAATGCAATTGCATTCTAATTATCTATTGTCGTCACAATGAAATTATTAGACCATCGTCAATATTGATTGACTAGTTATTACAATTCGAACATAACATATTGACATCACAGCTCGTAGATAGTTGATATCACTAATGCAATTGCATTCTAATTATCTATTGTCGTAATAATGAAATTGTTCGACCATCGTCAATATTGATTGACTAGTTAATACAATTCGAACATAACATTGACATCACAGCTCGTGGATAGTTGATATCACTAATGTAATTGCATTCTAATTATCTATTGTCGTAACAATGAAATTGTTCGACCATCGTCAATATTGATTGACTAGTTAATACAATTCGAACATATATTGACATCACAGCAGGTGGATAGTTGATATCACTAATGTAATTGCATTCTAATTATCTATTGTCGTAATAATGAAATTGTTCGACCATCGTCAATATTGATTGACTAGTTAATACAATTCGAACATATATTGACATCACAGCTCGTGGAAAGTTGGTATCATTAATTTAATTGCATTCTAATTATCTATTGTCGTAATAATGGAATTGTTAGACCATCGTCAATATTGATTGACTAGTTATTACAATTCGAACATAATAATATATTATATTGACATCATAGCAGGTGGATAGTTGATATCACTAATGTAATTGCATTCTAATTATCTATTGTCGTCACAATGATCGGATGATGCCGAAGGTACACTCCAGGAGGTCTTGATTGAGGCGACGCACCTGCAAGTCAAAGATGAGCATAAACGGTAAATCAAACATGAATAAACAGTTAAATAATATCACGTTTGTTTGATCACAAACGATCTGTCCCAACATTTGACCCAATTTTTTTGACAAAAATTCTCATCGAAATACCTGCACCGTCCCCTCAAAGTCCGTCACCGTCGCCATCCCACACTTCAGGTGAATAATACTGATTTTAGCCCTTAATACCAATTGTTCATCCCCGAAAATTCTAATTAGATCCCTATTCTGTGTGAAAAGCAAATGAAATGATATTTTTGTCTCCACTCAACCTTCCATGCCACTTTCAGTGATTTCATATATCATTTTCAGAACATGAATGTTTGAAATATTTTTATAGGCAAATCCGTTTCAGAGCATCACCATTTCATCCCTAAATTTAAAAAAATGATGTATATCTATGTCCCACTCCAGATAATATCTGTCCTTGGGTACATGATAAAAATTCCAAATTTCTCCAAAACGTTTGTACCTATTGCCAAACAAAAGGTTGAGTTCAAAATTAGCAATTTTAAAACATTTCAAGGGGGTCAAATTGGACTTTCTAGGGGTCAAAAATCGGTAAAAACGGCTAAAATTGCAATATAAAATGACTGGAAGTGTATGGAAGGGTGAGTAAAGACAGAAAAATACCATTTCACTTGTTTTTCGCACAGAATAGGGGTCAGAGATATTGGTTTTTGGGGGTAAAAATAGGTATTTATGGCTAAAAATTATTATTAATTCACCTGACGTGTGGGGTGATTAATCACGACAGAGGGACCCTATTTTTCTGAAAAAGAAGCGGGTCAAACTTGACTTTAGAGTCAAAAATCGGTGAAAATGACTAAGATGACGAAAAATTATATAACTTTAAGAAAAGTGGAATGGTTACTAGCTGTCATTTTTCTACGCAGTAGCAGGAATACTTCTTTGAAGATTCGCTCTTATAGCCATGCTACATGACAGGAACTTTTCAGTTCATCAAAAGTTGCGAATAAATGTGTAATGCTCGTCATACAATCGTAATTGGGCGTGCTATTGTTATTGTGTGTAATCACCTGTAGGTACTTCACATCAGGAAGCTCAATGCTCAAGTACTCCCAAAGGGAACGAATAGCTTTCAGCGTCCGGAGCCAGGCGTTGACGCATCGAGGGGTAAACAGCTTCTCGGTCCCTGAGGCGTTTTTCCTGACAAACTGAAGTTTCTTGAGCTGAAACAGGAAAATTCCACCAGTAGGTCAACATTATGTCATATTGTACTTCAAGTCTGATGTCCACTCGACTTGACAGTAAGAGTAGGTACTCACAAATTCTTCAGCTTTGTCCCATAGAGAGTACAGAACAGGTTGAGTTCCACTATTGGGATTAAGCGGCCCGGTACGATAGCTGGGCACACTTCCTCGGACCAACCGAAGTCTATCGCTGTCGTAAAATTGCTTTGCATCAAAGTGTCTTTGGCACAGCTTGTGTGAACGTAACGAGTCAGTTTGCCCCGATACCTCTCGCCATATTTGCAACCTGAAAATGATGGATGAACAATTTATTATTCCATGAAGTCTGAAAAAGTAGACGGTTGGTCGCCTTACAATCACCCTAACTTTACTATAATTATTCTTGACTAACTTTGGTAATTCTGAGCAATTGTCCGGTTAACCTCAATTCTTTCTATGCATTACTATACTTATGTCACTAGAAAAAAATATTTAGAGTAACATAAGTGTCGGAAAAGGGAAATCCACATCACTTATTCTGCTCAGAACAAAATAATAATCAATTTAGAAAAGGTAGGTAGTATCATAAGGAAAAAGTGTAAAATGTAAGATCGCTTCCCTCCTTATCAGTTCACGTTTGCGACGTCTAATTCTGCATTTTATTGTCGTCTATTTATGCCAACAACATTATATCGCAGTGTGGAGAGTATTTAAGTTGACTGGATTAGGCTCAGAATTACCCTAACTTTACTTAATAATCCCATTAAGGTTACTATAATAGAGAATAATGTAGGTAAATAATGTGTGCGGTGCGGGTGAGTACGGTAACCAACGAGGTACGGGGTCGGAAAGTAAACAAGCAAAAAAATGCACTGCACAATGAACGTGTACCTACTACGAACGTAATTTAAAGCAGATTAAAACGAAACCATTAGAATAATTTAACAGACTCACCTCTTCTGATGGTCGGGCTTGATCACATTCGGGTCGGGAAAGCAAAAAAAGGAAGCAGTTGGATGAGTCTTAAATCGAACGTCACATCCGATAGCGGCGCACTTTAAATTTACAACCCAACTCATCTAGAAAACGAACGACTTCAGTTAATGAAAAATACGAATTCCGTTCACGACAGCAGTATTTTCAAATTTCACGAGCCTATTACGTACGTAAGTTTTATTACATGGAAGACTAACCATCCCTAACCATCCCTTCTTCCATGGTTTTATTACTAACCTCGTCGCTAGGGATGGGTCGAGAAACGAGAAACTAGTTTAAAAAACTAGTTTGAAAAAAATAACCGTTATAACCGTTTCTCAATTTGAAAGAAACTAGTTACAAAAAAACGGCAAAAGTAGGTAGGTGTTAGTTTTTGAATTGAACTATCGAAAACTTTGTCATCACATTCGTTATTCGTGGTTTGTTCCGAAGCATAGGTAGTTGATTATTAGGTAAATATGACTCGGAACAAACCACGAACAAATGCGCCGACAAAGTTTTCGTTTTTCCTATTACAGTTGAAAAATACAGTTTTTCGTTTTCTTTGTAACTAGTAGTTACTAACTACTAACAACATATTAGAACACCTGCTGTTTCACCCGTTTTTCATTAAGAAGAAATGAAACTAGTTTTTTCGACAGTTTGTTTTAAATAACGAACGTTATTTTACGTTTTTCGAAAGTAACCGTTAATAACGGGTCAAGAAACAAGAAAAGAAACGGGTCAAGTAACCGGGTCAAGACGGGTCAAGAAACAAGAAACTAGTTTTTTTTTGGGATGGGAGAAGAAACGAGAAACTAGTTTAAAGTAACTAGTTTGAAAAAAACGTCATAACTGTTTCTTAATTTGAAAAAAAACTAGTTGAAAAAACGGCAAAAAAAAACTAGTTTTTTCGACAGTTATTATAACGAACGTTATTAAATAACTGTTTCACCTGCTGTTCCACCCGTTTTTCATTCAGAAGAAAAGAAACTAGTTTTTTTGTAACTAGTTTTTTTGACAGTTATTTTAATATAACGAACGTTATTTTACGTTTCTCGAAAATAACCGTTATGCCCATCCCTACTCGTCGCACGTCTGTGGATGAAATCGTAGGTATAACACAGAAAACCCTACTATACTACGTAGGTATTCATCACTACAATTTTTACGTTTTAACGCGCGAGGAGGTTTTAATATTTAATTTAAACCTACGAGGAATAATAATGAATACCCCTATTGTCCACAGAAAACCCTACTATACTACGTACAAGAAAATACAAATGGCGGAACGGAGTCGGTCCGAGCGTCGGACCGAGTTGGACAGTCGGAGCGTCTACATGAGTTGGTGGGTGGTAGGGTGGGAGAAGACGTGCGATCGCAGCGAATCGTGAAAATTAATGCCAGAACCGTGAACTAGCACCGATCTTCCTGGATCTGCACGCAGTAGAGAGCTCTATCGGCCATTTTTAGGCGTCATGGATACTATTGTCGACTCTAGTCTCCATGCATTGCACGGTCGTGACGTCGAATATGAGATCACCTAAACTCGTGTCAATCGTGGGAATAGTCCGGACAAAAATCAGAAAAAATTAAGAAGACCATCAACACCACCCAACTTGAGACAAAGTCCCTGAAATGATTGAGATGTCACATTATAAATCATAGTCTAACCACAGTCTACAGTGGTTTTCTAATTTGTCACTCTTTTCAGATGTGTTATCTTGTTGGTATTAACCGTTCGAGTGTCTGATACAATTGAATTCCTCCTCACAAATAACTCGTCGAAGTTACCATTTTGTGGACGTATTTGGTTTGCACCGTTGTAGTTGTGATACTGTTTCCTGCTTTGCGAGTTGCTTCTGATGACATAAATAACCGGTGGAAACTACATCGTTTAGGTACCGCCTCCAGTCCACTGGGAACTAAGTAAGTTGTAATAATTTCGTCGTTCTCTGTGCTGAACTGTCTGTTCTGAAATCATTTGTAAGTCATTCAACACTTCACCCTGGGTATTTCAAATGCCGTTTCGGTTATGTTGAGAGAGAAAAAGAGAGATTTTTTTTCCTCGGAGAAAGAGCCAACAAAATATCTCAAGAAGAGTGAACTATTAAAGTATTAAACTATTAAAGCAGTATTATTCCATTAGGATTGTCGAGGAGCTCCCGCACTCTAGCCTGGGTTAGGGGTTGTAGCCTTGGATTTTTTACAATCGGTTATATTCCAATAATTACGAGGGTCGTGTCGCTCAGCTCCGAGCAATTGGCCGGTAATTGGGTCTGTTAGCAAGGTCGGTTGAGCAGGTATCCCTACGCAGGGCTCAGAGGTCTCGACCTCAGTAGTCAGTGTCCCGGTATTTGAATGAGCTGTGCGGGTGGAAAAACGAAGGTCGATTCAGACAGTGGAATTTTCAAAGCCTT
The DNA here is from genome assembly GCA_963920205.1 of Stenodema calcarata. Lineage (NCBI taxonomy): Eukaryota > Metazoa > Arthropoda > Insecta > Hemiptera > Miridae > Stenodema > Stenodema calcarata. The sequence goes on along the minus strand of OY986049.1, from coordinate 30,334,715 downwards.
CGAAGTATTTGGGTAATTTTTCATTAAAGTCTTCAGAAAATAGTTCGATACGTTTGGTCATTTTTCGTTCCCCAAATGTTTTGGTTTGAATGGGAATTCTGGCAAAATTGAAATAAATTCTACCCTCAGAATTTGGGCACAAAAGATGTTCAAAGCTCCGTAATGAACTCCTAAAAATGTTCCGTAAATCCCCATACTCCAATGAATTTTGGACCATACAATGAAGAAACTCAAATTCACTTTAAATGCAAAAAAGCTTGGTTTTATTTTTCTCAACGTGTTAAGTAGGTTTAAATTATTAAACCGAACCGTATTCATTTTTTGAATGTGAAGCTCAAGTATTCTTCTGTGGAGTTCTGGGATCAGCGTCTGCCTCGTTATCAACGTGCAATGCAGGTTTGTCGAGGAGTTCAACGATTTCTCCAAGCTGGCGATCCAGTGGTGTCAACTCCCTTGAGGCGTCATTTGCTGCAACTATCTCAGCATCTGTAGTTGACACTGGTTCAGCCAGGGTACTAGGCCTGTTGCACTTATAAGTATATGAATGCGGAGGTGGAATGTCTAGTTGTCACAGCTGCATGCTCATCGTAATTCAAGCTGTGTGTAATGCCTTGCTTGAAATTTCGATATCACTCACTGGACTCCCAAACCTTGATTCCTTGAATGGATTCTCCCGAGTCCTTGGAGTTCTTGTCTTCTGCCAATAGCAATTGCGACGTCCATTCTTGAAGTGATCAATACATGCATTAGAGTAGGAAGTTGAAGTGATCAATACACTAGGTAGGAAAAGTTAGGGCTTTCTTTTCTTTCAATTTCTTTGCCTTAAGATAAGTTATGGGGAGGATTATTATAAGTGAAGCACCTTGACCTATTTTGATCTATTGTGACTCCACCCCTCCCACCCAGTAATTAGAGCTCCTCTGTGAGCTCCAGTTTTACCAACTTCCAGAGGCTATTAAGATTCCTCATGTAGTTTTCTGGGTCAGGTTTTTCATTATCCAGGCACAGAAACCGGGGCCTGGCCAGTCCCTCACAGTGGCATAGGACGTGCACTCACTGTCCTCGGCCACCCCGATCCTGCTTTTTGAGTCGGCAGTGTCCAGTTAGTAGGTTGCCTGATGCAGGTGATGTTGAGTAGCGCGAGGGTTCTCTTTTGAATTTTTTTGCATGCCTCTGGCCTGTGGATCTATTCGATGAGGCTTGAGTTTCTGGCAGCAGCCATTCTTTTATGGTGCTTTTCCTTAGGCTTTTGGACACCATACAGTAGCCCAGTGATATCCTTTTTTGACCAGTGTATCCGCTTCTTCATTCCCCTTTAGTCCTGAATGGCCCAACACCCATACCAAGGTGACTTTCTTCCTGTCTGATATGTTCTCCAGGGCGTTATTAACTGGAGAGGCTAATGATATCAGCTTTCTGAGCAGTTTTGATTCAATTTATTTGCCAGGATAAAAGCTACCCCAGGAATTAGTTTTGGCTCTGGACAGTCAGCAAGTGATTAGAAACTGACTGCAATTATAACACTAATTCAGCTTGGATTAGCCCTCTATTAGAGCTCTATTCCAGTAGTAGGGTTGGTAGTTCTTCTGTACGTACTATAGCCTGCAATCAAATAAAAGTAAAAGCAAGTCAAAAGAACTTTCAGTGGTTGAATCAAATTTTGGACGTTCTGGAAATTTTGGAAATTCGATTTGAAGTTTCCCCTTCAAGTAACATCCCCTTGCTCGTTGGAACTGTAGTAGGCTTTATTTGCAGGTTTAGTAATTCTCTACATTGCTAGGATAGGGCAGTTTTTACCATGCAGTTTTTCTCCACCCACTAGATCCGATCACCCTTTCAAATATGATGCGCTGGTGGACGAATGAAGCCTATCTCAAGAAGAAGGCAGAATCCACAGAGCCCAAGTTGGACTTGGATGAGACAGCCGATGACAATGGCGTGACGATAGTGGAAGGACTGAGACCTTGGAAGTTCAGAGTTAGAGCCGATATCAATGCTGGGGAGATCGTAACTGTGACTGGCAACTGTGATACTCTCGGCAACTGGAAACACGACAAAGTTTTCTTCTTAACAAAAGAAAGAGATGACGAGTAAGTAACCTCTAGTACCGACTCAGTTAAATATCTACAAGACAATATAAGTATATATTTGTACATTATAGTGATAATACCTTCTTCTGTCCTCCAATTGTATGTTGAGGATTGGTCGTGTACTCCCTCCCTGTAGGCATTATCTAGGTTGTAAAATTTACACCCCTATACGAATAGAGATATGCTGACTGGCTGGTCGACGCCCCGAATACTGGTTAACTCTCTTGTCATCTTGGCTGCCTCACAGTATGAATGTAGTTAGTTGAATTCATACCACTTGAGTTATTTCAGATGTGATCACTCGGTGAAATCACTCAATGGTACTATTATTACTAGTACAGAAGGCAGAAATTGAATTGGGATCTCAGCCATTCGAAAAGAAGTAGGTAGCCATCGCAAAGGAGAAAACTATGCAATGTAATGCATAGTAAAGTAAAACAATGCAATAGTCTGTATCAGTAGACTATTAGAGGTATCACGAAGTGACCCGAGGAAAGCTAATAATCGTTCTAAAACCTTAAGAGAGCCTTGAAAACCAGTAAACTGAGCGTGTACCCCTCCAGGGGTTGAGCTTAACTTTTGGTGCCCCGAAAACGTTGAAATTTTCGGACCTCTTCCGTTTTTTGATAATTCCTAACTCATAAACAACGCATCCGAGTAGAAACTTTAAATCCGATAATGTTTTGATAGGACCAGTACTTTTGATGCTGCAGACGACAGAATGTCGCCAAATGGTCCATTTCAGCCAATTTGGGGAAAATTTTCGTTTTTCAGCCGTCAATTGATCCCCCCCCCCCCCACTTTAAAATTAGACCAATTTTAGTAGGTAGTAACTTGACTAATGAACATTTTTTCTTCTAGTAATGGAACGATATGGAGTGGTACTGCTTGGATACCACTCAATATTCAAGTCGAATATCGTTATGTGATAATGATAATAGTGGAACCTGATGGTCACCGAGAGACTCAGAAACACCACGTGGTCAGAAGGTGGGAAACGAACCGGAACCCTCGAACTATTCCAAAGAAAGGTGAATTTTGATCTATTTATTTTCAATAACGAACCATTGGAGTCGACCAAGAGCCTGTTTTTTGTATCTTTTCGCCATTCATCTTTTGTATAACGAAATTATAGAAATCATAAGTAGAATCATTAGTAGTAAATCAGAATTCTAATATAGACAGAAGAGTGATCTATACAGAATATATAAGCCATTGTTCGAATATTTGCTGATTTTTTGTTGTATAATTTGACTGTGTTACTATGGCGTACGGACAGATTTTTTAACAATTCTGATTCTTATTGATGTAGGAAAATTGATGAGACGATTACTGAACTAGTGGTCGACTCTCCTCCTTCACTTGGAGACTCTTCTCATCTTCTCGAAAGAACACACAATATTATAGCTCATTCCTCCAATTATTACGTATAGTTATGGGACTAACAAGCATACTGTATGTAAAGAACAGTGATCTATACCGAGAAAAATAAGCCGTTGTGGAAACATTTGCTGAATTTTTTTTTCTCAGAACATTGTAATGAAAATGTCAAATCTTCGCACGGTTTTACTCAACTAAAACGTTTTCCTCAACCAACGTTTACAACAGTCCATCAACATTTCGTGGGGTTAGTGCGAAAACTACCCAAGTCCAATTTTTTTGTAAAATTAGATATTAGTATCCAGGGAACAGTTTTCAACCTACCTTTCACTCGAAAGTATTGCAGAATATAGTATTGTATATAGTAAGGAATGTTATGAACCATGGTACATTAAATAATTCCATATATTAGATTTTTCCGACAACCACAACATTTAAATTTGTGTTTTCCACAAAAATGAAAAAGCGGACTTGAGTAGTTTTCGCACTGACCCCACGATTTGTTTTGTGGGGTTACCCCCACGATATTATAGTGGTAGGGCTGCATATAATCTCAGACCACTTTTCACTATTCCAGAATTTAGTGATGATAAAGTTAAATCAGAAAATTCTCCAAATGAATCTGAACCGGATATTCTTGGTTACTACGATCACAAGGAAATGATTGCCAGGGGGTGGTTAACCACTGAAACAGCCCTCCAATTGAAATTGTTCAACAACCATCTCCAGATATGGAAGTCGAAATTGAAAAATCACAAGGTAAAGTAATATCTGGGGTAGCAACTATAATTATAATAATATCTTACGTTCTTTGTATATCACCTTGTCATATAAATAGAGCTCTGAAAAGTATTTCCCAGCTAAATCTTATCCCTCGTTTCTCATCAAAGTCCACACCTCCTTGGCTTCGTACAAGACTCACTTCCTTTCAGAATTCTTCGAAAAATCCAATTACAATTCCTGTGCATATATATTCCTGTGTCCCATATATATGGAACAGACCTCTCATAAGATACGAGAATTTGCAATAAATTATTATCTATCACATTACATCAGTTGACGCATGAATTTTGAAGGCTAGCATTTAGTGTAAAGATAGAGCTGTAAACTGTGTTGATGTTCGCACATATACCATAGAATATAACATAAAACCCAGTAGGCGATAGATCATTTGACGCAGGTGCACTAGAAGATTGTTTAAGAACTACCTAATCAGGAATCTACCTGATCAACATACATACTAAAATGGTTGTGAGAAGTGTCTCTATTTTTATTTGGTTTCAGATTTTCGTCAAAGTTACCCCAATCAATTTAACCCGCAACAGCATAAGCCAAGACCTGGCCTCCGCAGACGATGGATTGAGCTTGGAAACTATGGATATTTCTGACAAATCAGAAGGTTGGCCAGTTGTTGAAGTGGCTGTAAGGGATTTTATTCTACTTCCCGTGATCGTCTTTTCATGTTAAGACCAGAAACGCTCCAGGCGATACTTGTAAAGGCGGGTTTAAACCCAGCACATGGTTTGCAAACGCTTGCAAATTTTTGCAATTGTTTCAATACGTTTGTAAACGTGCGAGGTATTTCCGTTTACACGTACAACCAAACACGCAAGAAGTGCTGAATCCCTTTGATGTTGACTCTACTCAGAACCTGCCCAGCTAGTTTTCAAACAACGTTAGGCACAGGTGAGCGTTAACGCTTGAGTGCGCATCCTGTTCGTCAGCGTTTGTAAACACTGTGCGGTTGGTGTATACCGGCTCTAGAGGAATTCCACCATCTCCTCCTTGTTAATATTTTTCAAACATTTAAAATGTTTGTGAAAGCTGAGCAAATGTGAAACCCTGAAACTCCTCATACGACAATTGTACGTTTTAAATGGTTCCTACAACTGAATTTTGTTTAATATATACCATGTGAGACCGGACCTTTGTTTATTTCAAGGTTTTGAACCAAAGGGATCACCAGTTCAAACTCCAGGATCAGTTTGGTAAAGAATTTGTTGAAGGGGAGTTCATGGTGTTCCAAGTCCTCCTCCCCTCTCCCGTCTCAATGGTAAGTTTCAATCGTGTAATACCTTTATATTCATTTCTCGCATTAGTCCAGCAGAATTAGACCTGAAGGTGGCGTATCGTATATACAAAACAGTAATCTGGACAGAATAGTGATCTATACCGAAAATAATTAACCATCGAGGAACAACTTGCAGTGTTTTTGCAAGTTTGGAAAACAATATCCAGCCATAGCTGTAATTTCCTCAATCTGTTGACAATAACTACATAATTTACCTACGGCCTTTTACATGCGTTCATCTAATTATTACCATTTCACGTTGTGATTTATTTCAATCAGGCCATGATGATGGATTTCTATACTTACCCAAAAACCTCGGAAACCGATGGCGAGCCTCCATACCACGCTGGGTTCAGCTACTTCCTTCCCAACGCTATGAAGAACAGTGAAGGTCAAGTAGTGGTACCCATCACCAGCGTTCGAAATCGCCCAATAGGCGAAGTAACAGGTTGGTTCCACAATTTCAAATCCTTAATAATCCCCTATCTACTTTTGTGGTGGTGGCGATAAGTGACGATGGGCAGTACTTTGGCTTGGATCCAGCAATTGTCTGTAAGGGATCTTTCACAATTCGCTGACCATTTTCAAACAGCAATCTGCAATTTAGGGGAAATGAACTACAAAACACGCTACTGCCACCGGGGTTATGTGGATTGGTTCCCAGATATTTGAATTGTTTTAAAACCTCTTTTATTCTCTCCCAAACACACGATCGGGCTTGTTAGTTCTCACAAGACTCTATGGTAGCTCTATATGACTTTTCATCTGGATTGAAAAAACATGCCGGGAATTTCATATTTGCACACTGAAAAAACCGGGAAAAGCGCGTGAATGTTCCAACCAGCCTTTGCTGCCAAACTTGTAGTATTTCCGGCGACGTAATCAACTCAGTTCAAAAAATAGTTTTGATGTCATTGGGTTCATCTTGTAGAATGTTGATTGAGTTATGGACACCTTATCCAAATTCAATCCCGGATTATTACTGTTTCCGGGCTAGTCACTTAGAGCTCCACTATGATCCATGTTTGGATATGAACATGCTGATTATAAGGAGAAAAAATAATAATAAAAAAAAAAGCATTTGCAAATTGGCTTAAATAAGACTTCTGGCTTAATTTATTTGAGATTAAATAAATATTCAAGCTATTGATTACATTTATTTTATTGATATTGCTAGTTGAGTACCTGCGGGTGAATCCAACTCCTAACTACACGTGCGACATGAGTTATTCCTTACATCGACAATGGAAAGAGAGCTGGCGTGGTTTAGATGTTGGACATCGGGGTGCAGGCACCTCTTTCAGAGGTGACATTAAACAGTGAGTGCCCCACCTACTACTCTTAGGAATATCAGTACGAGATGTTGAAATTCGTCAAGTCAAGGTCAAATTCGCGAAGCTCAGCGTCGTACTGATCTTGTAAGATGTCTTGACGTAATTTTTCTAAATGATTTTTGAATAGTCACAGGTGAACCGAAAACTTCAAGATTGCTGTTTATTGCTGTATTTTCTATCGGTTTTGTCTAATTTGAGCTATTTTTGAATGTGAACTGAACCCATCTTCGCCGTTGATGCCTCATGTCGTGGCCATCGCAGAAGTTCTTAAAGGATTGATGGTCCAGGTGAGAAGCTCGTTAAAGGCTCGAATATCATTAAATGATTGCCCTTTCTTAATCCCTTGATGCATATGCTACTGGCTCTTATTATAGCAAAGTTCGCCATAGTAAGAGCCTCCAGTATATGCATCAGGGGAATAAGGAAGGGCAATCAAGATGGCGGAGCGCAGATCTCTTGGGGTTTGACGACGCGTCGTGGACCCGTCGCGACGGAGCGGCTCTGCTTTTAGGAGAATTATATTTTCACTCCAAAAGTATCTCAATTAATCATTTTGAAAAAAGGCTTGAATCATGAAATTCACCTTTATTCTTGTAGGAGGAGGGGAGTGTCTGAAAATAGTATTTTTGTTGACTGTAAAGTATGGGTAAATGAATATATAATGAATGTATTTGAACATGATACGTTCATTACATGGACATCAACACGTGTTTCAGCAGTTGTAAATACTAAATATTATTTAATTATTAATTAATGAAGAAATTTGAAACTATGTTACCTACCTATAATTATTATAGGTAGGTAACATAGTTGCAAATTTCTTCGTAACCACCGTTCTCCCTTTGTTTCGCATTAGTTGATACTAATTTTCAAAATGTTAACAAAACTCAAGACTCTTATGTTCTTTGTATGTATACGAGTATCTATTATTTATTATGTATAAGTATGTATATTATTTTTTCTCCCCAATTTGCAATATGCACAGATATACATGTGGCAATATACTGACGAGCTTGGAAATTTTTTGGCTGAAGCAAAAGGCTACAGAAGGTTACAGATTAGTTAATATCTTAGCTAGTCAGTAGCGGATCCGGAAGGGGGGGGGGGGGGGCTAATCAATTGTATGATACAATGATCAAAACCTTTGTAATTGATATCAGGTTTTTTTACAATGAGCAATATCAAAATTTTCCAATGATCACATTTTCTTCTCAAAAGATTGAAAGGTCAAAAAAAGAATTATCGAAATTAAGTGGACATTGTATTTAAGCAGCCTAATAATGTGCAGTTTGGCCGTCATTTATTTAAAATTTTCGGGGGAGAAACCCCATATGCCCAACCAGACCCCTCTAAGCACCCAAACCCCTCCCCAGCATCATGAAGTTTCTAGATCCGCTACTGTACCTAGATGTCATCCTACAGATGATTGGTTTTTAAGGCAAATAACAGTCCCTTCAAAATGCATTAGTGGGGAGGTTACATAGTAGTGACATCCAATGATACGCTCGTACTCGTATCTGATGATGAACGATGACTGGGGTTGGTTAAGGTGCTCAAAGAAGGCTTGGAATCATTTAAAGATGGCATAGTGGCGTAAGGATACGTAACAAATTATCCACAGGTCCCTCTGGATAGTTAAGGAGGACTTGAGATTGTTGAGACCTGGTATCTCACGCTACTTTAAAAATGAAAACCTTCTACGTGGTGATTGTTCAGTTTTTTGGATCTCCTGTAAAATTACCCGTTCTTGAGATACGAGGTTATCATCGTAGGCCATCGACATATTGCCAACCGAGCGATCCCGATTGGAGACTATTATAATTGCTGACAAATTCTTAATTTAAATTTACAATTACCGGGCGATCGCAGTTCAGCTACTAGTTGTTTGGAAAATAAATGGTACATCCTTATACAGACAGCCTTTTTCTCACCGTGTATTTATCCAGTGAAAATATTTTTGTGACAATATTAGCTCCAATTGAGTAAATTCTGGATATGGTTTGAAATAGGTGTGCTGAAGTGAGGGAAAACACTATAGCGTCACTCAAAAGTGCTGCGTCTCACGGAGCGGATTTCGTTGAATTCGACGTGCAGTTGTCACGGGATTTAGTTCCTGTCCTGTACCACGACTTCTACGTTGCTATCGCGATGAAGAGGAAAAAACAGCTGATAGCCGAAGATACGATCCATCTCCCAGTGAAAGATCTCTCCTTAGTACAGCTGCAGAGGTTGAAGGTGCGTTCCTTGATGAGTATTTGGTTAATTTCGAGTATGTTTGAGTTTCTCACCACCTTTCCCTTGTAGTCTTGCCATAGTCCCAAGTACGTATGTGTATGTTGGACTTTACCTCCACACCATCAAAATAACCGTATTTTTTGTTAACTATAGTTGGCCTATAGGTATTTGGTTGTTACCAGTCTCTTAGTTACATTTACTTGTTTGGCTGTTGGCTAATTGACTTGCCATCACAAGAGTTCTTAAACCCTAACAGGGCCCTTGAGTAAAGATGAGCTGAATTTATGAATTTTTTCTGATGCAGTATAATACTGGAAAAACGTTAAAACAACGCTTATGTACAGCTTTGAGTACGCCAAGCAACCGTAAATTAGGTTCGTTCTAGCCCTTGAGTTTGTGAACTAGTTCATGAAGCTTATCGGCGCAGAACCCACGCGCAGTTCACACTTCGCGTTTGAACTCACAACCGCGCTAGAACGAACCTATATCTTCCATAGGTTGAGGTTAGGTTCGATACACTCTTTCAAAGACTTCATAATATGATATTATCGCCTCAGCGGCCAAGTTAATATTTTCGAAAATAGAGAAAATGTCGCATCTAGACATTATGTTATAGTGCTTTAGAGGATATCATATTAACGTATTCTCTGGGTTTAGCGTCACCTGGAGGCTCTTGGCAAAATGTCAAAGTTGGTACTTGTCAATGATCGCCATCTTGAAATTGGTGAGAATTCGTGTGAGCCCGAGGATCATTGACTGCATGGGGCAGGGCTGTTTTATTTGGTGATTCTTCGTTTTCTAAATATTTAACCTTAATTTTACTGCGTGGGTTTTGAACAGGAAGGAATTGTTGTTTGCTTTTGTATATTTCTACTATATAGTTGTGGATGCTTGTATACAACTTGCCCTCGTTGCTGTGCAACTGTCACAAACTTCTCTTTTCTCCCTCCTATTAGTGTTGATTTCTTCCATGTTTACTCCTAGACAACTATTTTGGGTGTAGAGAATGTTCTATGTTGAACAGGATATAAGTGGAGGGCCGGAGCTCAGTGAAGTCCTGCATTTTTCTGAGCTGGAAGAGGATGATGCGGTAAGGAGGGACCTTACGACATGAACATCCTCATGGTCGTCCATTATAATATTGCATACATTCTTGCATTTTTTTTTGTTACATGTATGCATGATCCAGATGATGATACAACCTTGTTGTTCATGATCTTTCGATTGGAATGGTATAATTTTTTTTGAAATATTTTCAACTGGAAAGTTGACTGTTGCTTTCTAGGTGATGATTCGTTGTGGAGGAACGAATCTCGTCCAGTTTGCTTTGCACCGTTCAACCTATTTATTTTCATATTGCTTTCCTTTGTATGCCGATGTCATATCATGCACTAAATTTATGGAAAATCATATTTAGACTTGGAAAGGAATGTATATAATTATTCTTACACTCTTTGCATCCTTCAGTGTCTTTTTTTTTCTCTTGTTTCTCTTTAATTTTACTCTACTGAGATAAGAAATTCCTGAAGACAGAGCATGTGGACTCGATTTTTATACTCCTTTACTATTTACTCGGAGCCTAACGCCTTTTTAAAATGGGTGGTTTTATCCCAGATCTTCTCTTTGGGTACGTAAACGTAATTTAACCAGTTTGAATAGCGATCATTCACTTGGACTCCAAAGTTCTTCCTCCATTTAGCAGCTGGGTGGAGAGAAAATTCCCCTGTGCGTTGCTCTGTTCAGTGAAAACGAGCACGTATATATACGTTTACTCAATGCAGGGCAAACGGTACTCCAACACAACGGTTTTATCCTCGGTTTCTGGACACCCGCCAGACTTGGTTTCTACACTTGTCAGGCATTTCTTGGACACCCTGTAGAGTTTCATGTGCATATATGCATATTATTATCTTATTAAGATGACTTGGTTTGCATTGACATGAATGGTGGACCTTGATGCGTGAAATGTCCACACTCCTTTGGATCCTAGTTTATTGTGCCTTGATGTTAATTATAAAAGCAACATCCACTCTGCCACTTCTCCTTTATACACTACTCCGGGCTTCTTTCAGCTCTTCCACGTTCACGAGCAAGTCAACAGCTCGAAGTTTTCCGACGAGCATTTGGAGGAGCATCAACCGTTTCCAACCCTGCAGCAAGCTTTGGAAATTCTAGATCCCAGCGTTGGATTCAACATAGAAATCAAATGGACCATGCAACTGAAGGTAATGATGAAGTATTACACAGTATATCATTATTATTGTAGAAAGGTGAGAAGGTATTGTTATAGTTTAAGGGTCCTAGCGTTTCAGAGATAAAGAGAACATTTTTTCACTTGAAATCTAGAACACAACTCGACTTTTTATTCGTTTCACAACTATAAAACATGGTAACATTCGGTGTAATTCCCTAACATCACTCCCCCATTTTCAAACTGTTGTAGGCTGCAAGTTGATCACTATGAACAACGCTTTGCTTCCGTTTAGGTAGGAATGCGGAAAACATCGTTGATGACCTTTAAGATTTCAGTTTGAGGCATATTTCAACCTTGCGGCGTAGGGAATTGTACCATACCTTGTCAGCAGTCGTGAACCCAGGCGTTTGAGGTCCTACGTCATAGCGGGCCTTACTTTCAGCTGCAACTTTCTTGAGTATCTCCCGCGCATTTCATGGGTCTTTGTCAATTTATCCTGAAGCTCTTGGGTATATGTAGGCACAGGCTCACCCCCATCTGGAGTCTAGCCAACCAATAAGTGTACCGGGAGCTCGGGTGGTGAATGATCCGTCACCCTATACGCCATAGAACATAAGGGAGTCATTGGTCCCAGTCAAGGATCGGCCATCTTGGAGAGCATATTCCACAATGTTCTGTTGAATTTCTCAACAAGTCCGTCACTCTCAGGCCTTCCTGCTCTTGTGAATCCGGATGCTCATCTCCTCCTTGTGATGAATGGTGTACTGAGTTTCCCCTCTAACCCGGGGAGGTTATGCAATTACGCCCACCCAGAGGGGTATCTAGTCTATGCCCACAGGGGTGGAATCACAAACACGGGAAAGAAAAAACTTAGCATACCATTACATCCTTGAATACCTTAGACTCGATCCCTGATCCGTGTGGAGCTCTCGTAGGACCCCAAATCGTAAGACCGCTGTAACAACTTAGCCCCACCCCAACGTCTCTACTGTGAGATCCCCTACAGGCAAAGCCTCTGGCCACTTCGTGAAATCAACAATGACTACTACTAAATACCTATTTCGTCGCTCTTTCACATCAATGGTCTCACTATATCCATTCCAACCCTCTCAAAAGGGGTACCTGTGACGTGTGTCCTCATGGTGGCTTTGGATCTTTGGTTTGGATACTCACAATTCCTTAAAGGGTCCTAGCGTTTCAGAGATGAAGATAACAGTTTTTCGCTTGAAATTTACATCACAACTCAACTTTTTATTCGTTACACAACAATTATAAAACATGTTAACATAATAATATTATGTTATGGTGAACTCCCTAACATCTTACACAGCTAACTCACTCCCTTATGATTGGTCCAGTGAAAACGGAGTACCCTTCCAATTAACAAAATTATTGTATTAATTTATTTTTGGCAATCCCTTTTCAAAATTTGATCCATATAATATCATTTCAGGATGGAACGTACGAGCTGTATCACCCTTTTGATCTCAATCTGTACCTAGATACTGTGCTTGTAGTTGTCCTTAGGCACGCTGGAGAGAGAAACATAGTTTTCTCATGCTTTCACCCGGATATCTGTTCAATGTAAGTTAAATCCTGCCTTTAACTTGACATTTTGTACATATCAACCAAACACCAAAATTTATTTAATATAGGATCCGATGGCCACCGTGAACTAAGCAATATTTATTTCTATAATTAAAGTCCATTATTAGATGTTTCTATATTATCTGCTATTGTAATATTACTCACCTTGTTTAATCAATTTGATATTGCGCTTCTTTCCCGTGTTACTTGAATAAATAATTAAATATCCAGTTTCCTTCTTGTTACTCAGGATCCGGTTGAAGCAGAACAAGTATCCTGTCATGTTTCTCACTCAAGGGATTACCGACAAGTACCCAGCATATCACGATCCTCGTTGTCTGAATGTTCCTATAGGTGTACACTTTGCTGTAAATATGGATATTTTGGTAAGTTTTATTGACCTAGCGGTTTCATACCTGTCAGTCAAATGTAGGTGTAGTCATTTTACTTTGAGAGGTTTCCTTAGTTCAAAGGTTTGAACATCGTCTGTCTGTAAGTGGTACCTCGTAAGTGACAAAAATGCATTTTTGAGTTTTTGGAACCGTTGAATTCAGAAAAACTGGCCGCGTCGATCTAACGAGAGTCATGTCTTTAAAAGCTTCTGTAGCTTTACCACGTAGTGATGATTCAACTATTTGACTGGTGTTAACTCGTAACTGCTGGGATAGAGCACTAGAGTTTGGAAATTTTTGTAACCTACTAATTCATTAAAATTTTGATTCGTTATCGTATCTAGAGTTTTAATGTTATCCTATTTCAAAGAACTATTTTCAAAACTGGTCATATCTACGCTGTTATGTTGCGAAACTGGTTATGGCCTTCCTGTCTTTGGTCTCAAAACTATCCAAGCCCAAACATTTTTATCCAATTTTGCTTTTAGATGAGGTATTCTCCTATTTAGGAGCATTGGGGTTTAACCTATGACCAAGTACCAAAACATTTCTGATTTTGATCAAATAGCTATCCCTACACGTTTTTTTCGAAATAGGGCAACATGGATTTAGCACCAGTTCTGCAATTGAGCGCCTCAAAGTGTAGTATTCTTATGACGAAGGTTACCGAAAAAACGTTCGATATTTTTTGATTCTTCAAAAAAGTGAGGTTTGTAACTTACGAGATGTCACATCTAGGCCGTCGATATGCTTGCCAATCTTTTATTTAGTGGTCGAAAATGTGATATTTACAATGTTTGGTTCACGAAATTAAGGGTATCAACGTCCATACGGAAGACTTGTTGAGGGACTCGTCACAGGTTGAACTAGTCAAACGAGCAGGCTTGGTCCTCTTCTGTTGGGGCGATGACAATAACGACTCTGCCACCATCAAACATCTCAAAGACTTAGGAATACACGCTGTCATTTACGATAGGTTTGTACAACTTTGTTCATCTACAATTAGTAACCATGAGATGTTTTTAGTTTTTCTCTGATCTTTAAGGTGAAGGTGGAGATTTTATTTTTGTTTTTTGGTGGATTCCATTGCTCCTCCATTGAACCAAATGAACCATTGTTTTTAATTCTCAAACATGATGATATGGCTTGGAATGGTCAATTTCTACAGTTTAATTTGTGTTATTATTATCCACCATTCTTTCATTGCAGAATCGACCAAATTGGTTCTAAGGAAGTTAAAGAAAGCATATTTAGATTAGAGGCCAAAGGTCATGAGAGAATGTTGATTAAAGCTGCTGCTGAGAGAGCTGACAAGGACGAATACCTACACCCGACGCCTCTATCCCCAGAGGTAAATGCACCATTCTTACCAAACTTGAGAAACAAATTTTAGAAAATTAATGTAGCCTTTTGTAATGGTATAAAAGTTGTGGAAGGATTATACATTGTGGCAGTGATGTAGCAATAATTTCTATTCGTAGCGGGGGGAGGGGGGGTTGAACTTAACCATCCTCATTCATTCTTAACCTTTCCAAGCCGTTCTGGACCATTTCATGCTCTCCCTAGGCAATATAGAGCACCCCACCCTCCCTCCAGCGCAAGAGGGAGTACTAATTTCTTTTCTGTTCACTAGTTACCTACAAGAACTGATGAAGAAGAGGCTGTTGGTTGGGATCCAGTCACGGTTGCGGCACCCCCCGATTTCGTCTGGCCTCATCAAACAACTACCAATCAAGAAGCACCAACAAATCGTACACACTCGCCAGAAACTGACACTCATTTGTTGGTCTCGAATGATGAGCCATCGTGATTTTCTTTTTAATATATAGAAACTTATAACCTAGTAACTAATTTCTGTACTCATCAAGTGCCTCATGCTGTTGTAAATAATCTAAGGTTGCCAAAACTACTCATCAAATGGTCTCACTTAGAAGGTTTGAGGAGATAACTGTTCCAGACTTGATTAGGCAAAAGATGGAGGAGTTGTGGAGATCCTCCTTCCCGTTGCCATATAGCGTTATTGATGTTGAAGGGCTATTGCGTTATTGATGTTAAAGGGCTATTGCCCGACCTAATTATAATAGAAGCCCTTTGTTATCCTGAAAAAAATTATGGTGATATCTTGCTCATTTTCTTCTTGACGTATCTACTACAACCTTGAGCTTTGGAATGACTTGGCCTATTCCTCAAGTATTATTGCCATAACTCCACCCTCCTTTTGGTTTATTGTTTTTAATAATAAACCATGCAAATCGAACAAAAACATTTTTTTAAACCCCTCCAAAATTGGTTAGTTTACGCTTTAAAGTACAAAAAATCAGAGATGAATTTAAAAAAAAAAGTCTTTGGGGAACAGCTGATTCAATTACACGTAGTTTTATCAATTACACTTCACAGTGGTCATCAAGGTTTTCAGGGTCGTCGTTTTCAGGTCGCCAGCCATTTAGCTTGTAAGTCGGTGACTACATTTTCACCATTGCTCATCCACTCGTCATAAGTTTCTTAGAGGAGGTCATAAACTGATGGAATAATTTCTTCTACAGAATCACCCTCAAATTTTCAAATCTGTAGCATTATTAGTACATTCTTGGGAAACGGGTCGTTTGTTCCAAAAAATGATTTTGCAAAGAGTGCAGCTGTTCATCACAAAATGCAGTTAATCTAACTTATTCAATTCTTATATTCAATTGAAAAAAAAAAAAAAAAAACTCGAGCGGTTTGTCAGATATTGCAAAACACCCTAAACGTACGCTCGGGTGGAAACAGAGATAGCGGTCGGTTCCCCTTAAGATATGTATGATGAGATGTTTTTAAATATAAGAACGAGTAAATTTCTCACTCACACCACTCTACCCACTTGTTTACACTCCAGATTTTCTATATTTACTCTTATCTTACCCCTTATTTAATATCCGAAACGTGTAGTTGATCAGCCTCTGTAATCATTAAAATTAATCAAGTTATTTCTGTTTTGTTATCTTCGGTAATGAACCATTGGAGTCGCCCAATAATTTATGAAATAGGTCACATTTCTGGCTACCGATGCCAACGGGAAACATTTTTATAGCTTTGCTTATGACAGAAATGGTAGCCAATGGCACTCAGGTAAAGCAGGCCGAAGAAGATGCCGATTTTCGCTAAACCCAATAACAGGTTCAAAATTACAAAAATGTCGGTATATCTAGCAGGAATCACCTGCCGTTCCCTTTATAAATAACAATTGTTGTTATCGACTTCAATCTTCTGGGTCAATTTACAAAATACCCGATTTTCCCAACTTTTCATTTTTTTTCAGATAACTTGAGACCTATTGGCCTACGGACTTCGCTTTGTGCTCAAATTAAAGCTGGTCAACTCCTCTAGAACTTTTTTGCCTTGCGGCTTTCCTCGTGGGATGAGAATTGGAGCCGACATTTTAGCCAAGAAATTTAAATTTCGAACTTTTTGGAAGTAGCCAATTTTTGATGTCCAATATTTCGGAATCGATTGAACCTACAGAGCTGGGGTTTGGCTTAGTAGCTTGTACTATTTACCTTAATAAAAGTCCTTTCGTAGAAAATCAACCTTTTACATGTGATGAGGCAAACACTGAATTAAGTCCGAAAATTGAGAGGTTTTTTGGCTCGCAAAATGTTTCCCTAGGGATTTCGATGCTGCAAACTAACAATCAGCTTCCTGCAATTTTTTTTCAACCTAAGGCCTACTACTAGGTTTTTCTGTTGCAAATTGGATGAATGGGTAAATAAAAACGTGAGACGTATAATAACATTTAGGTTTTAAAAATATATTAGGTAGGTGTCGCAAAAACATTAGTATGTAATCCTTTTACAAAAACTCCAATAAATAAAATGTTTTGATTCTATGTACTTACATTTTTCAGTAGTTAATAGAAACTATAACTACATGTCACAACTATAAGGCCTCCGTAGGGAAATAAATTATAAAAAAAGGAATGGAATTTTACAATCTAACTTTGGTTTTCATAAAAAATAAAGAAAGAAAAAATAAGAGCTAAATAAGAGTGCATTAAAATATTACACTTTTCAAAGACGAAATTATCACACTTTCTAAATCATAAGTATTATTTCAATTACACCTATATATCACAAGGTTTCAGGTACGGTGTTGAGCGTCAAGGAGTATGAAAGAAATGGTGAGGATGGCGGGGAGCTTGACAGTATTCAACGTACCTTTCTAATATTTTCTCAGTCGTTTCAGTTATCTTAGAAAATTCTATGCGGACAGGTTGAGCGTGCATAGAAGTTGTGAAGGGGAAGTGGAACGTGATGGTTTAGTAATGATGATGATGATCTTGCAGTAGACACTGGGTACGTGTAGAGATGTTGATGGGACCAAGAGATTATGAAGTTGACACGGTGGTTGTCAGGAGGAGGTTGACTGTGAGCGGAGGACTGTTGACTTTCTGCGAGGTTTTGTTGTGCCTCTTGATATGCTTTGCGAGGTGGTCAGAACGCATGAAGCGCTGGTCGCAGTGCGTGCAGGCGAATTTCTTTTCTCCCGTGTGAGTTCGTTTGTGTCTCGAGAGTTCATCGGAACGAGAGAACCGACGACCGCAGTCTTTCCATGGGCAGATGAATGGTTTCTCCCCTGTAAAGAGAAATTTTGGTTCATTATAGTTTAATGTTGGTGAATTTGTACATACTGGAACGTAAGAAAATTTGGACATACTAGGCAGGTGAATTTAGACATCGGCGACAGTAAGAGTAATTTGGACATACTAGAACTTGAGAGTGAATAATTTGGACATACATTGACATACTAGGAAGTGAGAGTAATTTGGAAATACTGTATTTGGTAATTAGGTAGGTGAATGTGGACATACAGTAGTCCCCGCTTATATCGGATCCGGTTATAACGATCACCCGCTCACACCGATCAAAATGCCAAGAACAGAACGGATTGACATTTTAACGTTTAAAATTCCCCGCTTATGTCGATCAGGACCTCGGTTACATCAATTGGTGCTACTGAACCTGGGCGTTAGTTAGTGAACCTTTCGGAAGTCAACAAGTTGATTCGACTCAATCATCAGTCTAGTGTTGGTGCCCGAACAGAATGAGCTCGAAACGTAAAGGTTCAAGTGAAAAGTTGGGAATCATAAAATCGTTTGAAGCCCTCTCCAAAGTTAGGTGGCAGGGAGGTTGAACATTTCTCAGTCGTCCCTCAATGACATTTTCAAACGTAGGCATGAGCTCGAAGCAGAATGTGAATAAAACCAAAATTTGTCTTGGAAAAGAAGACGGCAAAAGAGGAACAACGTGACGTACTGTAAACAACATGGTAACAAGTACTTACTCCGATTTGAGTTTTGCGCCATTTACGTTTTCGAAATTTCAATTTCCGCGTACTACGATCACCCGCTTACATCGATCAAACCCTGCTGGTCCCAAAGCGATCAATATAAACGGAGACTACTGTATTAGGACCTGTGAGTAATTTGGACATACTAGGAAATAAGAGTAGTGAAGAACTCACCAGTGTGTGATCGAGTGTGAGCCTTGAGGTGGGAAGATTTGAAGTAGTTTTTTCCGCAACCTTCGTAGTCACATTGAAAGATCCTCCTACGAGGGTCTGCAGACTCTTGTGGAGGCGCTGGACGAGGAACGAGCACCAAATTGGAGGCTGTGAACGGAATCAGTTGACCGCCAGGAGTCAGTATCACAGTGTCCTTCACCACCAGAGGCCGAATGGGTTTGGGAGCGATGGCCAAAGTTTTGGGCGTCTTGACAACTACTTCCGTCGTTTTCTTCTCTTTCTCATCTTGGTGTTTTTCCTTGGACGTGTCCTTGCAGGTCTTTACCACCTCTTCCTTGTTCATGTTCATCTTGTACTTGATGGTCTTGAGGATGTTCTGAGATGAGACGAACTTGGGTTTGGGCACATCACGGGTTTTGGCAAAGGGGTCGGCTGAACAGACGCCGTCTTTACTGACTCTCATGATGACAGACACTGGGATGGACGTGGCAAAGAGTGGGCTTGGGGTTCTTGGAGGGGTCGTTCCATATTCCTCCTGCAAATCAATTTTTTACGATATCAAAAACCGTCTACTCAGTACAAACGTGTGTATCCATTGTAGTCCATCTTACAAGTTAAAATAATGGAAAATCAATTGACTATTCTTCAAACCCTAATGTGGAACCGATGATGGAGGAGTTTGCTCACCTGTTGAGTGATGGAGGGCGGCGATGGGAGGTGACGAGGGATTTTCAATGGTATTTCCGAATCCTCGCTTTCAGAGTCTGAAGGCTGTGGTGTTGGGAGCCCCAGAGGCATTGGCATCTGGAGCATCTCTCTGTATGTTCGCTTGTGACCTGCGCAGTGAAGGTCGAGCAGGCTTCTCACTGCTGCCATATTTACTCCACCAGACATCTGAACAGAAGAAGAAGAAAAACGTTGTAGATTTGTTTTCAAGGGTTATGTGGAAACGCATTGACAAACGTCTGAAAACTGGCTTCATGAAGAAATTTGAGGGGGGAGGGGTATATTCGGGAACAACCGGTATGTTATGTGAAGCAAACAATACCAATTACTGAAGGTAAAAGATATTCCTGGGACATCTTAGTTAGGGGTGAAAGCAGGGGGAATATGGAATATTTTGGACCCAGAAAACTTGCTGTTGTACCTTGAATGGGACCAGACCAATCTTGGAAATCCACGAGTAGTCCACAGATGGGAGGAGGGATCCTGCATACCTAGTACTGAGGCGGTGGTCACTGAGAATAACTGAATTTCTTCTCAACTCCTACTTGCACATGACCAAATCAATGTTCTTGAGCGATTTAGTTTTTAGCGAATTTTCGAAGAAAAAGAAGCTATTGTTTTCGGTCCAAAATATATAACTCGAATTTTCGAAAAAGTTTTACACCAAAATAATATTTTTATGTATCATTCCAGACGATAACTCTCGATAAAATTGAGATAAAAAGTTCAAATTTGCACATAAAAATCTGTCTTTGCAATTGAAAGGCTAAGGTTGTAGATGGGTATAATCGAGCCACTGTAAGGAGGGTTTCAGGGAGTTTTAGGGGGGAAATTTACCTATGAATTCCAAAAATAAAACTGTCTAACAAGTGACACCTCATTTTAAAGGGTTATTTACGCTGAACACGATGGTGAAGTCAGAATTTTGATATCTTATTCCGTTATCGAACTGGAGCACCTTGAAGATGAAGAAACGTGATTGATACTTGAGATGCTCTTCACGGTTGAGGAGTTACTCGGCAAAAAATGGAGAAAGACATAATTTGTTAACCGGTAAAATGGAAAATTGTTACTTAAAACCAGTTGAAAATTCGCGCTTACAGCCATGCTTGATGACTCGATATTATTTTTAGCCTTTTTTTTACTATTTCAATAATGCTCCTTGGATATCGTCTAAGGACATAATATTATGTCCAGTCATGCTCCTTTGCTATTATACGATAACAAAGGAGCATTATTGAAATACTAAAAAAAGACTAAAAATAATATCCAGTCATGCAGCATGGCTATAAGAGCGAATTTTCCACTATTTTGTCAACAGTTATGGAACGACATACTATGTAATTCCATAGCAATAATAGACTGGATTTTTTTTTTTTATAAAACATTTTTTGAACGCGAAAGACGCTCTTGTTCGAACTCAGCCTTAGCCTATGGTCCTATTGAGCAACCCATCGAAATTTGGGAGGTGTCACTATCTTAAAAATCGTTTTGATAGTTTTTATGGTGGAAGCGCTGAGTTTGTGGAACTCCATTATCATGTGAGTAGGTTGAAAAAGGACATCAGTTCCACAATCTTTGTACTTTAAATCACTATATATTTCAGGCACTTTATGCCCATCATCAGGTGTTATTATTATAGTTCTTAAAACAGTTGAAACACAAGGGAAAACATAAACATAAAAAGTATAAAAAGTGTGTTTTATGTTTATGTTTTCCCTTGTGTTTCAACTGTTTTAAGAACTATAATAATAACACCTGATGATGGGCATAAAGTGCCTGAAATATATAGTGGTTTAAAGTACAAAGATTGTGGAACGGAAGTCCTTTTTCAACCTACTCACATGATTAAAAATCGTCATGTTCTGCCGAAACGTTTGTAGCCATTGGACTACAAGGCTGGACTTCGCCCAGACAATTGCAATTCTATAGCCGATTTTTGGCTCACGCGTTCCGACCTTTTGGCGGCTGTTGATTCGATACATTTCCCCCCACTCCGATCAGTTCGGGGAGGCAGCGGCCGGAATCGGAAGTTGTCTAAACTCGGGTTGTTGTCGAGGTTGTTGTCCACGCGATCCAAATATCCCTCGGGTTTTTGGTGCGAGTTGCGGAGGTGCGCGTCTATTTTTGAAACCCCAAGGCGACCGCGTTGTTGTTTAGGACGTCGTGACGCTAACCCCGTGGCGAGTGATGATGATGGGAGGGGGGGGGGTATGAGAGTTGAGTGTGTGCAAGTCAACAGACGGGAGGATCAGCTCACTCACCACTCACTCGGCGTTCACGTGATCGTCACGCCCCCCGCTCGTGCTGAGAGTAAAATAATTTTCATTATCCCAACGCCGCGCTCTCGTACCTGAGCAAACACTCGAGAAGACGACACACAAAAATCAACGAAGAAATTTCATAATTACCACATTCCCACTCCAAATCACCGACCTTGTAAATTTTGAACATTTAGATCACCACCCGGAAACCACAAATTAAGATCGAATAAACGTCTCCGATTCCCCAATTTCACCGCATCACGACTACCTCACATACAACACTTTCCAGTCAAATTTAGTTTTTTCTCAAACTCGACAAGTTCAAACAGAGTTTAATACGGTACCCACCTAGAAAAAACTAAATGTGACTAGGAAACGCTATTCATACAGAAGAATATTGTGTCAAGGACTGCTGTTGGTACACACCACACACAAAAAGGAATTCAACGCCCAATAATGTAAACGTTGAGAATTCGAGCCTAATTCCATTTCCGAGTCTACCCTGTTGAGACAAAAAGCGTTTGGATTTTGACAATTTTTGACTTTTGGGGATCGTTAGAGTTTCATTTGAAACCACTAAAAATATTGAACTTAGGTAAGTATTATTCGTACCATTCAATAAGGAGAGGAAAATGTGCTGCTTTATACGTTTACAAACTCATTTTGTCGAAACTTGAAGCCGTTTTTGCCTTGATGACTGTTTTTTGACTTAACACGTCATTAATGTGGATGTAAAAGAACAAAAAAAAAAAAAAAAAAAAACACGAACACATGGCGTGATATAATCCAAAGGAGTGTTAATAAATGATCAAATTAATCGTTCAATGGGTCAAAGAGCCTCTTGTCAAGAATCAACAACAGAAACTCGACCCCTGAGAAACACAAAATCCAACCCTCTAGAAACTCACAGCCTGTGAAACTCAAACTCCAACAGAAACACAACCCCTGTGAAACTAAAACTCCAACAGAAACGTAACCCCTGTGAAACTCAAACTCCAACAGAAACGCAACAACCCCTGTGAAACTCACACTTCAACCCTCTAGAAACTCACAGCTTGTGGAACTCAAACTCCAGCAGAAACACAACCCCTGTGAAACTCAAACCCCACCAGAAACAAAACCGCTGTGAAACTCAAATTCAACCCTCTAGAAACTCACTGCCAATGAAACTCGAACTCCAACAGAAACGCAATCCCCTGTGAAACTCAAAATCAACCCTCTAGAAACTCACCGCCTATGAAACTCGAACTCCAACAGAAACTCACCGCCTGTGAAACTCAAACTCCAACCCTCTAGAAACTCAAAGCCTGTGAATCTTAAGCCCCAGTGAAGCACAACCCCTGTGAAATTCGAACTCCAATCCTCTAGGAACTCAAAGCCTGTGAAACTCAAACCCCACCAGAAACATAACCCCTGTGAAACTCGAACTCAACAGAAACGCAACCCCTGTGAAACTCAAACCCCACCAGAAACAAAACCGCTGTGAAACTCAAATTCAACCCTCTACAAACTCACCGCCTGTGAAACTCAAACCCCACCAGAAACACAACCCCTGTGAAACTCAAATTCAACCCCCAAGAAACTCACCGCCTATGAAACTCAAACTCCAACCCTCCAGAAACTCACCGCCTATGAAACTCCAACACAAACACAATCCCTTGTGAAACTCAAAATGTTTGACACGCTGCATCGATACGTCATAATAGTGCAATGTCTGACCTTTATTGGTGTGGGAATGTTTTAATGGACAAATGGACGTAGGTACTTCTTTTTTTATTTATATACATGTATCTGTTAATTTGTTGAGTACCCGTGAATTTTGATATTTATTTACATGAAGAACCGAACCCCGACTCATAGCCTGGTGCTGTAGCCGTACATGTTCATGTATAAAGGGACAATGATCAGGACCTGCTTTGAGTTTGTGCGGAGGGTTTGGTGATTAATTCGACATTTGCGCGAATCAGATCTGTGGTCTGTTACAGTAAAAAATTCCCCGGTTTTTCGAAGAAAATACAAATCATCCAAAACTAAGTAAACCTTCAAATCGACGATTTTTGTGTACTTAACAGTTAAGAGATCGGTACCTACTAAGAAAACGGTATTGGAGACCTTAAATCACAAAAACAGTGTAAATATTGATCATAATGCTTACCAAATTACAATACTAACAGTGAAGGCGGCACAAGAGTACATGAAAATAATTAATAATATGGAAAACATAATAAATAAGTACCTAATATGGAAATAATATTTTTAGTGGAAAAATTTATGTCGAAATAGACGTTGTCGAATGTTTTTTATAAGTGACTTTAAATTTGTGTTATACTAAGAGTAAATATCAATTGATGGTGTATAATTTAAAAAAATGAACACACTTGTAATAATTTAAGTACATGAGTTCATATTATTTTCGAACCTTATTCGAATCTTATTTTGTACAGGTTTGTAAACAACTCAAATGACAATTAGTAGAGTTTGAATTGGATCAAATTTTAGATTGGATGTGATATTTTCAATCGTGTGACTTAGGTATTAATTATTAAGATGTTTAGGCGATGAGGAAATTTGACATGTTTGTATTGATCGGATGTTTTGAATGATATTTGAACAAGGGTGAAGGACTTACCGTGAATGGAGATGTGTTGAGAAACTAAAATCTGTTGAAAAGGTGTTTGTATTGGAAAACTAAAATGAAAACACGCACAATTTGTCCTCAGAGTGTTTAGCACAAGATTTCGGGTTGGAATGAGCCGTGCGAGGTCTGAGGGCGGCAGCGGCGGCGGCGCGGTTGCTGTGTTTGGGACTTGACGGGGCGAAGTGGGCGCTGACTGTCGAGGGCTCGGCGAGGTTTGGACCAATGAGAGGGCCGACGTTCACGTGGTAAGTGCATGACCGGCGTTGGGCTGTTCACGTGATCACGTCGTGAAGGGGTCAGGAGCGTGACGTAAGTGTCGGCCGTCCTACGTCACCCTCCACAGGGGCGGAACCCGCGAGGTGGAAAACGGGCGTCAAGGGGAATGTGGTGGTGGTGGAGGTTGAAGGGGAATGTGGGGGGGGGGGGGGGGTCGAGAGGATGTAAATTCGACACGGGGATTTCCAAGTGTCTGGAGGACGACCAGGGGAGCATCGCTGGAGCTGCCACTAGCGCTATCACGTGCGTCGGTGACGATGACGGCGAGACGGAGAAAACTCCACCAAGTTTTATCCCCATAACCAATTTTCGAACACAACACGCTGTAGGTAGCTGACTCTGTCCCTCATCTTGAAACGTAAACACAGTAATTTTGAGGAGGAGGTCAAAATCTGTTCAAATTTGTAAAAAAATAAAATTAAATTTAAAAAAAAATGTCCGCTTCATCTGAAATTTAGATGATTTAGGTTTGAATTTTTTTCGGAAATTATGTACGTTATTCCAGACGATAACTCTCGATAGATTGAGATGAAAAGTACAAATTTGGACAAAAAATGTCGTAGAGCGCTGGAGCTTGAAACGTAAATAACTGGTTCATTGCCAGACGTTGGGGGCGTGACCGAGAAAATTCCCTCAAGTTTTATGTTGACGTAAACACATTAATTTTGAGGAGAGGGTCAAAATCTGTTCAAATTTGTAAAAAAAAAAAATAAATGAACCACAATAGTTGGCCTTGCCCATAACTCCCCGTGTGAGACTTTTTTCAACTTTTTTACTTTTAGCAAATTTGTGAAAAAAAATGAATCTATTGTTCTCGGTCCAAAATTTTTAAAACTAGAATTTCCGAAAAAACATTGAATGGTGTCTTTTGGTAGTGAATTCAGGATGGTCTGAAATTTGTTCGGAAATTACGTTATTCCAGACGATAACTCTCGATAGACTGAGGAGAAAAGTACCTACAAATTTGCACAAAACATTTCATTTCGTAGATCGCTGGAGCTTGAAACGTAAATAACTAGTTCATTGCCGGACGATGGCAGCGGGATGGAGAAAATTCCCTCAAGTTTTATGTTAACGTAAACACAGTAATTTTGAGGGGGGGGGGGGGTGATGAATGGTTTGCTGAGTTTACCCTGTAAACTCACACGTTTCCTTACTTTCGCATATTTTGTTAACCCTCTCTCTTCTTCTTCGTCACCATCTATTACTTCCATAATTATAATTAAAGAAGTATCATTATCAATGCAGCAATTACATTTCTCTTTCTCATCGCGTTCTCCATTTCAGCAGTAGGTACCTAAATGTTACCACACACGTGCTACCTTCAACACAATTCAACGCCAACTGAACAGATAATAAAACGGTGCTAGGAAAACACTTTTACGCAGCGCAATATATTTCACGCTCCTGCCGACGTTTTTCAGGCAAATTCGGTTCCTGCTGCGCAAAAAACCTGTCGCTAGGAAAACAGGCCTTAACCCCGGGAGGTTAGACAACTACGCCCTACCCAGAGGGATATCCTGGTCTGCTTTCACAGACCTACGTATGCCCAGAGTGGTCGAACCAAAACTTCGACAACCAGGAAAACTTAGCAAACCATTACAGGGTCAAAATCTGTTCAAATTTAAAGAAAAACTGTCCGCTCGTCTGAAATTTAGATGATTAATTGATAAAGTGTAGCGGGGGGAATGGAATCAATGGTTTGTTATTGAAAATATTAAACCAATACAAATGGTATTATTGTTCAAATGTGTGACTAGATGGTCATCTCCGAATGAATGGGGGCCCCGGGTGTAACTAGCACTGTGGTGGTCTATGATTTATTTATATAAATTATTATTGAAACCTCATTGATGAAACGTTATTTATAATTAATTGGTATTGATATAATTCATGATTGGTGGAACTAGGGGGAGTTTTTTGATACGAGTATTTTGTTGGCATCACTAAAACCAATACCAGGTGACAGCGACTTTTCTCTCTTTCCCCCCTCCATGTCTTACCCACCTCTAATTGAGAGCAACGTCACAGGACATAATGATTTCACCCTACGTCAACCGGCCGAGAAATCGATATTCAGCAACTATTATTAGTCAGAAGTCGAATATTTCAACAAATTTTTCGTTAGTTTTTGGATAGCCCTTGAATGCTGAGTGGCAAAATACGGCAAGTACGGACGGATTTTAGCGAATTTTCGAAGAAAAGGAATCTATTCCACGGTCCACAGTTTGAAATCTCGAAGATTTCATACCAAAATAACATATTTATGTATCATTCCAGACGACAACTCTCGATAGAATTGAGATCAAAAGTCTGACATGGCAATTGAAAGGCAAAGCTCGTAGGTGGGCAGAATCGGGCCACTGTAAGGGCGGATTTGGGGAGTTGTTTTGAAGACAAATTACCCATGAATTCCAAAAATGGAACATTTCGACAAGTGAAACCTCATTTAAAATATTTATAACCCTGAATACTTGAGATGTTCTCAATTCTGACTTCACCATCGTGATCAGCGTTTGAAACTCTATAAACTGAGGTGTTCAAACTGAGGTAGGTACTCGGCAAAAAATGGAGACAAAATTTGTTATTAAACCAGTAAAATGGATAACTACATTTTACTTAAAACCAGTTGAATGAATGAATGAAAACATTTTTCTATTGATAAGAACATAATACAACAGAATAAATTAACATGCACTAATCATGGTGACTTCAGACCGTCTACTTAAAACCAGTTATTTCTTCTAAAATTTGCTCTTGTAGCCATGCTGCAAGACTGTGAATTTAAAAAAAATTCGATTGTAAGCTCGCTGAGTGTTTTTTTGAATCGTAAGCCGTTGAGAGGGTTAATTCAAATTGATGCGTGGCTTATACGAAGTTTGAAATATTGATGTATTTTATGGAAACGAGCAAGCGGATTTGGGCAGCACGATATTTTTCGACAAAACGAAGTTTTCCTACCGGTGACCAACGATGTTCCTGAGGTGACAACTTGTGCTCACTGATTACTAGTTCATGTGCAACCCAATGTGATGGAGAAAGTTACGCGGTGAATTGGCGGAACACGTGGCGGAGAAGTTGAATCAGAACATCATCACGTGACGACCAGACCATCTGATCTTTTATCGTTAGAATCATTGTTTGAAGAGTATTTTCTCGTTGCCTAACCGCAGGCCCCGGTGCACGCTGTCGGGTGCTGCAAATTGTGAAGATAGAACCGCAAATGTTTTTCATTTTATTCACTTGGACGGCGTTTTACTAATATTTCCTTCTTCTGCCAATTGCATAACCACAAAAAGTACATCGTACGATGTCGTTCCCCTTCCTGTTCGTCTCTTCCGAATTTTTCGTTTTCGTCAAGGCTAATAGATGATATGATATCTTTGATAATGAACCGTTGGAAGCGACCAAGGAATAGGAACAGCTAACCCCCCTTAAAATGTGAGGGTCTTCGTTTTAAAATACGCAGATTAAGAAAATCGAATTAGAAACGTAGGTATATTTATCCCAAACCTGCATCCCAAACATTTACCCCAAACTATCCCAAAACCTGCATTTTTCCACATTTTGAGAAATTGTTTACCTTTTTTTGAAAGTTTGCAACTTGGTAATGATTGGGGCAAAAATATTGTTGACCGCTAGATTTCAAAGGAAATTCAAGGAACGGGGGGTTAGGGAGGGGGGTCTGGATTTTAAAGGAAATTTAATGCTCTTTCACATCGTTTCCCCTGTGATTTTCGCTCAATCACATTAAATGTGATTGAGCGAAAATCACAGGGTAAACGACGTTCAAATTTTGAGGGGGGTAATTTTTTTTCGTGGACGATTCCAAAGGTTCATTATCGAAGATAGTAAACCAAAAATCGGGTTTGTGCTGAAATGTCCAGAAATCGATTTTTTTGGGCTATTGTTGTTTTTGACATGGAATATGTCTATTATCTGGGGTCAGTCAAAAATTTCCGTCATCAATACAAAATTTTTAAAAAAAAGTAAAAAACATTGTAACGTTTTTTTGGGGCACTTCCGGAGGTTGGAGACGGTAGCGAGTATCATGAAAGTTTTCTAAAAAAGCAGACGATTCCAACGAGTGGTGAAAGATTTCTGTGCGATGAACACTACGGAAGTTCCATTTCCCTACCAACGGCTTGGTTGTACGTGAAAATCATAAGAATTTTTTCGTTACGGTTTTGGGTTATAACAAATAAACCTCTCTTTATAAAAATAATCATCTCTCTTATCTGAAGTTGAATATTAAACGACCTATTTGCCTCGCAACAGATAAGTGAGTACCTAGCCGTTGTTTACACCGGTAGGATTTTGAGAAGACATATCCATGATCTAAAAGGTCTCCCTGTAAGGGAGATTTTTTTTTGCTCATATCTTCTAAAATTTTTAGAAGATATGAGCAAAAAACTCTGCAAATTCTTGACACAACGGTTCATTATCTTCTTTGTACAGATCACCCTTCTGTCTAGATCACTAGGTCTAAATGTCTAGATCCTAAATGTTAGATTAATTATAATTATCACTAATTATTAACAATTTTATCAAGTACCTAGTGAAAATTATTATAATTTATTGTTAGGTATTAATAATTCGTATTTATTATTAATAATTATTATTATTAATTATGATTAATTTATACGATATAATTCTGGGGTTTTTAATTTTTTTTTTTTTTTTTTTTTTTTTTCTGCATTTATTGAGGAAAATAATTATTTACAAAATATTATAGCGTAATATTCAAAAATGCTTCAGTTCCCAATAAGTAAATACTTGTGCCGGGAACTGGAGCTGCACCGAACCAGTTAAACAACATCATCACGTTTAGATTATTCTGTCCTCGCCTTTAATAAACTTACGGTTTAGACTATACAATTTTTACAAATCTTACTTAATTTAATTTCTTCAACTTAATTTGTAACATGTTCCTATTATTTATTTTAATTTTTAATAGATGCACAAAGTTTACACTTAAGACATATATCGACCATTTTCCCAAACCACCACACTGCCCAATCATTTATCTCTACTTCTCTTTTTGAAGTACTCTTTTATTTTTTGTTTAAATTTTGCAAGTGAAAGACCAGCAGTAACAAATCCAGGCAGTTTGTTGAAAAGCCCCACTCCATTACAGAGATAGAGTCTCTGCGCAGCTGCAGTTTTAACTTTTAATGCCCTCAGGGTGATCTTATCTGCGCTCCTCGTGCCCAACTCTACCCTCTCAATCTTACCCTCTAAATACTTTTTATAAATATAAACCAATGTAATTTTCTCTGCAAGTTCAGATAAACGTAACACCGCAATTTCATCGAATAATTTATCTGTAGGGTATCTAATTGGTTTCCTCAATAGAATTTTTATCAATGATTTCTGGACTATGAAAAGGGGCTGGAGTTTTGTTTTATGGGTCGAACCCCAAGCCGGAATCGCATATATCAGAAGTGCCTGTACCATAGCATGATAGAAATTTTTCTTAATATTCGTAGTCATAAAATTTCGCACTTCACGGCACAATGGGATCATTTTCCTAAGTTTTCTTGTCAATTCCACTATGTGAGCTTCCCATCCGAGGCACTGATCTATCTTCACCCCCAGATATTTCACCTCTTGTACCTGTTTGATAATAGGACAGGAGCAGTTACCCGGACACGAAGCTGAAGTATGGCAAATTATTTGACCCAGGTCAGGGATCGATGCAGGTTTAAACGAGAAGGCCATGAAGTTTGTTTTGTTAAGGTTTAGTTTCAGATTTTTGATTTTCAACCACTGATTGACCTGAGTGAGATTTTTTTCAGTTTTAAATTTAACTTCCTCCCACGAGTTACCGGTCACTATCATGGCTGTGTCGTCGGCGAAACCTATTATTCTTCCATCAATATCTGTTGAAAATATACCATTACTATAAATTATGTAGTACAGAGGTGACAAGACAGTACCTTGAGGCACTGAAAATTGAAATGAACATGGGTCACTCAAACAATCACCAATCCCGACCTTCTGCTGCCTATCCGCCAAATAGCTTCTGGTCCATCGGATAAAGTTTGGATTAAAATTCATTGAAATCATAGTTTCTATAAGACTGGAATGTGGAATGGTGTCAAAAGCTTTGGTCATATCTTTATATACCACTAGTACTTTTTTCCCTTCGTCCAAGGCCAACGTAATGCTCTCTACCATACTTAATACTGCATCTAAGGTACTTTTTCCAGGCTGAAATCCAAATTGGTATTCATTTATTAAGAGGTGATTTTTCAAATATTCAACCAAATACAATTTTACTGCCTTCTCTATTATTTTGGCAACATTTGATAAAAGAGAAATAGGTCTGTAGTTATTGACCATTTGAGGGTCACCAGACTTGTAGAGAGGAACTATTACAGCAGTTTTGTAGATTAGTGGGAATTTAGAAGTCGCGCAACTTGTATTTATCAAGTGGGTTAAGGGTTTGATAATGAAATCCTTGACTTTTTTTATCGTCTCGACAGATATATTATCGAAACCCGGGCTTGACCCTCCTCTTAATCCTGAGATTATTTTTTCAACCATTCCTTCAGTTACCATCCAAAAGGGAAAAGAAGGGTCACCAGCCGGTATAACCGGGTTTTCATTTATAACCGACTTATCAGCCAGTCTTAAGCCAATTGTTGCAAAATGATTATTAAATATGTTTGTAATTTCTTTCCCCTCCCTATCCATCACAAGAATTTGACCATCTGTTTGTATACTGTTAATTTCTGTACCTTTTTTTCCTCTACCTGTCGCTTCATTTATGACTTTCCAAGTTGCTCGAACATTATTTCCTGCCTCTTTTAATTTCCAAGAATAGTAAGAGTCTTTGGTTTTTCGGATTAAATCTACCAGCTTATTTTTATATTTCCTATATCTCTCCCTCAAAGTAACGTTGAACGGTGAT
This sequence comes from Stenodema calcarata, assembly GCA_963920205.1. Classification (NCBI taxonomy): domain Eukaryota; kingdom Metazoa; phylum Arthropoda; class Insecta; order Hemiptera; family Miridae; genus Stenodema; species Stenodema calcarata. The sequence goes on along the minus strand of OY986049.1, from coordinate 30,303,116 downwards.
TTTCCAAGTTTTCTATACAACTCTTCTTTTTTTCTTACGCTTTTCATGAGTCCCTGCGTAATCCAGGGCTTCAGTGGCACTAACTTCTTTGGAACAATATCCGTCCTTGAACAGGAATCAATGTGTTTTAACAACGTTTCGTGGAAACCTATTGCCGCCGAATTAATACTACGTCGGTAATAATTTTTCTATAAAAGAAGTACCTACCAACAAACATTCGAAATTACCTTCATTTCCGTAGCACGAAACGCACCTCAGAACAACAAAATCGACATCACTTAAGCCATATGATGTTCCAAAGAGCTTGTTAGTATGAAAATGGATCTGTATTTCAACAGTTAGATACACGATCGTGTTGTGAGGCACAATCTTTGAGCCCTCATTGTGAACGAACGGCTGGTCGTACAAAGCTGCGGATGGTCTTAAAAAATTCTACGGAACAAACTCTATCTAAATATGAAATAAAAAACATACCGTTCTATATGAATTTTTCGAGATATGAGATTTTCAAATTTTCAAAATTCGTTTTGAACCCCTTCCCCTTGACCTAGGGTTATGAAAAGTTTCGAGGACCATTGTGGGGTTGGTCGAAACCCATAAAAAAAATTTCGTAATTTTAACTCAACGCTAACTGGGCAAAGTGGCGCGGACGGCGTACGGCGTACGGCGGACGGACGGATTTTGGTTTATTATCTTCGATAATGAACCATTGGAATCGCCCAAAGAAAAAAAAATTTTAACCCCCCCTCAAAATTTGTTGGTTTACGTTTCAAGACACGTAGATTCAGAAAATCGAATAAAAAAAAATCCGTCCGTCCGCCGTACGCCGTCCGCCGTCCCCCGTCCGCCGTCCCCCGTCCGCCGTCCGCCGTCCGTGGCACTTTGCCCAGTTAGCGTTGAGCTAAAATTACGAAATTTGGTTTCTGGGTTTGGACCAGCCCCACAATGATCCTCGAAACTTTTCATAACCCTAGGTCAAGGGGAAGGGGTTCAAAACGAAATTTAAAATTTCGACAATGTCATATCTCCAAATATTTAACTGAACCGTGTAATTTTTAGTTCACTTTTGAATGACCTGAAAAATTACGAATCTTTTAAGACCAATTGGATTTTTTTGCGACCAGCCGTTCGTTCACAGTGACCGCGCAAAGGTTTAGGAAAAACACTAAACTTTCGCGTCGAAAACGGCCGTTATGTGACCCAACCCCCAGACGCCCAGAATAAAACTACCTTTTTTCATCTTCCCGGTAAACTACAGTCTAGAAATTTTAACCGTGAGTCGGGGATAGACCACATTGCAATATTCACTCGGTTTCTCATTTGTAAAATTGTTTAAATAATACCTTTTTGTAATAATACAAATTAAATTTTGATGATGAGCTATTGACTTGAAATTTTAAAAATAGGTCAGAACTGGATCACAATGCAATATTCACTCGGTTTCTTGTCTGTAAAATTGTTCAAATAATACCTATTTGTTTAAACAAATTAAATTTTGATGATGAGCTAGATACTTGAAATTTTAAATATAGGTCAGAAATGGATGACATTTCAATATTCACTCGGTTTGTATGACATGGTATGAGTATGGTATGGTATATTATTGTATGTATGATTTGGTATAATACAGTATGGTATGATAGGAAAGAAATTCGTATGGTATGGTATGTGTACGGTGAGAATATAGTATGGTGCCGATTTGCAATACAGTCTGGTATAGACGGAAGGGTGATCTGCACAAGGAAGATGATAAACCGTTGTGTCAAGAATTTGCAGAGTTTTTTGGTTTATTATCTTCGATAATGAACCATTGGAATCGCCCAAAGAAAAAAAAATTTTAACCCCCCCTCAAAATTTGTTGGTTTACGTTTCAAGACACGTAGATTCAGAAAATCGAATAAAAAAAAATCCGTCCGTCCGCCGTACGCCGTCCGCCGTCCCCCGTCCGCCGTCCCCCGTCCGCCGTCCGCCGTCCGTGGCACTTTGCCCAGTTAGCGTTGAGCTAAAATTACGAAATTTGGTTTCTGGGTTTGGACCAGCCCCACAATGATCCTCGAAACTTTTCATAACCCTAGGTCAAGGGGAAGGGGTTCAAAACGAAATTTAAAATTTCGACAATGTCATATCTCCAAATATTTAACTGAACCGTGTAATTTTTAGTTCACTTTTGAATGACCTGAAAAATTACGAATCTTTTAAGACCAATTGGATTTTTTTGCGACCAGCCGTTCGTTCACAGTGACCGCGCAAAGGTTTAGGAAAAACACTAAACTTTCGCGTCGAAAACGGCCGTTATGTGACCCAACCCCCAGACGCCCAGAATAAAACTACCTTTTTTCATCTTCCCGGTAAACTACAGTCTAGAAATTTTAACCGTGAGTCGGGGATAGACCACATTGCAATATTCACTCGGTTTCTCATTTGTAAAATTGTTTAAATAATACCTTTTTGTAATAATACAAATTAAATTTTGATGATGAGCTATTGACTTGAAATTTTAAAAATAGGTCAGAACTGGATCACAATGCAATATTCACTCGGTTTCTTGTCTGTAAAATTGTTCAAATAATACCTATTTGTTTAAACAAATTAAATTTTGATGATGAGCTAGATACTTGAAATTTTAAATATAGGTCAGAAATGGATGACATTTCAATATTCACTCGGTTTGTATGACATGGTATGAGTATGGTATGGTATATTATTGTATGTATGATTTGGTATAATACAGTATGGTATGATAGGAAAGAAATTCGTATGGTATGGTATGTGTACGGTGAGAATATAGTATGGTGCCGATTTGCAATACAGTCTGGTATAGACGGAAGGGTGATCTGCACAAGGAAGATGATAAACCGTTGTGTCAAGAATTTGCAGAGTTTTTTTATTCGATTTTCTGAATCTACGTATCTTGAAACGTAAACCAACAAATTTTGAGGGGGGGTTAAAAAATTTTTTTCTTTGGGCGATTCCAATGGTTCATTATCGAAGATAATAAACCAAAAACAACAATAGTTGTTTGAAACGTTTTCTGACGCGGAATTTGATGCTCATTAAAAAAGAAGAGCGTGAAATTTTCTGTGAGATGCGCTGTAGGAATTATACCCAAAAAATTGCTAAAATTTGGCGTTCCCTCTCCCTCGGAAAAATCTCAAGGTCCTCGTATTCGAAAACTCTGCAAACATCCTACCTCTACCATCCCCAATAATTTTCATCACCCGTGGAATGTACATGGCTCCTGGTATACAGCCCTCGATACAGCCGTTTGTTAAAACGAGGGCTCAAAGGTAGAACCGAGAAAAATTCACCAACAAGAGCGTGAATCGGACGGGCAAATGTTCATGATGTAAAAACCCACGACTAATACCTACCAATTAATCATTATCAGGTCGGCCCGGAATTTTGTTAGAAAGCTGAAGACCATTACTCCCGTAGTTACCGCCTTCACTCGAAGAGGGCCTTTTCGAATGAACACCAATATTTCAGCTTATTGTTTTTCGAACTTTTATGGATGGGACTCACAAGGATATTGTACACAGAACAGTGATCTAGACAGAAGGGTGATCTGCACAGAATTTTGGGTCGTTCTTTTAATTGATTTCCTGATTCTACTTATCTCGAAACGTAAACCCACCAAGTACTACGTATGACGGGTCGGAGTTGCGTTGTTGTTTCTTGGTCGATTCCGATGGTTCTTCATATAGAGTCATATAATAATAAAGCGAAAATCGACTTGTAACTTGCATCGGTTGTTTCATAAAACAAGCCCCTGATGTAAGAACATCTAGTTGTTGAAGGGGGCTCGTGATGTAAAGAAAAACAGCTGTTACATCAGAGGACTTGGACTTCCTTATGCGAGTAGTCGGCAAGGTCATCGACTGGATGGGAGACGACAAGGTTTGCACCTCTGAATTTATAATGAAGGACCAACAAACCCGCCTGCCGAGCGCGGCATCTGCAGAAGACAAGCCCTCTTAATTGTTACTTGTCATTTTGGAAAGAAAAGGTTCTTCCACTTCCCTCAAAGTCGTTTGTGTTAATTATAAAACCTTATTACTACTATAATAATGAAAAATATGCCAACTTCATCTAAACCGAGAGGATTCACGCGAGGAAGTGGGAAAGTAGGATCGATGCTACAGCGGATTTTTGCATACCTAGGATTCTGATCGGGTGAAGCATGCAAGAAGAATTTGGCGTGGTGACAGTACCCACTAGAAAATACCTCAGCCAATTGAAGGCACAAAAGTAGTGTACCTTCAAACCCTAGTCCACGGTACGACGAGGATGGGAACATAAATGTTCAATTTTGTCTCTTTTTTTGCTCGTTTTTGCCGAGTACTCAACACCCCACTTTATAGATTTTTCAACGCTGAATACGATGGTGAAGTCAGAATTGCGATATCTCATTCCGCTATCAGATTAGAGCGATGAACCGCGAAGAACATCCCATGTAACAAACACGTTTCTTCATCTTCAAAGTGCTCCAGTTTGAGAACGGAAGTATATCGCAATTCTGACTTTAACATCGTGTTCTGCGTTAAAAACCTTTAAAATGACGTCTCACTTACATTTTTGGCATTTATGGGTAATTTTTCTACCCCTTAGTTTTCTGCCCATCTACGAATTAGGTCCGATTCTGCCCATCTACGAACTTACCCTTTCGATTGCCAAGACAGATTTTTTGTGCGAATTTGAACTTTTAATCTCAATTCCATCGAGATTTATCGTCTGGAATGACACATACACCTACATATGATTTTTTGGTGTCTCCTGGTAGCGAATTCGAAACATTTTTCGGAAATTCGAGTTTAAACAATTTTGGACCGAGAATAATAGCTCCCTTCTCTTGGAAAATTCACAAAAACACATAACCTATCCATGTCGAAAACTCACAATTTGATACAGATATTTCGGCACACGCCTTCGTCAGAGTAGATTGTAGACACTGAAGTGGTGGTCTTCGTGATGGCATGATGGTGGGTTGCCATTGTTTCTGACCAGAGGACAGGACAGGAAGAAGTAAAAGGAGGTTAGTTGAATGGGGAATTTTGATGTGGATTCAAATATTGGAAAAACAAATTTGGTTTTAGTCGATTACGGAATGAGATATCGCAATTCTGACTTCACCATCGTGTTCAGCGTTTAAAAATCTATAGATTGAAGTGTTACTGGGCAAAAAAATGTGACGAAATTTGTTATGAAACCAGTAAAATGGACACATTTTACATAAAACTAGTTATTTCTTCGAAAGATCCCTCTTATAGCCATGCTGCATGACTGTGGATTCTGGAATTTATTGGTAATCCCCCCCCCCTCTAAAAACCCCCCTTAGAGTTAAGTATATAGATTCTGCCTATAAACAAACTTAGCCGTTCGATTGCCAAGACAGATTTTTTGGTGCAAATTTGAACTTTTTATCTCAATTCTATCGTCTAGAATGACACATACATAAATATATACATATAATGAATTATGGTGTCTTTTGGCAGTGAATTCAGGATGGTATGGAACGGATTTTGGTATGTATAACATTTTTTTGGAAACTCGGGTTTTAAACATTTTAGCCTGAGAACAATTGCTTCGGAAATTAGCTAAAAGACGACAACTATTTTGTCACAAAAGTAAATACTAAGTATTAAGTGTAGTACTGAGTGTTAAGTATATAGTGTCTTAATACACTATAGACCAAGTTCGGCTGTTGCATCATCGTCAGTATGACACAGAACTCGTCTTCGAACCTCGTCTTATATTCTGAGACGGGTTTCCATTATTTGGCCGCACCCAGTTTACGTTCTGATGGTGGACATTGCTGAATTACATCAGTTACAAACAACGCGTAGTTTTGCGATATCGAGGTTTTACTCGCAATTTATGTGACTTATGTTGATGAGCTCGAGGTTAGCACTTAGTCGTGGACTAAATTGATTACCTAGTTCAGGATTTATAGAAAAATACGTAGCGGATTCTTGGATAACTCGTGGTCCGAGACTATCAACCCAAGACTTTGTGAAATTACTTACTAAGTCCAAACTCGACATAACCCAGGACTAAATTTCGGTTTATTATCTTCGATAATGAACCACCATAAACTGGTGGAACTTTGTGACAAATCAATTTGTCGTCCATAATTAGACGTAGAAGCCGCTGACTCGCCTTTTTCATTGATGTTGTCCACGATAGAGCTGGGGCAAAATGTAGCACTCTGTGTGTTGTTTGAAAAAATTCTAAGTAGTGTTACCTCGGTTATACCAAGATTTCAGACAACTCGCAAACTTCTGGTTCATAACCTTACCTTACCTAAGGTTTATTAAGCGATTTACTTACTAAAATTAATAATAATCAATCTATAATTTAGTGGTCTAGAAAGAAGGGTGATCTGCACGAAGAAGATAATAAACCGTTGTGTCAAGAATTTGCAGTGTTTTTAACTCTGTTTCAGGCCCCAGGAAACGAATTTTCCCTTTTTTTAAAACCTGGAGGTGCAGTTCCCTTAGATAACATTGTTACAGTCGTTGAGTCACGATTTTAATGCTACAAAATTGTGTCCCAATGTGACCCCACCCAGGGAGGGGAAAACCTTCGATGAAATTACGGAGGTACGCCTAGTCAGTCCTCCAGTAGAACTGAGGGGCTGGGCATGTCCAGGAAAATAGTTAACGTGATTTTACGAGAAATTATTGAGTCTTGAATACTTCCTACCACTTTGGTTATGTAGATGTAGATCCACTGTAGATGGTCCCATATTGGGATTGTATTCCAAATACCATTCCAGCCTCGTCTTTATCACATAGGGCATGAAGCCAGTGGGTTCAGTATGTAGGATAACCAGATTGAAGGTGGGTTTCCTGGTTCTTGTAGTGGAATAGCTACGACTTGCTTTCTTCAGGGAAATCTCCCGTTGATCAAAATTCATTGAACAATCTCACCAATTCATGTTACACTGAAGTAGGAAGGTTGCTTATAATAGGATAACTTACATCATCCAGTCCTGGTGCTGTGTTGGCGATTCGCTCGGTACTAGATTTGAACATTGTTTGAACAATGGCGTAACTAGGGTGAACGTCTAGGGGGGCTACAGCCCCCAGTAGTCTAGAGAGAATAGAATAACCCTTAGTAAGCTGTTCGGGAGTTGAAATCGTTTTGATTTTGTTAAGGTCCGAAATATTACTTTTGCCAATCATTCAACGGCTATTCAAAAACCACCGAACGATTTGTTGAAATATTCAACATTTCACTCCTCTGATCTATTGTTAGTTTGATAAATTACTCCAGTCTAATCAGAATGAAACTTAAACATGATAAACATACAGTCACTTGATATCATATTTAGGTAGGTACTTTGGAACTGAAATAGAATGTATTTTTCCCGACAATTATATGTGTAGGGTAGCAGCTAATCAATCCATAAAAATAATACGATATCCAGTCATTCGACGAGTATTTATTAATGAAAGAGGCTGACATTTATTGAAATCTCGTCTGCTGCCCATAACTTGTTTTGTTGCTTTGAAGATTTTTTAATTTGCCCGTAAAGATACATTTCTTTTATTTTTCGGGGGGTGGGGGGCTGACCGTTGCTCTAGGAGGGTACTCCAATGATAAAGGAACTACGAGAAATGGCAGGTTTAATGCAGCGGTGCACTCTGCAGTGGGATTGTCACTTTCTTGCAGCGCATCTTGGCATTTTCATTCCACCAATACACTCCTAATTCATCTTTCTCATGAGGGGCACTCAGAGCTTCGGAACTACAATCAATTCCGTTGTAGCGCCCCTAGACTTTCACCCTAGTTACACTATTGTTCAAACAATGTTCAAATCTAATACCGAGCGAGTAATACTTCACTGTAACAAGAATTGGTGAGATTGTCAATAAATTCTGGTCAACGGGAGATTTCCCTGAAGAATAAAAGCAAGTCGTAGCTATTCCACTACAAGAACCAGGAAATCCACCTTCAATCTGGTCATCCTACAGACTGATCCCACTGGCTTCATGCCCTATGTGATAAAGACGAGGCTGGAGTGGTATTTGGTATAAAATCCCAATATGGGACCATCTACCTACAGTGGATCTACATAGGATTAACCAAACTGGTAGCAAGTAGTCAAGACTCAATGATTTCTCGTCTAATCACACTCTTTTTCTGGACATATCCAGCGCCTACGACTCAGTTCTACTGAACGTACTCTTCAAAAGACTGAGGCTTACCTCCGTCATTTAATTGGAGCATTTCAGCTTCATAGGATTCTGGAATGATTCACTTACGAATCAGATGTATGGCCCTGGGACTTCATCTCAAGGTCTGACACAAGGAGGGATTCATTACTTCACACGTAGGTATTGAAGAGATCACACCAGAGGATGTGCAGATAATCCAATTTGCTGGCGATATCTGAATGAACTCATCAATAGTTTTGATTCCTTTCACAAGAGACGTCTTCCTATTTGGCTCAAGTCTACAAAAGGCTGTGTACACAAGTACAGCATGAGGTCAAATTCTTCGGGATTTGGCTAGATACAACCCTAAAGTGGAAACAAAATTGAGCATGTGCTGGAAAAGTACTTCGTATTGAAGATGTTACATGTCACAAGTCCGTACTAGGAGCCGACCCGGAACTTTCATTTACTACTATCTATTACTGCTTAAGGTGCAATCTTCTATGAAAATGACTCAGGCATACACATTTCCAGCCTGCAATATAAATGAATAATGCAGTGCGTAAGATTCCTCCAGTTTAGTAGACACCACAGTCTACGCCCGTTGGCAAATTACTCGCTGAGTTGGGCAAAACACGGTACCACTGGTTAACACAACTTGTATCATTCACCAATAAATTTCGCTCCTAATGTCATGAGTTGTAGAATCTAATAAATTCAATATAATAGGTACCTAGATCTTAAAATATTATTAGATCAATAAAACGTAACCTCCACCATAGTTAGAGCGTCACTCTGATGTAACCTGACTCCCTTCACTAAAACCTACTCCGTGGAGGAAGAAAGTCTAGTACATTTTTGTTGAATCTAGTTTTGCGCATTTTTTGTAATTTTTGCCTTTTTTAATGTTTTTATTGACCATGGTAGTTTATTGATCATTCTTCATCATGGTCTGTCAGGAGTAGTTAATCACGTAGTCACATAAAGTTGTGACATCATATAACGTTATCCTAGTCTGTAGAATCAATCTAGGTAAGTATTAATACATCATGACATGATCAGTAAATTTTTCGTTGCAGGGTCATCATCATAACGGAAGTGGTCAATTTTTATTCGAATTGATCCAAATAGACAGTTGACAAACGTATTGGATGTATCCGGGTTTCCATCGTCGTTGTATAGGTACCTACCTATGTACAAGTTATCTAATAGGTCCATTAGATAACTTGTTTTCCCGCATTCTTTCAATCTCTTTGCCTCGAATTGTGTTCCCCTGAACCCCAACTAAATTACCTACGCTAATTACGTGTTTTCGTCTCAAGTGTTTACACTCGTTTTCCAGGATGGTAGTGTCAACCTTCCTCCGGCACCCACTGTATTCTGAGAGACCCAGAGCCTCTATCTAGAACTAGAAAACATCTGATATCCTGAAGCCCCCAGAGCGTACAGGTAAGTTTTTATATAGTGTTGTGATATACGTCGTGAATTTAGACATTTATTTCAAAAAATCTTGATCAATCACAGCTTGTCAATGAGATATCCTTCAAAAACCTAACCTAGGTCTTGTAGGCCCTCAAGCAAGGGCGGTTTTTTGAAGCCAGATTTAGTTCAAAAACATTGGAATATTGCTTAAATATTAACAATCAGCAAAGCTTTAATTGTACAAAGTGTATTATTAACCCTGCAGTTGTATCTGTTGAATTGATTAGTAATTATAATGAATTTTTGGGGAAAATGGAGAAACGGTACGGTATGATCAACCTTTTGCAGATATACTTATATTCAGGAGCTCCAAAAAATTGCATAACCCCTGGCATCTGACAGGACTTGAAGGAAGGGCCAGAGTGCCGAGGAAGAAGTTTTTTCTCTCTTCATCATTCACCAAAATTTGGTGAATGATGAAGAGAGAAAAAACTTCTTCCTCGGCACTCTGGCCCTTCCTTCAAGTCCTGTCAGATGCCAGGGGTTATGCAATTTTTTGGAGCTCCTGAATATAAGAATAACATTTAATGTTATCGTGAAATATACCAACGATCCAATTATAAAGTTCACGGCCAAACTGTAATTACAATTTATCAATCAGTTGTTCAGACTGATCCTCTGGAGATCAAAGGAGCCACGAGGTGTGATCAAAGTTCCAGGAAAAAGGTACCATAATTAGGTACCATAGAACTGATGGTCGTTGAAAGAGGGCCAAAACCTCCGTTTTTTTCCCCCATTTTGAGAAAATCCCTTAGACTTTGATCGGCTGTACCTCGATTATTATTAGGTTTAGGAAAAAGGTTTATATAAACAAGATTATAAAAAATTTAATCTCATGCAGTTTTGAAAATGAACGTTTTGTTCAAAAACAGCTTAGTTTAGAAGTTAAGACCGAAAAACCGAAAAAAGGTCCTAACATTTCGAGGTTCTTCGGCCCTCCCCAAGTTAGCACAAGGTACCTACATCCCCGAAGAACCTGTAAAAGTTCCATTAACTTCGGAAATGTTTCCTTGTACAAAGTGACTATACTTAGTGTGAAAATCCTTAATCAACATATTAATACCTTTTCTGAAAATTTATTGTGGGAGCTGCTATCAGGTGAGCTAACATATTGCATAATAATATTAATATAATATAATATAAATAATATGTAATATATTATACACATCACTTGTCACTTGCAGTGAGGTGATATAATTTTGGAAGTCAGAAAGAAAATTTAAATTAACAGATACATGTAGAATGACATTAGCAACAACAGATGACGTCAGAACAATAGAACATGAATGTCAGAAGCGTGAGAAAAGTTTGGGTTAGCTAGTTGATAGATCACTGTGCCATTTTTGTTTTAGCCGACGTCGATTTGTGTGTGGTCGGGGTTCAGCTTGGAGTTGACTAGAGGATTTGTGTGGAGGCTCATGCAGTAGGCTAGATTATTGTAGCATGCGTTCAGTACAGCTTGCACACTCTAATATTAATACTTATGGAGCAATCGCTTTTTTAAGGTCTTGTGTACTAGGGAGTGACAAACCGACACGGAGGACGTTCAAATGTATTAAAAGCGCTTAGCACACAATGGGGAATTCGCATCAATTTTTTTCAACCGGCAATACACTTTAATAAAATTTATTAATTTTTTATTTTATTTAATTAATTAAAAATTATTTAATAATTACCACAGTAAAAATTACTACCATAGTCAGGTTCATCTGGTAGGCGAAAAGTCGCAATGAGAAGGTATCAGGCAAATTAAAACAGAAAAACCTGTCATTCCACAGACTAGAAAAACTCAAAAATATGCAACTTACTAAAATCCTGTCACGTGAGACTCGACAACCAATTGAGGGAGAAGTGGCAACAAGACCAAACTCATTTTCCCTGATTTTACAGAAGACACAAACAACCGATTTCTTGCCTATATAATATAATATATTTAATATAATCAAAGGCACTTTGATTGCTTTAATGACTATTTAAATGTTGCCAGTTTCATCTAATACTAAAATCCTGCTAAAAATACATAACACTGCATTTTTGGCTGAGAGAGGCCAAGTGTGAAATCTCGGTTGAGGTAGGTCTTGCTTTGTTTATCTGAAAATAAAATAAAATTTAAAATACCAAAGGTAAATGAAAAGATTATTATCACCTATATTCACCTATAGGTACTTATAATTCGTTTGAACTAAATAATGAATGAAAATTTAAATAATAAGATGTAAATTCACCATAATTCATTCAGCTAGGAAATCATTAACCAACATGACTGACCTCTAGATTCAATTACTAACATCAACAATCCTTGGAGTGACAACATGACCTATTTCAATCTGACTTTTAACGAGGAACATGAAATTATATGAAATTGAATTCACCCGTCAAAGAAAGAGAACAAAAAATGATTGTTTATACAGTCGGGTGCTGTTCTTAACAACAGAGGTATACTAGGTACCTATAGTAAATGTGGCGTGATTGGGGGCGGGAGTGACAGCTTAAGTGGTGAGGCGGAACCAATAAGTTCTTCTATGCAAAAAACCACAACTGAAATTGCTAGGATGCTTATGCAAGAACATAAGGGCTGACTGCATATAACTGACTAGAGAAGACCTTAGGCAATCAGCATTCAAGCTTCTCTGCCATTGCCAACAATAATTTTAATTACCTATACCAAAATTTGGATTTTCGATTGATTTTTTTATTGCACATATTTGAACTTGTCTTTTTGTTTGTAATTATGCGATTACAAACGTTTGGCATTTTTTTCAATCATGTACCCATGAGGAGATATTGCTTGAAAATTGGATTCTATTTAGTTTGAAACATAAACCAAAAAATTGTGAAGGGGGTTACGTTTTTTCTATGGACGATTTTAAAGGTTCCTGATATAAAACTATAAACCAAAAGAACCAAAGGCTTTTCAAGCTGTTAGTTCGACCCTAATGTAAAGTCATATAGAGTCTAGTGAGAGCTGACAAACCCGATCGTGTGTCTAGGACAGATTGAATACAATTGAAATATCTGGGAACCAATCCACATAACCCCGGTGGCAGTAGCGTATTTTGTAGTTCATGTCACCTAAATTGCAGATTGCTGTTTGAAAATGGTCAGCGAATTGTGGAAGATCCCTTACAGACAATTGCATGATCCAAGCCAGAGTACTGCCCATCGTCACTTATCGCCATCACCACCACAAAAGTTGATAGGGGATTATTAAGGATTTGAAATTGTGGAACCAACCTGTGACTTCGCCTTTTGAGCGGTTTCGAACACTGGTGATGGGTACCACTACTTGACCTTCACTGTTCTTCATTGTGTTGGAAAGGAAGTAGCTGAACCCAGCGTGGTATGGAGGCTCACCATCGGTTTCCGAAGTTTTTGGGTAAGTAATCCATCATCATAGCCTGGTTGAAATAAATCACATTGTGAAATGGTGATAAGGTAAATTATCTGTATAGGGGGGCAGGCTCTGGAATGCAGGGAATTTCAGCATTGGCTGGATATCGTTTTCCAAATTCGTTAAAACACTGCTCGATGGTTCATTATTTTCGGTGTAAATCAACATTCTGTCTAGATATTCTTGTGAGTCCAATAACTATACGAAATAATTGAGCTTTTGTTCAGGAAGGTGACCAGATGAATGAGGGGAAGGGTGTCGGTAACTAGCTCAGTGATGGTCATATGGCCAGTTTGGTCACCCTTAGGGTTAGGTAAGTATGGTGAGTTCAAAGGATCATCCTCAGCCCCAGGAGCGGATCTACACGTTGATCTTAGGGAGGAGTTGGGGAGGGGGGGGGGTGTCATGCGGTTCGTAATCTAACCTAACTCATATGGACATATAAGTACGGTTAAAAATTGGCCAAATTTTATCAATTAAGTAGGTGTTCTTTGAACTTGCCGGCAAATTCTCTAGAACTTTTATTTCAAGAGTGTTCCAGGATATAGCATTCCTTTAACTCGTCCAGAGTTTGTTTCGCGTGGATTACGACGACAACTCGTCCCAATCCGCCGTGTGTGGTTCCAACAGGATGGGCCAACCGCAATGATTAACGTTATCTCTTCCGTGGTCTCTTTCTTGGTATTTCCAGGTTTGGTGATGTTCATTGGCCTCTTCGGTCCCCAGACTTAGCCACCTACGATATTTTCCTATGGGGAAACCTCAAGGCTCGTGTATACGAGCACAAGCCTTGAACTCTGGACAAGTTAAAGGAGGCAATTTGCGTGGAAGTCACCACATGACTGATCTGATAGTCCAATCTTAATTGTCACAAAATTTGTGCTAGGTAGGTACTTCATTAAAAGTAAAAATTACCGAGTTTATGATTTTTTTAAAAACCGTCCGTCCTTTGTGCTGGAACCTTGTACATTTTGGCCAATATGGGAAACATTGAAGTTTTTCAGCCGTCGATTACTACCCTATAAATTGGTGGAATGTCAAAGTTAGGGAGGTCAATCGACGGAGAATTTAATACTCTTTAATTGGTGTCTTGGGGTAGTTTCTTTGGGGTTTCGCTATGATGCGTTATAAGCGAAAAATTGAAGTCGGAAATTGTCGACATTTTCGTGGCACCAAAAGTGGTACAAACTCAAATGCTCCAAAGCTTTCCCCAGGTCACTTCAAGGTCCTTTCCTTATTTTACTGAACTATTATAATAATAGTTGCTGTTGTAGCAACTATAGCAATAATTGCTGTTGTTGATATTTGGGTGGTTGACGACTGCTACCGACCACAATGTGGTGGTCCCTCATCGATGAACCCATGACTTCAATCATAATATTAGAACATGTTATGTAGGCCCCTTGATACCCAGATGATTCCAAATAACCTCAAATTCAATTGAGGGGTTTGCAGAAAGAACGAGCTAACTCCAATTTTTGTGCAAAATGAGAACTCAAAACTCGTTCTTTCGTTTGGTGCAACAGAGAGTTTCCTTCCATTGGTAGTTGTAAAGAAATCCGCTAGATGGAGTTGGCTGCTTCATTTACTTGAAGCAACATGAAGCTATTTCCAGGAGTTGACGCTATGGCGCCTCTGTGCTGGCCTAATGATTTATCTTTTTACCAACAACCAGTCCGTACGAGATTTGGATAGCGAATATATTTTTGAATTGCAATACATGAAATAATAAGGTATTAACGCGATGGGAGGAAACTTGGTAACTGACCGAGACGAAACAATAATTTAAATCTTGAAGCCATGAAATAAATAAGATTGCAGCTCCGCCACAAACCTCATCCCCCCCTTAACCGAGGACATAGTCCTGGAAGCGGACAGGCAATCTTCGGATTCGTCCAGAGCGTCTCGAAGCAGGAGGCTCAACATCCCCCTCCGGTCTCCTGACTCCAGGTTGTTCTGCCTGATCTTCTAGCTGTCGATCAGCTGATTCAGGTTGTGCTTCTTCCTGCTGTTCCTGACGACTCTGCTCTAGCTCATTTTCGGTCCTTTCCATAATAATTATTATGCTTCGTCCTGCTAAGCCTTCATCCTCACGTTCTATGAATGCTGGTTTCAGCCTATCAATTGGGACTGGGGTATCTTTGCCTTTTACCTTTACTACAAAGGTAGTCTCGCCTGCACGTACAACTGGAAACGGTCCTCGGTATGGCGGCTGAAGCTTATTTTTCAAAGCTTCATTGCGTACCCAGACTTGTTTACAGGATCGAAGCTCAGGGTGAATGAAAATTGCTCTGGTATCATGCCGGGATGTAGGTATAGGCCTAAGCTGTTCCATATTGTGACGCAAGTGCTGTAGGAACTCGCTAGTCGTGTTGGCTGCTGGTGTGAGTGGTCCAATCGTTTTTCTTTCTTCTTGCGTTGGCGGGATAACTGAAACATCTGCGCCAGTATCAACTAGGAATTGTAGCTTAGTCATCATATCTCTAATGAAAAGACGACGGCTATTTTGTAGGCTCGGATCGTCTGCCATCACTAACGACCGGCCTTCGCATTTTCCGCCGTTTGGTTTTTACTTTTATTTCTCTCATAATTACATGGAGATTCGCACCTAGTTGCCTTTTCCCCAAATCTATAATGAAATCTACACTCCCATTTTCCATCCTCTTGTTTTCTTTCCCTGGAACACGAGATCTCTCTGTACGTCTACCTATGACTGATAGAGACTCTACCTCCTTAGCCAAAGCTTCTATTCTACTCAACAAGAGGTCATGGGTAGCGTCACAGGAATTGCCTGCTGACGTCACCCGCTCGTTTGAAACCGCGTCTACACACTGTGGTTCACTAATTTCCCTGACTTTGTCGG
Source organism: Stenodema calcarata (assembly GCA_963920205.1). NCBI lineage: Eukaryota > Metazoa > Arthropoda > Insecta > Hemiptera > Miridae > Stenodema > Stenodema calcarata. The sequence continues at coordinate 30,287,221 of OY986049.1, read as the reverse complement.
CTAAAGCGGATAACGTACTTAGCTGTTGATCTACGCTTACTGACAGTACACTCTGTATTGACGATGGTAGTTGCTGGAGCCATAGAGATTTGAGAAGTTCTTCACTGACTTTCTTTCCTGCAAGCTCTCGCATTTCTCTGAGCAGATGGCTGGGTTTCTTGTCCCCTAGAATCGTTCCTCTAAGGAGTTTTTGCAATTTCTTCTCTTCAGAATCGCCGAAACAGCCGATAATCCGTTCCTTCAATGTCTTGTACCTGTTGGTAGCTGGAGGATCGATGACCAAATCGCTCACTTGAGTGAGGACGCTCGCATCAATGGCACTGAGGACGAGATCGTACATGTCTTCATCCGACGTCACGCCTTTCACTCGGAACTGTGATTCAACTTGGCGAAACCAGATCACAACGTTCGCTTTCCAAAACGGCGGAGGATTAAAATTCACGATTCGTACCGGCGGTGTCCTTCTTTCATCAACCGGCTGCACAGCAGGATCGTCTCCATCCATTTCGACTTGCATCACGTCGGGGTCACCAGAAGATATGGCGCCTAATTGCAACACATGAAATAATAAGGTATTAACGCGATGGGAGGAAACTTGGTAACTGACCGAGACGAAACAATAATTTAAATCTTGAAGCCATGAAATAAATAAATAAGATTGCAGCTCCGCCACAACGCTTTTATGCCCCAACTAGGGATGGCAATCATACATCGATGTTTTTGAAACATCGATGTTTTTGCGGGAAACATCGATGTTTTTCCATCGATGTTTTCTGTGTCGATGTTTTTGGAACATCGATGTCGGGGTTTCGATGCATCGGCACATCGATACATCGATGTTTCAATTTTTTTTGCCATAGGCTGCTGAATGTTCTACCGTTTTTCTCACATACCTAGGAATATTATTTCTGAATTTTTATTAAATAAAAGGAAATTTTCCTTTGATTGTCCTTTTAAATGAAAATGTCAAGGCGTGTTGGCTGAAAAGTATCGATACTTCCAATATTTCTTCCGAATAGTATCGATACGGATATCTCCGATGTATCGGAAGTCTCGTGACGTCCCTTATAATAACCTTCTTCTTCTCTTCTCTTTTCTTATCCAGACGCTGTAGCCTTCCCTTCCCTTCCCATCACATCTTCTTTTTCCACTTTTATTGTCAAGGCATCGCATGGTTTCGCTTTCGCTTCTCCTTCTCGTTTCTGGCTTTGATTCCGTTTCCTACCCCGTACGTTCACGTTAGGTATACGATTTTGTTTTCTTGAAACTGAATTATAATGGTAACAAATAAAATAATACTGAAAATAAATGTATTGTTCTTTTTCAGAGCTTATCATTTTTTCTTTCCGTCTTGCATGAAAATAAGAATAGAAATTTTATTTATAAAATAAAAAACTCTGCAAATTCTTGACACAACGGTTTATTATCTTCCTTGTGCAGATCACCCTTCTGTCTAGATCACCTAGTCTAGGTCTAAATGTCAAGATCCTAAATGTTAGATTAATTATTATTGTCAATTATCACTAATTATTAACAATTTTATCAAGTACCTACTGAAAATTATTATAATTTATTGTTAGGTATTAATAATTCGTATTTATTATTACTAATAATAATTATTAATTATGATTAATTAATACGATATAATTCTGGGGTTTTTAATACTACGTCGGTAATAATTTTTCTATAAAAGAAGTACCTACCAACAAACATTCGAAATTACCTTCATTTCCGTAGCACGAAACGCACCTCAGAACAACAAACTCGACATCACTTAAGCCATATGATGTTCCAAAGAGCTTGTTAGTATGAAAATGGACCTGTATTTCAACAGTTTGATTCACGATCGGGTTGTGAGGCACAATCTTTGAGCCGTCATTGTGAACGAACGGCTGGTCGTACAAAGCTGCGGATGGTCTTAAAAAATTCTACGGAACAAACTCTATCTAAATATGAAATAAAAAACATACCGTTTGATGGGAATTTTTCGAGATATGGAATTTTCAAAATTTCAAAATTCGTTTTGAACCCCTTCCCCTTGACCTAGGGCTATGAAAAGTTTCGTGGATCATTGTGGGGCTGGTCCAAACCCAGAAACCAAATTTCGTAATTTTAACTCAACGCTAACTGGGCAAAGTGCCTCGGACGGCGGACGGCGTACGGCGGACGGCGTACGGCGGACGGACGGATTTTTTTTTATTCGATTTTCTGAATCTACGTATCTTGAAACGTAAACCAACAAATTTTGAGGGGGGGTTAAAATTTTTTTTTCTTTGGGCGATTCCAATGGTTCATTATCGAAGATAATAAACCAAAATTGATTGAAAACCATCGATACATCGATGTTTTTCAAAAAACATCGATGTTTTTTTCCATCGATGTTTTTGGGGTCCGATGTTTTTGGACCATCGATGCCGGCCTGTCGATACATCGATGCATCGATACATCGATGTTTTCTTTTTTTTTGCCATCCCTAGCCCCAACTGGAAACCAGCATTGAGATCGGTAAACAACAACAGTCGGTAAACAACAACTTCGCGTAAGTTTCAGAGAGTGAAAAAACCTCCAAAGCTGAACACTATGATGAGTAGTTTTGGTAATTTATAAAAAAATATTTTAAAGAAACATATTTTACCTAAAAGACTCCGTCCATCGAAGACTGGAAAGTTACCTTAGAAATAGACTGATCGTGTAGTAATGAAATTCCTTCTTCCATGAGTAAACTTGTTAATGTGATCTTGTGGAATTTCTTCGTCCATGGAGCGGTATTAGTGTCTCTAATTGTGTTGTCCGTGATCCACTGAGTGACTGATTTGTGTAATGGAAACCGCCCCAAGTGTCACTGTTATCTAAACCCGTTGACAAGTTACGTTGACAAATTCTATGATTTTGGTATTTAGGCATTTGAACAGCCCTGAGTAGTGTGTTCATACTCTAACCTTCATTGTATTTTCACTCCCTGGTAGTAATCAGTAGGGTTTCCCCGGTAGCTGGGGATTGGGAGTACAGGTACTTAACAGTGATAGGCGATTTTAATTGTGTGAAGTGAATTCCGTGTCATCTCAATGGTGGTGGCTCCGGACCCTTGGCTTCTAAGTAGTTCTGCAGCAAACTCCAGCAACGGGCCCAACACGTCAACGTTCGAAGACAATTTCGTCAATCCCGAAGCACTTCCAGACTCTGCTGAGTATCTCGCGTGTCTGGGTAAGCCCTCCTTCCCTTATCGTTCTAGACCAATCTCCCAAAAAATAAAAAAACGTAAAGCGGTTACTACAGTTGCGTAACCATCACGGTTCACATTCCAGAGCCCTTCATTGGTGAATCCGACGACTTGAGGCTTCGAAAGTAAGCATTTACTTGATAGCCAATTTACCTACTAGTTACTATTCCAATAAAGCTCCAACTGGTCTTACCGCATTATGCATATCGGAACAAATACGCGTAAAGAATTGAGTGGTTAGATACTATTAGTACCGTACTAACGAGTCGCACACACACTCCGTTGGCGTCTATTCTGGTGTTTACGTGTTTAGAACTTTATATACCTACTAGTGAAATACAACCTGACCAAGGAGTACCTACATGAGTACCTATTATTTCTTGCATTTTGTATGAGAAGGCCTCGTTACTTAGTTTATTCACGTATCTAGTCCGGAATCTCACATTGATAGATTAGTTGCTCTGGTAAATCGCCAGGCGATGTTGGAAATCGGATGTTCCTTCGAGCTTAAGTTTTGTACTAAGTCTCTAATCTATGGAGGTGTATCACTTACAAGTGTGTGTGATGTGTTGACCGTCAGTAAGAATAACGATGAGGGATGTCGAGGGTCGGTCATTCGACATCCCTCATCATTGTATCACTTACATAACTAGGCGTGTTGGAGATGCCGTGGTGTCCTACTTCAGCTCTTGATCAAGCATTACATTCATGTACATGTGATTTGTGTAGGTATAAGAATAATTTATATACTTATATGTACCTACATGTGCGTTACCTATTTGTTATTCTTGAAGTTTTGCGTGTTTGTGCACTCCCACGTACCCATTGATGGGGCCTTGTGTTCCCTGAGCATATTCCAAACTGCGAAATTTTTGCACTAGTTTTAGTTTTTAGTCAAAAAGCAGTTACGCAGCCTCTTGACGAAAAAGTTATTCGTTCCTTGTTTAGAGTATATAAAACCCCCTACAATTTGAGTGGTAGCAGAACTCCGTAGACCAAGTAGAACCAGAGATAGAGCACTGCAAAACCAGGCTATTTTTTCCAAAAAGTGCACATTTTATTACGGTCATTTTTCTAGTCTCGTACCGGTCAAACTACTTATCCTACAAATAGGTCATGAGAGAAGGATTTGAAGACAATTCAATACGCTTTAATTTAAGGTCAGAATGTTGCTTCTAGACCGAATGGTTTTCTCACAAACCACTCCGACTTTTTCCACTTTTCAGATTTTTTCGTGTTTGACCGTACTTCACTAAAATTGACCGTACTCCCTTAATTTGCATGGAAATTTAAATTTGAAGATACTATTGGAAAGAGCGTTAAATTTCCTGCCTCTTTAATGCCTAACAAGTTATTTTTAAATGGAACTGAGGAGTGCAAATGGAGCCTGAAAAGTAAATTTTGTCAAAATGCGAAAAATCGTATTTTTTGGGTTAAATCTTGGGTTTTCTTTAATGACAAATATACTCTTGGATTTGGAGCCCTCCCGAGCCTAGAATTATTCTATTATAGACCTAGTAAACCTTACAGTCAAGTGGGCTTTATGAATAACTAACGTATAAAGTTATGCTGTCGAACCCGCATTTACGAAATTCCCTTCAACATCCAAATGAAATCTGAGGGTGTGTATCGTAACAAGGTAGTAAAAGCTAGATATTAGGCCAAACGTTTAAGATGCACAGGTAAATGCAAGTAGGTTTTATTTGTTACGTACTTGAAGGGTCTACCGACTGCCCTTGAGTTTTGAGTCCTCCCGAGCCTAGTGTAGACAAGGCCTCAGCTTTAGAGAGTAAGAGCTGAGTGATAATGTGTAACTTGGGTATAAACTCTACTTTGCAGCCTTGAATAGCAGTAAGTGTGCATCAGCAGGGGTACACACTTCTATGAATTCCGCCGTGTGTATATTACACGTTGTTCATACACAGTGTGTACGTTAGGGGTACACACTTCTATGAATTCCGCCGTTATTTTTCCCATCGAGAAGCCTTATTCTTCCTACCAGTTCACATCAACAATAATATTACCCTGTTAGTTGAATATTAATAATTTTAATACAAAGAGAAGAAAGTTAACCTCTTGCACCAGAAATGTATCCATTTGTTTTCATGTTTAATCGCCTCTTGTATAGGTTGGCGAACTAAATGGTTTTTACCAGACCATTTCAAGTCTTTGTCTAGTTTATTGGCACCAGAAATGAAATCTAATGTTGTGAAGCTGTAAACGTGTATCGTAACAATAAGGCTAGATGTTAACCCAAAGTTATAAATGTCGTACAAAGTTACAAATAGGTTTTATTTGTACTTATATTTTCACGTTCGTAAATATTGCGACAGGTTGGGTTGTGTGTAGGAGTTACCTTGTAGAGGGTCATAGCGGAGCGAAGCCAGCGTGTACCGGTGCTTGGGCGCCAGAGTGTATTGAGACAATTAGCTTAGACTTTGCGTCCATTTCCTTAGATGCCAGCCATTGCACAGTACCATCTCCTGATGATGAAGTTCCTCACCAGTCGAGTCAAGCTTCCGCATGGCCTAACCAAAAGAAACTACTGTTGTTTACAGACAATAGATATTATTATGGTCCAGTTTGAATTCGTTTCCACAAGGGATTGCTCTTCCACAATTCGATGGCATCCCATAAAACCTAGTATCTTGTTTTTGAACTCTCACGCACCTCATCGAACAGTAATGATCAAAGTTTAACATTTAGTTGTTCTTCGAACTTGCCGTTCATTCTCTACAACTTTGAGCCCTAAAGTGTTTTGATAGGACCAGTATTTCTAATGCTACAGGCCACAAAAAGTTGTAAAATGCAACATTTTAGTCAATGTGGGAAAAGTGTTGGTTTTTCAGCTGTCGATTACTACCCTATAAAATGGTCCAATGTTGCTGCTAGGGGTAGAATTTAATGTTCTAGGGGTAATGAATTTAATGTTTAACGTAGAAATTAATGTTCTTCAATTTGTCTCATTATGGTTTTCGCTAGGATGCGTTGTTTAGGAGTTATAATACTCGAAAAAACTTGGGAAAGTACGAATATGTCCACGTTTTCAGGGCACCAAAAGTTAAGCTCAAGCCCTAGAGGACAATTTTGGGGATTCCGTATTTGATTCTGAACACTCATTATCAATTGATACAGTACTAATTTCATTAGGTACTTCATATCATACAAAAAGCAATGAATAGAAAATTGTTACCAAACTTCAGAGTAAGCAACAGTCGTCTTAGGAACTCTCTATTGACACAAGGGAAATCTGAACTTGGAAGCTTAGTTTTGTAGAAACCTTACGATCCCGTGTCTTGCTGGTTCAGTTTGCCTGACTAATAGATACATATAATAACATTTATGTTGTATCAACTTGCTACAAAAAGCTGGTGTACTAGTGGTCATTTATTTGTACTGTATTGAGCTGTAGTACTTGGATAGGTGACCGCGTAGTGGGTCTATCGTCCAAGTGATTTTATCACGCCTCTGTACGGCGATCCCCTCTCAACTCAAGGGGGCGAGGCAATGAGTAGCTTTAAGCGAAATCATCGGAACAATTCTGATCCACCTAGGTGGACAGCCGATGACGTCCGCGACGCCAAAAACGGCAGTCGGACGAAAATTCAACCTGAAATGGTTGCTTACTTTACTTTACTTTTTTTTTTATTGAGCTGTAGTGAGGTTGCACAAGATGGTTGCAAAGTTGAACCAAACCTCTCCAATTTGTGAATGAAGTATGTAAATCGTTCATACCGTGTCGGTGATGTTCACTATAGTCCGGCAGATATTTCTGTGTGCACGGGTGAAAGTGGGCTGAGGTCGGTGAGCGCCCCCTCCCCTCTAATACATACCTGCAGGGACTAAGGGTTGCCAAGTGTAGGGAAAATCTCCCATTGAGTTATCGCAAGAAAGGGAGAAATCCAATGCAAGGGTAGTAGAAAGGTAGAAAGGGTAGTCCCATGCACACAGAAATATCTGCCTGACTATAGTGCTTTTGTTGAGCCTATTTTGGATTCAACTTTCCTTATTCCAGGCCTCTCATAACCCCCAAGGCACTTTGAGCTGGAGGTGTTGCGATAGTCGATAGCACTATCGATAGGTAGACAGTAGCCTTCTATCGATAGTTTTTTATTTTGAACTTGGGAATTTCTCGAAACGTTTCGAAAACCGAACAGGTGCCTATCATCGATGTGTATACACATCAATGGTGCCTACATCCTCCTCATTCTAAGAACCTCTTATTAAGAACTAGAAAACCAGAATGCTAGGTAGTGGAATTGTGGATTCTTGTGATTGAATGTCGATGAATTGGGTCTTTTCCTTCTGTTTTCAATATTTGTAAACTGAGACAGGTTTTTGCAAATTCTCTGATCTGCATTTTTGTGTTTCTCGAAACTGTCTGCTCAACAAACACATATGACTTATATGAATCCCCCCTCTATTTAAAAACTTGAATGAAATAGCTGCTGGGATTTTTTGACTCCAGGGATTGAATTCCTCACTACGCCTATTCCTTGTTCATTCCTCCTTTAAATTGCCGTTTTTCACTTATTTTCTGTTATATCCTTCAAGTATGACCTCATGGTTTCAATAAATTTTATTTCACCTACTTTGGCTTTATTATGATTAAGTACTGATAATTGAACAGACCAAGCGTAATCTCGAAACGTTCAGGTAACCGTGAAATCTATCGAGCCTACCGTTTGTCTGTACTATCGACTATCTAACACCTCTGCTTTTAGCGTACGCGTTCTTCATGTGTGGTACTGTTTAGCTAGTAGGCCTTCTTGACTAGTTTGGTTTATTATCTCCAACAATGAACCATTGAAATCGGGTAAATGTTCATACGGAGGAATAGCTGATTCAAACAGCACATGATTTTGAGATCGAGTTCGTTCTGAGATAGTTTTTGTGTCAACTGGAAGAAGGTAATTTCGAATATTTGGTGGTAGCGACTTCCTAATGTAAATTATTGCCGGAACAAAAAGAATCCCAGAATTATATTAATACAAATTACTTCTAAATAATTTGTCACGAATGTAAATGTTAAATTTATCATTAATATAAATCAATTATAGACCACTTTGGGCTAGTTAACCTCCTCCCCCTTACACTCGGAGATGACCACTTGGTCACCTATTTGAACTTTATTTTAGCCCATTCTTCCAGTTTCGAATAATTCTTGGACTCACAAGGATGTTGTATGCGGAGCAGTGATCTAGACAGATGGGCGATCTGCACAGAAGATAATAAACCATTGTCCCAGAATTTGCCGCGTTTTTCATTTCAATTTCACAATTTACAGCCTGCCAATCCATAGCTTCTAGCTTATGATAATGTTACATGAATTAGGCTACCTGATTTGATAATGAGCAAATCTTTCACGTACAGCAGTCACCAAGCCCAATCCCTGCATAGCACTACCACCGTTCTCCTCAGTGGTCTACTGTTGTTTTGATTTGTTCTTTTTACGTTGCGCAAAGTCAGTGCGCAGTGAGGGTCAGTGGCACTACATTTTCGGCTCTTTTTCCTGTTTAAAATTTATTCGAATGAGTTGCTGAGAGGTTTGGCCTTTTTTGAAGTTCCTCCTTGACACACCTGAACTTCCCTTCGATTCAACATAGTGACAACGGTTGCCGAGACCTCCAAGGATTTATCGTATGTCTTGAAGAATTCCAACCTTTCCACCTTCTTTTTTCCACAACCGAAAGTTTCATTGTGAAAAACTCAGCAAAGTCTTAGACAGTGGTTAATATCTTATCTGCAGGTCACCCTTCCGTCATGATCACGTATCTGTTTTATAAATAATAATATAATAATGATAATATTAATGATAATATTATTTATACAATAATAATAATAAAATGTATACATTAATAATAATATTATTTATACATTAATAATAATATTTATTGGTACTGACTCCAAATTTTATAGGTAATTTATTAATATATCAATAATAATAATAGTATTAATATTAAACTCGATATTCCAAAACCATGTGCTGTTTGAATGCTGTTCCCCAGTATGAATATTGACTTGACGTCATATTTTTCACGCTCATAGTAGACGACTTTCCATTTGCGAATGGTGCGAAAGAATTTTGCTGAGTATTCCATCTATAGGGGCAAAAACTCTGCAAATTCTTGACGCAACGGTTTATTTCTCCTTCTTAGATCACTAAATGATAGAAACATTATTATTATTATGAATTATCATTAATTAATACCTAATAATTATTATCCATTAGTGTAAATTCTTATTAATTCTTGTTCGTTACTAATAACTTTGAACAAGAAAGTGTTTTGACTTCATTTCAATTTGTGGGTTCCTTCTTAAGCGACGATTTACTCATTCTCCCGGTTAAACTGCACTTGATTTTCCAAATTAGTTATTTCTGATAATTAATACGATTGACCATTCCTTCGAGCCACAATTCGTTGAGAAGATACCGTACCATCGCCACTTGTAAGCTACGGTTACTGTATTTTGGCAGTGGTACGGGATTGATATTTCTATCGTAATAGAATACAAGAGAATACAAAGTCGATCTTTATTGCTCCTCCATGAAAGATATTTGTATCAGGACTAAACAGCAGAGCACTACTAATTCAATAATTGAATTAAACAATTATTGTTTAATTTCAGTATACTTGACTGCATTATACCTGACCAGTATTGTTAGAAATAATCTAATTATTTTCCGTGCATTTTGGAAGAGAGTACTTCCGAGAGTACAGATTAACAATTACACCAACATTTCCCACCCCCATTTATGATTTAGTTGTAATTATTATTTGTATGTGTGTTGGTGACTTGAAGAACTTCAGCTTACAGAGTTGGCACTTACCCTCTTGGAGACTTAAAACTGACTTCCAGGACTCCGTTGAATTTTGATTTTTAAAAAGACTATCCCAAGAGTGGGGGTGTCTCGTGCTGGTTTGCTTTGTCGTTGTGGACAATGTGGGGATGTCCTTGTCTACTCTGTGATTCTTGACCTTAGTCAAGGAGACATTCCCCCTGTGCACGCGCTTTACTACACTCCTCGTGGCAGTTGTGTATATTGGGATTATGACGAATAAGGAAAGTTGAATGCGAAACAGGCTGTAGCTCGACAAAAGCACTAGTGAACATCACCGATGCTGTAAGAACGATTTACTTCATTTCCAAAATGGAGAGATTTAGTTCAACAAGCTTGTGCAATCTCACTGAAGCTCTACATAAATAAATGAGCACTAGATACCAGCTGGCGGCTTGAAAAAAAAAAAATAAATAAAAACAAAAAAAAATTGATTTTCATGCAAAAGTTCCAATAAGATTCAGGTCCCAATAAGCTAGTCAAAGACGCAAATTGTTCTGGTAAAAGCCATTTAGTTACAAAAAGAAACTCTTTTCGTACACTCCTCGTTAGGTCATAAATATTTTATTACTATCCTCAAGGCTGTCTGTAAATTCCGTAAGCGCGGTTTCGTCTGCATCAACCGTTTTTGGATTTAAGGATTCTACTTGTCAAATCAGAGTCTTTGACGATCTTAGGATGTTACAAACGCGTCTTTCGTCCATTCTCTTCGACACTCATTTTCGTCCTGAACTTTCGACGTCCGATGAAGAGCAACGGGACATGCTCTTCTTACATTCGTTCATGACAATGGACCTAGACAAGGACCACCGCTCAACATCCTTCTTTGGTTAACCACACGGAAATCGATTTGGTGTACACCAATTATACAGAGTGTTTCATTTCGTGACGGTCACAGGCTAGGAATCGATTCTTCAGCTAATTTCAAGTCGACAATGTCCTGTAGACATTTTTTTTTACTCAGATAGGCCCCTATAATCCGGCACGATAATTTTAGCCTGTTGTCCTAAATTTTGCGCCTAAATATCAGCTTTCCAATGGTATAAGCAAAATAATGTCGCAATGCAGTTTTGAAGTAGAAAAGGACGTTTGAATCAAGAAAAACGTGATTTAGCAGAGGAATAGTCCGGTTTTCACTAATCATTAACGCGTCAGGTAAAAAATGAGTTTGAAATCCAATTTCATGTTATTCTTCTAGTAAAATCTTTTTTATTATCAAAATTCCTATTGTAGGTGTTCGAAATTGTCTTTGAACTGTGACAGCATATAAGGATTGTCATTTTTATTTGAAAAAGAGCTTTTCGCCCAGTTGAATATAGTTCGAAGATCGGAAATGGGGCACTTGTCTAACAAGTACGAGTAGTTAACGTCGAAAATTCGCTCGATTGGAACTTAATTTTTGTTCATGATCACAAATATTTTTCAATCCACAAAAAGATCCATAAATCTAAATTGATACATTAATTCAAAATTTTTAAATTAAACATTATCAATACTTGAAATATCGACTGGGAAAAATATCTTTCAGACCGTTCAGGCGCAAACTAGAATTTCGGGGTCGAGTGCCAGAGGATCGATCTTCGAGAGGTCTTGGCCTTGGTAACCGATACACGTGGGGCTTAGCGCAAGGATGTTCTACCAGTTTAAAACTCTGTAGAAATACGGAAAGAAGATCCTCTATTTTCCCAAGTTGCCTTCAGCAGTCGGTTTATGAAATTCAAACCTTCAAATTCAAATCGACCGTGGGAGGAAATTGATTAACCCTTAAAGTGTGATTTATATATTTTATATGTTCTTAGGTAGGTACTGGTTATTTAGATCAATCTCTAGCTTTGGCTCCAAATTGTGCCTTTTGATCTTACCTAACATAATTTCTACTAATCATAATTGATAATTATTCCGATATACTTACATTAATGTATAATTATACGAGTATTTGCGAGTGTTAACGAGTGGAAGTTAGTGAAGTGAACACTTACATTTTTCCATAAGATTTGGTGACTTTTCTCTGTGGAAAATAGAACGTAACTGAGGGATATGCAAATAATAGGTAACTGTCAATTACGACTAGAAGCCCTCAATATATGGTATACATGGTTCATCGTGCGGTGGATTCTCCACTTAAGTCCCCACTACAATACGCCCGTAATGTATATAAAAAGAAAATATATGAGTGGTTGATAAAAATAGGCATTACGGAGGTAGAAAATATTATTTTTAGTATGTATATATAGAAAATTGATGTTTATTAAGTTATTATTCATGAAGAGAAATGTAAATAATTAAGATTAATTAAGTTTGGCGCAACTCTTGTGAGGCGACACAGGCTTATGCCTATTGCCCACAATAATGTTAGGAGATTTGTTAATTTGTCATTATTTGTGTATAAAGAATATGTAACATAATAAATAAATAAATAAAAATAAAATAACTATGTTGGACAACATAATATTATTGGACTATACAATCCTCAGGTGTTGTCCACTGGAGTCACTCTCCAATACTTACTTTACTTGCGCAACAGAAAGTTTTTGTACGTATTGTTACCACCACGTCAAACGCTCCAATCTGCTTTTGTGATAGATTTCGTTTTAGTGCACTTTTGGGTACCCTTAGTTGGGCACACCATGACAGAGCCGACATACGTAGTTCCCAGTGGATTATATGTGGACAATTAGAGGCACAATTAGAGGAAACAGTTTTTTCTCACATTCTTCCCCCATCATGAGGGGTTACTTAGTGACAGTGTCATGTTACGCAAGAAATTAATGTAAATAAACTGCTGCCTTATTGTTACCCCGTTCATAAGACCTAGGGAGTTTTTAAAACTTATTTCGGGGTCACAACCATCGAATAATATGAAAAACTGGGGGTTTTAACACTCAAAGCGCTTTATTGTACTTACCATTAAAAATACAAGGCACTCGTTCAGGCACTAAAATGCCTCTTACAGACGACCCTCAGCATAATTCCGATATGGGCGGCTCCTGAACTGCCTCTTGTTTTTTCTGGCCATCCTGAAAGCCAAAAGGTTCATCGACAATCAAGTTATTTTCGATCAAGTTACTCCGAGGTCGTGTGCTCAGATAGTTTGTAAATAGATAAAAAATAAAAAATACTTACTTGGCGACAGCAGGTCCCACGACAACGGCACAAGTGGATGGAAGTTCCTGAAAAGTGAAAACGAAGGTTATAAACAATGATGATGTTATAAACTGATAACCGAAAGTTTATTCATTCCCATCTGTTCACGGTGTCCGTTATCACACAGAGTAACCTTTCAGAACGATACGGTCGCTTCGCAGTGTAAAATAGGTGGTAAATTCGAAAATACTAGAAAAATCTGTGATGTCTCGTTGTTCTCCCACCAGTCACAAAGTAACCCCGTTATACGGTACCCGAAAATCAGATTGGCGCTTTTGGCGTGGTGGTAACGATATTACAATCCTTCATTTTCGCCCAGAAACCACTGGGCTTTCGCGAAAGCATCCATAACTATGTCCTCTCTAAGGGCGATTTATCTAAACGACAATCTAAACGAAATCATGATTGGGTGATACCACTCTCAATTACAATCGGTTAGTTTGCTATCCAGTGGTTTTTGAAGCTTTTTTTAGAAGCTTAGAAGCTTAGCTCGGTTCTTGATCACCTTGAACACGAAACTCGAAACGCTTGTATTAACTTTTTCGGCAGGTAACACTTTGAACGATTTATGAAAAACTAGTTTAAGTGTGGGTTGGACCCCAAATGGCCCGATGTCAATCGCACAAATGAATTGTATTTCTGGATGAATGTGTCCGACGTAATTATGTTATGATAGAATAATTAGAAATTGTGTTTATCAGTGGTTTTCTTACCATCTGTTCTCAGAACGTAAATTGCAGAGGATCAAAAAAGGCCGTGGTCAATCGTCCAAAAACCTTTTGAAGTCGTTGGAAGAAAGGAGGCAGGACTGCATCGCCCGTCTTCTAGCTGAAGATCTGTCTCCGACCCCGTCTCACGTCGAGGCATTCTCTGACCAGGACGTCCCGACCAAGTGGCTGAAAAGCTACCTGAACCCTGAGCAGGCGTTGACCGTGGGCGAACTTGTTGAGCTCGTCAAAGCCGATTACTTGGCGAAGGAGGTTGAGAAAACCGAAGAAGCGGCTGTTTCTACAGAAGGCGTTGACCAGAAAGAGGAAAGTAATCAGGGCGAGAAACCAACCGATTTTGTCCACGAAGACGTGAAAGGTAAAAGCATGAACAAAATTTTCCTTGGTCATTTTCAGCTAATAGTCGTATGGTCGAATCCCACTAGCTGTAGTTTTATTTTTTCCCTCTTTTATTGGCATTACATTGCTGTGTAAAGCCACAAAATAAATTATAATTTAATTTCATATTATGAAAGTGGTAATTTCTTAAATAATTGTTACAAATACTAATAAACTTGAACAGTTCTGTGTAAAAAAGTATTTCTTGAGGCTAAAATTTATTCATAGTTTAAATCAATTGGAGTCTTTCTTAAAAGTTCAGTTGGTAACGCTCTTTCCCGTTGGTTGATGTGGTTCAAGAATGAGTCACAAACGCCCTGAAGCGTTAATCCCAATTGAACAAGCAGGAATCGCAGAGGTATCCCTAAAACAGGAATTCACCTAAGCAGATAACGCTGGATGGAGGCAAGGGTACAGATCAAAAATGAAATATGGATTGGGTTTCGAATTCGTCCAACGCCTCAAGGGTACTCAACAGAAATTTAAACCGTTTCGGATTTCGGTCAACATGCCAAATGAAAAACGTGTCAGCTTCATGGAAGTTGCACAATGGACAGTTCCACATATGAGTTTGTCCAAAACGCTTCAATTCCCTTTATGAATCTAGCTCGACCATGCACCTAGCCATACTTGGAAAAAATTGCAACCATTTGAGAGGCCCAGTTTCATTGCGGGTCTGGCTGAAGAGCAATAAGGAGAGCAATAATTTCCTTTCTATTGTACCAACTTTATGACGATGTTAACCAGTTTTCGACGTCAATAAAAAAATTAGGCAGCCTGGCCTCCCCCGTGGTGCACAGCCTTGACCACCAACCCAGAGCTAGGCCAACCTGGAGGTAGCACCAACTCGGTAGGGACGAAGTAGTCAGGCGTGTTAATCGGCAGAAACAAAAATTATTTATTGGCCCAATGCATCTCTAACTCCACAGGGACGCCCCCCACGATTCAGCGGCATAGAGAGACGATGACCTAATCAACGAGTTTATCACTCTCCTCCAAGAACGGAAACGACCACCACGTGCTCTATGCCACATGAGCTATGCACGGGTGGCCGTCTCCCCTTTTCTTGTACACGCTTTTGCATGTTGCAAAAAACGCCCAGATGTATCAAATTTCACTCCCAAGTAAGTATAGGATTTGGTGACGGGGATCTCCTGTTCACCACGTATAAACTTCCAATGAGTGGAAATGCTGCCGTTCCTCCTGAAGATTAGGACACTGGACTTAGAGTGATTTACCTGCAGGGATTTGTCCTCGCAGTAGAGGTGAAGGGATCCTAGAGTTTTCTTCATTTCAATATAGCCGTAATACAGCAAACCAAGATCACCCGCGTATAAATTCGCAATATCGAAGTACCTACTTGTCTGGGCGAAGCCCAGCGATATTGCCGATCGATTTTCTAGATAGTGACCCTTCCCAGATTTCGAGGGGTTGCTCAATAGGTCCACACTAAGGCGTGAGTTTTGGCGTACAAAAAGTGTTTTATGACAAAAAAATGCAAATCCAAAATAGCTTTAAAAAACATTGATTTGTCCATGTACAAGTAAGAGTTGGATAGAAATTCGGTTATTGTTAGGTTAGGTTATGAACCTAATCCCCCCCCCCCCCCCATCAAAGTCTTCGTATGTTGATCAACATCCGAATTTCACAGGTGTTCGTTGTGAAATGGATTAAATTTTAATTTCGGAATTGACCTGCCGGAGTACTCTGTTGTATAATCAATTTTTATAAACAAATATGCTCGTCACAGTTGTTACATAACTTCAAGCGACATCCAGAAGTAGAAATATAATGTATGAGGGCCCCACGAACGTTTCAAGTTCCTCATACCGTATCGAACTATCGAAGATTATTCGATTTATGTAAATAAAATTATTGTTTTACAGAGATCGAGAGAAATGAGTAAAATCACGGGAGTCAAAGCGTTCTGCTTGATCACTGGAGGGAGCCAAGGAATCGGCCAAGGGATAGCTTTCGAGTTGGCCAAAATACTAGCACCCAACTCCAAGCTCGTCTTGCTCGCCAGGTCTTTGTCCAACTTGAATGCCACTGCCCGGAAAATTGAAGAAATCAACCCGAAAATTGTTACTGTGGTAAGCACTTGTATTTAAATTTCTTGAATTATCCTTCAAATAATTGAACTGATCAGTTTGTGAAACGAATTGGAAGGTAGAAGGTAGGCGGGATTGTGGCATGGACTGTATGTGTAGACGAAAACACCAATTTGGTTTGAAAGAATGTATACGGAACCATCCCTATTACCACACAGAATTCATCAATTTCTAACGATTTGAGACGGATTTATGACAGACCCAATACGCAGAACCAATTTAAGCTCTGAAGAGCAAAATTTTGAGTGTTAGTTTTGATACTCAGTAGCAAAGAGAAGAAGGGGTAATAGTCGCATAGACCCTTCTTCAAGAAATCGTTTAAATCGCACCTTAGCACCTCAAGAATAGGTTCGTTCGGCTAAGCTTTCAGAACGGTTCAGAACTGACCACGCTCCCTTTGGGGCGTTCGTTTAGTCACAGAACTCGTCCAGTATCAACAGTTCGCTGTTCATTTAGTCTGTTCAACAGCGGACTGTTGATACTGGACGAGTTATGTGACTAAACGAACGCCCCAAAGGGAGCGTGGTCAGTTCTGAACGCTTAGCCGAACGAACCTAATGTTCCATCCAATTTTCAAACCAATCCGATTATTTTTCGCGTCACTTCACCTGTCCCTAGAGGCTCAAAATGTGAAGCCCACTGCAAAAATCGAAAAAGCCACCAACCATTCGTTGGTTTTCATCAGTCTGTAGTGAAAAGCAGAAAGGCCTTAATTGGAGAACATAGTTTGTTAACAAAATGAGTTTGCTAATAAAACCTGCTGTCCAAATTTCTCCCAAGAAAGTAAAAATCGAAGATTTTCTGAGGGGAACAAGGCCTTCTATATTGAATTGTTCAACGAGCAGTTTTCAACTGCGCCAGTCAACTCTCCAGGCAACGACGACTTTTCGATTGACGAGAAAGAAATGAAATAATAATCCTTATATCAACCTCTCAAAACTCTCAGACCTCAGAGAAATATATATTTGCTGTTTCTTACTCTCTGTTTGGTACGACAGCAATGGTAGGAATACCTTACTGGCAGTGGAAAATATGAAAATATTTCTTATGAAATCTCAAGGTTAACAATGAGAGCCTTAACCTCTTGCAACATTACCTTCCTAACGTGTACAATTATTTCTATTTCTTTTTACCCATCAGTAACGTGTTAAATTTTCATTTCAAGTGCATGGAGTGTGACCTGACAAGCACGCATATGATTGAAAATATTTCGGAATGGTTGAAGTCTCAAAGTGAATTAGAAACTTACGACTCTCATTTCCTCATCCACAACGCCGGCACTGAAGGCATGGGTTCTTTGGCTAAGGACATGGACAGCGTCGACTATTGGCAACGGTAAGGTGGCTTGTGTCATAGTGACCTTAGCAGGTCAAAAATATTTGGTGAACAAGCGAATCCTTTTATGTTTAATTTAAATGCTAGTTGTCGCTCATTCGAAGTTGGTGGCTCAATTATGTATTGGCTGACAGTTGGACACTGGGTCCCTATTATAACTTGTGAATGCACCTCTTTATTCATGAAATTCTTTGAAATAGTCTACTGTTCATAAAGTAAGTACATTGAAGCAGTCTTAACAACGTCCTAAATGTTGGCTCTGTAAGCTTCTGCTTGCATTCCACTAGATGTTCTGGTGATTCGCAGCACCAACTGTGGCTTCATAGCTCAGTATATCTACTGTTAATTTTGTTGGTTTTATTTAGCAGCCCTAAATTTGTGTGCCACACGTTCGGACTTGTTGTAGCATTAAATGCTCAAAATTTTTTAAAATCAACATCAAGTATAGAAAGAGTACGGGTTACTGAGGAGGCACTCAGAACTAGAGACTCGTAACAAGTTACTGCTGTACAAGCAAAATTTTGCTTGTACAGCAGTAACTTGTTACGAGTCTCTAGTTCTGAGTGCCTCCTCAGTAACCAGTACTCTTTCTATACTTGATGTTGATTTAAAAAAAATTTGATGTTGCTGTGCGGTCATAGCTGCATACGATGTATTTTCCCCTCATACTGATCATGGATGATCGCCTCTATCGCGATTTAGATTCGGATTCAGCCTCCCTAGCCGGTGGTGCGAACTACCTTTCGCCTTTTGTGAATTTTTCATTTTTTTCTTCTATTTTCTGCCGCTCTCTCGCCACCTCGCATTCGCAATAACTCTCTGGAACAGTTTATGCAAAAGTATCTCTCTCCGAGAGGCAATTTTCTTGTCTCTCTCTGACAGTTGGCCTTTGTGTGGTTGAACCCCTGGCAGTTTTTACATTGGTTTGATGTTTTTCTGAGCGGTTCAATTTTGACCCTTTATTCATTATGGAGTCAATTTCGAAAAGCTTCTCTACATTTTCATTATTATCGAACGTCAGCATAAAGCCCGTTTCACAATAACTTGTTTCCCTTGTTCACTGTGGTCTTGGTCTTCTTAATCAAGTTCACTGAATCCATCATTTTTAATCCTTTGGCAGACAAGTCGTCAATTATTTCATGAACTCATGTTCCTTCAATTTAATTGTCAACCTACGTTATTACCTACTGAGTGCAATAATTTTGCTTTCCTTGTTTGGAACTTCTTTGAGTATCTTCTTTGTAGCTTTACGTATTCTGCAACTCCTGTAAATGTAATCAGGGGAGGAATAGTGGTGCCCCCCCCCCCCCCATATAGCAGCGGTGCCTCCTTGTAGTTTTCCCTACGGGTAGCAGTAAGGGAAGATGATATAAGTAGAGTTGGGTATTGCATACCCAAAAAGATTAGAAGTGATCATTTGCTTTGTTGTGGGTATAGCTCTGAATATGCCTTCTTGCCAACACTAAAAACTCTAAACTCATAAACTCTTTTCTATAATTCAGTATCCAATGTTTTAGGTACATGTGTCTGAATATGTACTCGATGACGGCCATCACCTCTTTCTTCTTGCGCACCTTCGATTCCGGGGCTCCTCGCACGATCGTCAACATAACGTCTCTGGCTGCTGTCGCCCCTTTCAAGGGAATGGGATTCTACTGCATCAGCAAGTCTTCTCGAGAGATGTACCTCAGGGTCCTAGCGGAAGAAAACCCCGATGTCCATATCCTCAACTATTCCCCCGGTAAGTTTGAGAAAACGGAGTTGAGTACTGTTGAGTGGGCTGAATAACTGGGCACCAGGGACGTAGTCAGCAGTACACGGTGCACCCCCCCCCCCTTTTCAATTAATTTTTCTTTGTTTTTCATACTTCCGGGGGAGTTTTCCACACCTCTCGCGGTAGGCCCTAGTCTGGTAGTCTGGAACCCCCGTCCGTCCCAATTTTAAAATTCTGACCCTCCCCCCCCACCCACACGTTACGGTGTTTTGTAACAAAATAATGGTGTTTTACAAAACTTGCAGAAGATGAAGAAGAAATATTTATTCAGAGTATGGCACTTAACACTACTGATAAAATACGAGCGATTGCGACTGAACGCATCATTGTTCAAAACGCTATTGGGTGCGGAATTTAAGGCCCGTTAAAAATTAATTGGGAAGAAAGGTATTGAGCAAGAAGGTGAGGGAGTACGGATAATATGTGTACTAATACATACTTATGTGTGTAAGTGTAGTCTTACTATCTCAAAACCTGCATTTTTCTAAATATTGTCACATTTTGAGGAATTTTACCCTTTTTGACCGCCTGTATCTTGGCACCGATAACTTTTTACCCATAAATTTTAAAGGGAAAAAAGGTGCTTTTTCGCAAAACAACACGGTTTAGAAGATATGAGCAAAACAACCAATAACAGTCCGCCAACCCCCCCCCCCCCTCCCCATAACAGTCCGCCAACCCCCCCCCCCCTCCCCATATCGTAAAGAGCTCAGGGCCCTCGTTTTTGAAAACTCAGCATTCCCTTTACCATTCCCAAACAATCCCTCAAATTTACGTTCACTTCGGAATTGAATCCAGCAAACCCCGATTTCAGCATCACCTTCAGTCCAGCGCACCTTCATCATTGTATGGCTAAATTCTTACGTATTATTATTACTGCCTCGTTCCAGGTGTAGTGAATACCGACATGATCTCACGCGTTATCAACACGGTCAAGGACAAGGACACCAAGCAGAGCTTCCAAACTATGGTGACCGATGACAAACTTTTGGAACCTTCTGAGACGATTGGGTACATGATCGAAGTGTTGGACAAAGGAACTTTCAAAAATGGAGGAAGAGTGGATTTCTATGACAGGTGAAATAATTTTCCCAGATGAAAGCTGACTGTAGCGATGCAATATTGAATGTCTTCAAATTGAAGTTACTTCTGAAATTTATTAAAGTAAGCCAATTAGCCTAATTACAAGTATAAATTGACAGTCGAATTATTAGTAAACTCATTGGATGCATTAGGTAGTGGTTCTGTCCTGGCTCATCGATAGTTTCAAGCTCGTTGAATAGGTACACATAAGTGCCCTCATTGCTCGTGCACATATTGCCTTCAGATGAGGGTTCCAAGTAAGTTTGCTTTCTAGGATTATGCCTAGAAATTAGGCCTCTCCCTTCAATCCTACCCTTTTCCCAGACATATCCAAGCTCTATGATTTCAGTGTGATACGCTTCCCGACGAAGGGAACAACCACTGCCTTCTTAGGATTGACGCGTAGCCCCTCCTCACCACACCACGACTTTGATAATTTTTTGTACTGTTAATTTATTCTTTGTATAATTTAGGACGTATTATCGTTGTTTGACTATTTTTTCATTAATAACAAATCGTGTTTCACAGGGATGTCACGAACGGCGTTGCAAAGTAACCACACAAGGGCGTCCGCTGCTTCCACATCTGAATGATATCTGATCCGACATGTACCTTAAGTATAAGTATTATTACACATATATCTTCATACCTTCGCCAATGTGTTAAAAAATCATGACAATTTTGTTACATGCTAAAAATCTGAGATTCCTTGATTACGATGTTCACGCTTGGCAGAAGTTTCAATATTTTTTATTATTTTTTGGGATTACATTCGGTTTTTAATTATAAACTCTTTTTTACTTATTCGTTTCTTTCTATTGCCTTTGCAGTGCATTGAGTTGCAAATCTGTTGATTTCGCCTTAGTAATCACATGGTGGTAAATTTTTTATCTCTTCTTGTGTCTCTAGATTCCAAATGGTCATGTTATGATTCTATATGAATAAACAACATACTAAATGTATACGAAGAATTTCGTGAGTTTTGTCTCCACCTTCCGATGCCAGCGGTTTGTCAATGTTATTCGACTAACTTTCCTGGACCTATGGGTCTGTATTCTGTACTAATTCAAATTGAAATACTCACTATGGAACTTTTTGTGACTAATTTGTATCCTTATCTAGGATAGGAAATGGTTTCGTAGGGTATCAAATACTAATAGAATTTTCAAGCTCACAATTTGAGAAGATTTAAAAAGATCTTCAGAACATTGATAGATTAGAGCCTGGTGTCCGTCAGCTTGGTCGATAGATGATACGAATAAAGTTATGAATACTTACATAGTGATACAATTTTTACTATATTATTTAAAATCCGGATCCGATGCATAGGGGTGGGGGGTTTATAGGGAAGCGCCATATTGCCATATCTGGTGGAATAGATCGCTTAAGCGAAAATCGCCCTTGTTGTGATACTTCATTTAATTCTAAGTCTGGGGAGAGAGTTGTCATTAACATTTTTTGCTAGAATTTTCATCAGTGCAGTATGAGCTAATATGTGGGCTCTCGCTGTTTTGTAAGAGGTGTAAGGCCTTTCGATTGAATTCACCGAATAGAAGATGTTAACCAAATCTATTGGGTAACAGACTGATCCTATGTAAAACATAAGTAGGTGGAATCCACCCAGTCGGGGACCACATGTTTCAGCCTGTGCTCGTTGCAGCCTAGGGTTGTTGGTCGAATGTTATGAAGCACATTATAGCACAACTTTCCTCTGAAAATCGTAATATGCCTAGCCTATACCTAACTTCTTCCACTTTGCAACGTACTTCCCAATCTCTTCCCGCGTATTTTGGGGAAAACGTCAGTAACAGCGTAAAAAACTATGAAAACTGTGTTTTGAATCTGAGAACGCAGTCTCACTTATTTTGGTGTTAATCAATGTATCAGAAACACTATGTATTTGGGATAAATCTATTCAGAAGCTCAACTACAACTTACTATCCAAAGTAAAGATGTCATGTTTGCCTTTGGATAACATCATGGTATCAATCGAGCAACGTGAAAGAGGGCGTTTTCACAGGTTGAGGGCTCATTATGCAATTTGTTTCCCAGTCTCGTCGCTCACTATACATTTTTCATCTTCGCAGGTCAGCCCTTGAAAAGGGTGCAAGGTCGATGTTCAAACTCAGTCAACAGTACGTTGCCGATCGATCGCGGTATAAATATTTAAATTTTGCAAGACAACCGTGGAAAGCACACACCGTTGGAGGTGGAAAAAGGCAGGTCAGTAGCTGTTTTGTTATAGCCAGGCGGGGGGTAGCGCCAGCACCACCTGTTGACGACCGACCTGCTCCCTGCTTTTCGTCAGTCGCTAAGGGAACTTCGGCAACAGCAGGGCGCAGTTCAAGGTAATAACTGCAGCACGAACATTCAAAGCGATCCACCTACTGCCTCAGCAGAGACACAATACGCACTTATTTGAACGAAAATGTAGGTAGTGCTTTTAGTCAATAGTGAATACACCAAAACTACTAAATGGTAGGTACGCACACCCCACGGGCTGAATAATTCAGCTGTCTGTCATTTTAAATGAGGTATTATGTGTAATGTCTTGTAGCGACACTACAGTTTATTTTTTGGTAACACAATTTTTGTTTTGATCATAATAATATTATGATATCATATTATATCAAAATTCTGTTCAGAGAATATGAAGTTTCTTAGATGCCAATTTCTTTTCCAATTTTCTCAAAAACCCTTTTTTGCAGTTTCTTCTCCGTATCCGAAAATAATCTTTTGAAGTCAGATTCAGTCAATTTATAATAATATTATTCATATTATGTTATTAATACATATTATGTAGTTACCACACCAGGTGCGGATCCAACCTTTGTTTAATTCGAGTTAAATTTGTTCGTTCTCAATGAGGGCTCAAAGTTGAAGCAGATCGAAAGTCGTCAACATGAGGGTGAATCATGCGGGAGCCTGTCGGGTCAATGTTCATACTGCCCCAGCTAGCTGATTCTAACAGCACAGAGTTTTCAGATATCGAGTTAAATATTAATAACTATTAATAATTACTAATAATAATTAAAAATAATTTACTCTAGGTACTTGATAGTAATAATTAATAATTAATGATAATTCATAATCTACGATTTAGTGATCTATACAGAAGGAAGATCTGCACGACGAATTTAATAAACCGTTGTGTCAAGAATTTGCAGAGTTTTTAGAAGTGTTCCTCTTCAGAACTTTCGTCATCATTACCTTCTTTAACCGATAAATAATGACAATGCGAAACATGACAGGCTCTAGAGTTGATCTGCCGGGCAAAACAGAACTGTCGTCAGACTGCGAAATACCCCCTATTACTGCATCATCTGGTCTTCTTCCGCTCAATTGCAGACTATTGCGTGTAGCAAATGCCAGCTGTTCCACAGAATACTGAGGCACAAGAGTGACAATCGTCTTTTTGTCCATATGGACGACTCAGCTAAATTCTATGAAAGACTTCCACGTTGCAATACAGACGAGGAAGATGGAAGGGGAAACGTTATGTTTTGATTTATCCAGTTTTCCTATTTTGATAAAAATCGACTTTCTGTCCTGTTGTGTTTTATCCATTTCCTTTCAAATTTGCAAGAAATATTTTTTACTTTACCTCATGATACTAAGACCAGTTTTGCACTTCATCAATCATTCTCATTCTACCGCACAAATAATTCAGGACTGCTGCGTTCTTCTTCATAAGAACTTTTTGGTCCCTCCTTGGGAAAAACCATTGGGTCAATTGGGGCAAATAAAATGTTCAAAACCAGCTTCATTTTAACCATTTCATCCTAACGAACACGCCTGTGCAAAAATTTGGGTGGATATAAGTGGATCGCGGAACTTAGGCCTAAACAAAGTTATCATTAGCAGTAATATTTTCTTCATAAATGTACAATTTTCGAAATTTATGTAATAATTGAAATTATGTACTTATTTAAGTCTCAGCACGCTTAGCTACACTGAAACGTTCTCAGCGTTGTCATAAAGACAAGTGAATGAACTGTTCAGCCGCCACCCCCTCGAAATGTTTTAATTATGAAAAGTGTTAAAAACAGTTTAAAACCCTTTGTTTAGTTCCTTGCCTGTCAAAAATTTCCCTGAACCCCTGCTTCTGTAACCCCCCCAACGACCGAATTCCTGGCTACGTTACTGGGGGAAACCCTCGTGTTTACATTGTGAAACAGCGCGGCCTCTGAATTGGACTTTGATTTTTCGGGTTTTGCACTCCTATCACGGCCGTTTTACCCACTGCGTGCCGGCAATCTACTTCGCCCAAGACCCACCAGTGCCCGAGGGTTAATTTCATCATTATACGTTATTATTATTACTATTTTTCCATGAACTGCTAAAAGTCTCGTACTCCGGCATACGGTTCGGAGAACCATACCGAATTTGTTTATTTTTCTCCTTCTTCCAATAAAAAATGTATTAAATGTAATTAATAGAATAAATGTGTAAGCTGCACAAAGTTCATGGAAAACTGGCGGAAATCAGAAGCGGGATCGGCGGGGGAAAACGGTTCGCGTGCCTGCGAGAGCAAGGTCGGTGGAAGAGATGAGCGTGATCTGTTCAAGCGGGGTAACCCAAAAAACAAGGGGCACAACTCATCAAGCGAATCTATCAAGTCGGGTTTAATAATGAAATGAACGAGGAGCTTGCTGGTGACTTCGTGGGTTTCAAGAGAAAATTACGGATTGGTGGTTGAGTTGTTTGTTTATTATTGGGAATATCATCGTTGTCGGGATGTAGTCTGAACTTCCTATTATTCTGCTCAACATGATATCAAGGCCCTGACCTTCCGGAATACCAACTCAAATTCTGCTCCTCACGCAGGGAGATCCCCTTCCAGTCCCTAACAGTTGAGCTGAAGAATCAGCACCTTGACGCTTCGATTCGTAAACTACCTATGCCTTGTCACATCACGCTTTTCCGCCCTGAACACTAACGTCCATTTTTCATCGTTAAGACAAATTGTAACGTTGCACGCGCGGAGCCGCATTTTACCGGCATACAAGTTCATTTAGAGTCCGCACATCCTCCTAATGACGATTTCCACCATTTTGGTCTATTATCTTGGATAATGAACCATTGGAATCGACCAAAGAAACAATTTTTTTAACCCCCCCTCAAAGTTGTTGAATTACGTTTCAAGATACGTAGATTCAGAAAATCGAATTGAAAAAAAAAAAAAAAAACCGTCCGTACGCCGTCCGCGTTAAGATAGCGTTAAGCTAAAATTACGAAAAATTTTTTTTACAGGTTTTTCTGACATTCAAAGCGTTGCATGGATTTCACGTTTGTTGAGTCCAAGTTCCATGATCATTATCTCACTAATTCTTACGTAACTAACCTCAACATTTCAGCATAGTCCAGGCAAATTAGTGCTCTGCCTTCCCAAAATTACTCGAGAGCTGGAAATCGTTCTTGGGAGTCCTGAATAACGGTTGTGAACAGATTTGAGAGCTAGATAGTGAAAAGATCTGAGTTCACACAAAGCTTTCTGAGTTAGGCAGCCTTAGCTGAAATTTGGTGCTACGACCTTCTTAGGTTTAAAATTCATATCTCAGCATTGGAGCAAACGAATTTCAATTTTCAAAAACCATCCGATTTAAAATTAAATTTTCGACAACTTTGATCCCATGACATTTTTCAATCGGAGCAGTCATTTTCAACCTATAGGCGTTAGAAGCTGAGGGTTGTCAACTTTTCAGAGAAGTTGGTAAAAAGCGTCTACCTTTGACGGGCGATTGACTCTGATCGACTGAAACGATGTCAATGTTTGAAATGCCAATTAGCGCGGAATGCAATGTTCTTTTTACATGCTCTTTAACATTTTCTTTAGAATGCGTACTTTTTGAGTTAAACGCGAAAAACCAAAAAAAGTACGAGAAAATCGTGGTTTTTAGGCTTTCAAGTTTGAATCACAACCTAGAAATCGTCGCAAACTCATAATATATATATTATATACCCGTTATCCAGGACCCGCAAGAGGGATTTAAACGATTTCCAGCTCTCGAGCAATTTTCGGAAGCTACTCTGCACTTGCTCTAGGTCGTTTTTCTTGGCAAGGACAGGCACGGAACTCAAGTTGTTTGAAAACGTGGTGTAAGGTCTAAAACGTAAATAGCGATGATTATTTTTGCTTTGATTTTTAAGAACAAAACTTTACACCTTCCCAAATCAATGGGATGCAAAATCTGGATTTTGCAACGATTTGCATGAGCTGACTGAATTCCGTACCGACCCAAGTAGACCATAGATTACTCTACACAGATACGTATCTACCTCTATGTACATATTTAGCTACTAACGAAATGTCCATTGAATCATGAATTGGTTTCATACAGGTTTTACAGCAGTTGAATGTTGGGGTCTTGACGGCTGGTGGATGTCGGATCGCGTTTTCTAAGTGCACACGATTCAAAAATGGGGTGCAAACCGTCGAAGGACATGATAAAGAAAGTGATCAACCCCGTGGAGGACGAGGCGTCGACAGAGCCGGAAGTCGAACCGGAAATAGAGAAGAAAACCGCGTCGAGGATGTCGAGGCAGACGGCGCAGGATGAGGGCGGCGAGACACAAGTGGTACCTTTAACTGACGAGACTCCAGAGGGTGAGTTTAGTTATAATGCCATCACCTGGAATCTTCATTGCACAACAGTAGTAGAGATAGCTGAATCCAATCTTGGATCCTCGTTTCGCCCCATGACCCAGGCTGAGCATGTAGCCCATTTTCAAGAACTGAATCCCCCCGAATGAAATCCTGCCTATATCGTATGGTGCTACAGATTTCGTAGGTCGGAATTTTGACTGGATGCCGAGTTCTGCTTTCGCAGTGTTTTGCTGAACTCAGTATTTCCGGATCTGTCAGAACTGGAACGCAAGGGCGTAGGTGACGCATGCGCATTTCACATCTTTTTCAGAGCTTGTGGAGTAAACAAACAATAGCTTACTGAGCTGGGTGAAAACAAAAATATTGCAGTCGTCGAGCTGGGGAAGGAACGAAAACGATTGGGAGCTGAAGTCGACACTAGAACCGAACCAGATTTACGTCACTCCTACATAAAAAATATTATTAGCGCCAGGATTTTCAAGTTTTACCTTTTTCCCCCTATAACTGACAGCTCCAAATCAGTCATACTTTTACTTTCATAATACAATTATCCTAACAGACATAAGACAGTTCGAGGAAAAATGAAAATCTAAAACCTAGTTGTTCCAGACAAAAGAAACTTTTCCAGTTTTATTCGAATTAATAAAAAACATCAAAAATAATAATATGTGGATTGGTTGATCACATGACAGAGATGGAAACCACATGAAACGTTGTTAACATTTTCGAAATGCGTGGACAATCTCGAGGACTACAATCTCTTGGTCTTGCAAACTAATTTGACAATTCATCCAAGACCTTCTCTCTCTTCTCTGGAACTGAGGGATATTTCTCATGCTTCTTTTTTGTCGTAAACATATTTCGTAAAACCGAGTCATTTCTGCCTTCACAGGGAGATTACCATGGTGCATCTGTTCTCTTTCTCGATCGACCTCACCATATTGTTATGACTCTTCTATATGAAGTAGAGAACCAGTAAGAAAAATATCGTAGGTAAATAGAGAAATGATAGAGCACCAAGATTAGACCAAGATTAGACTGCCTTTTTTGGTCTGACAAAATCCTAGAATGAAGGTAGGCAGCTTGTCTAAATAATGCCAAATCGTATCCCAATTCGTGCCTAAGAAAGATTGGTAGAATATTATCGTCTGTTTAAGTTTTCAAGTTGATTAAATATTAATTTTAACGATGAAAGTTGTACAAGACCTTGACATAAATACAATTGTTGCGTTAGGGCCCTTCCGGCTTCTGGAGTAGCGGATCGTATGCCTGGACCAAATCACGATTGATAACTAAACTAAGTCAATTTGGGTGACCCACCGTTGAATGGTCCCTAACCCGAGTCGGATCGTGAGATCACACCGTTAGCGGATCTTGTGGTCTTGTTTGTGCCTGGAGACTGTCTGTTAAATCGATAAGACAAACCGGCTTTCAATAGCGCTCTGTGTTAAGCGTTTTACCGACCGTTGTCTCGACAAAAAGCTTTTATGTTTACAACTCATTCTCCTAAGACTCCTCTGAATAGCCAGTCCGCAAACTCGAGTGGCTCATAATGGGTTTTCATGTTCCATTTACGAACCGAACTCCGTCGTGAGCCGTTAAGTCACTGAACTGCGGAACTCCAGCACTGCGACGATAAGGAATTATAGGGAACCATTTAGGAGGAAATAAGTACTCAAGGAGTGAAATACACGTTTTAGATCGCCCATTAGAAACTCATCTTTTAGATGAAATGAGTGAACGAACTACTCACATTATTGTGGTTGACACAATCATTTTTGACCTAGTTCATCAGGCATGTTCTAATGAGCCAATTTTTGGAGTAATGTACACCAAACCTCAATCAATTATTATTACAGACATGTATAGACCTCTTGCCACAGTTTAGTCCACACTTTTTGGAGTTTTCGCTAGCTCCCAAAAATTACTAGTAATTATTCATACCGGCTGGAACAACTACATAGGTACTCGGATAAAAAGCCACAAATAACTTTCAAATTGATAGTTCGTCAAGGACAAAAAGTTCAGTAAAAATGCAGTTGAATGTGTTTTATCTGTAGAGCTCATCTGATGAACTCCACAGGGGACAGAGTCAATGCCACGGAATGGGAACGAGAAGGTCGCCACAGCATTAGTGTATCGGATTATGAAGATATAGAGCTTTTTATTACTGAATTGATGGACCTCGTTCGCGTGACGAAGAGGATTTTGCCGTGATCAACTTCTTTACTTCATGGAAGAGATGGGTGTTCCCTATTTTCTTAAATTATCGTCAGATTTGTGTGCTCCATGGCAAAAACAGGGGTGGCCCTTCCAGGGAGCTGAGTCCTCTTATTGCGGGAAAAGGTCAGATAAATTAGAGTGGATGATCAATAATGTCTTGAAAATGTAAGCTGTATGGACGGGGCTTTAAATAAAGTATAAGTTGATCCTCATGTTGGTAGCTGTGAATTCCGCTTACTCGCAACTGAAAGGCATTGAGTGGTCAGAATAGGAAAGAAAACAGAACAATAACAGAAAAACAGATTTTGTGATTCAAGTACACCGCGGGACGAAGTCAGTGTACTTGCATTAGAATTTTCAATCAGATTTACCTACTTAAATGAATGTCGACAACTGTGGGAGAATCTCACGTGAACTTGGCTGGCCCTTAAGCCCAGACTTCAGTGCAGCGGGTGGGGATAGGACTCACCCTGAGTCCATGTTTATAGGTTCTTAGTCCAAAGAGCAGTAATGTACAGTAATGCGCGAAACTTCAAATTTAGCGAACTCTCCTATGGAGTCTATCAAGTCGAGATGGTTTCGCCCAGACTGTCCCTCCAATTTGCGAGACAATACCATAGACGTCAATGTGAATGAAATGTTGAGGAGCGTTTCCTGCCAATTTTCCCTGTATCCATGAAGTTCTTTGAAAATAGCAATCGGTTATTGAGAAAAATTGTATTACCTCTGTATTTCATATTCTTTGCTTGATATAAAACTGTCCATCTCCAAAACTTTTACGAGTTCTTATTTACCGGTTTAATTCAACTGCCGGACAGTAAATGACTTCTTACGCAGTTATGAGCGTTTTAGGAAGTTGATCCAGTCAAAATGGTGAGCTGTACAGAAAATAATAAACAGTTCTGAAAATTTGCAAGGCTTTACGTTCTATGAAATCCTTGGTATTAGTTTTGCAGTAGTAAAACGAGTTTCACTAACTTAGTTAGCAACTTAGTTAGCAACTTTACTTAATTTGGGGAACCCACGACATTCGTGATGAATTAAAAGGTTTGAATGGTACGGTCTGAGATAGTTGGGAGGTCTTTGTTATCGCTCCACCAAATTCGCTAAAGTCAGGAAGCAATAGCAACAATCTTCCTGCTGAATGTGCATTGACCTCACCGTTCGTATTCTATCAAGACAGTTGGGAGAGCGAGAGGTGACGATTGGAAGGTTAGAAGGTGAATCGTGTTTACACAACCTGACCTCTTTTTAGGAACATGCGATCCAGGCCTTCATTCTAAACGCTAACCATCGTCGTTCGTTCGGCTCATCTTTACGGAATACACAAACACCATAAGAAGGAATGAAAGGCGGTGAATTTACCGTTTTATGAAACCTGGCAACAGAATGTATAAAGATGTTAAGACGGAATCGTGCAGCCGTTCCCAGCCCACCAAGATTTTGGTTCAAACAAAATAAATCATCCTCTTTTTTCTTGTCTACTTGGGAATGGGAGGAAACTATTTGTCATTGCCGCTTCCCGCCTCCTTCGCCATCGTGTCGGACAGTGTATAGTTTGTCCAACACCTGGTTTCATTCATTGAGGACATTTCTACAATGAAGAGGACGCAGGCCGTACTAAAGCCGAAAGGAGACAACAAATTGGCAAGAGAGAGGGAAGGCAGGCTGCTCTGCAGGGTGCTGAGGGGAAGGGGCACGCTTTAGAATAAATGCTGGGCTCATTAAGGTGCGTTATACCAACTAATTGGTTGCGAGTTTGTTCACGTATCTTTCACTACCATTTCTTGGTCACATAATGTGTGAATTAGTAGTGCAAGATATTATCTTTACTACCAGATTTTCTAAATATATTGACCAATTCAGATTTCATATAATTTTTACAGAACATTGATTGTATGTAGTCAGCTATTTTTGAGATATGACGGTTTCGTCCAGGCTATGCCATATGCAGAATATTCAAGAATGCAGAAGGGTAGTGCATGAAAGTTACTGTTCAGTTGTGGATTGCAGCTTTCGGAGAGTGTCCTGGTGGAGCAGGTTCCTCGAACGCTTCAAGGATATTGCGTAGGGGCGCACTAAGATCAAAGTCCCTGAAACGAACCGAGAACAACAACAAGAACCCTGAACAGACCCTGGATCAAAACTGACCATTGACAGTGACACTACAAAAATTGAATCATTGTAGATAAATATGCAACAGTATTACGCCCTGTTTCCCAACTAAGGTTTAGAAACGTCACTGTAACAATCCACACTGCGAACCACCTCGTTATAAGTCATATTCAAGTATTCTACAATCGATCGTTTCACTTTCGTGCGGCCTGGATTCTAAAATGTATTTAAACCGTAATAGGGGCTCGCATTCATGAAGTACTTACAGCGTATGGTAGGCGGTTAGGTAGGGACTTGAGCGAGGATATTTTCTTATAGACTTGACATGCAAACAGCCGATCGCATGACCGTGCAGACTACTTTTATTAAGACAGCTCAACGTGTTCACCACCGAAGGATATGACTCAAAGTTCCAGAACTCGCGCTTTCTTGTTTTTTACCTTCCACGATCGCGAGGAAAAGGAGCCTTTGAATCCGTTGATTCGTGGCGGCGGATACTAAAAGAAGCGCGGTCTTGTTTAGTAGTTTGATGAAACGTGCGTTGCACTAAATGAGAGATAATAATAAGAATGATTTAATAATTATTGAATGTTCAATTTCGACTTAACTGTTGTTTCCTATTGACGTTCTTAAATGAGGAACGACTCAATAGTTCCGGCACATGGCTCCAAAAAGGCATCGTTCCAAAATCCGTGAGACTTCTGGTTGGGATCCTGAGAGCCTTCTCAAGTTTTTCCGAGATCACAGCCCTCAGCATTCTCATGTTCTCCATTTCAGCCCCCATGCACGATCCACAGTTCACATCCGAAAGCAGGTTTTCCATCTGAAGCGCCCAGTTATACCTTGGATCTGTCAAACAGGGAGCAAGTTCCATCAGCCTGTCAAAACACATCCTGGGCAACCTCCGTTCATGCATCCTTGTCAATCTTGTACACCATCCAAACATGCTTTTGGTGACAGTAAGCCTTAGATGTGAGATGCCGAGTTCAGTCTGGCGTCGACCATCCAAGACCGAGCAGAGATTTGAAGTCCCATACCTGAATAAGCTCAAGTACTTTAGTTTGACGGAATCCCTGGACTTCGCAAGCGTAGTCTGTGGAGACATTCAAGGAGCTGAACAGAATCTTCCCGTCTCTGGAAAGCACACTCTAGTTTTGAATATGATTGACTATGTGGCTTCATGTTTTAAGCAACAGCCTTTTGGGTAGCAGTTTTGCGTGAACCGGAATTCCCGGTTGATTCATTGCCATTCCATAGTGGATATTATATCTTCGTTTTGATGGATGTACAGATAGAGCAGAGCTACCTTTTATCCCATTTCCAAGATCAATTGTCCATTCAATTTATCCAATTTTCGGTGATGGGTGTCGTTCGATTTCGGTCCAAGCTGGCCCGAACGACTGCTCGTGCGGAATTACTATCATAAAAATCAGTATCACTTGCCCAACTCTTTGTGCTATAATGGAAATCAAAAACAAAGCTAAATAAGCGGGAAGGTTCTTCGGGTGCGTGATATGAATTGCTAATGAGGGGGTTTTTGCACATTCAACAGAGGGTGAGATAAGTCTGTAATAAGATGCAAGGAAGTCAAAGGGGCAGCGGCAGGAATTATGACGCTACTGGATACAGGCTTAAAATAGAACTGCAAGACTGTGTGGAAGGAGTCCTCGAAACACTTCGAAGTACGAGTTCGAATCACTCGTAGCCATGAACATGAATTTATTACGGCGCTAGTTTTTCCCAACTTGTCAACTTCCCACGGTCATTATATAAAATGCGTTGAATGTAGGGTTGGGCGGACGTCCAGGCAGACAAATTACGATCCTATCAGTATATTTATTTATTTATATTACCAACAAGTAAAGACGGAAAACCAAAAGAGTTGATGAAATGGCCAGGTCGATTAAAGTGGAGGCCACGACCCAAGGACGACTGTTCACCTTTTTATAAGGAAAGAGAAGAAGAAACCCTGAAATATGGCTCCCAGGAGGCTCCATGTTTTATTCAGCTGTAACGCGTGGAAAACCACTGGAAAAGGAAAGATAAATATCTTCTAAATAAACGTCTTGAGGCTCAATTATCATCGGGTCTCGTAAATTTCTTAACACTCTGAGAAAATCAACTTGGCCATAATGCTGCGACCACCGTGATATCTGCCTTTCATGTGGATGTTGGACCTGCGTGCAACTCAACGATTTCTGGTGGTTGATTTCGTATCGATAGGCCTACGTTCGTTATGTACCGCGATCAAGACACATGAATACAAAAATCGCTGCAAATCTGTCACCAACGTCTAATTATTTCCGCTATAGACTACTGTCCTGTATACAATCTCATGCTGAGTCCCATAAATATAACAAATAATACCAGATGTCATCTCCGAGGGAAAGGGAGGGGGAAGTCGGTATGATGCTGATGTTCTGTAATTTATTTATGTACATAAGAGATAAATGAAACGATTACTTATATAAATCATTAATAATTTATAATTGGAGTTAGTGCAGAAAGTGTCTCCCGTTCACAATATGATGAGAGAGATTTGATGTACTCCTGCAGAAAAAAAAACAACACATTTCCTTGTTTTATTCAATTAAAACAAGGAATGAAATGAGGATTTCCTCACTGTTCAAAAATCGTTCCGGCGGATTTTGCAGCTGATCTTTTAGGTCGGGAACAGGTCGCGTTCGAATGGCCAGCAGTCACGAAGTGAACGTACTACAGAATCAGATATCACGTTCTATGGCCATCTTGATAAGCGAAATTCCTTATAACTCGAGTCCCGTTGCGTTAATCCAAGGGGCTTCCTCTCATTGAATCGGCCATCACGTGAGGTTGATTTGTCATTTTTGGTTGGAACCTTCGCGAGCGTTTCGCCAGTGTCAGACATTGACCTCACGGTTACACGTAGTAATCAGGGGTATCTAGTCGCTCAAATCTTCAATATCGGTAACTAATGTCTGAAATCAATAGTACAGCCTTCGTACTCGCGCCACCAACCCCTTTGTCATATTGTCACACCAGTACCAGCGGCCATCGCCTCCCTTGCTAGCACGTCGCCTTCTTGCAGTACGATTTTGGTTTTTAATATCAACCAGCCGGCTGCAGCTGTACCCGATCACGAATTGCTGTAGATCATTCAGGTTAAATGGAATTAGGTTTCAATTTCAAAAATTGTCTATACAGACACGGGCATAGATTGCCTCGTTGGTTTATTCTAGAACGCTCTCCCTGGGAGAAGCAACCCGTAGATCTAATTACTGCCAAATTCAAACTTCCACTGAACCGCACAATTCTGATGATTGACTCTGAGCTTTGTTGATGGTGATTGCAAACGCCTATTGGACTGGACTTTTGAAAAAATAAAAAAACACCGTAAAATATTTATAGAAGCGCTCCTCACTGATGCTGAATTCAGTAATCATGAATGTCCGACTAGATTTAGATTGCATGGAAATGTACTAACTATGGCTCTTTACAACTAGAAGCCCGCGCTACATTATTCACATCCTCAATCGATCCTGAGCCTAATTGCCCTGAAACTTTGTCGCGGAATGTTTATAAAAGAAAAATGATTGGTTGGCTCTTGAAGGTAGGGACTGTCAACAGTGAAAAGCGGATATCCAGTGTAAATAAGATTTAGCTGAATCGGCGGATATGGTTAGAATAATAACTTAGGTATTTAGAGTTAGAGAGATGAATTGTATGGTATTAGGAATGGAACACTGTAGCGATTCTGGCCGAGCGCCAAGGGCTTATGCTCGGTGATAAGTTGTAAAATGAAAAGTTATGTTCCTTATTATGTTATGTAACTATGAAATAAATAAATATAGGGTGTGTTGATGTTGCGTCCAACTGTTTATAAGTGCACATGTGATCTTTGCAGAACAGTGATCTGAACAGAAAATAATCAACTGTATGGTTTGGAGGGTTTTTGGAATAAATTTACTTTTTCCTCATGCGCCGATTATGACAATTCTGAGTGGCACCCGGCGATTTACTAAATAAATTTACTAAACCCGGTAATAAATTAAATTTACTAGGTAAATAGATGCAGTAATTTTGATTTATTTTCAATATGACCAATAATAGGCTTATAAACGAACAAGCCAAGTGCCACAGATCCGCCGGATCTAGTATGTCTATCCCCGAAAACAATGGCAACGATTCGTCTCTCAGATAATTACCTATCCATCCACATCATATTATGTTCCCGCCCTGATCCATCACTACTGCGTTTTCTCTGAATATGGTTGTGTGTATTGGTGTGATAACATTTAAACTACTCGATAAACCATTTCGCATACTCGAAAATCGAGGGTTCTGGCAATAGCTAGTGTGGCTGCCTACATGATAATGGCTAACAAATAGAAACGCTGTCCATAAAAAAAGTGGTTTATAACGTGGAAAGGAAACCCAAATCTCAGGCACACGGTACTTCTGGGAGAATGACGATTGCAAGAATTATTATGAATAGATGAGGAAACGTTTCAATTTATTCTCAATAAAATAAGACTGATCATTCAAAAGAAAGACCCAATAATAAGGCCTCCTTCTTTCCTCATTCCTCCATAAGACCATTTAGCTATTACACTCGGAGTTTTGGCAAATGGTCGGTCTTTGAAAAATCTGACCGCGGAAAAGCGCCTAATAACCAATTTACTAATTCCCTTCCCGCGAATTACTCATGCATTTAGAATCCTCGCAGCGATATCTTGTAATTGTGCATTGATTGGGCTCGGGAGGCGGCCGATGTCTTACGGTTATCAAGTAGAAAAGCCGAGCTTAGCCGCCCCTTCGCATGCCTCACGTAACTATCTGACCTTCTTTTTCTTCTGTCTTGTCAATTAGAAGAACAAGTCGGGCCCATGACCGTTAAGAAGGATTTTTTTCTAATCGGCAAGTCATTCATTACATTTGCGGGGTCGTCACATCAATCGTACGGTCACTGATCAGAAAAAACAAGATTATTTGAAAAAATCGTCTATTTCCACTGATGTATGAGTACACTGTTAGACCGGTTTTGGTGATTAAACCATTGTTAGTAACAAAACAATACTGAAGGTGCATCACAGGGAGGTGAACTTATAGGACCCCAAAAGTGAAAGGTCGAAAGATTGGTTGATCAAAGTGAAAGGAGAAAACATATTGCTAATTTGTCCTCATACAGGGACTTGGGAACATGAGTAGGGCGTGGGCGATCTGACAGGCACAGGACTCGGTTTTTTTGGTGCCCCTCCCCCCATGATGTGTTTGAAATGTTCGTCCAGAACTTCATCCCTGGGGAAAACGTCACTATTGATGAGATGTTGCCTGATTTCCGGGGACGGTGCCCCTTCTAACAGTACATCCCTTCAAAGCCAAATAAGTACGGCATCAAGATTTTTGCTTATGTGTATTCCAGAATGTTTTACACCCTCAACTTGGAGATGTAGGCCATAAAGCAGCTAGAAGGTCCCCGTTGTGTAACAAATCAAGCGATATGGTGGGGCGTCTGGCAGAACCTGTGTCGTAGCAGATAAATGGTTAACCGCTTTCGCCCTCATAAATTCATTGAAACAGAAAAAGATCTCTTGCGTGGGCACAGTAAGGAAGAATAAGCGAGCACTGTCTGCTGCTTTTGTCAACTCAAGAGGGAAAGCACAATTCTACAGCCTTTTCGGTTTCAATGAGGGAAATGTGTTGGCATCCTATGTCCCCCGCAATAATAAAATAAATGCGTCATCCTAGCTTCTTCGATGCATGAAAGCTCACCAGGAATTAAATCCTCACAGACGTGGAGTGGACACTGCAGACCAAATATGCGCCACATACAACGTTCAGTGAAATACCCAGCGATGGCCAATGATTATTTTATACGCCATGTTGAACCTGGGTGGGATCAATTCCTTGGTTATTCACCTCGGTAATAATTTTGAACCAATACCTAGGAGAGTTTTACTCAAACATGGAGTGTGTATTGGACAACTCCAGCGGAGAAGTCCGGCCTTCACACATCCGTCTCGAGAGATTCCTCACAAAAGGTCTCGACTGCACGGTGGAAACAGGAAACCGTCGACTCACGAACTATTTCTGTGTGAAATGCAACCGAGTAATATGCCTTTCTCATGCGAAACCACTTTGCACAGCGTGCTTTTCAACCCGGTCTTACGATTCTCCAACAGCTTCAAATGCATTTCAAATCCATGGATGACGACTCGGACGGATTTTTGTCTCCACACATCTCAACTTCATGTCATACCAGTTTTGTAATTTTGTTTCGAGGGGAAAAGCCCCAATTTGATTTATATGTAAAACCGTAATATGCACATTCCAAATTTTGACTTTTGGTTTTGGTTTTTGAACACAAAATAAATACCAAGAAAAAACCCCATATTTTTCCCTTATACATCCTCATGAAGATGATTTGAGAATCCTAGACCACTCTACGCAGGCAATTTTTTAAATTTTTCATTGAAAATAATGTAGCATCACTATTTAGTTTACATAACTAATAAGAAGTCTCTTAAATGTACATATCTATTTTACAAAACTTGCGAACGTGAGCAGTTTTCTTTGAATAATTGTATCGTGGTGTCTCTATTTATCGCTGGACTACAATTATAAAGTTTTCACTACACTCTGTCATGTGGCTTGATCCTTTTTAATCCTTTCTGCAAACATATTAGCTTTGCTTTGGTTTTCTTTGGTCCAAGCTCCTGTTGAGTCCTTTATTGGATGTGCTTGTATAATAGTTCTATGCCACTTACCACGTACTAAGTTAACAATTTCTCCTGGATAGTTAATAGCATTCAATAGCATGCAATATCCTTTTGATTTCCGGTGTATTTTTCCGTGCTACCTCCTGTACATCCATTAATAGTTGTTCAAGCTCGTTGTCATTTTATTCTGGTGCTTAACTTTATACGCTATGCAAATTCTACTTAAATCGACTAGGGCTGTTGGTGTTTTGCATAAGGTGCTCACTGAGCTTCATGATAATTGGAGTATGGTCGGAACTCAGCTCATTGCATTCTTCAACAGTAACATAATTAGCTGACATATTTCTAGTGACAAATAAGTCAATCAAAGCGGGAGTTTACCTAGGGCCAGTGTTGGTTTACCGGGAGGCAATATAAACATGAAATGATAATATCAATGATAATGATAAATTTAGTTTGAAAAAAGTCATGGATAAACATCTCATCCTCACATGCGCTGTTATGAAAATCGTCAAAATGTGTGGAGCGGTCGGGTGCCTTGGTGGAGTCGATTTCCAAGATTATACCGAGTATAATCCTATACGACAGACCAGAACGACTAAAGCTTCCACATGCCAAATAATAGCCGCAATAATTTAAATTAATAATAATACTCGGTATATAATCTTGGAAATCGACTCCACCAAGGCACCCGACCGCTCCACACATTTTGACGATTTTCATAACTGCGCATGTGAGGATAAGATGTTATTATTATTAATATAAATTTTAAATTATTATTAATATAAATAAATTATCACTAGTTTGGACGGTTTTCAGTTGACAAATTTATGAGACCTTCATCAAGTTAGTTGTCAACACACCCTCCACTATCGTAATTATTTCGAATAGTTATGGGACTCACAAGGGTATTGTATACAGAAAATCAACGAGGAAGAATCGAGGAGTTGCGTTTAAAATATCAAAAATGACCTTATAAGGTGAACTTCGACCAAGTATCAGGCGTTAAAAGCTCACTGTCGTGGCTCGACCCACAAAGTTCTAATTTCAACAGCACACGATAGAGCGCTCGGCCGTTTGCATCCCGAGACCGATCGATCCGCCTGAGAACCGGTGAGAAATTCGCACGTCGAGGTGATTGAAACAGAAAACCGCAAGAGTTACCCTCGAGCGAACCGGCTTCACCTTCATTCCCGTTGTATCGCAAATACGGCGAAAGCGTTCGAAATTAATTTTCAAGACACCAATATCACCGTTCACTCTGATTAATAACCGGGAGTAATCTCAGACGATGAAATTAGAGAATCCTTCTGGCAGGGTGACCAGTGCTCCTGAATGGGGCTCATATCTGAATGCAGGGATGAAAGGGTAAAATGTATTTTTGGATTATGCTAGGTAGGTACTTAATGAAAATGATTTCAGAAACTCTGGCGTAGATGGCTACATTGTGCATATCTTCAAAAATGTTCCGTCTAAAAAGCGTTATTACATTCAGTCTTCACTCAACCGCCTAAAAACCCAACAAATCCCACAAAACCACCAAAAAACCTCACGAAAACCAAAACGCAAAACTCCACAAAAAACTACAAGTTGATGTCTCGTGAGCAGAATTTACATATAAGATTCAATCATATTTTTGTTATGATCATCCAGTTATAATTTGTTGTATCTTAACAACACAACGCTTCATAATTTCAGATTTCTATATTGTTCATTACTACTCAGGTTTTTGTACAATAAAGCTCAATTTCTTATGCTGAGTTTAATACAATTTATTGTACAAAAACCTGAGTAGTAATGAACAATATAGAAATCTGAAATTATGAAGCGTTGTGTTGTTAAGATACAACAAATTATAACTGGATGATCATAACATTTTCCCCCCGTTTTAGTCCCTTACATAGTCGTCCAAGTATTTTGGAGGTCGGCGGTTCCTCTGAGGACGTGGTGATCGCAGCCCTAGCTCATTTCGATCCTGTTCCTGTGGAAGTTCACTAGGAGGCCCTTTGATCTGAGAGCAAGCTGGATTGTCCTCCAGATTATCCCGTTGAATCGTTCCACTTGCCCATTCCCACGAGGGTTGAAGGTGGAGGATCTACTTGTGGCAATTCCATTAAGTGTGAGAAATGACTTTAGTTCTGCCGACATAAAAGCACTGCCCTGATCAGAATGGATGTAACTTGGTGTGCCAAACAATGTAAATAACACTAAAGATAAGCAATGCACAAGGTGCGGCAAACTAGGGCATTTTTCAAGTGTGTGTCGATCAAGAAAACAGCAGCTTGCTGTGGTAACTGATGAGGTCAATAGAGTAATTGCAACGTCTGTATGCGGATCAGCTCCCCGTTGTCTTTCTAGATCGGTAGTGGACATACTTGTTAATGGCTTTAGGGCTAAGGCCTTAATAGACAGTGGAAGCACTTCAACCTTTTTGGACGAGGGTTTCGCACGGCGATCAGGCTTCCCATTTCTAAAAGAACACAAGGGAAACATCTCTATGGCTACCACATCCCTTTCTTGTACTATTCAGAACTGTTGTGTCGTTGACCTACAGCTAGGCGAACAGCTTTTCAGGAAAATAAAAATTGCAGTCCTACCCTACTCTTGCGCAGACCTAATTATCGGCCACGACATACTCCAAGAGTATAAGACAGTCAGTATTAATTTCAAGGGACCAAGGCCTCCCCTTGAGATCTGTAGTTTAGCAGTTGCTAACGTACCCGAGGTAGATTTATTTCGAAACCTGCTCCCTACTATCAAGCCTATTGCTATCCGCTCTCGTCGTTTTTCTAGAAGTGACCAGGAATTCATTGCAGCGGAGATAAATAAGCTTATAGAGAGCAATGTTATAGAGGAAAGTACATCCCCATGGCGAGCACAGATTTGTATTGCAAACGATGACAAACACAAAAAACGCATGTGCATAGACTATTCCCAGACTATAAACCGATTCACTCTTCTCGATGCTTTCCCACTCCCACGTATAGACGATGTTGTGAATAGTGTGGCAAAATACAGCATATTCAGTACTATAGATTTGAAATCGGCTTACCATCAAGTTCCTATCCAGGAAGAAAATCGTCCCTTCACGGCGTTTGAGGCCAATGGAAAGCTTTTCCAGTTCAATCGAATCCCTTTTGGGGTCACTAATGGGGTCCCTTGCTTCCAGAGATTTGTGCAAGGAATAATCAGTGCTGAGAAGCTTGAAGGGACCTACGCCTACTTGGACGATATTACGGTTTGTGGCCACTCTCAAGAGGATCATAATAGAAACCTCTCCAATTTCCTCAAGGCTGCTACCAAGTACAATCTTACCATTAATAAAGAAAAGAGTAACTTTAATGTCACGTCCATCAATTTGTTGGGCCACACCATTGAAAATCATACAATCAAGCCAGACATGGATAGACTTGCACCGCTCCTTAACTTTCCTGTGCCCTCAGACGTATCATCTTTGAAGCGAGCCATGGGAATGTTTGCTCACTACTCGAGATTCATTTGCAACTTTTCGGAAAAAATCAGACCTCTAGTTGAGTGTAAGTGTTTTCCTCTAAAGGGAAATGCATTGGAAGCCTTCAACGACTTGAAGGCAGCTATCGTCAATTCGGCTGTTCATAACATCGATGAAGAAGGGGAGTTCGTGGTCGAAACTGACGCTTCGGACCACGCAATTGCAGCAATATTATCGCAAATGGGAAGACCCGTGGCCTTCTTCTCAAGAACACTCTCAGGAACAGAGCAGCGCCATTCGGCCGTCGAAAAAGAAGCATATGCCATTGTGGAGTCACTTCGAAAGTGGAGGTATCTTTTACTCGGCCGCCCATTCAAGCTCATCACAGACCAACAATCCGTAGCATTCATGTTCGATTTGAAGATCACAAACAAAATAAAAAATGAGAAAATTCAGCGCTGGCGTCTCGAGCTCTCTTCATATCACTTTGATATCATCTACAGGCCTGGAAGCCAGAACGCATCAGCTGATGCTTTCTCTCGAATGTGCGCTTCAACGGAACCCAACATCAAACGTTCTCTCGAAGAGCTTCACGACATGTTATGCCACCCAGGGGTCACCCGCATGAGTCATTGGGTGCGATGTAAGAATCTCCCTTATTCTATAAATGAGATTCGGGAAATGACAAAGAACTGTCCTGTCTGTTGTGAAATAAAACCGCGTTTTGCAGTATTCCAAGGGAACCTTATTAAAGCAACAACAGCATTTGAACGACTCAACTTGGATTTCAAGGGACCCCTTCCATCTAACTCGGGCAATTCATACATTCTCACGGTTGTTGACGAATATTCGAGGTTTCCATTCGCTTTTCCTTGTCGAGACACCTCAGCGGCATCCGTAATTAAAAATTTGAGACTGTTATTTACATTGTTTGGCACACCAAGTTACATCCATTCTGATCAGGGCAGTGCTTTTATGTCGGCAGAACTAAAGTCATTTCTCACACTTAATGGAATTGCCACAAGTAGATCCTCCACCTTCAACCCTCGTGGGAATGGGCAAGTGGAACGATTCAACGGGATAATCTGGAGGACAATCCAGCTTGCTCTCAGATCAAAGGGCCTTGACATCCGACATTGGGAATCTGTGGTTCCTGCAGCTCTGAACTCAATTCGGTCGCTCCTATGTACGTCGACTAACTCTACGCCACATGAACTGATGTTCCGTCACTCAAGAAGAAGCTCTAATGGGACCTCTCTCCCAGCGTGGTTGACGATTCCGGGACCAGTCCTGATGCGTCGACATCATAGAACAAGTAAATATGACCCATTAGTGGACGAAGTGGAACTGATGGAATCTACTCCAAACTATGCGATAGTCCGCCTCCAGGACGGCAGAGAGACGACAGTTTCCTTTCGTCATCTAGCTCCAAAAGGCTCAACTTTACCTCTAGTGGAGGAACCAGCGGTAGTACCTACTCCTGGTTCCGAGCAAGCTCGTGAGATCCTACCCGAACCACTTCAGCCAGAACCTCCTAGTGAACTTCCACAGGAACAGGATCGAAATGAGCTAGGGCTGCGATCACCACGTCCTCAGAGGAACCGCCGACCTCCAAAATACTTGGACGACTATGTAAGGGACTAAAACGGGGGGAAAATGTTATGATCATCCAGTTATAATTTGTTGTATCTTAACAACACAACGCTTCATAATTTCAGATTTCTATATTGTTCATTACTACTCAGGTTTTTGTACAATAAAGCTCAATTTCTTATGCTGAGTTTAATACAATTTTTAGAGGTACAACCAATATAGAGCAATTTGGTCTATTTAAAATGTGGTAAAATGCTAGTAAATAGTAGAAAATTAGTTTGGTAACTCTTTTTGACATAGAAAATAAATATTTCAATTAACTTACATGATAGTATTTCAATTAACTTCTCATTTGGTAGTAAACAAAAAACATAACGTTGTGGGCAGAGCTTATTACTCATACTGTCTACTCCAAGTTTATTTAAATAATAAATTATGATGTTTCGGTATTACTAGTTGCTCATACGTTGTGTTAAATTACCAAATTATAACAAGACCGCGCCAATACACAGTTTCCAGTCCCACCACCACGTCCCTGGGGAAATCTGGTTTCACAGCCGAGAGTCGAACCCGGGCCGTCAGAGCCTCCCAATGTTCTGTATGTTTTCACAATGTACAATAATAATACATAATATGTATTATTATTGTACATTGTGAAAACATATTATAAGGCGAATTCAGACTCAATGCTTATTATTAATACGCGTATTGTTGACACCGCCCGCATAACATATCTACGTCAATACGCGAGATCCGAAACCCGTACATGTAGCAGTTTTCCAATTTCATTTAGTCGGTACAACTGAGTGTAGTATTTTAAATTGTAACCGGACGAGTGGGGATTTCACTCTCTCAAGATCACGTGAACAAAACGCTTTTAGTTTTGCTGAGGGGAAGATTGGAAGAGATAATTGAAAGAGACGAGTAAAAAGAGGAGAGGAAAGGTATCACGTGTATATCATGTTCAAACGAAGCCTACGAACAGCTGACAGAGCTCTCTCGTAACTAATTAGGGCGACTTCCATCAAACAAGAGGAGCCTTCAAGATTTCCCTGCGAGGTTTTACGTTGTAAGCCTTATCATTTTCTACATAGATTACCCTTCTGTCTGGATCACTCCTCTGCACACAATCTCCTTGTGAGCCCCATAGGAACAATTAGGTCAAACATTGTGTTTATTCGATCTCATGAGATGTGCAGAAATCATTCGATGAGATCACTCTGCAGAGATCATTCGATCTCTGCAGAGTGAAGGAATTTGGT
Source organism: Stenodema calcarata (assembly GCA_963920205.1). Classification (NCBI taxonomy): domain Eukaryota; kingdom Metazoa; phylum Arthropoda; class Insecta; order Hemiptera; family Miridae; genus Stenodema; species Stenodema calcarata. The sequence goes on along the minus strand of OY986049.1, from coordinate 30,242,658 downwards.
AAATAGCTCAGTGATGGTGTTTTCAGTTCTGTAACTAGGTTCCTGGCTGACGAAATGATCATTTATAAAACTGAATATTGGTGTCCCATCATCTAAACGATCGCTGATCTGATTGTCCTCACACAAATTATTACTAATATTTTTTTGAAAGGAAACTAGTGGTATAAGCGAGTTTGGTAACTTAAGGTAGCGTGTAAAATCCGTTTTTCTCCCTGGAAATACAGGGTTGTAACTAAGGACACAGCAGGGCGAAGGTATGAATAGATCTCACGTGTCACCGATGGAACAGGGCGTAAAACATGTGTCGCAAATACACGGGGAAAAGGGTTTTGAATAAATCTCCATTGTCGTATACGGGTTTTCGCTCCCTTCCTGAAAAAGAGGTGTAAAACCTCGGGAGGATCCCCGGGCCCGTGAGACTCTCCAGTCAGTGAATTTCAGCCCGTTTTCCCGTTTCATTGGGAAGGATCGCTTTTCCATGTTCCCTAATGGAATATTTGTAATATACAGAGAAGAGTCAGACACGTTGATCTGCTTCGTCTTACTCAGTGTTTCACTGTGTAAACCGAGTTTATCACGCGCGTTCAATAAACATGTAACTTCTACCTTTCATATGTGATTTCAGACAATCACTCATCCTGCAACCGCTCAACATACCACACTGAACCTTTCAAATATTTTGATGACGACAAACAAGACTAACTAGTCTTTGTTGAATGTTGCCGAGCCGTGTATCGTTTTCAAAAAAGATCACTTTGCCATTCACAATAATTGCTGATCTTTTTTGAAATGTCGAATTTGAAATCATCTTTATTGAATTTATCTCGTATTGAATCTGTAGTGTAATTATTACGCTACAGGTTCAATACGAGATGAATTCAATCAAACGCCTATCGTACGCCCTCTGAAATGGATAATTAAATCGATAGAAGTTCCTTGTGTATGAGAAACAATTATACGAAAAGTCAATGGGGGCCCCTTGTAAAGGTTGAAAAGGGAAGTTGGCTCAGAATTAATTAATGTCAGAGGAAATGGACGAAAAGGATGAATACTCCCTAATTTTTTGTTCTCTTCTCTGTTCAAGGCTCAAGTGTTGGGCAGGAGCCGGACCGGTCCGACGTTTTCTCTTTGCTTTTGAAAGCAACTAGGAACCTTTCACGAACAAAAAGTAGAAAATGCGGGATCAGAGGAAAGCAGAAAAGGTGAAAAATGAAATGTTATATACTCTCTCTCTTTTCTTTCTCATGTTGAAATGGACGATGAAGAGGATGTGGAGACGTTATTTGCCCTTTTCTCCTTCTTCCGGTACATCTGTATATTATATCCGTGGGGTCAACGCGGTACTACCTTTTACAAATGTTCAAGACTCAATTGGTTTAATTTCTATAATCAAGTTGTGACGGATCAGAGTGGGGCAGTTCTGTCAAACAACCTGAAAATATCGTTCCTTTCTAATTACTTTTTTAAATGTTATCATAATAATAGTTATACCACAATTATTATAGTGGTCGAGGTGAAAATTAATATATATATATAGTGACATATTAATTTTCACCTCAACTTGAGAAAGTTTTACTTTTCATTTTTAATTTATTTTTTTAAATGCCGCAACTTCTGGCAGACGGTTTTCTATTCCGTATTGTTTATTTTATGTTACCTCTTCGAGTATTAATGTCGTGTAGTGTATGGAAATAAATATTTTTCTTCTTCTTCTGATGGTATCACTTCTTCTCGATCTTTTTCCATCCTTCCTTCACTGCTGACCCTGATCTACAATTCGATTCTTAAAACAACGCGTTCCCCAACCAAATAGGTAGATGTTCGCTCAAATCGTGATAATAAAGAAAAAAAGGCAAACCATCTCAGGACCCCAAGAGCTTACGACTCCTCTTCACTCATGTTATGGAAATTCTGAGGCCACAGATTTCAGTGGAACAGTTCGGTTTTCGATCGCTCCATTCCGCTCCGTCAGGTTGTGGACCAAATCCTGAGCTTCTTTGAGGGGCAGTTAAACTTTTTTTTTTTTCATGGTTGTTGCATTATTGAAAATACTGGACCAAGAAGACGAGTAGAGGAATGAGCCTTGAGTAGGTTTAAAAATTAATATTGCGTTCCAGATACTGCAAAGGAGGCTGCTAGGAGGCAATTTTATCGTGGGTTTTATATTAGGTTTCGTAGGGATTCAATGAGGAAACCTGTATATAAGGAAGAATTTGTGGTGAGGTGAATTCAATATAAGACAGGTTGAGTCGTGGTGAGGTAGTTTCAACATCTCCCAATCAGTCCAACATCCCGCGCCATAACATCGGGGACCAGAGTTAAGTGTTTGTTGAGAAAACGCCTTACGAAAGAATGTAAAGGATGATGAACACTTCCGAAATTCTGAACTGACTGCCAATTCGCTCCCGTCACTTTCAAATGAGTCAATACTCGGGTTGAATCGTGAACGGGTTTGCTGACCTCGTCTACTGTCTCATTGAAAACCTATTTCCGTTTGTGAAACTGTTGTTTAGAATGAGTAGGTTCAGTGGTCCATAGTGTACGCGCGTGTTGTGAGTGAGGGACTAATAGTCGATTCGCCTAGCTGCAGGACCTCCGTATATAGTTCATCTTCCTTTCTCATTGTCCCCCCATGCTAATACTTGTCCTTCGTTTCGCCCTGATAGTTTCAAGTCGCTAGGTCTAAAAGGAGCCGAGTTACATAACTTCAAAAACCCCTTACCATGTTCTCCTTCTTGTTCAGTCAGCCAACTTCCTTGCCTCCTCCAAAAATTGCATAGAAGAAAATGAACCAAATAGCATGTTATTAAAATGTGAAACAAACACATGAAATGAACAAAAAAATCCACAGTTATGCAGCATGGCTATAAGAGCAAGTTTTCGAGAAATAACTGGTTTTATGTAAAATGTCTTCATTTTACTGGTTTTGTAACAAATTTTGTCCCCATTTTTTGCAAAGTAACACCACAGTTTATAGATTCTTCAACGATGACGAAGTCAGAATTGCGATATCTCATTCCGTTATCAGATTACAGCAGATGAACCTTGGAGGACATCTCAAGTAACAACCACGTATCTTCATCTCCAAAGTGCTCCAGTTTGAGAATGGAATAAGATATCGCAATTCTGACTTCACCATCGTGTTCAGCATACAAACCCCTTTGTAATGAAGTGTCACTTGTCAGACTGTTGCATTTTTGGAATTTATGGGTAATTTTTTCACCTAAAACTCCCCAAAACCCCTTGAAAGTGGCCCGATTCCGTCCATATACGAACTTAGCCTTTCGATTGCCAAGCTAAAAACATATTTCGCTATTAAAAACGTTGCACCAGAAACCGATCAAGAGCGCCATTCAATAGGACATTCAAACAGGGTTATTAGAAACATAGAGTAAGTACTACAATGCTAGAGATACGCCGTGGCAGTCATCCGCAAATATTCATCTATGGACTTGGGCATCACAACTCTTTACTCGGAGGATTAATGACAATAATAATTTTGTCCTTTAATACAATGTAACATCTAGGTCAATGCTTTAAGGCCTCCAAAACCTGGTAATTCTAGTCACCAGCCTCGGAATCGAGCCCAGAACCCCCTGCAGTACGGAGCGCACAATATGCTAGTAAGAGCGCCATGAGGTGATCACAGAACAACCCCACAAAATCCCAACCGCCCTCGTCATTTGACCCGAGGGAAAACGAGGATTCAGCGAAGAGGGTTTCATCAGTTCTGTACAACAATTGCACGCCTTTTTCGTCACATCTAACGGCGGAGGGTCTCCCGAAATCGCGAGGTTTCCGTATTGATCACGGTAAAAAGAAAGTTGCCTCTCCCATACGCAAACGGGTGACCTAATGACCGACATGTGCTCCGAATAGGAACTACCCTTTTTCCTTCTTTTCCACCCGTTTTCCTTCGTGCAAAAGAAGATGTTTCGTATTCTACCGAAAAATCAACGTCATTCACAGCCTGTTCAGATAACTACGAGTAGTACCCCTCGAAATCCTTACTCGAGCTTGAATCAAACTTCAAGGTACATATTTGATGAATCTACCTCTGGATCTGGTTGACGTCAAGGGATTGATGCATCGCATCCCTTACTTATTTTACTTGTACCAAGGCTCGTAATAAACAGGTGTTAATGACATAATTTTCCTCTGCGAGCTGTTTATACAATCAGTAACCAATTGATTATAAGCGGTGAAATCTTAACAATTCAATAGATCTCATTCTATACATTTGAGTAGATTTTGGTTAAGACCACTGGGAGCGTTTACGATCAGCTGTTCGATCACAGTGAGGGCTCGGAGGTAGAACCGAAGAACATCATCAACTGGGAATAACTGAATCATCAACTGACTCTGGAATAACTGACAACACATGGTTTTGAGGTAAGTATCGAGGTTCTTGTCACCGGAAAGGCGGTAATTTTCAATATTTCCAATATTTTACTAGAAACCCCTAGTAAATTGTACCAATACATTATAAATAATTTTCAAAAATAAATAATTGTAAGGTCTATCCGGAATCTAGACCGAGAACTTGAGAGACCATCACTGAGTTTGTTACGTATCCCCCCTCATGATGATCATCTGATCAGCTGACCACAAGCTCAACGAACACAAAATTGTAGCTCACTACACCAATAATTTCGTAAAATTACGGAATTTACAAAGATAGTCTACGCAAAAAAAAAAAAACGTTTGCTACTATTTTGGCACTTTGAGTGTCATATCATAACACACCAAGCATCGTTAATCGATTGAAAAATGGTCATTTAATGGATTTGTGATGCTGTTCATGTCGGGGTCACCAATTGAAGGAGGATTTCAGGTAGGAGGGACATTTGGAAGGGCTATACTAGATATGGAGATTATATTGAACGATTCGATATTATAACTTTGGGAACTTTTTTTGACGAGACTTGACTAAAACTTTTTTTAAACTATTTCGGGACTCTGGGTTTTGATAAAATCGTATGAAAACGAATTTTGAGATCCAAATAGACACGTTTGGAGTGTAAACAGCCGAAGCTGAACATCACGAAAGTTTGAAGCTGATTTCCAAAAAATCCTTTATTTTGCGTTGAAGCGTTTTCCGTTCACACGAAATTAATCAACACAGAAAATATTGCAACGTTGTGGAATTATCTGCATCGTTTGTCTTACACGACACATTTTTAAACAATTGGGATGATCAGCGAAGGTGAAATAAAACAAAGAAAATGTGTTGGGTGAGGACCAACGGAACGGCGGGTCTCGTACCTAGTTTTTCTTTAAAAAAAAGCTGTTGAGCGGCGAAAGTGAGAAAATATCACCAGCGACAAAGTGGCTGCGACGAAAGAAAACAACAGAAACCCTCTTGAAATAGATGGGAGAGGGAATTCTATGGAAGATCTCAAACTGAGTCGTTTTAAATCGGGAAACACCATACAATGGAAGTGAGCCAAAGACACACTCGAGAGACGGAAATCCGTGATATTAGCCGTATTCATGGTTGAACGTGTTAAATCGAAAAGGTCAACTGTGGGAATGATGAGCAATAACAGCCAAAAATATGGTCAATGCGCGTTTTCTCAACACTGCGGTAATTCAACCGTTTTTGTCGTTTCTTGTGTTTGCTACGGTGGAAGTTTGAGTAGGACCTCTAACGGTACTCATTGCTCCTGTAATACGCAGACATGCCAGCCGTTGGGTTTTTTTCCAGGAGTTTTGAGCCTGTAGCTGCATTGTGTTCGTCCACCAAACAACTGACCAGTATGTTACTATCAGTCTTACGGCCTGCATATATAGCGTTTTTTTGCTAGTGTCACTTCAATATCAACACGCCCTTCAAGTGTATATTGAGAGGAAATATTGAGCTGGAAAAATGTTGAAAATATCGGAAATTTCGGGAAATTTGATGAACTTTAGGCGTAATTCGAATACTGAAACCTAATCTAAAATGGACTCCGCCTTCTCGGATCCCCTGGTTGCTCTCTGCTTTGAGCCTACGGCTAAAATTCTAAAACGTGGAACATGCTTTTTTCCCGCTAATTCGGGGTCGCCCCCTTTTTTTGTTCTTCCCATTAATGTGGGCTCGCATTTTCCTATTAAATGACTATTTTGCCAGTTAGCTCAAGGCTAAAGCATGTTCCATGCTAAAAATTCGTTGTATATTTCTGGCCTTGTTCTGCCATTTGATAACCATGCATCATCAATTTTTCCATTTCCAACACGGTAAACAATGTTTTGAAAAATTAAAAAAAATTTCAAAACTTTAGGTCAAAAGCGTAGACTAAAGATGAAGTCGTGAATATGACATATTTTACAGAATTGATAAGTACTAAACATCACACACAGCCGTTGAAAGGGGCCAGTTTCCCAAAATTAAAAATTAATTTTTTTCAGTCCACCCTATTGTACAACTGATAAGCTCAAACAAGCTTTATTGTAATGAAGAAAAATGAAGTAGTTTTTGCTGATTTTTTCACATTTCACTTTTAAACAGGTATTGCCTCAAGTCAAGTCACCCTAAGAACTTGCCTAACAAATGATTTTTTTTGGACCGCGCCGGTGAGAGCTGCTGCTTATGAGGTAGTAAATAAATTACTAGCTCCCGAACTAATTGTGAGTAAACGAATGAGGCGAGAGCTCATTGGGGCTGAAGACTACGAGCCCGCACGACCGTCCGGTAGTGATGGAACGGTAGACCTTTAGCGCCTCGAACCCCTTTACAACGCACGTCCCATTATTATTCCACTGTCCTCAGGGGGAAGTCAATTTTTTGTCTACTTGGTCGATTTCAATGGTTCGGAGGGCTAATTGTAGTTGTAGCGTGATCAGGACAGACTGCTTACTTTGGCAGCTATGCACCTGCATGTTCTAAAGGGTTTGTAAAGGGACATGTAAGAGGTATAAAGCAACAGGTAAGAGTGGCAAATGGATCCATCCCGAGTTCTGCCCGTCCGGGACAGGTAACAGAGGTAGATGGACACACCCCGAGTTCTGCCCGTCAGCGACAATCCGTCGATAATTGATGGATTTGTATCATCGTTGATCACCTCTTCATTACGTTTCGTATGGATGAGCCTCGGATTTTAAATCCTACTTATGCCTGTACCCCCATTCATTTTAGGAGAGATTAAATTTTAGTTAATGTACGCTTTCGAAGATTTTCCCATTGACAACCTTCCGGCTCCAGGGTTATTATTGGATTCATCAGATTGGTTGGATGTCTTTACGGGATCTCGTTGAAATTCGGCTGCAGCAATGTTTAACATGGAACATGCTTGGAGGAATGAAATTAAAGTTAATCCACAGGTTATATGATGCGAATTTTACGGAATGCCCTAACAACAGTTATATGAAAACTCCGTAAAATTAAACACTTTCGTAATTAAAAACTCTTCTTTCTGACACCAGTGCAACCCACACCCTTCAGAGGGTCCAGTTGATAGACTGCAACCCCCCATCACGTTGCGTGTCAATTAGAGGACTCCTAATAATAATTAGAGGAGCGCTATAATAATTTAGATTTGCTATAATACTTTAAATTAACTGCATGCTCGCTTTTATCCCATACACAAAAGGTTGTACCGTTGATTAAAAACTGTTCCGCTCGTCTGTTAATCAGTTATCGCATTCGTCTGCAGAATTGAAGCCCGTCATGAATCAGTTTCCCGAGGGCTTAACAGGCCGACTGACTGAATCCTGATTCGCCGATTCATCTCTTCGAGCGAGGAACATACTTGGGGAAACCTCTCGTTCGAAGGTTCTAAAAACTGGAGGTCGAAAAAAGGGGATTTGTCCGTGACAGAGGCCGAAGGGGCCAGAAGCGGCCAATGATGAATGGGCTCCCTCTCGTCCGTTTCGACGACGATGGTGTAGGTATCTTCCCTGATAATTTATACAGCCGCCACCACGAAAAGATTTGATCTGAGGAGGGTTCGACGAGCTCGTCTTTCACCAAGACAACAGACTTTTTTTGGGGATCAATTGATCAATTGACTATTTGAATTCCGGACAAAACCTTCATGAACACTGAGAACATCAATATTAAGTTGCAGCTACATTTACCTGGTCAAATTGGGGTTCAAGAGCGATATAACATATTAACATAATATGTTAAGGGCCCCATATACAGTACGATTGATTTGTCGAATACGTCGTTTCAGATCGATAGTTCAGATCAATAACTTTAGATACGTAGGCCGTTATTCTTATATAGTTGTGCCAATTTGGATGGAATCTTAATTCGTTTAATATATTTCCTTACGAATACGTACGTAATTACTTACGTTTAATATACGAATACTGATTCCCCAACAACCCAAATTGTTTTCGGTTTTCTTCGTTAACGCAACATAGGTAAGGAGAAGAAGTCCGTTTTCCATTTTACAGGGCACGTATTGAATTATTTTACCACGTTATCGTTCCAAATCTAGTTGGTCGACCTTTGAGTCCACCATTCCATTACAAACCTAACTCTAATATACAATGAGGACGTTTCGTCTTAAAATGAAGGGTTCCCTACCATTCATCAAATGTACCTACGATTTCCTTCTTTAACAGAACTTTATTTTTTTGAAATGTCGAAGTCTTTTCATCCCAAATCAGTTTGAACCCATTTTGAGGTCTTCTGAATCATCCGTTGGATTTGAAATATTTCTGAATGTAAAAAACCGTTTAAAAACATGAATTCGAAATTCCGATAAATCATTTGTGAAATCGCTCATTCATTCTCGGTCTTACTTCAGACCTGAACCTCGAAAGTCAGGATAGTCCAGCAGACAGAACCAAAATGAAGGCGCGGAATTCCAGAGGCTTATTAAAACCCGATCACCTAGCCAGCCAGCCTTTGACGTCATAGGCTCTTACGGCATAGGCTGTGACGTACTAGTTGACCTCCTGCCAGCCGTCTGACGTCATACGCTCGTGCGTCATAGGCTCTGACGTACTAGTTGGCCTCCGGCCAGCCGTCTGGCGTCATAGGCTCTAACGGCATAGGCTTTGACGTACTAGTTGGCTTCCTGCCAGCCGTCTGACGTCATACGCTTGTGCGTCATAGGCTCTGACGTAGTGGCCCGCCTGTCGCTTGTGTTCTGACGTGATCTGAGGTAAAGGGTGAATCAAGGAAACAGATTTTTCCCGTTTCAGTTTATGTGCCAAAGCAAAGACATGAAAATGTCAAAAGAATGTCAACTCCATCCTGTTGTTGATACAGTCGAGAATTAAATGCTTGCATACGAGTCTGCAACACATTGGGACATTTTATGTCTTTAAAGAAGTGATTCAAGAACCTTCGAACAATGCTACATCACCTACCCCAGTAGCGTAGTTGTTATACTTAATTGTAGGGTTCATAATAAATTATGAAGCTTGCATTCGTATAGACAATATAAATTATTGAGAATGATCACCTGTGTGTAAACAATTACGCTCATACCGCAGCTTGTCGGCCACGCACTCCGCAGTGGTTAACGTAATATGGTTAGGTAAATCGAGAGCTATCCAACGAGTGGTGAACGATTTTTGTACGATGATAACTGGCGAAGATAAAGTTCCGTAGCAACGAATCGGTTGTAAGCGAAAATCATCAGAAATTTTCGTGACGATTTCGTGTAACGTTTTTCGAGTTATGTGCCAGAGTAAAGACATAAAATGTCAAAACTCTGCCAAATTTCCACAATGGTTTATTCTTTTCTGTCTGGATCACGTTAAAGAGTGTTTCAATCCAATATGAATAGATCAAATGTTCAAATCAAATAATCTGTTTCAATATCACATAAACTATAAACGGTTTATTTAGATTTCTTCTGACTCGAATATTGTGAAAGAACCTTTTAATCGCAAATGCATCGATCAGTCAAGAAGAGTCAAAGAAGAGTTAGAGTTCTTTTCCAGTCGCATCTTGGTCTTTCGGACAACCTTTTCATCCCAAATGAATAAATTGGTTGCTACCAATAATAACCAATAGTTATTGTAAGCATCAAAATTGACATTTTCATTTTGGTTTTTTTGTTGTCTCTTTCGAGTCGAATATTGGTTGAGTCGAAGGTCCTTTTCATCCAATATAAATCGAAGGTCGTGATCTATTTCTATCGAAATCGACGTTTTTCATTCTTTTAAAGCCGAATATTGGTCATGTAGAAGAGTCTTTTCATCACAAGTCTGTTTGAATCCAAATCGACAGTTTTTGCTGCGTGGAAGACAAGATAAAATATGAATAGATCAGTTTCAAATCAAATAAACTATTTAATTAATTTAGGTCTCTTTATTCGGATATTAGTATGGTAATACAGCAGAACGACTCGAAAAATACAAAAAAACAAAAAAAACTTGATTCGCCCGCTATGCCTTGTGACTAAACGCCTCATCTAAGTACCTTGTACTCATTTGACCTATTCGGGAGAACGGGAGCCAGATATGGAGAAGTGCATCCAACTCTCAAGTGAAAAGAGTGCAAACCTTCCAGAATCGAGAATCTGCAGAGAGACATTGAAATACAGGTAGACGTGGAAGTTCTGCAGAACTCGTACTCTCGATTCCACCAATGACTACACAACCATCCAAACCACCAGACCGTCCAATCCGCAGGCTTAAAAGAACCGCATACCAATCTGATCAACGTATTCCACAACAACAATCTGCTACAATAACTGGAAGACGATTATACCAGATTATACATAACATCCCATCATAGTAATATCTTAATAATAATAATAATGTCTCAAACATAATATTCCATTATCCATAATATTAATCCGTAATATTATTATGGATTAGGGGAGAAATTCGCTGGATACTCCCGCTCATGTTTCACGCCTACATTTAATTTAGACATGGAACATGAGCGGGAGTAATAAATTTTATATTAATTTATTATCCATACTGTAATGCTCTTGTGCAAGAAAGTTATATATTCAATAATAATAATAATAAAATAAAGTAACGTATAAAACGAACTGAGCTGATACTTGCACCTGACCTGATATTTCAAACACTGCCGGACGGTCATGAGTGAGGTAAAGGGGAACAAATCGAAAGTACTCGAATACGAATATATTCCACTTTATTCAGTCCATTGAGCATTTGATTATCATAAATCTTATCAAGTCGATGTTCTCACTCTTCTCTCCTCCCTCAGTTCGAATGAATCTGTTTCAAATTTATTCTTGTCGGGATCTTATCATATTCCTCTCCGAGATTGTGGGGGCTCGTGAGGTAGCTCCCGCGTTTCCCGTCAATATTTCGCTCTTCGGGGTTCCGCGCAAATCGCATCATTTCTCACTAAAGTAAACCAATGCAGATGAACGCTAACTCCGTCGCTTTCGCCGCCACTCAAAGTCTGATATGAATGTAGAACCTCTCAAGGCGTCTGTAGGTGCAACGCGGATGGGAGTTGAGAACGCTATAATCGCCCTTTTGAGTGTATCCTCCGCCACTATAACTAAGCCGCCTAAATGAATTGAACGTCTCTTGAGTCAAGTGGGCTTCATTCCCCCTCGTTTGTCAAGGGGCTTAGCCCTTCATTGCAGCAACCCTCGAACAACCACTTTGGCTATTAATAGTACGGTTCTCGCTACATCAAATCGTAGTGCAGACCCGACGTCCTTGTGCTGAATAATCATTAGCTTTTAATATATTCTAATGAATTGAAGTTTCTTGCAAATCCTATGTAGTCGGTAGAGTAATATAGATGTCTGTGCATCACTCAGAATTACAGGAGCCCAGTTTTGTCCGTTTTATGGTTTGATAGTTTTTATGGTGGAAGCGCTGAGTTTGTGGAACTCCATTATCATGTGAGTAGGTTGAAGAAGGACTGCAAGAAGATCGTGGAACTGAAGTCCTTTTTCAACCTACTCACATGACCGTTTTATGGTATTGTATATTACAGAAGAGGACAATTGACACTCCTGCGAAGTGAATGATATTTAGAACACAGTTTATGCATAAATAACAGTACCTATGCATAAAGAAAATGGTAGTAAATATTCTAGTTTAAGTGTTGTATAAATACTCTAGTTGCAACTAGAGCGTAAGTCCATATGGGTCGGATAAGCAGCTTATAAATCACGATTTTATTGTCGTTTGATAAATTTTCTGACGATAAGAGGGCTGTAGCTGTCGAGTTCGCGTTCGTAGTTTGTTCAGTAGGGAAGAAACGTGATTGATGAAGGTAAGGCGCTTGTCACGGACGACACCACCGGTTATTTTGATTCTCCATTTTGTGCAACATTGTCCGAGCAAACACTAGTGAGACAATTTTCAGATAGTTTCCTCTGTTGCTCTACTGGCGGGAGGAGCCCTCGTATTAATCTTTTGTGGGAGACATCGTGCACATTGTGCAACCAACTGCGCAAATCTTTCTTCAAAATAATATCCTTTGAATAAACTGCTTCACGTTCTCATTTTTACGGTGAGAGAGTTAGGAAGTGTGTGTGGGAAGGGGGGGGGGTTGCAGTTTGTAGTGAGTGCGGTACCCCTCTGTTCAGAGTCACGCTACGCTGATAAGGACTTTGGGATTCGACAGATTTTAACAACTACCGCGGTCTCCAGACATATGACATCATCTGGTGTATTTTACCGGTGAATAGAACCGATACGAGGAAATACGTTCGCTTAAGCGATCCAATTGGAGTAGGCGTTTGTATGTGTCGTACGGGGCAAATCATATTTCGCCGAAGGGCCGACGGCTAACTCCAAAGGCCGTTTGAATATACAACTCGTAGTGCGTTCCATAAATAGAACTATTGATTCCGTGAGCATCCGACATTAGCCGATTTGTTTGTGTTGTTTTCTCAAGAGCCACGTTCTTCACCCATGAGACGCTCTGATTTTCGTTTAACGTTTCTCGCGGTTGAATGCCGTTCAAGACATCGCGTTTCACTTGAAGATAAAACGTACTCCTGGTATTCAAATATTCATATCACTTGGGATTTAGCGGGAGACTATGTATATATATAGTATCCCGCTATAGCCCAAGTGATATAATATATTATACGGGACGAGAAAACGTGCCACTGCTGAACTGTGGCAGTTGCGACAATCCCAATGGAGAAATCAACGAATCAGTTAGCATACGTGTTGGTAGGTTGGGAACTAGGCAGCGTAATGTTTGGTTCATTATTTTCAATATTGAACCCTTGGAATCGACAGAGAAATTACAATATTACAGTATAAACAATTTCGATCTCCTCAATATCCGTTGGTTCATGTTGCGAGTTAAGTAGAAACCGAATAATATTCTAAATCGCCGCTTAAGGGTAATCATGACCTATCTCAATTTTTGACGGTTTTGAGTTATTAGCCGTCCCAGATTCAAATTTTCGCGCCAGGAATGATGGAGATGTTAGTTTTGAGGTACGACGAATGGAAGCGATAATTGGTTAATTGACACGCCGAAAAGATTTTCGAAGAATTCAATCAATGGAATGCTTATTGAACAACTTTTTGTGTCTCCTGTAAAGTAGCGAAATGTGAGATAGGTCATGATTACCCTTAAGCGGCGATATTTCGTCGAGGAATCAGCAACATCACCAAGCTCGTTTTTCACAACTTTTCAGGAGAGAGAAAAAACCGAGTTTTTCGTCCATCAAGGCCTAATTGACTGAAGTTTTTCTCGATATCTATGATGAATAGATGGTGGTGTTGCTGATTCCTCGACGATTTTTGACATGGATATGTCAAAGGCGTCGGGGTCTATCTAATCTCTATTATAAAATTCAAGCTAAACTCAGTTATCGGTAGATCATTTAATAATGATTAGTTTCACGACGTTGTAACAGGTTGAGTATAGAGATGTATTTGAAGACTATTTCCACTCCTCCACCTCTTGAGCCTTTTTCTTAGCTCTACATGTTTTAGCTCTTTTAGCTGCTGTACCATCGTAAGGTTTAGATTCGCGTTTTTTGCGCTCACGATATTGCTTAATTCTTTGGGCAGCTGTAACATCTTGAGATTTCACATTTTCGGACGATGATGATTGCAACTCTTCGAGTTGAGTCTTTTTCTTAGCTCTGTACGCTTTGTGTCGTTCTGAAGCGCTCGTAACGTTCTCAAAACAAATGGAAACTTCCTGTTAATCATTATTAAATGATAAAAAAAAACCTTTTTTGTACCCAGCCTGGATCCGCCTCTGTTTCAGACGAAATCAACCTGCCACAGCCTGTAGTTTGCCGCCTCGTAGTAGATCACTCGTGATATCCGCGGGGTCGTCTCGAGAGATCGTGATTATCACGACGGGGTTGATCGGAAGTGATAGTAAGATGAGTGTGATGGGGGGTGGTGGGGGTGGTTAATCCCGAACATACCCGAGTTCACCCGACGTCCCCTTTCGGAACCGAAGCCCCCGACCGTAGGGCGGGTTTTCAACCCCCTTTCCCTCCATAGGAGGTCGAGTCAGTTACGAGGCAGGATCCCGTCCGCTATCAAGGAACCCGCGTTTCGAAGCTTTTTCTGGGGGTGAGTTCATACAAAACAAGAGAAAAACAAAAAAAACTCACTCAAACTCCCTTTCTACTCCCCCACTCTTCACCCCTCAACTTTCACTCATCACCCCAGCACTTAGTGCTCCCTCATCAACTACACTCAGGTTTCAAGTGAACGTTTCGAATAATAGTTTACACCCCCCCCCCCCCTCACCACTAATGTTATACGACTTCGCCCTCGAGTGTTTACTCGATGATGAGTGCAGTTCCACCGCCCTGAGAAATACGTCCGCATTCCACACTCACCTTCCACCACTTATTGAAAAATTTAATTACATTTTATTACTTGTTTATTACAATTTGAAATAAATGTAATAAACTGGTAGGAAACCACCTAAACCCCCGCATAACTAAATTAAATTTTAAAAATTCGTGAAAGTTAATGAGCATCAAATCAACTTTTTTTCAAATGAACTTTAAACTAAATAATATGAAAAATCTGAAGATTTTGAAAATCACGATTTTTTTCTCTTTTTGCGTTTCTACGGCATTTAATACTTAGAAACGGCATCTAATACGTCCTCTCGTTCTTCACACTTCTCACATAATTTTAGAACGACAACGACCTATTGTACCAAAGTTTGATTCCCCGAGACCTGGATATTTAATAGCACGAATTTCGTAACTTTTCAATTCGTCTTATTCTTCTTTGATTTCAACCTGTTCAATTCTTGTATTTCGAATATCTTGTACTCAGTTCGTTTTCTGCTCACTTTAAATGTACCGCACTGACTTTTTTGTCTCCTTCGATTCATACTTTTCAATTCTTCTATTTCGAACTGCACGGATTTTGATTTTTTTTCTCCTCTTTTTTTTGAACATTTTTATTCAACAGCACTTACTATACTTACAGTACTCGTACTTGTTGGAATTTTCCCTTTTTGAACAGTGCCGTTTTCGTTCCTCTCGTTTTCACGCTTCCTCCATTCATCCTTTACTGAGCGACGATAATTAGAAAAATCGCTATTTACAAAGGAAAATGTGATTTCACGCAGGAAAAGTAGATTTACGGCCGTGAAACCAATCAGTGAGCTGCGGGAACGCTCGCAAAAACAAATATTACGCTGCTCTCGTAAAGGGGCGAAAATTAGCCTGTTCAAATCGATCGGGCGGAAGAACGGAGGCAGTTTCAGGAGAGTCGTGGAGGGGGACAATTTGATATTCAGTCCCGCGAGTTTATAGGACACCGATACCTATTTCAAGTTTATAGTTCGTAGTCAAATTTTATGAGACCTTCTCGTATCCACGTCTGAAAAGTAATCAACGGCCGATTGACTGGTTACGTAATCAATAATGAGTACGTAATATAACGTTGTACGCAACCCTTTCAAACCCTTCAAATTGGAGCTCATCATCTGGAGCTTGCAAATATTCAAATATTGAAGTGAAGGGGTTCAATATTGCAGTGGTGTTAAACTTTCGGTGGATCGGATATTCTCCTCACGTGAGAAGCTGCTACACGCTGCTCTATCAAACTTTATCGGGAATTTTCGCGCACGTCTGAAAAATACCGTAACTTGAATACTAGAAACTAATTTGAGCGCTGCTCGGATGGAAACGAAACAAGAAAGGCAATAAATTAGTCGATTTCTACTCAGTCCACCATGACATAGTCCTCGTGGGGTTTACACATAAACGGGATCACTTTAACTGTACCGGACTGATGACTTGTTTTGTCCCCTTCGATTCCTACTTTTGGCCTTAAGTAAAAATTTAAAAAAAAAATTTTACTTAAAAATGGCCTTAAGTAAAAAGAAAGAAAAATTGTAAGAAACTGTTTTTAATGAATTTTTGAAGAAAAGGAAACTATTGTTCTCGGTCCTAAATTTTTAAAATTTGAATTTCCGAAAAATGGTCTCACCAAAATTGTTATTCAGACCATCCTGAATCCACTGCCATGCTATGTCATTCCAGACGATAACTCTCGATAGAATTTATATAATTTGCACAAAAACTCCTTCCTGGCAATTGAAAGGCTAAGTACGTCGATGGGCAGAATCGGGCCACTCAAAGGGGTCGGGGGTAGTTTTAGGGGGAAACATTACCCATAAATCACAAAAATGAAACAGTCTGACAAGTGACACCTCATTTTAAAGCTTGTTTTACGCTGAACACGATGGTGAAGTTAGAATGGCAATATCTTATTCCGTTCTCAAACTGGAGTAGTTTGAAGATGAAGAAACGAGGTTGTTACTTGAAATGTTCTTCACGGTTCATCTGCTCTAATCTAATAACGGAATGAGATATCGCCATTCTAACTTTACCATCGCGTTTAGCGTTGAAACTTTCATAAACCGAGGTATTACTCGGCAATAAAAGGCTTAAAATTTGTTATAAAACCAATCAATTGGACACATTCTACATAAAACCAGACATTTATTCGAAAATTCGCTCTTATAGCCAAGCTGCATAACTGTGGATTTTTGGTATGTTGTTAAGACAAGTTAGAGTAGTACCTATCACATTAGTATAATCATCCAGTTTGCAGTTTCGTAATCCCCAGAAAATCTTGTTGGGGGCCAAAAACCTTCAACATTTTCGGACTTGTTTCGGTTTTTGCCTCATAACTTCTGAACCGTTGGTTTTCTACAAAAATTCTCTTACATGACATTGTATTGACGTAAATTGTGTAAGCTACAAATTAAGACCAATCTCAGCTCTGTAGGTCCACAAGGATTTCGAAAATTGGATATTTCTCCCAAAAACCTCGAAATTTTAGTTCTCCTGGCAACAATGGTGGCTCATCCCACGAGGAAAGTTACAAAAGTGAACAAAAAAATGATCGCGGAAAGGTACATAAAATTGGCTGTACAGGGTGAATCACGAATTGGTCAAATTATACATTCGGGTCAAAACATAGGGATTACCTATACCTACACTCAGGTGAGTTATCATAATCACGTAAGTTAGTCAATTTTTTCATATTCGAAATTATTCGACTTTATTGAATCGACGAAATTGAAATTCGACATTATATCATTTCAATGCAATTTTTGACACCTCAGGGAAAGTCTACGCCATCTGTTTCCAATATAAAACTGGGTTTTGTTGGATCGTTTCCTGAAATCTCAGTGAAGACAAAAGTTGATTAATCGTTACCAATTAACCGATTACTCGATTAATCGGACCCTACGAACATCGATTAGAAAATAATCGATTATAATACAAATTAATCGATTAATCGATACCTATCCCTAAAAATATGGTCTCCTGTAAAGTTGATAAATAAGCCAGTGAATCGTATCGGATCGCGTATCGTATCGGACGCGAAAATTTTAATCTGGTTACATTCTAAACTCATTTTCGATAGTAAATTAGAAGCACACTGTTAGAAAATAGACGACCATATGACGTTTTGAAAACTCAAAAATTCATTTTGAACACCTTCCTATTGAACTCGGGTTTTGACCCAATGACAAGTATCCGGACTGATACTTGTTGTCCATATAAAGAGACGTTAGAAGGGAAAATGTTTTTATGAAAAACATGCGATAGACATGAGACATAGACATGATAGACAAAGACGTAGTAGACAGAGAAGGGCACGAGGTGTCGGAAATTGCAACGTTACATCGTTCAGAACATCCGAACGTACTGGAGGAACTCAGCGTCATTTTCACGAGTAATAACACACTTGAATGTACACACTTATGATCCACAATACTTCCCTTGTCGTATCATCACCGGTCAAACCGGTACGAAAAAAACCTGATATTATTTTTCTTTCCAATTTTCGGGGCAGACGAAACGATCCGCGGCACCATCATTGGAACTACAGCGTTGTCTACCTCTTTTTTTATTCGTCTCGTTTCATTTTATTTTCTCCCTTCGAACAAACGATCGCAAAACCAATTTCGTCACTCATTCGGCGGACGTCTCGAGATCTTTCTCTAGGACCGGAATCGACTCCTGGCACCCAATCCTGAGACCTTCTCTCGCGATACGAATTCCCTTCTCTCCTGTGCATCGACTGTGCGACCGACCGTACTCGTACGTCTTCCCCTTGTGGACCTCGAAACGAGTCAGATCACGCTCCAGCTCTTAGCTCGATTGTCTGAATAAAAAAGAGGAGAAAAAAAATCGTATTTGTCTCTTCTTCTGTCTTTGAAGAAGCGCAGGATGTGAACCGAGGCGTTTGTCATGAAGAAGAAGAAGAAAAACTCTGCAAATTCTTGACACAACGGTTCATTATCTTCTTTGTACAGATCACCCTTCTGTCTAGATCACTAGGTCTAAATGTCTAGATCCTAAATCGATACCTTACTTCACAAAGGGAATATGTCCTTAATAATTTATGATGGACATATTCCCTTTGTGAATTAAGGTATCGAAATGTTAGATCAATTATTATTATCAATTATCACTAATTATTAACAATTTTATCAAGTACCTAGTGAAAATGATTATAATTTATTGTTAGGTATTAATAATTCGTATTTACTATTAATAATAATAATTATTAATTATGATTAATTAATACGATATAATTCTGGGGTTTTTAATACTACATCGGTAATAATTTTTCTATAAAAGAAGTACCTACGAACAAACATTCGCTCGTGCGTCATAGGCTCTGACGTACTTGTTGGCCTCCTGCTAGCCGTCTTACGTCATACGCTCGTGCGTCATAGGCTCTGACGCACTTGTTGGTCTCCTGCCAGCCGTCTTACGTCATACGCTCGTGCGTCATAGGCTCTGACGTACTTGTTGGCCACCTGCCAGCCGTCTTACGTCATACGCTCGTGCGTCATAGACTCTGACGCACTAGTTATCCTGCCAGCCGTCTTACGTCATACGCTCGTGCGTCATAGGCTCTGACGCAATATTTGGCCTCCTGCCAGCCGTCTTACGTTATACGCTCGTGCGTCATAGGCTCTGACGTACTTGTTGGCCTCCTGCCAGCCGTCTTACGTCATACGCTCGTGCGTCTTAGGCTCTGACGTAATGGCCCGCCGGTCGCTTGTGTTCTGACGTGATCTGAGGGAAAGGGTGAATCAAGGGAACAAATTTTTCCCGTTTCAGTTTATGTGCCAAAGCAAAGACATGAAAATGTCAAAAAAATGTGTAAATAGGTACCTAAGCCCAACTGTAATGTCAATTTTCTGACAATGAGTTTTCGACTATAGTTTTCAAACCTTTTTACTTAAGTACTTATTGCAATTTGAGACTGATAATGAGCTGTTTGCAAATAAAAAGTCTGATAACTACTTTATTACATCTTATTAATCTATTTTCAAGTTCCGATTCACAGTTGAATGTATTTTATTTAGATGTCGTAAAATTCGAAAACGATGGAATGACGAAACCTGTCGACTACTGACTCAAGTGATACTGTCGACTTCTAACACATGTAGGTCGACTACTAGTGCAAAACCATGTCGACTACTTAAGAAAATGTTGGTCACTGGTATCGACTACAGTAGTAACTACCTAGAGCATTGGGATTTTTTACAAAACTTGTTTTTCCCTTTTCAAACCATGTTGAATAATATTTCCCGCTGCCAGGTCTTTTAGGGAAGGATCTCGGGTACACAATGAACAGGTTTGCAATGAGAAAAAAACCGAGTGAATATTGAAATGTCATCCATTTCTGACCTATATTTAAAATTTCAAGTATCGAGCTCATCATCAAAATTTAATTTGTTTAAACAAATAGGTATTATTTAAACAATTTTACAGACAAGAAACCGAGTGAATATTGCATTGTGATCCAGTTCTGACCTATTTTTAAAATTTCAAGTCAATAGCTCAGCATCAAAATTTAATTTGTATTATTACAAAAAGGTATTATTTAAACAATTTTACAGATGAGAAACCGAGTGAATATTGCAATGTGGTCTATCCCCGACTGACGGTTAAAATGTCTAGACTGTAGTTTACCTGGAAGATGAAACACTAGGTCTAAATGTCTAGATCCTAAATGTTAGATTAAGTATTATTATCAATTTTATCAAGTACCTAGTGAAAATTATTATAATTTATTGTTAGGTATTACTAATTTGTATTTATTATTAATAATTATTATTATTAATTATGATTAATTAATACGATATAATTCTGGGGTTTTTAATACTACGTCGGTAATAAAAATTATTTTTCTACAAAAGAAGTAGGTACCTACCAACAAACATTCGAAATTACCTTCATTTCCGTAGCACGAAACGCACCTCAGAACAACAAACTCGACATCAGTTAAGCCATATGATGTTCCAAAGAGCTTGTTAGTATGAAAATGGACCTGTATTTCAACAGTTTGAGTCACGATCGTGTTGTGAGGCACAATCTTTGAGCCGTCATTGTGAACGAACGGCTGGTCGTACACAGCTGCAGATGATCTTAAAAAATTCTACGGAACAAACTCTATCTAAATATGAAATAAAAAACATATCGTTCTATATGAATTTTTCGAGATATGAGATTTTCAAATTTTCAAAATTCGTTTTGAACCCCTTCCCCTTGACCTAGGGTTATGAAAAGTTTCGAGGACCATTGTGGGGTTGGTCGAAACCCATAAAAAAAATTTCGTAATTTTAACTCAACGCTAACTGGGCAAAGTGGCGCGGACGGCGTACGGCGGACGGCGGACGGCGGACGGCGTACGGCGGACGGCGTACGGCGGACGGACGGATTTTTTTTTATTCGATTTTCTGAATCTACGTATCTTGAAACGTAAACCAACAAATTTTGAGGGGGGGTTAAAATTTTTTTTTCTTTGGGCGATTCCAATGGTTCATTATCGAAGATAATAAACCAAAAATTTTAACCCCCCCTCAAAATTTGTTGGTTTACGTTTCAAGAT